>JASAUF010000322.1:3960000-5160000 GCA_030180095.1 Magnolia changhungtana | reverse complement strand
TAAAATCTTGAGGGTGTTTTTTGTATTTTCATTAATAAGAACATTTTCTTATAGGGCTCTCAGATGCTGGGCCTGGGCCTGTAAAGGTCTTTCCAAGCTGGCCCTGCAAAAGAAAACCTAGACCTAGAGGTGGGCATTGTGTCAAGTAGGACTGAGTTAGGGCTGACCTGACTTGATCTGGTTTTGAAATGGGCTTAATCTGAACTCGAACCGACTCGGTACCGAGTCTAGCATGCTTGACCTGATCTGAGTCTGGGTCTGACTTAGACTAATCTAGACCAAGTCCGACCCAGTCACAAGTACTGAGCCGAGTCAGCCTCTCCATCAGTTACCGGACATCTTAGATCTGAAACGTTAGATTTGAGTTTTTTATTTTTTATTTGTTAAATATATATGTACGATTCGAGTTAGTACCAAGTTGGATTTCAGGTCAAGTCAAGTTGAGTTAATGGGTGACTTGAACTTGACTCAATTTTAGTTTGGATTGGACGAAGTCAACTCAATTCGGATTGACTCACCCACTTGGTTCGGATTGAGTTCGATATGAATGAATCGAACAAGTCAAGTTTGCTGAGTCAGTAGTCCCGTGCCCAGCTCTACCTAGACCTTAGGTTAGATATTGTAATAATATCAGTTATCTATGTTCTTGTCCTGAATTCCTTAAATTGAGCCTTGGGCCTGATACACCAGCCCAAGATAGTCTCAAAGCCGAACGGGTCACCCTAGCCCATCGACACTTAGTCCGGTTCTGTTAGTTATCTTCATGCAATGGAGTGCTGAACTGGATCAGGTCTGGTCGAGTCTGAGTCGAACCAGTAATGGGGCCCGGCATGTTGCTTTTTTTGCCCATCATGGGCCCAATGTGGTCTGGGCTTGGACAGACATCGGCCTGTAGCCCAGGCCCATCTAATTAACAGATGTGAAATGCTGTGCATGGGAACATTTCTATTCATTTAGTTGCATTTGAATGAGTCTGTAGTCAATATCCTCAATCTGGACCGTCCATTTGGTCCAATCTGAGATAATCAGGCTGCCCACAAAAACTCATATGGATCAGATCATTCTTCTATTTTTTACAACCGTCATTTTCCCTGGCCACACAATCGGATGGTCATCATATCCAAGTGAGCTCCAGAGAATGAACAACGGAGATCGACAACTTAGAATACATTTTATAAACAATCACAGCTGTCCAGTTTCTCAGATCATTTGCTGGATGGTTAGGATCATCGGATCGGTGTGATTTTTTCAAGGTAGCCCATGAATAGTAGGTTGGACCATATGATTGGTCCTGATCGATGACCTGGACCACCCACGTGTCCCGATTGGCTTACTTGTTGCAATCGGCCAAGGTAAAATTCTCTCCAGTGACACATTCTCCTTTGAATCTCTTAGGTACAGGTCCTAGCCCTTCATCACAGAAGCTCTCTGACTCTGGCCAAACTCCTGCAAATAAATAAAAATATAAATGCCAAAATACGGTGCTCCTAGTTGCATCTGAGAGCTTGGACGGTCCAATCGACTAATCCAAGCCATCCACAAGGTAGATGACGCATTTCATCTGCTACCATGTAAAAGTTAGACAGATCAGATAATTCTAACCGTCTAATCAATAGCCTATAAAATGGACGGGCAGAAAGCTATATAAAAGAAGGCCAACTTATGGATGGATCGGATCATTGATCAGTGTTATTTTCATCTGATCTGATTGACTGGATGGTCTTCTAAACTTATCGTCCATCTATCCAGGCCATCTGATCAATGGTCACCACTTGGGTTTGCCAGATCGGAACCGTGCAAATTGTAGGCTGTGGCCCATACATCCGGCATCCGGCTATCCACGTGGACAAGGATATGGACCGTTTGGACGGTACAGATGATCTATCTACTATGTTTTATAGCGTAAATGGAAGGGTGGGCCACTTACCAGTATCAATGGAGCCGATGATCACGTCTGATTCCGCGTTGATCTTGGCCATTGGGTATTGGCTAATCGAATCTAGGCCTAAAAAATCCCACGAATGTGTGGTGTGCAAACGGTTTGTTTTGCTTTCAAAGACCGAAATAACTTCTTTCCTTTCTGCAAACATCCACCAAAACCATGCAATTAGAGAAATAGTTAGAATCTTGGGAATGATCACATAGTTCGAGCTGTGTGGGACCCACATGAATTTTGAGTTCCATCCAACCCGTCCATTAGATGTGGCTGCCTCATTTTATATTAGATATCTGAATCCAGCCTGATCTGTAACTCAGGTGGGCCACACATAAAGGTACAACAGGAGACACCGTGGTCGGTGACGAGCACCATGGACACTTCTAGATGGAATGTGGGGTCCACCATGTTGTGTGTATGCCATCCAACCCAGGCATAAGGCTAGCCTCATCACGATGAAGTGAAACACCAAAACTCAGGTGGGCCACACCACACAAGCATACCTAGGATTTAGGTGATTCTTGGGCCACTGCATCTTCATATAGGACGTACAAAGGACATCTGAGCTGTACAGAGATGGGGCCCATCACTGCAATTCAATGTTAGCCACCTTCACTAGGGAATCGATACCATGACCTCCGTGTTGAAACAAAGTATCTTTCACCCAGCCTACCACTTTGAGCTATGGATCAGGGTGTGTAAGCTAGGCTCTTAAATACTAAGAAATGTCCTGATAATAAATAGTAAGAGATACACATGAAAAAATACAAGGCGGAGAAACTCTCATCAAGCTAGGCTTTTAAATCACAGGTCCTTATCATTCATACTAGAAATCCACTATGTTAAATGGATAATAGGTATAGTTACATCTTTCCAACAGGGTTCACCCGTGGATTTTCGAGAAGCCAGTTTATTTGGGTAGTATATAAAAATTTTAGTTTTCATATTATATATTATACAAAAACTATGAATAAATCTAATGATTATTATGTAGAACTTACAATTATTTTACAATTTAAACAATTATAAATATTAAATTTATCAAATTATAGAACTGATTGTTTCTAATGGATTCCTTGATGGGCCTTAAAGAAATTAGATGTTTTTCATATAAGCATTGCATGCTTTCGAGCTTACCTAGGGCTGTAAATGGGTCAGCGGACCCAATGGGGGGGGTACCCTACCGGACCCATTCTGACCCGACCCGTTTGCTAAATGGTACGGGTCCGGGTCCAAGGATAGACCCATTTGTCAAACGGGTCTGGGTCTGGGTTCCTTTCATTTAGACCCGACCCGACCCGAACCCTGTTAGTAAATGGGCAGGTCTGGTCTACCTTACATGAGACCCACCTAGACCCAGACTCGCCCAGACCCATATCCTTCCCACTTCCCTATATATTCTACTGGCGTTCCCACTTCCCTATATATTAAGCAACTAACGACGTTCCCACTTCAAAATAAAATACAAACTAGTTTAAAAATAAGATACACCTCCTTGATTTTTTATCTGGCCCACCATGTTGTTTATTTGAGATCCACTCCAGCCAATAGATGTATAATCATTAGTTAATCCCGGGGCAAAAACATTAGGCTGACTTGAGATTTAAGTGGGCCACCTCAAAGGAAATAATTGGTAAAGAAAGGTCCACCCTTTATTTTTAATCGGCCCACTGTGATCATTATATAAAATCCACTCCATTCATTAGATGTCACACAAAATCTTAAGCCCTTTCTAAAAAAATCAGGCCCATATGTGATTTAGGTGGGCTAAATTAACGGAAAGAGTTTAGAAGGTGAGCTTTGTCATATATAGTTCTTTTGATGATATGGCCCATTTTAATCACCGATGAAGCTGATTTTAGGGCCCTCATTCTAGCATGTGGTGCCTCACCTTGTGATTGGTGTGGATTTTACATAATTATGATGGGGCCTGCACAAGTAGTGAACCATTTTCCTTCTCATAAATTAGTACCAAAGTGACGAACCAGTGGTAGTGACTCTTCATCTCCTCTTTATTTTCTATATCCCTCTCCCGATGTATCTTATCTATTTAAGAAAGATAAGAAGTTTGTTACTACTCTAATCCATACAGATACAATCTCAACAAGGTTTTTCATTTTTTATACTGTTTTATTTTATTTATCTCTTTCTTCTTCAATCTTCATATTGCAAAGTGTACAAATAATTTTTTTTTTTTTTTTGTAGGATCTGGATGTGTTTTTTGCTGCAACATTATTGACTTTGTGTTCTTCTTCATCTCTACCTATTTGTTGTTGCAATTGTTGGGCCATCAGGTACACAGTTAAGCCTTTCTTTTAGGAATTGTTCATTTTTTTTATACTATATATAGCCCAGAGAAAAATTTTGCTACACCCACGGCTTGCATACACTACATACGCACAAATTCCTGGCCGTGGGTGAGATACGTATCTCACAAGGATTTTGGCAAGTAAAGGAAAGATGGTTTTTGGTAAGTAAAGGAATACGTATCTATGCCATGCAAGATGTCGGGTGCACCAGAGGCTAATACGATTATGAGGTGGGGCCACATTTGTACACTGGATAAAAGAGTTGGTCGGTCTGATCTAAACCATCCTTTGTTTTTGTACATGGTGGTTTGCCTGAAGATTGGATGACCTTTTTCATGATGAGGCCCACATCTCTCATGGCTGAGATGCGTTGCAGACTTAAGACATTGGTACATGGATCGGACTTAATGCTAACCTACACTTGGTTGTATATATGATCATCACTCATTTTAATTTTTGAAAATAATTGATCAAGTTCATTGTTCTGTGATCCTGACCACTGAAATGATGTTTTCCATCATATATATGATCATCACTTATTGAACAATCCCAACCGTCTAAATCTAAAGTGGGGCAAATATTGTTTCACATTCAACTTGTTGATTAGGTCATAAAGACATGGATGAAAGGAAAAAAAATATTAGCTTGATTCAAAACTTTTGTGGCTACCAAGAAGATTTTAACAAGTGGAAGTTCAATCAACACTGTGTGGTCACTTGGGTTTTGATCTAACTCATTTTTTTGGCTCATACCATAAAAGGATCTCAAAAAATGGATGAACGGAATGTATTTGTCTTATGATGGGGTGCGCTAATTGAACAAATTGAATGTTATATGCATGCCTTGTGTGTACATTATTTTCATATTCACTTTTCATTTTTACATTTTTATTTCTAATCAGTAATAATCTTAAAGCATTTTATTTAATGCAGCAATATAACATGTCTAATGTAGAGGAACACGAACAACTTGATCCCATGGAGTGTAGGGACTCTACACTTTCTTCACATACAGTAACAGCTACTAGTTCGAATTCGAAACATAGAAAGTTGACATAGGCAGTTTGGAACGACTTCACGCGATTATGCAAGGATGGAGTGGTTACAGCTAGATGCAACCATTGTAACCAAATACTCTCTGCTTGTAGTAGTAGTGGAACAAGCCACCTTAAGAAGCACCTTACGAAATGTTCAAAAAAGGTGTATCATGATAGAAAACAACAACTTATAGGATTGGCTATAAGTAATCAAGGTGGTCCTGAGCTTAGTACACACAAGTTTGATCAAGAACGCAGTCGCAAAACTCTTGCAAAAGTATATACCGTGCTTGGATATTCATTTAGGGATATCGAGAATTATTATTTTAGGTCATTTTTGACTGAGTTGCAACCTAAATTCAAACCTATGTCAAGGAATACAGTTAAAAATGATTGCATTATAGTATATCAAGAAGAAAAGATGAAGTTGATGAAATCTTTTGCTGAGATGCGCGGGCGCGTGAACCTGACAACGGATATGTGGACCTCGAACCAAACACTGGGATATATGAGTCTTACTGCCCATTATATAGATATGGACTGGAAGCTGTAAAAAAGGCTTATTAGTTTCAAGATGGTTCCACCTCCTCATTCTGGCATTGCTCTTAGCGATGCTATTTTGTCTTGTTTGAGCGAATGGGGAATCGGCAACAAGTTGTTTTCAATAACTTTGGATAATTGTAGTGCTAACAATGTTGTTGTTAGTAAACTACTTAAACAATTTAAGATGACTCTTCCACTTGAGGGCGAGTTTTTTCATGTAAGATATTGCGCACATATTCTCAATTTGATTGTGAAAGAGGGGCTGGAAGTTATAAATGGTCCACTATGTAAAATTCGTGAAGCCATTAAGTATGTGAAGGGATCACAAGCTCGTTTGGAGAGCTTTAAAGAAATTATTAAGTAATTAAAGATCTCAAGCAAGAAAGGATTACGTTTTGATGTACCTACTAGGTGGAATTTTACATATCTGATCTTAGAATCTGCCTTAGTGTATAAGGATGTGTTCTTTCATTTGGAGGAGCGTGATTCAAATTTTAAAGGAGCACCAAGCGAAAGTGAATGAGAATTGGCAAAAGTTATTTGTGAATCTTTAAAAGTATATTATGAGGTCACCAATTCTTTCTCTAGTTCTAAATACCCAACTGCGAATGTATACTTCGAGGGTGTTTGGGTGATCCAAATGCAATTGATGGGCGAGGTTAAAAGTCATGATGACTTTATCAAATGCATGGCCCAGAAAATGGTCACAAAGTTTGAAAAATATTGGAGTGAGTATTCTTTGGTGTTGGCGATTGCAGTAATCTTTGATCCACGATATAAAATGCATTGGGTAAACTACTGTTTTCAGAAGCTTTATGGATTTAGTGGTTCCGCTGAACCATATACGCAGAGAATTCACAGCGGTCTTAAAAGATTATTTGATGCATATAACATCTCCAGTGATATGGAAGAGAGGAATGTTAGTTCATTTAGCAAGAGCAGCTTTCATTACGTAACGTAAGTTCTCGATATGACTCGCAAAATATACTTATGATTTTGATTCGTTTGTTAGTGATGTCGCTACAAGTTATCAAATCAAGTCCTAATTGATAGTTATTTAGAAGAGATGGTATTCTTTTCTCTCTCTTTTTATAAATTATATGAGTAAAAATATTTTATTCTTCTCTTTATAATAATTTTTTAATGGATGAACAGTTACATCCTCAAGTGACGACTTGGACGTTTTAAGCTTTTGGAAGATGAATGCTTCCAAATATCCTACATTATCTAGGATGGCTTGTGACATATTGTCAATTCCTATATCGACCGTTGCATCGTAGCTCGACATTTAGTGCTAGTGGGAGAATTATTGATGATTTTCGTAGTTCTTTAGCCCCAGACACTGTAGAGGCTTTAACTTGTTTGCAAGATTGGCTTCGCGCTGCAATTCCTGAAGGTAAATTTAGTTCTTATTATTTTATATTTATTTTATAAACTTAATATGGAAAAGTCTTTCCTAAATCTCTATTAACTAGGTTGTATGTCATGTGTAAAATTTATAGATTTGAAGGAGGAGTTGCATGTAGTAGAAGTGGATGACGATTCTGTTGGGATTTTTGGCCTGTGGAATCACACAGATCTAGATCTAGGATAGCAATCCAATGACACTAAGCACACACACAAGAAAAAAGAACACACAGATTTAACGTGGAAAACCCTTGTGGAAAAAAACCACGACACAAAGCGACAGATCACCACTATGAAAACATCAATTACAAAGAGAAAAGACTTACCCGATTCGAACAACCTCGAATCTCACCCTTGCTACACCCTTTGATAACCCTAGAACCCTTTAGAATACCTTTAGGAAGTCTTGGAATAATAATCTTAGAATAGCTCTAGGGACCCCAATTTATAGTTTTGGCAACTTCCCTTTCGTATTCCAGTTGCGAAAGGACTTGCGTTACAAAATCCACGAAACTCCTTTCGCATCCCAGTTGCGAAAGGACTTGCAACACAAAATCCGCGAAACTCCTTTCGCATCCCAGTTGCGAAAGGACTTGCATCACAAAATCCGCGAAACTCCTTTCGCATCCCAGTTGTGAAAGGACTTGCAACACAAAATCTGCGAAACTCCTTTCACATCCCAGTTGCGAAAGGACATGCAACACGAAATCCGCGAAACTCCTTTCCGCATCCCAGTTGCGAAAGGACTCAGATTTAAGACATCTCGCAATAATCTCCACCATGTCTTCAATCTTCAACCGTGTAACTTCTTGACCTCTTCTTTTATTTCTTCATCACATCATCACTCAAGATCACATTGGCCAACCAACGCCAATCACGGATCTGATAGATACCTGCTATACCGTCGACGCAAATATCTCTGAGAAGCCGATCTCTTCTCTCTGAGAATAACCCATCGCTACCAACCTCGCCCTGTATCTATACTGTATCCTCCTGAAGGTCCACCTGCATCCAACCGCTCACCAACCCACTGGAAGCTCCACCCGCTCCCATATGTCGGTCTGGTACAACGAATCCATCACATCGCCCATAGTCACCTTCCACTTCTCAGCACCAGGCTCACCTAGAGCCATCAGAATAGAAGATGAGTCCTCTGCGATATTAGAGTCGTCTATGTACCATGCCGATATCCTGCGATCATGCCGTATGATTCTTCACACATGTGGCTGTTCCGCCTGCTCTGTATCCCTGTCCGCATGTCTCAGCCTTCCTACCCTGCCCGCTCATGTGGCCATGCCCATTATGCCACACACGTGCAGAGGTGGAATCCGCTACATCCACTGTAGCTCCACCTTTTGAAGTACTCCCGATCAACCTGTAAACATGATCGAGTCGTTACGCTTTCATGATTACCCGTGCCCCCTTAGATACTTTAAAAGAACCATCAATACATGTGTACTTACATCCTTTTGCCTCAAGTACACCAAGAGAAATCAGATTCTGCTTCAAATCAGGAACGTGCCTCACATTTGCCAAGGTACGCTCCACCCCATCAAACATCCTGATGTGCACCGTACCAATAGCCACAACATTACAGGCAAAGCCATTGCCCATAAACACCTGTCCACCATCACACTCCCTGTAGCTGGTGAACCAACTCCGATGAGGAGTCATGTGAAAAGATGTTCCTGTGTCTAGCATCCACTCGTCCTTACGATCATCATATGACCATCTGAGCGAAGACACAGACAAAACATCACCATTACATCCACTCGATTCATTTGACGTGACAGTGTTAGCCTCCCTGCATGAAGCCTCATAATCTTCCCTCTTAGATTTAAGATTTTCACAATCCCTCTTCACATGTCCTTCCTTCCCACAATTCCAGCACTTTACCTTTCCTTTGCCCTTGCCATTGGATTTGAATCTAGAACCTGAAGAACCTGTACCTTGTTCAGAATTCATACCCACTGTAAACAGTGTATCAGAAGATGTCCCCATGTTGTCTTTAGGATGCATCTCATAGCCTTCCCTTGAAGGGCTGAGATAACAGTGTCGACACTCAGGGTTTTATTCATGCTGCACATAGTGTCCTTGAATGACTCATAGGACGCCGGGAGAGAATTCAGCAACATACATGCTTTTTCTTCATCTTTCATCATTTCCTCCATATCCAGCAATTTGCAAACAAATTTATTAAAGTTGCTGATGTGAGCCTCCAGATCTCCACCCTCTGCTATCTTAAAGTTATACCACTGTCGCTTCAAGTGTAGGCAATTTTCAGAGGATTTCTTCGCATAGACATCCTCTAACTTCGCCCATAACTTAGCCGCAGTTTTCTCCCACATGACGTTGTAGAGAACCTCATCCGTGAGATATAAACGGATCGATGATAAAACCTTCTTATCAAGAGTATTCCAATCACCATCAGTCATAGTGGACTTCCGCTCCTCAAGAGCACCATCTTCGCCTTGTTTGATTAATGAACTCATCATCTTGATCTTCCATAACTCAAAATTATTTTTCCCTGAATACTTCTCAATCTCATACCTGGCGCTCGCCATTATTACTAATCCCTCAGATTCAGATCTGTGTCCCGACCGATTGCTCTGATACCACTTGTTGGGATTTTTGGCCTGCAGAATCACACAGATCTAGATCTAGGATAGCAATCCAATGGCACCAAGCATACACACAAGAAAAGAGAACACACAGATTTAACGTAAAAAACCCTTACGGGAAAAAACCATGGCACAAAGCGACAGATCATCACTATGAAAGCATTAATTACAAAGAGAAAAGACTTACCCGATTCGAACAACCTCGAATCTCACCCTTGCTACACCCTTTGATAACCCTAGAACCCTTTAGAATACCTTTAGGAAGTCTTGAAAAAATAATCTTAGAATAGCTCTAGGGACCCCAATTTATAGTTTTGGCAACTTTCCTTTCGTATCCCAGTTGCGAAAGGACTTGCGTCACAAAATCCACGAAACTCCTTTTGCATTCCAGTTGCGAAAGGACTTACAACACAAAATCCGCGAAACTCCTTTCGCATCCCAGTTGCGAAAGGACTTGCATCACAAAATCCGCGAAACTCCTTTCGCATCCCAGTTGCGAAAGGACTTGCAACACAAAATCCGCGAAACTCCTTTCGCATCCCAGTTGCGAAAGGACTTGCAACACGAAATCCGCGAAACTCCTTTCCGCATCCCAGTTGTGAAAGGACTCAGATTTAAGACATCTCGCAACAGATTCTAATGAGTTGGAGGATTGGTTTAGAATTGAATCCTAAGGTATATCTTATTTAATTTCTCAAATTTTTAATTTTGTTTCTATAACTTTAACATTTACAAACATTCCATTTGAATGATATTTAAAATAATTTCAGGTTTTTGGAAAAAGTTTATTTATTTAAGGCTAAAAACAGAACTACACTTCTCATGCATCAACAATCTGTTGGACCCGTTAGACCCGTTGGATCCGTTGGACCCATTTCTAAACGGGTTTGGTTCAGGGTCTGGATCTCCCTTAACCAAACCCGTTAGACCCGACCCATTTATAAATGGGTCTGGGTGGATCTCCTTCTACCAGACCCGGACCCATTTATAAATGGGTTTAATAGGTTGACTCGGACCCGACCAGGACCCGCCCATTTAGTAAAAGGGTTTGGGTCTAAAATTTGGACCAAGACCCGTTTAGTAAATGAGCGGGTCTGGTTTTGGCTAAACCCGCCCCGAACCCGACCATTTACAGCCCTACTTACCGGCAAGTCGACCTGCGTGATCTGGAGTAAGCATGGCTGAGAAGCCTCTAAAGCTCTTACTATAGTGATGAACAATCGCTTGTTGGGCTCCATTCATGCTACAAAGATGCACCAAAAGCACTTGTGTTAGTGTAATGTCACAAATTTTGTTTTTGTTTTTTTTTTTTTTCCCCTCTTGTGGAAGGTATCTCAATGCATTAGTTATGGTTGTACCTGCCCATAACAGAAGCGAGAACCTCATGGTTGGCTGATATGACTGCATCGGAATTTGGAAGTGAATGCTCGCCCATATAGACCACATATTGCTGCAATGTCTAATTAGGTGCTCTTCTGTTAGAGTTTAAAAATTGAAATTTGAAAGCTTGAAACATTCTTATACAATATGAGAGTAGATTGAGGTTAAACTATCAATGATTAATAATTTGAGGGTTTGTCCTATCGTTGATTAGAACCATTCATTCATTCATTCTTTCATACAAGAGCAAGTTAAGGTGCAAGAATCACGTGGATCTGATAATCCTAATAATTTGAATGAGGCTAATTTGTTATAACTATATGTTATTTATGAGCTATATTACATGGCTAGAATCATCAAATCAAAATGTGACTTTAGAATGATAAAAAATAAAAAGTGAGGTTCATCTACCAAATGTTTCAAGATGATGATTGGAACTATTTTGTTTGTATGGTCAATTTGACTTTTTATTGTCATACTCATGCTATTGATATGAAGCTTAGGATCACATGATTTGCATGATTTTAATTTGCACTATAACTTACTGTAGTTGTGTGAAGGAATGACTGGTTAGGATGAGCAATATGTCACCATGTGTGTCATTTAAAAGGTTTAGGGACATTAGTAAAACCCTAATTAATTATCTGTCCCATGCATATAATTTGTAGATGTGGAGCCTGTAGACTGGTGATCCAGACCATTGATCTTGTGGCTGGAATCATGAATGTACCATGCCCAAAAAATCTCCTCAATTGAAAACTTTCAATCTTGACATGCTAATAGATGTGCTAAAAAAAGAAATACACCAATAATCTACATTCAATGTGAAAAGGCCATAGATTAGGCAGCTGGGTACTTCCCATTTGGGGATTTTTAAGGCATGCATGGCCTAATGGAGGCCACCGTATCAACGGTTTCAATAACCCAACCATGGCCCCCACACTAATGAACTTCACACGAAAAGGGAAGCTCCATATCAGTCACTAATAGAAAAGTCAGGACCCAGATGCAAAACATCTTAGTCTTATGCAATAAGTAGTAGGCTACTTGCTTTCCCACTAGCAAATGTGGCACACGTGTGCTATTCATCAGGTGGGCTACACTATGTTGCGCATGACCCAAAAATCAAGGCGGTCAAGCAGTGCCAGGGCACAAAATTTGGTTGGGAAAAATTAATGACCGTTAAAAAAGATTGACCAATCATCCACGTCATTCGCTGTACACATGCCATCTGATGAAATGTGCCACATTGGCACTTGATGGGCCTCTCTTACAAATGATCTTTAAAAAAAAAAAAAAAAAAACTTATAAAAGCCATTGTTCTATATTTTATCTTCTACAAAACAAATCACCATTGCTAAAAAGCTAGCAAGTGAATGTTGTACACTTACCTTAGTGGTTCTATCTCCATTCACTAATGAAATGACACTGAAAAGAAGACTCAAAGCAATGGCTAGCTTCATGGAGAGAGAGAGAGAGAGAGAGAGAGAGAGAGAGAGAGAGAGAGAGAGAGAGAGAGAGAGAGAGAGAGAGAGAGAGAGAGAGAGAGAGAGAGAGAGAGGATGATATATGGAAGGTGGATGTATAAACTCTTTTTATAGCCTAACTGCCTAAGTCAATAAAACATTTCAAACTTAGATGTTTCCAATGCTGGTTCCATATAAAGTTATTCAAGTTATGCCAATATTAAAAAACAAAAGTTATTAAACGGCTCTTCAACTGCCTGCAGATGTAGCCTATAGCCGGCTCATGGGGTCACGGATTTTTTTAGGGTTTTTATAGGTTCTCAATGCATGAATTATGTCCAAATGGGGCCAAGGTTCAATCCAGACCCTTTATATGTTTAGAAACACCATGGATAGTGGATGCTCCAAAATTTATTGATATTGAAATATCCTAACTGTCTAATCTTTGACCTTTTAATGGGACATTTATGTGGTTTTTTTTTTTCTTCATTTGTTTATTTCCAGGATAGTGATCCAAGGGTCAAGATTGGTGATAGAAAACTTTGGGGGTTTCTAGTTTTAGTAAAACTTGGTCCATTGTATTTGTACCTTATCTTTCATTCATTTAATATATAAGGTTAGGGTCTGTTTAGAAGCCACTTAAAAATTAGTTTATCTCTTTATAATTATTATTAATTATGTATTAATAGAGTTGAACTCAACGCCGTGCATTTTATGGGTCCCTTTTAGGTTATGGGATATCCCAAAAATCAGCCATACATGGAATTCAGGTGGGCTGTACCATCTAAACCATGTGAAGACAAGCCTAAAACATATAAAAGCACTTTGTGGGTCCACCTGAGTTTTGGATGCGGCTGAAACTTAGTCTAACCCATCATCCAAGTGGTACACACACAATGGATGCTCAGTATTTGTGAACCAAATCTCAGTTGGCCCAATAAATTACTATGAATGTTTGAATGGGAGGGTAACCCCTCTCAACTGTTGTATGTGATGTTGCCCACCCAAGTCATGGATTGTCTTGATTTTTAAGTCTGTGGCCCACCATGGAATGGCACATCTGGTTGATGGATAGATGTTTGTCACACTTCAAGGGGCCCACATCGCTCGACCTCATAGGAAGTTCCGTATAATTATAATTAACTAAAATAAGATCAACTCATTTTTAAGTGGCTACCAAACATGTCCTTACCTATTTTCTTCCTTTGTAGGGAGGACTCTCTTTATATATATATATATATATATATATATATATATATATATATATATATATATATATATATCAAACATGATAAGTGGTATTTTAGAGGTTCAATCTTGTTGAATAAAGATTAGAGTGCGTTTGGGTGCCACCCAAAACCATTGTTCTATATACATTTTTCCATTCACTAATGAAATGACACTGAAAAGAACTTCGACTGATGACATTCAATGGATGTGATATTTTAGTGAAGGCATGGACACATGATGGCTCTTCAACTAAAAGGTCTGAATACGTGGCATGCAGGATCCAAACCAAAAATCATATTTCAGTTTGGATATCCAATCCTGCTGAACAGGGATTAGAGTGTTTTTGGGTACCACCCAAAACCATTTTTCCTTGTTTTTGTCTAACAAGCACAACAATAGAACTTGGACCGATGACATTCAATGGATGTGATATTTTATGAAGGCATGGACACTTGATGGCACTTCAACTGAAGGGTTTAGATCTTTCATGCATGCAATGCATTTGTACACGCGCAGAAATGATAAATAATTGTATAGACAAAAATGATTTTTATGCGGTACGAATGAGGTCAATCAGGAATAATCTTTACAGAGCTTCCTCGAATTCACTAGGGAATAAAATAAAAATAAATTTTAATAAATTCAAAATAAATTGATTAATGATAAAAAATGAAATTACAATACTTTATATAATAAACTCAAACCTACAATAGAGTTTTAGGCCTATTAAATCAAGTCTAAAGGGGAATCAAATCAAGGAATTTTCTAAAGGAATTTGAAATTATAAAAACTTGTTTGGTAATTATGCATGAAAAATTAAGTCCAAATTTGAAACAATTTGTTTGTTAACCAACATGAATTTTATATGTTGATTTGACACCATGGATAGTGGATCTCCTGTTTGGAAATATTTTACATTATAAAGAAATTATTTTTTATTAAATGAAAAAAAAATTATCCTATTTAATTCAAATAAACTATAAAATACTTAATAGAAAATTAAAATATCATTATTCATGAATACAAATTACAAATTAATGATTTGTATGTACAAGTGTGGTGGAATTTTTTAGGACAGATATAAAATGATATGTAAAAAATGAACGAATTGAATGGATGAAGCACATTAATCATGGGGCCTCACAGCAGTGACCATCACCCACCAGTGAGGGTCGTGATATGTGTCGAAGAAAATTTTGTATGAAGGTTTCAAAGGAGATCAAGATTTTTGCACCGTTCATAAAATTTTCAAAATTATTTTAGAGCATTGTCCAAAAAATGAATCATATCCCAATCGGTTGATACGTGGATATGTGTCGCGGGAAGACGCTACTCGACGTCCGCCTTGTATGAAGGTTTCAAAGGAGATCAAGATTTTTGCACCGTTCATAAAATTTTCAAAATTATTTTAGAGCATTGTCCAAAAAATGAATCATATCCAAAACTCAAATGGACTACACCAAAAATAGTAGTGGGATAATGATTTTCACCGTTAAAAAATTTGCAGGGCCCACTATAATGTTTATTTTCCGTCTAATGTATTCATAAGGTCAAAAATATCTGGATAAAGAGGAAAAACAAATTTCATATTGATCCGAATCTTCTACGACCCCAAAAGGGTTTCAATGGTACACGTTCAATCCCCTACTGCTTTTTGCAGTGTGGTCCAGTTTATCTTTATATATGTCTTATTTTTCAGCTCAAGTCTTATGACGAGCTCGCAAAATGGATGGACGGTTTGGATAAAACAAATACATTATGATGGGACCCACAGAACTTGCTTACGTCAATACACCAGCCAATCCACTTCCCAATCCCGCCCACACTCGACGGATTCTCACGAAGGTTTGAAGTTCCTAATCTCAACTTAGGTGAGGCCTACTGTAATGTTTGTGAGAAATTCACTCCATTCATCCATTTTGTGAGTTCATTTTAGGATATAAGGATAAAAATGAACCGTATCTGATACTCAGGTGGGACAAAAATGTGAGTATTAAACGTCAACAGTTGAAATATTTGTGTGGCCACAGAAGCTTTGAATCAGGATAATATTTTTGTTTCCATTTCATCCCAGTATGAATGACATTATAAACGGTATAGATGGCATATAATCCGCATCCCCTGGCTCGAGACGGATTGGCTACTCCTTGGGCGGTGCTCAGTTAGCCCCTCCATGATGTATGTGTTTCATCCATTCCGTTCAAATATTTTTACAGATCAGTCTAGTGCTTCATCCCAAAAATTAGAGGAATATAAATCTCAAGTGGACCATACCATAGGAAAATAATAATGATTGGATATGCATCATTAAAATCCTCCTAAGGCCCACTGATCTTGTTTATTTGACATCCAATTTTTTATTAGGTCATACAGCCCAAATGAAGGGAAAAAACAAAGATCAGCTTGATCCAAAACATTTATGGCCCCCAAAAGGTTTTTAATGGTTGACACTCATTCAACACTGTTTCCTGTAATGTGGCCCACTTGAGATTTTGATATACCTAAATTTTTGTCACATACCATGAAATGATTTGAAAAAATAGATGGATGGCATAGATGAAACACATACATCATGGTAGGTCCCACAGAGCATCGACCACTAGCCATTGGCCGGTGGCAGTGGGAGTAGCCAATCCGTTCCCGTTTTGTGTGTCCAGGACGAGCACGAGGACGCGGATTGCGTACTACCCCTGCCCGTCCCTAACTCCGAACGAGCAGTTATATGGGTGGGCCCACCGTGATGTATCTGTACATCTAAACCGTCAATCCCTTTTCTCAGATTATTTTAAGGCATGAACACAAAAATGAGGCAGATCCAACGCTCTCATGGACCACACCAAAAATAGTAGCGGGATAATGATTTTCACCATTAAAAAATTCACAAGTCCACTGTGATGTTTTTTTACCATCCAACCTATTCATTAGGTCATGTAGACATGGATGAAGTGAAACACAAATATCAGCCTGATCTGAAACTTCTCCAGCTCTTAAGAAGTTTTTAACGGTGGATGTTCAATCACCACCTTATGGTCCAATTAATCATTGGACCTACTTCTTTTATTAGATCACACCTTAAATTGTCTGAAAAAGTTGATGGACGGTGTGGATCAAACACATAAATCATGGTGGGGCATAAAGAAGTTTCCCAAGTTGAAGGTTGATTTTGTATTGCGCAAACAATTTAAAAGAAAAAAATTTCGTAGTAACTGAAAAAGGGGTACTTTTGGAAACAAAAAATTTTTATTTAATGAAAATCACTAGCGCATTCAAAATACCAAATAATCATTTTAAAGAATTCAAAAAAATAAATTGATTAATGCATAACAAAACCAAAACACGAAAATTTTTTCTATTTTAAATGCAAAAAACTTAAACAAACAATGCCTTAGACTCAAACATCTTAAAAACGTGATTTACTATAAATAGTAAACTTACTATTTATAAACATTCATCATTCCTACTAGACTCTAGGGTTTTCAACCAAAAATTGTAAGTGTCTAAATTGGCCTAACCAAATCATTCTCCTAATTTTTCTAAGCCCTTTTCATGTTGGGCTCAACTCCTAAAACTCAAAGGATCAAAAGTTATAATCAAACTAAAACTTAGTATTTACAGTAAAAATGAAAATAACAGGGACTTTTGACTATTGATCCGATGGAATCTTGCAAATTTCGCGTGGGCAACCCGAGGTAGCGGGTTGGTTGGCTAAAGTAGCTTCTCCTACCCAAAATCATATATGATACATTAAAAAACTTAGTCCATTTTACCAGATATGATTGTTTTAAGGTTCTAACTGTCCGGATCATTTTCCCCTCCAATGGAACCTTTTTTATCCATCTTTGCTACAAAACTATCTGCCACCGGCTCTACATCAACTATCCAAGAGCATTTTGGACCACGATATCAGTCCATTCGGCAATGGCATCTAAACAAGCTATCAGACTTTTTTGGGAAAGCAAAATATTGGTGGAGTTTTGACTAACGTTTCATTCCCTGAGAACAATGAAGAGTGGACAAAGTGAGGAGAGAGATAGAGAGATCTTCCAATTGCTATTATTTTAATTTGCAAATTAAAAATTCTGTCAGCTATAATTTTATTAAGATATGATTCGGTGCTCCTAGACCATTATAATTACAGTGCTCCCACTTATAATTCAATGGGTCGATTACAACCGTCCATTATATCCAGCAAATTTCATAGGACGCCATGCAAAAATCAAACTGATCAGATGATCCAATGCATACCATCTTCTTTTATAATCATATGTTTGCCAACCCACGATTGGATGGTTATGATCGTCTAATAAAAATGATGCTCTAGAACATAAGAAACTTATGATGACCCTCTACAAATAGACGGTTCAGATCATTGATTAAACTCAATGGTCTAGGTCGATTTTTCAAAGTGTCCTGATGCAACTAGGAGAACCATGAGTGATGGTGCTTGGAGAGAGATGGATAGTTACTCAATTTTATTTTACAATTTAGAGATTCTCTCTTCGTTGATATTTTATTTAGTTTAAGATTATTCCCTTATTTATTGCATTTATGGTCACAAGGCCTCAATTTTCTTCCATACCAGTGTTATTGGTATTTGGAACCCTCCATCTAAGGCCCACCCACATGATGCTAATATGATCTTGATCGTTAATCTTGTGGATTCCAGATGGACCGGGAAAAGCCCAAAAATCATTATGATCGGACATTCCTAGCTATCTGATTGGGCCATGACGCAAAAATTCAATGGTTTGGATCATTCGATCAACATGAAATTCTAATGCATTTGGCTACTTAACCGTATTTAGAAAGCTCCTCCGGCTAGAGGTGTACCTGAGTCAACCGAGTCAAGCTTGGCACGGCTCAACTCGGCTCAGCCACTAGCTGACCTCAGTTTAAACTAGGCTCAGCTCGGTCATTGAGCCTGACTGGCCAGCTCGGCTCGGTTTGGTTAGCAGCTCAGGCCAGTTTGAGATAAGATTGAGATTCCGCGACATTTTTTCAAACACATGAAGTACATCTTCAATTTCTCATGGAATGTAAAACAACAATATTGGTTTATAGGTACTTCATCGAATACTCAATAAGCAACATAAAAATCAAGATACAAGGGTATTTGTTTCATATCCATACCTTCCTCGCCACCAGCTGACACTTTGTTGAGTCATGTCATCAAATACTTGCTAAGCAACATCAATATCAAAATAACGGAGTCACCGAACTGGTTCGATTTGAGTTGGGGTTCAATTCGAGTCGAGTCAAGCTTAGGCAAGCTTGAACTCAGTTTCAAACCGAGTTGAATCGAGTTTTTTCGAGTCGAGTCGAGCGAGCTAACCGAGCTAACTCGGTTTGTGTACCACTCTACTTGGAGTAATGCGAAATTCAAAATTTCTTATAAGTGGGCCAAGTCGGGTCAGGTGGGTATTAGCTTGAGCCCCACCCATTTACTTGAGGGGTCTCATTTTTTGGCTGGGAGCAGACACCAGCTGGCCCATTAATTTTGGCCACCCATCTAAGAAGTAGACCTGTTCAGTTGGCCCATGGACCCGCTCAGATCATTTCCCGCCATATTGCAGTGTCCTCGTACATGAACCGTCCAAAAAGTGGGGTCCATTGTTGATGGAGCATAGACTGAAAAACTAGCCGATTAGATAATCCTGATCTAAGATCATCAATCAGGGTTGGGCTACTCTCCATCCATGATGGAGCACACAGCTTGATCAGTCTAGATTAGCTTGTATGTATGCCACATCAAAACTATCATCAATGTAGAACTGCAATACGGTGGTCAACTGGCAATGTGTATTATATTTTGGAGGTTTGGAATGGTCATTGTATCAGCCCCATCACAGGTGGGCCATCGTTGAAAATTCACATTCATTAGAGAATGCCAGACATACAATAATATAAGATATTCCTTGTTGGGGACGCAACAAGCCCCAATGCGGCTTATCTGGCACGGAAGCAATCTCAAACGGAATCACACAAATTAATATGAAAATAAAAATTCAAGCAACCACAGAGAACACATAAATTTTACATAGAAAAATTCTTATGGAAAAAAACTACGACATCAAGCGACAAATAATCAACTATGAACAGAAAGTTACAAGAGATAGAACAACTTACAAATGTAAAAACTCTAACTTTCTCCCTCTTAAAACCCCTGGCTCTCACGATGTCTCTTAGATATTAATTCCAATACCGTATAAACACAGTTTATATAACACCATACAGAATTAGAAGTAAAACCACACAATTACGGAGAAGTTGCACAAATTGTTGATCGAATCGACTCCAATCGATGACCCATCAATCGAATCGACACCCATTGTCGATCAAATTGAAAGTGTTCAAAAGTGTCCAGAAAGTAAACTCGTATTTTTTGGATTTTCTCAATCAAATCGACTAGACTATCGATCGTATTGAAAACTCTATTTCAGCAATATATTGAAGGCACCCAATCAACAATCTCCATCGTGGCTTCAATCTTGCATCTCCACCGTTTCAAATTGCTATCACTATCTCTAAAACTTTTTCATAGTAGCACAATCTTCGTCATTTCCTATGCGCACTCTCTCTTTATTCATTCTTTGTCAAGTCTAGAGAAGTCGAGCAAAACCTGAACTTTTCTGTAGGAACCACATTTATAAACATGTCTGTCGGATTTTCGCTAGTGTGAATCTTCTCAAGAGTAACATTATATTCCTCTAGTATCCGTCAGATAAAATGATGACGAACATAAATGTATTTAGTCCGGGGATGGTACGCAAAGTTCTTCGTCAAATTGATCACGTTTTCGTTGTCACAATGCACAGGCATGACTTCCTGTTGAAGCCCCGACTCATTCATCGTCCCTTTCAACTAAACAACTTCCTTGAATGCTTCCGTCATTGCCATATATTAAGTTTTGATTGTGAAAGATCAACCACAGACTGAAGCTTCGACATTTAACTGATCGCTCTACCCACTAATGCAAATAAGAAACCACAAGTCAACCTTCTATTCTCCACATTACCAGTATAATCTAAATCCACTGCCCACAAGTCTCTCCTCAGAAATTTCGAATGTCAAGACTTAGTCAAATTTACATCGTATGTAATAAAGTAACCATATCACTGCCGCACAATGTTGCTTGCCAGGGTTTGACATGTATCTGCTCGCTACACCCATCGCATGTGAATATCCGGTCTAGTACAGACCATGACATACATAAGACTGTCAACCGCGCTCAAGTAGGTCACATGAGACATACTATTTTTCATTATCTGACATAGGACATTGTTCCAAAGAAAGCCGAAAGTGAATATAAGGTGTACTAACCGGTTTAGCCTTATTAAGTTCGAACTTGATCAAGACCTTCTCAAGATTCTCTTCTGAAAACAACCAAAGCCTATTCTTTTCCCTGTCTTTGTGTAAATCAATGACGAGAATCTTTTTTACAATCTTAGATCTTTCATCTCAAATGTCTTGAATAACAGAGCCTTCAATATGCTAATTCTAAATATGTTATAGTTAGAGATAAGCGTATCATTAACATATAATACCAGAATAATGAATTCCCCATCACTTAGTAATTTGAAGTAGACATAATGATTGAACTCACTTCTGATAAACTGCAGACTCAACATGAAAGAATCAAACTTTTTATCCTACTGCCTAAGAGATTGTTTCAGGCCGTAAAACAATTTTTTTAACCTTACAAACCTTATTGTCTACTCCCTAAACCTTAAGCTCTTGAGGTTGCTTCATGTAGATCTGCTCTTCTAGTTCCCCATATAGAAAAACAGTCTTCATATCTAACTGTTCCAATTCTAGATTGTATTGAACAATCAACACTAATGTGAATCTGATAGATACTTGCTTGACCACAGTTGCGAATATCTCACCAAAGTCAATGCCTTCTTTCTCAGTATAGCCCTTCGCAACCAATCTTGCCTTGTACCTATAAGTTTCTTATGAAAAATACACTTTCACCCGATTGCTTTCCTCCCAACGGGTGCTCCTGCAGCTCCCACATCTCGTTTTTGTATAGAGAATTTATCTCATCATGTATCGCCACTATCCACTTCTAAGCATCCGTGTTATTTAATGCTTCCTAAAAGGTAGACGGGTACCCCTCATTTGTAATAAGGGCAAACGTAACATTTGAGTCATCATTATATCTCAACGGTACTCTGCGATTCCTTGGTGGATCTCTCCTAATAGGTGGTGGCTCCACCTCATGTACCTCTTCATGCGGCTTAGCTTCTTCAAATGTTTCAACTTTCTCTATCTCAATATCAATCATTAATTATTTTTCTTCATTTTCTTGAGCTCATCCTTCTGGAACAAGGAATCCTCATTGAACTTGATGTTCCGATAAATATGATATTGCATGAAATCTGGTCATACAATCAGTATTCTTTCGCACCATCTCCATAACCGACAAAAGTACACTTTTTTGCTATTTGGCCTAACTTATCTCTATCTGCTAACGGTACATAAGAGTAAGCATTGTAATAAAAAGTCCACAGCCCCAAGTAGTCAACTTCATGACTACTTCATACTTCATCTGGAATTTTACAATTAATCGTCGTAAAAGGAGATCGATGTACTAAATAATAAGTCATGTTTACGGCCTCAACTCATAGCTCCTTGCCTAACCTAGCATTATTTAACATACTTTAAGCTCTTTTCAAAAGAGTCTGATTCATATGTTCAGCTACACTATTTTGCTCCAGTGTTTGCCTTACTATGTTGTGCCACACGATCCCCTCATTCTTACAACACTAATTAAATTCCTTATAAGTAAACTATCTGTTGTTGTCTGTCCTTAGAACTTTCACCTTTCACCATATTTGTTTTTCGACCATTATCTTCCATGCCTTGAAAGTGGTGAAAACATCAGATTTATATTTCATGAAATAAATTCAAACATTTTTAGAGAAGTCATCAATAAATTATGTAATAAAGAATGATGACCCTCATCCATAAACAACAAACGATGGCTCCCCACACATCCGAGTACACATAATCAAGTAATCTTTAACAAACATGTTTTCCAATTTTACAACTCAACCTTGAGTATTTTTCATAAATGCAATACTCATGTATATCTAAGTAAATTTTTTTAAAAGATAGGCCTCAAACCATGATCATGAAGTACCTTCATACCTCATTCACTCATGTGGCCTAGGCGCGCATCAACACATATGTTGGCATGAATTTCATTACAGACGTTGCAACTCTATCTGACATAGTATTCCCGATCAACCTAAAAGGTTTTCAGTCCTCTGTTCTTTCATAATATTGAGTGCCCATTTAGAAACTTTCATGACACCTTCGTGACCGACAAATTTTCACCTGAGTGCCTCAAGAGCTCCCAGAGATTTCATATTATTCTATAAGTCTAGAACGTCCCTCACATCGATCAGAGTACGCTTCACCCAATCATACATTTTGATGCAAATTGAACCAATTTCGATTATTTTACAGACATGATCGTTGCCCATAAGAACTAGGTCGACATCCTACTCATTGTCACGCTCCACAATTTGGATACAGAGTGTGCACCCTTAGATCTAAGTTATGGTCCATGACTCATATACCAAGTATACATAAAACAACTCATCATACAGTTGTTGGAGGCGTAGGTTAATGCCTTTTACATTCACACCCATTTTACATTTAAACATCTCATACTTTGTTGCTACCTCTATCTTCTTCGACGCACCTTATTCAATAATTCACAGAGTGTACCCATTTGGGACTTTATTCAATCGTAAGATCTAAAATCATTCAACATAACATGTTTATAAACAATATTGAATCAAGCCTAACTATCAATAGCTACAAGGAAGAAACCAAATCTCTTAAACGATAAATCATATGAAAAATCCATCAATTCAGTGTAGCTAGTTCATCTTATGCTAAATACAGGCATTGATCCATGATTCATCCACCAGGCGGGCCTCATCCTCTGATATCTGATTTGTGTTTCGTGTCTCAATTACCTATGTACGGTTGTCATTCCATAATTTTAGCCGGTTAAGCTAGTGAGTGAACCCATCATGGTTCATACATAGCACAAATAAGATAGTAGAAGAAACAAGATATATATGTGTAAATATGAGCATGTATATAGGGATGTTATGAAATGCATTGCAAGTGGGATAATTGTCCACTTGCTTGGGTAGATATCTGTTAACTTACATCTGCACCTGGCGGGCTTCTACCATATGTAGGCATGGGTAAGGCCTGTATCTACTCCTTGAGTAGGTTTTCACTAAACAGAGGATTTTGGTAATGATTTTACTAGGAAACCATCCAGGGAGACTCCCTAGGAACTGAGGCATAACATGTGCATGCGATCATCTAGAGCAGGCCATCAGGAATCATCAAACTCAATCATTATGTACATATCTCTGTAGAAGAGGAAACTTATGGATTCATGATTGTAATGATTTTCATATCCACATATTGATCAAACCCAAAGGTTGATAACCCTAAGTGCAGGGCTGCGATGTAATCTTAACTTGGCAAGACCGAGATCATTCCACATGAAATGGGTTGAAAACATAATTAGAACTAAATGAATTGTCTGTTGGATTTTGGACTACGAAATCACACAGAGATGGATCTAGGATAGCAATTCAAGAGCACCAAGCAAACAGAAGAGAACACAGATTTAACGTGGAAAATCATTTTGGGAAAAAACCACGGCACAAAGCGACAAATCTTCACTATGAAAGTAGAAATTACAAAGAGGAAGGACTTACCAGACTTGAGCCATCCTCAAATCTCTCCCTTGCTCCACCCTTTTAGAAACCCTAGAATTGTTTTAGAAAGCCTTAGAATATCTTAAAATACCTCCCAATCCCGTTTACACCCACATATAGTTTTAGAAAGAATCCTAAACAAAATCAGAAAGAATCATAAACGAAATCGGAAACAAATCCCGCACTTTCGCAATTGCGCGAAAAATCTGCGCAAAATCTGATTAGATTTGAGACATCAAATACAATAATCATCACCATATCTTCAATCTTCAAACGTGTAGATCATTGTCCTCTTCTCTTATCTCTGCCTTGCATCATAGCTTCATCGATGCTTCTCGTGTACACTCTGTCTTCCTCTTGCACCATCGCCAAGCCCAGAGAAGTTGCACAGAACTTAAACTTCTCTGTAGGAATAACCTTGGCGAGCATGTCCGCTGGATTCATGCTAGTGTGAATATTCTCCAGAGTTATGCTTCATTCTTCAAGCACCTATTGGATAAAGTGGTGACGAATATCAATGTATTTACTACGAGAGTGATAAACATAATTTTTAGCCAAATTAATGGCGCTCTCGCTATCACAATTAATTGGCACAACCTCCTGCTGAAGCCCCAACTAATTTATCATGTCTCTTAACCAGACACCTTCCTTAAATGCTTCTGTCACTACCATATATTCCACTCTGGCCGTGAAAAGAGCCACTACAGATTGAAGCTTCGACATCTAACTAATTGCTCCACCCGCTAGTATAAATGAGTAACTTGAAGTCGACTTTTTGGAATCCACATTGCCTGTGTAGTCTGAATCCACATACCCTACCAACTTTACTCCTGCCTTTTCAAAAGTTAAGACGTAGTCTTTTGTACCTGAAATGTATCAAAGTTACCATTTCACCGTTTTCTAATATTGCTTGCCGGGGTTTGGCATATATTTACTCACAACACCAACTGCCTGTGAAATATTTGGTCTCTTACAAACCATGACATACATTAAACTGCCAATTGCATTTGAATAAGGCACATGAGATGTAACCTATTTTTCCTCATTTGATCTAAGACATTGTTCTGAGGAAAGCTTGAAGTGAGCCACGAGGGGAACGCTCACCGGCTTTGCCTGGTTCATCCCATACTTGATCAGCACCTTTTCAAGGTATTCTGCCTGTGATAACCAAAGCCTGCTCCTCTTCCCATTTCTATGAATATCTATGCCGAGAATTCTCTTTGCAGCCCCCAGATCTTTCATCTCGAATGTCCCTGATAACTGAGTCTTCAGTACGTTGATTTCAGACATATCATGACTAGCAATCAACATATCATCAATATATAATATTAGGATGATGAATTTTCCATCACTCAATGTCTTGTAATAGACACAGTGATCGTATTCACTTCGAGTAAATTTTTGACTCAACATGAATGAATCAAATTCTTTATACCATTCCTTAGGTGACTATTTCAGGCCGTACAATGACCTCATTTATATGTAAACTATTTTCTCTGCCCCTTTAACTTCGTAACCCTCTGTTGCTTCATGTATATCTGCTCTTCCAACTTCCTGTGCAGGAATGCAGTCTTGACATCCACTGTTCCAGCTCGAGATTGTATTGGGCAACTAGCACTAACACGAATCTGATAGATACTTGCTTAACCACCGGCGTGAATATCTCTGTGAAGTCGATTCCTTCTCTTTGAGCATACACCTTGACTACTAGCCTCGCTTTGTATCTGTCCTGTTTCCTTTTGAATAACCACTTGCATCCGATCGTTTTTCGGCTCACTAGAAGCTCCACTAGCTCCCATGTGTTGTTTTTGTGCAACGAGTCTATCTTATCGTCCATAGTTGCCTTCCACTTTTCTACATCAGGCTCATTAAGAGCCTCCTGAATAATAGATGAGTCCCCCTCATTTATAATGAGGGCATATGCAATATTAGAGTCGTCCTTGTATCTTGCCGGTAACTTGCGATCATGCAGTGGGTTTCTTCTCACAGGTGGCTCCTTCACCTTCTTCTATATCTCTGTCTGCACATTTGTCTCTACTTGAGTATCATCAGTGTCAATCTGGATGTCTACGACTAACCTTTCTGGTTCCTCTTGCTCCTCTTGATCATTCTTGTGGAATAGAGAGCTTTCATCAAATCTGACATTATGGCTAGTGATAACCTTTCGTGTGACCTTGTCAAATAACATGTAACCTTTCACATCAATACCATAGCCAACAAAGATGTACTTTTTAGCTTTATGGTCTAGCTTATCTCTCTTAACTGATGGTACATGAGAGTAAGCCTCATAACCAAATATGCACAAATCTGAGTAGTCCATCTTATGACCACTATACACTTCATCTGAGATTTTATATTTAATTGTCATAGAAGGAGACCGGTTCACCAAATAGGAAGCCGTGTTAATGGCCTCTGTCCATAGGTCCTTGCCTAACACAGCATTACTTAACATACATTGGGCCCTCTTCAAGAGAGTTCGATTCATTCTCTCAGCCGCACCATTTTGTTCAGGTGTGAGGCGCATTGTGTTATGCCTAATGATCCCTTAATCCTTATAATATTCATTAAACTCAGTGGAAGTAAATTTCCCACCATTATCAGTCCTTAAAACCTTTATTTTTCATCCTGACTGTTTTTCCACTATTATCTTCCATTATTTTTATATGGTGAAAACTTTAAATTTACGTTTCATGAAGTAAACTCAAACTTTTTGAGAGTAGTCCTCAATGAATAAAACAAACCATGACTACCTCTCAACAGAAACTTCTGACAATGACCCCTATACATCAGAGTGTATATAATCAAGCACTCTTTTATATACATGTTTTCCAGATTTAAAAGATAATCTAGTTTGTTTATCACATATACAATGCTCATATATATATATATAGATCAAAATTTTTAAAAGCTAGAATCAATCAACGATCAGATAATACCTTCATGCCCTGCTCGCTCATGTGGCCCAGACGAGCATGCCACATATGTACAGACATGAAATCTGAATAGTTGCTACTGCTCCACCTGGTGAAGTGTTTCCAATTAACCTGTAAAGGTTTTCATGCCTTTGTGTTCTCAAAACCATGAGTGCCATTTTTGAAACTTTAAGGACACCATTAATACCAGTGAACTTGCACTACATAGCCTTGAATGCACAGAGAGAAATCAAACTTTTCTTCATATCAAGAACGTGCCTGACATCAGTCAAGGTACGCTCCATCCCATTAAACATCTTGATGCTCACCGTACCAATAGCCACAACATTACAAGCATTGTCATTACCCATAAAGACATGTTCACCATCACATTCCTTTTAACTGGCGAACCAACTCCGATGAGGAGTCATGTGATATGATGCTTTTGTGTCAAGGATCCATTCATCTTTATGATTGTCGTGTAAGTGACCAATCATGGACATAGACAGAATATCATCACCACTTGTCTCTTCATCAGATGTGACAACATTGGCTTCCTTGGAAGAAGCTTATGAGTTTTCTTTCTTCGCTTTAAGATTGGTACAATCCCTTTTCATGTGTCCAAACATCCTACAGTTTTTCTTTTGCCCTATCCTTAGATTTGGATCTAGGTCTTGAGGATCCTGTACCTCGATCAGTATTCCCGCCCTTTGTAATCAGTGCATCGGAAGATGTTCCCATGCCGTCGTTTTGCTTTCTTATGGTCTTCCCTTGAAGGGCCGAGATAACGGTATCGACAGTCAGGGTTTTATTTGCGGTGCACATTGTGTCCCTAAATGACTCATACGGTGCCGAAAGAGAATTCAATAACATACATGCTTGTTCCTCATTTTTGATCACTTCCTCCATATCCAGCAGTTTGTAAACCAATTTATTAAAGTTGCTGATGTGGGCCTCCAAATCTCCACCCTCTGCCATCTTAAAAGTGTACCACTGTAGCTTTAAGTGTATGTAATTTTCAAAGGATTTTTTCGCATTGATATCCTCTAACTTCACCTATAAACTAGCCGCAGTTTTCTCCCTCAAAACATTGTAGAGAACCTCATCCGTGAGATATAAATGGATGGAATCTAAAGCATTCATGTCAAAAGTACTCCAGTTTTCGTCATTCACAGTCGATTTTCGCTTCTCAAGAGTCTTAACTTCGCCTTGCTTGGTTAATAGACTAATTATCTTGATCTTCCATAACTCAAAATTATTTTTGCCTGAGTACTTCTCAATATCAAACTTGGCATTTCCCATTGATGTTAATCCTCCAGATCCAAATATGTGCCCCAACGATTTCTCTGATATCACTTATTGGGTTTTGGATTGTGGAATCACACAGAGATGGATTTAGGATAGCAATCTAAGAGCACCAAGCAAACACAAGAGAACACAAAGATTTAATGTGGAAAACCCTTTCGTGAAAAAACCACGATACAAAGCGACAGATCTTCACTATGAAGGCAGAAATTACAAAGAGGAAGGACTTACCAAACTTAAGCAATCCTTAAATCTCTCCCTTACTCTACCCTTTTAGAAACCCTAGAATTCTTTTAGAAAGCCTTAGAATCCCTTAAAATGCTTCCCAATCCTATTTACACCCATATACATATATATATATGTATATATATATATATATATATATATATATATATATGTAACGCCCCGTCTTTTTAGGATTCGAGTATATGACTTGTTTCCCAAAAATCCTAGTGTTAACCTTAAAGGATGGTCAAATTCAAGTATATATATATATATTTTCAACTATTAGAGTAAGTAGATGCGTGTAGAATGGACAAATCATACATAATAGAAAATTTCATTTACGTTTAGGATGTACAAGAGGTTACCCATAATGACTTATACAAACCAATGTCTCAACGTTAACAATTACAAAATTTACATACATGAGAAATAAAAAGAAAATATATGAACAAAGCCGCAAGACCGCGCAGCTTCCTTGACAAGTACAACCACGCATCCTTGACCATCATAATGGCTCATCATCAGTCTAAACCCGCATATCACTTAAGTCACCTGTACTACCTGTATGGATGTATATTTGATGGATGAGTGGCCAACTCAGTGTAAATTCCGTTCAAGATTACACACCGCCGCATTAGGTAAGCATAATTATAAAAAAAGCATACAAAACAATACATGATGCAGGTCTTATTAGATGCATGATGCGTGAATGCAATCATCGACCTGGGAAAAACGTCAGACAGTCAGTGGGCTCGTCACCCATGCAATTATCGACCCGGTAAAGACGTCCAAACGGTCAGTGCCTCAAGTAAAACATCCAGTCAGGCAAATACGTACATCGCGTACGATAGCAATATATGCTAGTCTGTGCTATGTATGCATGATTAGCCAACCCGTTATTAGTCCAATTACAACCAGCTAATTTAAATAAGCTCAAAGTTCACTACGGGGGCTTGTCACTAGCGTAGGCCGACAGGTCGGACATAGGTCCTAACCACCATCCCCAGCTCATGAGATTACCATCTTAGGATGTTTAATGGAAACCTGTCGACTAATGACTAATCATATTAAAATATATGGGGCTTACCATTGCAGGGTTGCATGGTAGAAAACATCAAACCATATAGGAAAAATACCCAAAACAAAGCCAGATAGGGTGATATCAAAACAAGCCACATAAGGCAAATATTAAAATAAGCCACATAGGGCGAGTATCAAAACTATGCGATAAAAGACCATCCTTGAAAACCGCTTAGACACATCAACCCTGGATGGTAGGCCCACATCAATGGTCAATTTAAACCACCATTCAATAACCACTAAGCCAAAGGTCCATTACAATCACAACCAATCGGGTTACATTCCAAGTATGGGTGTACATTTATAGGTGGGGGTTTCCCATTAATGTACCAGTTTAAAATCCCATAAGAAATCCACAAGTAATCCAATAGCATGAATTAAATATATAGGATAAACATTAAGCATGTGATGTAGCAACTCAATTCCAACAATTAACACATGTGGTTACAGAATAAAGATATCATTAAAATAAAACTATAACTTAAGCTAATGGGAAAAATGGAAAGCTCAAGGGGAAGAATCATCACCTGACATATAGGATCACCTACTTGTGTCGTTAGGAGGTACGTGCACCCTTAGAGTCAAATCCTATCATGAATCGTAAAATTTGCACATAAGATCAATGCTCTACAAAGTGTCCATGATCAAGATTTATAGAACCTAGGGCTTGGATTATCTAGGTTTTAAGGTCTTATCTTAAAGTTTAATTCGGTGTTTATATTCTAGGATTTGATTCTTAAGTTATTATTATTATTACTATGATTATTATTATTAGCATTATTGTAATTGTACAATGGATCTGTTAATGTTCATAATAGGAGTGTCAATCCATCAATGTTAATAATGATGGTTCACAGGTGGGTACTTAAATATATCAACAATGCCTAATGTTCTTATAACAATTAAGAATCTATTAGCTAATAAATGTACTAGAGATAGAATATTTATTAACAATAATGTCACGATGACTAATAATAATAATTATACTAGCCCCGTCATGCAAGTGATAATGTTTTCTATTGGTAATAATAATAACTATCCATACTAAGTCTTTTCCTGTTAATACTTAAGGATAGTAATTAAATATAAGTGTCTAATAAATCATAGTTCCGTTTATAATATTCAATGCTAGTGTGAAGAGTCAGTCAATGGTTAATCCTACTTAATACATTGTTTATGGTTAAAGTTCTAACCCAGGGTTTAGATTACCTAGGTCTAGGGCTTCATCCTTGGGTTTAGTTTTAGGCTTAGATTTAGGATCTTAGTGCTAATTGATGTACATTAGATCGTAATGCTAATAATACTATTAATCTCCAAACAACCATTAATATTAAGAATACACGTAATATTAGCCAACTTGACATTAACAATCATTTGGACGAGGATACATGGTATGCTTTAACATTAACGATAATATTTAATGATGACAAAGTATAATAATGATAATTTCGGTTTCATATGTAATACTAATGTCAATATAGATAATTTACTAATTGTCATTCATTCCTAATATTCATAGTCCTAACAATGAATAGAATGACAAAAAATGAAAATCGAAATCGACAGAATTTCAATATGGAGGAAAGACGTGGACTCACCTTAGTCGACTCGATTCAAGTTGAGTAAACTCGACTCCACCTGACCGCCCACCTTCTGCTCTTCTCTCTTCTTCTTTCTCAAACCCATATTGCTGGAACTTCCAACCACAACAACGACTAACCCAGCAACTGAGTTGTGCTTGACTCAACTGAGTTGACTCAGTTGAGTGCAGGGAGAGGAACAGTGCACTCTCTCTTCTCCCCTGTTTCTTTCTTTCTTTCTTTTCTTCTTCCTTTCACTCTTTTTCTTCCTATTAGGCTGGAATATCTAGTAGTATTTGAACCAAGCCCAACATGGCTGGAACAGGCTCAGCTCAAACCTGGCTCGGCCCCAACTCAGCGCGATTCGAGCCGCCTGATGTTACAGTGCGGCCCAGTCCAACCTATCCTACCCTCTCACTCTCCCTTTCCATCCGCTCCTTCTTCATCTTCTCCTCCAGATGGAAACATCCAACAATGGATGTCAGGCTGGGACAGACTCGGCCCGATTTGGGTTCGTGCAGCAATGCACGCCCCCTGCTAGATTTTTAACTCATTGGGGCCCCATACAGGGTGTGGACCCTAGCAAGACGTCGTTGTAATGTCCATCAGATGGACCTCATTACTGCCCAAATAGAGCCTGAATCACAACTCAAACGGGCGGTGCAACAGTGAGGAAGATGCTCGGCCATTAATGGCATTTTTCGAATGGCCGTGAGTTTCTTCGAAACGAGGCTCTATAATGCCCCGACTTTTTAGGACTCGAGTATATAACGCATTTCATGGCTTAAGTGATATGCTAGTTCAGACTGATGAGGAGCCGTTATGATAGTCAAGGAAGCGTGGTTGTACTTATCAAGAAAGCTGCGCGGTCTTGCGGCTTTGTCCATATATTTTCTTTTATATTTCTCATGTATGTAAATCTTGTAATTGTTAACATTGAGACATTGGTTTGTATAAGTTATTATGGACAACCTCTTGTACATCTTAAATGTAAATGAAAATTTTCATTATGTATGATTTGTCCATTCTACGCTCATCTGCTTACTCTGATAGTTGAAAAAAAATATACTTGAATTTGACCATCCTTTAAGTTTAACACTCGGGTTTTTGGGAAACGAGTCATATACTCGAGTCCTGAAAAGTCGGGTGTTACAATATAATTTTAGAAAGAATGCCAAACAAAATCGGAAAGAATCATAAATAAAATTGGAAATAAATCCCACACTTTCACAGTTACACGAAAAATCTGCACAGAATCTGATTAAATTTAAGACATCAAATACAACATTGTCTAGGTTTTTAATCCAGCAGGAAATAAAAAGGTTTAACAATAATTAAAAAATACTAAGGATCTACGAATTCCCATTTGACAAATTCTGAAACTTAATTTTGTTTCCTCAAGTTAATAACTCAACTAGAAGCAAATTATAATCCATTCTAATCGGAAGATAAAGATATAAATCCAATCACAAACATCCAACAAGATATATGAATTGAGATAGATTAGTCTCTCATGAAGATATAGGCAATCGATCGCAGGGAATCGAAAACATCTATTGTACCCACAGTTCGTAATAGAATAATTTATTTTATAGATCAATTCCATCTCCAATCTAATAATTTAGTCAAAACAATCACAATTCAACATTTAAAAACTATAGACTTGAATTAAAAATAAAATAAATAACAAAATTCATCAAGAGTTCCATCCCTTAGCCTTAGTTAAGAGATTATCTTGACATGACTAACATTCAAATAAGAACAAAAGAAAAACAAACTACGAAAGACAAATTGAAGAAGAATAACGACAGAAGAGCTTCGAAACACATCTAAAATCCTAGATTGATTATTAGAGATGTCGTAAAGGCCTTTATTTATAGATTTGAAAGACTCAATTCCGCACCACTTTAAAAAATGTGAACTTACTTTCGCACACATTTAATAGGAGCCTTCGATAGGATTAAGATCCGTCGAGGTCTATCGATAGGATTGAAGGATCGCTTGATGGAATTGTAGAATGTGTACAAACCGGCCAATAACTAACTTTTAAATTTCTTGAGTTTATCAATAGGATCAAAGGTTTTTTGATGGGATCGAAGAATCAATCCAGAAAATTTTGGAATTACTCGATATGAGGCTTGATTGCGTCGAGTCTTATTGATGACTTGTCAATGGAATCGAAGTCATATCGATGGAATCGACAAGAGTTGATTTTCTTCGATTATTTTTTATACATTAAATCTTCAATTCCTCACTTTGGTACTTTGTTTCTATGGTACTTGACACTTTCAATCATCAAATTTGGTATTCAATTCTTGAATTCTTCATTACATTTGAGCTTAATCACTTTTTAGGTTTTAAATTGTCACTTTAAGCACATATTTAACTTAAACTATAAATTTTCTTTACATGTTGAAAACACATAATTAAATCATTTTAACACTCGAATGCATGGGAAAATGATGCAATATAGGGATTAAATGTACAATATTTAGGTGTTATCACACCCCCAACCAACATTTTGTTAGTTCCAAGCAAAACATGTAAAAAATTTCATATCCAAGAGAAAAATTCTAATTAGAAGAATTCATTTCCTGTAATCCTCAAATCATTATGAATAATAGAATTGCAAGGCACACTAGTTTTAAAAACTTTTAACATCATATATCTAGCACTTAATAAATAATCAAATTTATTTCGAGTGCACAGTGAAATCTAAACTTAACACATCTCAAAATTTCAATTTTTAGTAATGCCAACTCATAATTACCTATAAGTGGACAGATAAACCAAAGCTCATGAATCAACCATTCCTTTAGAAATTTCCAGTTTTTAATTTTTTTATCGACAACTTTCACATTATCATTCTTTTCTTCTTCTTTTTTATTGTCTATATTATTCATTCTTCTTTTTTATTCCATTCTTTTCTGAACAATTTTTTCACTTGTTTTATTTATTTATTATTATTATTATTTTTAACTTCTTTGGTAGGTAGCCATTTTCAATATACTTGCTTTTTTAAAAAAATTAGTTCTCAACAATTCTTCTTTCTTCTTCTTCTTCTTCTTTTTTATTTTTATTTATTTTTTATTTTTTTAAGCTTGTTAATACACACCAACTGTCAATACATGCACTGTTAGCCACCCCCACTAGGGATCGATACCAAGACCTCAAGTGTTGAAACGAGGTATATCCACTCAGTCTACTAGTTGAGCTATGGATCAGGGTGTAATCAGTCAGTATTTATCATGCTTGGTTCCTAACACTTTAAATAATCATGAAGAAAACATCACCATATGACTTAGTCTCTAAAAAGTGTAATCTAGATGTGGAAAGTGAATTACATGACTCATTAATGTTTAAAACTTTTTAACTAAAAATTAATAAAAAGAACTCAATTTTGAAATCTACTAAATAATTAAAATCTAAGTATAAAAAATTTTCAAGACTAAGTTAAATTTTCATTTTATGTCCAAACTAATTTAAAAACTCTTGAATCCACAAAATTGATCTTCCAAAAAAATTCCAAAAATTTTAACCAAAAAATTACAATTTTTAACACAAAATAAAGATTTTTCCAAAGGAAACCTACCCCCAACCCAAATGATACATTGTCCTCAATGTTAAAAAGATATATAAAAATAACAACATGAGGGCAATTAAAAATAAAGAGAAGTGGGTGAAAAAGTACCTAGAGATGACAAACATACATCCAAACAACGGAGTCCACTCAATTAAGGATTCCAATATACAAATCCAAAAATGTATAAAGTATAAAGTGTGAAGTTTCTGCCCATTACTTCAAAAGGATTATGGCAATGAAACGTCCCAGTTTATAAATGCCCATCCGAAGTATGAAAATACAAGAATTTTTCTGTAGGGTCAACGTAGGTATCATGTAAGGCATCGACATTGATGGTACTTGCGTTAATAACGTCATCTAGTTGATGTTTTAAAACACCGTCCCATGTGGGAGTGATAGATTAATTCAGTGGTACCATTACCATTTTTCTAAGTTACGCATATTATCAATGCAATCAAGCACGGGTAGTGATAATATAATAATATAACAGTTTTTAATATGGTTGATTTAGTGCATGAAAAGCATGATATATGGATGCATGTCTTAAGAATAACAATAATTGTAAAACTCCTCATCACCACAATCATCCACAAGTATCTAGTCTATTTTAATGTGGCGTGTCCAAGCATTACAAAATAATATCTATTATATTATAATGTGGCTCGTTACTAGCATTACCAACACATGCCATGAGATGCATAGCCAAGTCTTTATTAGTATCGATTCAACCAGCATATTAGTAAAGCTAGAACACCCCCATTTTATCACGAGCCGCTAACTGGATCACGTGGTTCGTTGCAGCATGTGCTGGCTCCTCACTAGTGTCCATTGATGTAACATCCTGAATTTTTACTGTTTTGGATTTGTAAAAAATCCTTTATTTTTTTAATAATTAGCAACGTCATCACTTACAAACCATTGACGCTCGAGGTGAGCTTACACGCGGCTGGTACCGATAAAGAACTGTATAAATAAGATTGATCAACCGTATAAAACCAATGAACCCAACTGATCACTTAAAATCAAGTTTATTCCCATGATATGTTCACATAGGGCCCAAATCTGACCGACCTACCACTGATAAAAAAAAAACCCCTGGACCGCAGTATATGTACCATACTCAACTTAAAGATAAAACAGATACATTTAGGGGGACCCAGGGGGTCCCACGGAGTGAAAATACAAACCCCAAGGGGGTGGCCACCACCAAATCGGTGGCGCAGCGCAGAGGCACCGCCACGACGGTGGCATGCCGCCACCGACCCAACCATGTATGTCCCTCACACGTGCAGGGGTCACCTCTACATGACCTTACACCCCTTTAAACTCCCTTTTACCACTTTCTAACTCGTTTTCACTTCCCCAAAATCCTCTTAAACCCTCCTTCACTCTTAGATCTACCCGAGGCCGAGTCAGATAAGGCCCGGATCTTGACTAATAGACCAAATCAACCCCGTTACTCTTTTAGCCTAAAACCGACGGTTTAAAGTAATCATGACCAAATCTCCACTTTCACTAATTATAAATAGGCCACACTATGAACATAGTTAATCCAAACCTTAATCATTGTCCATGAGAAATCTCGATACCTAATTCATTCCAGAAATGCCTCGATTTTCTGAACAAGCTTTAGACCGCTCGTTAATGGGCCACTAGTTCCGAAACTATAGAATAATGTCTGTCTCACTGGGCTTGACGCCCATCACGAGTGGCTAACCAAGAAAGTGCTTAGAACGGCTTAACTTGGGCCGAAAGCTAAGTGCTTGCAATGCGCAAATCCCTTAGGCCGAAATCTGAGACTTAAGTGAATTAGACCTTTTGCTCTTTCGTGAAGTTGTGGATTTTCGACCGTTAGATCACAACCAAACTCGAGGAATGAGTTAATGATATTTCTCTGCTCATATCTGTATAGCCGCGGCCCCGATCAACCATCGGTTACCGTTGAACAAATTTCTAATCATATCTGTCGATCGGCGCATCCAAATGGCGGGCCGATCATATCCATACGTATATCATCATTAGGACTAAATATCCTACGGTGGATATCGGCATGTACACCCCATAATGGGCCCTAGAGGTTAGAAAAACCATCTCATAGGGTTAGTATAGTAAAAACCCAATCTTTAAGGTCATTTGCACCAAATCTGGTGCTATAAATAGGTCATTTGGGGGTCTCGTTTGCTCCCATACGAATTTGCAAAGCCAAGGAGAGAAAGAGGAAGAGAAGACGAGAGGAATGAGAGAGATGGGGGGCCCGGTGCCAGATCACACCATCTAATACCCATGCTCGCTGGATTTGTGCAAGACCTCATCTCTATTCCCAATCTCATGTCTTCCACAGATGAAATCTGAAGATTTGGGTTGGATTCTCCACTCACTTGCTAGGTAAGAGGTTTCCCTACATGTACTTCCATCTTTTTCTTTAATTTCTTTCATTTTGAGCCATTAAGGTTAGAAACCCCCCTTTGTTTCTGTCGATTCTTTCAAACCCTAATATTAGGATTGAGTATGCTAGGGCTTTAAGTCACGATTATCAATTCAAGCGGTCCATACTCTTGAGGGAGCTGTAATCGGGCCTCGTTCTATTACGGTTTAGGTTGTGCGCCGATTACGAGTCCCGATTAGTTGAGCCGAGTTGATGGATCAATCAAATTGAGTTAGTTAAGCCATAATTCATTGTTTAATATTTAATTAGGAATAAATCTACGCCATTAATAATAGTCTTATATTTTAATTTAAGTTTGGAGCGTTTTCCCTAATTCCCATCGTTAGGGCCGCAACTGAGTCAAGGATTTTAACTATAAGGTGAAGATATACCCCCAACCTTCTACTCGGCATTTTAGAATTATTAATTACATTTATTTGCTTTTTGATTGATAACATGCTCGATGAAATGCTTGGATGACATGAAACTCTTAATATTATAAAAATTCTTGAACATTGAATGCTTAGAAATACTAGGATGATTGAATTGTGTTGTTGCGGTGGATCGAGCTTCACAATTTATGTAAATATATAGACAACCCGCTTTAGGGAGGCCATCACAGGCTTATATGGCCGACTGGAGTTGAACACGAACGATTGACAGTAGTTGGAGCTACGCGGGATGCTTTGCACCTAATGCCGGTTTGCCCGGGGTCCTCCGTAGTCAATCGTATCAGTGTAATGTAAGCCGATAATTCTTGTGCTTGGTGACTGTATAACATTCAATAGAATCTGGGATACCATCGTTACCATTGATTTAGTCTACTCATAATTGTTATTGATACGATCCTAAGATTCATGAGCCGAGCATGGTGGTATGGGACACCGTGTCCGAGCTGTTGGCCTACGCTGGGGTGACGAGCCTCCCTGTAGTGACCAGTGAGCAACTAAGACTCATGAGCTGGGCATGATGGTATGGGACACCGTATCCGAGCTGTCGGCCTATGCTGGGGTGATGAGCCTCCCTATAGTGATCAGTGAGCACTGATGGAGGTGATAAACCATTGTTCGAACGGCCCTCGTCAAATTACCCAGCCGATGGTTGCGTGCTAGTATACCGTTCGAACGACACGGGCATGAATGGAATTGGGTGACGAACCATTTTCTTGTGGTAATTTGGTTTTTATGTGATAAGCTCGCACCTCTATAACACCCCATCCACTGTTCATCCGGGCTATGGTTCGAGCGTGCGTTGAGGTGAGCCGTCTGATCCGGACCCCCTTTAAAAATAGTGCTTCAGCGGTCGGGGCAGCGCGCTGTGGGCTATTAAAACCTTGAAACTGAGTGATCATATTCAGTGTGTGTGATGACCCATACCTGGATGATCCTCATACATTTAGGTATCATACCGTACCTTTAGAATTGTTGATTTGTGAGATAAACCGGTGACACCTAAATTTGGATCAAGTGACACTGGTAAGGAGTCGTTACATGCGGCAACGAGCCACGTGATCCAGATAAGGACTCGTGATATAACGTTAGTATCCTAGCTTCGCCAATATGCTGGATGAATTGAACTTAATAATTACTCGGTTAACATGATCATTCACTGCATTGCATTAGCTTAGAATGTGGTGAATAGGAGTGGTTGTCGCGTGATGAGGAAGTGTTGTCATTTGCAAAACAGGTGGTCGGAGTCGTGTGTAAGGGAGTGTTATTTGGAAAGAGCATGCATCATGTCATATCTTCATATGAACATTTAACAAGAGTAGTTAGGAAATATTTGATTCCTTATTTTATCATTACCTGCGTTGACTGGGTTGATAACACGTGTAACTGCCTAGTATCTGTACGTTAAATATAACATGCTTATGTATATTACATATATAAATATGTATTTATTGTGAACCTATTAATCCCTAAAATGTCCTAAGTAACAATCTTGGGGATATTTCTTCACTATGTTGGCGTTTGACGCCTTGTATTCGACATATGCAAATAACTCAACAATAGGACCATTCGGTGGTGCGCTCGGGACGCCCAGTAGATCTCTAGCTTCTTTCCGCTTGGTAGTTGTTCTTTTGTTCCTATTACAATTATTGTGATTTGTATAATCCCATTTTGGGGGTCATCACAATTGGAACTATATTTTTAACTCTTAGCCCTATATTTCTGAATCTTTATTTCTACCTCACTTTAGATATGCTAATTCGAATTGCTCTACTTTGATTATTTGTGTGTGAAATGAATTTGAATATGAATAAAGACACATGTGCATTTTCATTTGGTTAACACCTGGGAACTTGGGATCAGAGTCTATGTACTCGGGTGCCGATTTTCGGGGCATTACAATTGATCCAAATTTGGGTTCATCACCCTATATGCATCGTAATCATAATTTCAAAGGTTTAACATGATAACCTAATAACGTGTAAAAGGTAAGGGTCGTCACCTTAGTATTAAATATGGAAAGGGCTCGTCACCTAATTCCATCAACAATGTGATAGGCTTGCCTCCTCTATGAGTGCTCAAAGGTCACTACGAGGAGGCTCATTACCTTAGTATAGGCCGATAACTCGGACACTGTCCCATACCAATATGCCCGGCTCATGAGTCTTTCGTAGGATCGTATCGTGCTAATGGTTATGAATTGACTCAAATCATTAGTAATGGTAGTATTCTGATCAACTACAAAGAATCTCGACAAATCGACACTAGATGCAAAACATCCCACATAGTTCCGACTACTATCAATAATCCATGTTCACCCTTAGTCGATAGAACAAGCCTGGAGTTGCTGACCCGAAGTGGGCCACCAGCTAATTTAAACAATTTACAGAGCTTGATCCACGATAAGGCTAATCCAAATCAAGAAATAAAAATATATATAAAGTATATTTGTATTGTAATAGGTTAAATTAACCAGAAAATATGTACAAGCCAATCCAATTGAATTTATATTAAGCAACTTATCATCGATATATAGAAGTTCTAAAATTAGGAATTTCATTCATTTGAGCATTTCATCGAGCATGTTGTCAACCAAGCAATAAATAATGTTAAGGTTGCTATAACAAAGCAAGTATAACCATCATATTATATGAAATCTTGATAACATAAAAGATTGATTATTTATGGCTATCAAATGTTGATAAAAGGAAACCTAAAAGGAATAGTAAAATTCATAAATCGCACTTTAAAGTTAGGGTTCTTGAAGAAAACACTGATTCCTAAATCAATTAGAAGAAAAATATGTAAGATTCATAAAATCTAACACTAGGTAGCTTAGTTAGAAGGTAGTAAGCATTTCTTACTTCCAATTACAAGTGAAGACAGATTCAGTGGAGGGTTTGATAACAACTAGCATTCAATCGAAAATAATAGGTAATGAAATCACTAATCTTTCTCTCTCACTCTCTCTTCTTCTCTTTCTCTCCTCTTCTCTCTCTTTCTTTCTCACCAAAACTAGGGCAAATCGTATGGAGTGAAGGGGCTACCTAAAACTTGGTTTTTATAGTGACAGAGGGGCAATAAATGGCCATAATGACAAAGTATTTGATATTATAACCCTATGGGAGATTTTTTTATAACTGTTAGGGTCTACTAAGAGATGTACGATTTGATCTATGTTGTAGGATAATTGTCTCTAGTGGTGATCTATGTATGGTTACAATCGCCCCATTGTAACATCCCGAATTTTTACCAACTTGGAAATAGACGTCTTTAGGCAATGGGTCGATCATAACACCTTGGTAACTTCTCATAACTCAATCCCAAAGCAAAAAAAAAAAATCCCTTTTTAACCCTTTTCCTTCGAAATCTCACTTTCACCATCCTATCCTTAAAATTTTTCTAAGCACATTCATAATACAGACCAATCCTAGGGTATAAATGATGAAGAATAATACCAAAACTAAAACTTCCCATAAGTAGTAAATAAATGGATACAATTGGTTTTTGACCCTTAACCTTTTGGAATATAACAAAATAAATAGGTTGGTTGGATGGATTAGTGTCTCCTACCCCAAAATCATATATTGCATGTTAAATAAACTCATTCTAGTTTGTAAATTGGACCTAAAAATGCTTCTCATAGACACGGGGGCCAAACGACATAAATCGGGGGGACCCGAGGTGGGTCCCACATGTATCCGACACCCCCGGGGGAGGGGGGGGGGGGGACATCACCCCTGGGGCAAGCCATCTCCCCGGGGTCCAGTGGGCGACGAGGCCTCGCCAAATTGCGGGCCTGGCAGGGCCGCAGTGGGCCGGCGGCCCATTTTCACAGAAAAATTCTATGATTTTCATCCAACTTTGAAAAATTATATCTACCTCATTATAACTCCGATTTAGGTGATTTGAAAGCCAGATTGAAGCTTGATGAGTCTAGTTTCATATAAAAATAAGTAAAAATATAATAAAATTTTTAATATAGTTAAATATAGGTCATTGTGATAACTATCTGAAAATCATCAATTTGGATAGCTGCTACTTCTAGAATTTTTAGAATTTTTCTGCAACACGAAACCTAATGAAATTTGGTAGAGATGAAGTAGACTTGGTGATGAATTACAAGAAAATAATTTAAATAATATACTAATTAAAAGTGCCAGAAAGGGGTGTAGAACTGCCCTAGGACCATATTCTGTCATAATGAGGACGTAATTTAGTTAAGTACTAAACTGAATACTCAGTAGAATTAGCTTGAACCATTTTAAATATGAACTGTAAGACCCAAAATGAGCAGAACCGTTAATGCTACATTACCCTTTAACATAGGAATAATCTCATTACCCAGTTGCTCTCGGGAGCATCACGAAACTTCATATCGGATCTGGATCGCGCGTCGAAAGTCCGATTACCGCAAAACTAAACTGTTATGACCACCTTATTGGGCTTGACAAGTACCTCAAAAATCAAGTCCTGACTATGTCTAGAAATATACAACTTGAGCTCGGAGCGAAGTGTGTGAGAAACGTGAATAATTTTGGAAATAGAATCCAAACTTAAGTAAACTGAGACACGTCGCTTGTGGCCCAAATATAAGGATTCAAACCGTTAAAATCTAACCTAAATACACCCTTGGATTAGGAGAAATTTCCCACACATGGCGGTGTACTTGTGGCCCTGATCGAGTTTCGGTGACAATTGAACGGAAACTGGTCCGTCGCGGTCGATCTGTAAATCTGATCGGACTGAAAACTTAACTCTACCTAGATTCATGGTCAGGGATCTTAAGTCCGACCGCACACAGAAAGGGGGCCTTTAGAAGTGTTCCGTTGAATCGGAACAGCCGATCTTTGGCTATAACCTAAGTATACCTTGGTCCTGGGGCCATTCCCATCAGTTTTGGGCCTATATAAGGGCCTTAAACCCTCACTCTCTCATCCCATACGAATTTGGAAAACCCTAGGAGAGAAGAGAGAAAAGAGAAGGAAAGAGAGAGAAAGTGAGAGAGTGAACTGGTGTTTGTACCTGAGATTCAATCCCGCCGCTCCACACATCTAACTACCACCTCTGTATCGCAAATCCGACAATTTTGACTCCATAATTGGGTAAGAAATCCTAACCCTAACCTGTTTGAGGGTTTTCAACTAGTGTAATAGATAAATTAGCTAACTTATTCCCTGTTATAGGTTATTGTGGTGCCGTAGACAAAGACTTAGCATTTAAACTGATTTCGTTTCGCATCTACCGGCGAAAGGTGCGGACTATAGATGTTTAGGTTATGGTTTTCAAGGCCTTCAATGTCAGTTAATGGTTTATGACTGACTTGATCGCTATCACATGTGTTAGATTAGATGTTTCCCGTATATTACATATGTATGTAAGTTATGTTGAGTAAAATGCATTCCAAGTGTTTGTTATAATGTTTGAATGAATATGAAATTTGCATTTGTGCTTGCCATGCTTAGTGATCGTATATATATGATGGTTGTATGTGTGACATGGATATCATAATATATGTTAAAACTAATACATTACATGAACATGGATATGTGTAATCTAAGTGTTTGATGAAATGCCTGAATGAGAAAATACTAGATGTAATGTACTTAATGAGGGTGTTGAGATGGGATTCTCAATCCCCTTATACATAGTTAGAGTTTCCTTTATGTAACCTATCTTACTATTATCTGATTTACTGTTGAAATGTCTATATATGCTAACATGTATACTATGTGTTCGTTGAAATGCTTAAATGAGATTCATATTTGATTTTAGTTGTCACATGCTATCTCTGGCTACTACATACGTACACAATTACTTAGAGTGTGTTTGGGGCTACGACATAGTCCAGGCGATCGGTAATGATTTCCGAGTTAGTGGCTGAGTCTCTTCGCCACACGGGACGTGTTCGATGAATACGAGCCGTACTTTGGTTGTCGGCAGTGGTTAGGCCACACGGAGTGCTTACGCACTTCATGCCGATTAACTCGAGGTGCGCTCGTACTAGTCGAGCTCGTCAAGTAACCCGATTGGTCCTATGTATGTTCACCATGTTTGGACACTACTGCTTGAACCTAAGGTACCAAACTCACTAGTGGAAATCCCGTTAACCTTGAAACCTCGATCCGCTAAGACTCATGAGCCAGACATGGTGGTATGGGACAATATGGTCGAGCTGTCAGCTTACACTGGGGCGACGAGCTTCCCCGTAGTGACCAGTGAGCAATACTGTCTTTTGACCCGAATACGGTGGTATGGGACACTATATTCGAGCTGTCGGCCTACACTGATCAGGCGACGAACCCTTTGTAGTGACCTCAAGCATACTCTGAGGCTGCGTGGAGGCTACGAGGCTTTCTGTACCAACTAGAGTATAAGCTAGGTCTGCACTGATCAAGTGACGAGCCCTCTGCGGTGACCTAAAACTGCAACATCGTATAAGATTTACTAGAACTGACGACCTTAGAATGGATCATTGTTTGGGAAATGATATAAGGGAGGTACCTTAGTTTTTTCCAATCCTGCTGTATGAAAAGGATTAATAAGAACCTGGCTAATCACGTGTGCATGCACCGCATTGCATGTGCTTTGGCGAGGAAGAGCACTTTCGGGCGATTGCCATGCGCGCCGTAAGATGAAGAGGGAGTGCAGGCGAGGGCATGCATCATTCTTACATACCATTTTACATTAATCAGAGTACCTAGGGATGTTTGATTTTACTGCTTTATCATTACTGCTTGACTGAATTGATAACATGTTAACCTTTGTTGTATAGTTCCACTAAGTTGATCACTCACTCCCACGTTACAGGACAGTGTTTTAAATACCAACTAGACTCTATCTTGATTGCAGATGATGACACGACTCCTAAGGCAAAGCCTGACTTTTGTGATGATGAGGAGGCATTCTCGTATATGCAATATTCAGGCAGGTTCATGTGAGCTGTTCTGATCGTCGGGGTTACAGGGATGTTGATAAGATGTCTTTACACTTGTTATTTTGCACTTTTGGAACACCCATGTATATTCATTTTATTCATTTTTGGAGTATACATGTATATATTTAACCTGGTAACATGTTCACACTCTAGAGACTTACAACAGTTTATATATTTTATATATCTATCACAGTCTTCCGCCTGCGAAATTTAACTCTCTCTAGAGTATGATATGCTGTTTTGGTATAATCCCACTCATGTTTAATGCACTAACACGGACAACATTTAATCATCATTATCTATATTGTATAAGTGATGCGTTGGAACTCAGGAGTCGAGTGTATGCTCGACCCTCGATTTTCAGGGCGTTACACACATAGATTGAACATGGCGATCGACAACTATGATGAAAAGTCAGTTTGACGGTTATTGATCATCGATCAAGGTAGCAACTATATGGATGTGTAGGATATAATCTTAGGTTATGTAATGTCCTGTCTAACCAGAACAGTGTTATGAAGCGTCCACGTAGGATTTGTCGCAGGACCGTTTCCTTAAGCCGCTCATCTATGGGGTACCACCAATAAATTAACCCTGGTTAGCCCATTGGGGTGGACCAATCTGGTTATGATCAGACCGTGTGCAGGCCATCAAGCCAAATAACCTGTTTGTACTTAGCAACAGCTTGTGCAGGTCTTGCAACGACTAAGGAAGTTCTGAAAAATCTAAAAATTGGGGAAACAGCAGATCTCACTGGGCTTGTGATCCATCGCGAACAACAGACTCAGTAAACACCTAAAAATTAATTATCCACACCGTCCCCACGATACTTGCCAAACGCAACTCACCCCAGCCTTGACCCGAAGGCTATAATTGAAATCTGACACTTTTAAATAAAACTGAGATATTAAGCTTTGCAGCCGTCGGATCTCTTCTACATTTACGATGAAGGCTTAAAATATTTTTTTATGCCTGTCCACAAAATCTGGAAACCGATCATGAAACGGTGACCGTTGATCGCAAATCGGATCTGTACGGTAAAACCCCGCGTCCATTTGCCTTCAAACTTCGCACGGCCCTTCATCAGGCCATGGAGCACCTATCCTATAAATCTCATAGCCAAGGGGCCATCTGAACCGCCCCAATGGTCAGAATGGACCCCAAAGGGCCATTTAAATATCGGAACTGTACGATAAAACCCTGCATCCGTTTGTCTCCAAATTTTACACAGCCCCTCATCGGGCCATGAGACACCTACACATCGAATTTGGTAGTCAGAGGGGTGACAAAGCTTTCCTAAAGCTAAAAAGAGGGTCCTAGAGGGTCATTGTAGGAATAATGTTAGAACTTAAGGCCATTTGACCTAAACCTAGGAAATAAAAACCCTCTTTGTCTCTCTCTCACTCACTTCCATAAACTTAGGAAATAAAAACCCTCTTTGTCTCTCTCTCACTCACTTCTACAAGAGCAACAAAGGAGAGGAGAGAGTGAAGAAAGAAGAGAAAGAGGAAGGAGATGAAAGAAGAGATTGAAGGTGGGTTGTAGTTGAAGGTGGGGCCCAAGGGAGATCGAGCCTTGCAACTCCTTCCCTCTTCCTCAAGAAATCCCTCATCCACCACTCAAAACTCGATTTCCAACCGATTGGAGAGGTAAACTCCCATCTTTTGGTAATCCTTTATGTTGAGCTAGGTTTTGCATATAATCTTAACATACAAGTTCATTTGACTCAGGATCTCTACGAATCCACCCGCGAGTTTGGCAACCCTAGATCATTTCCTAGAGCTCTCAACGATCCATAGGTGCGGACTATTTCTCTTAGGTGGCCTAACACCAATTTTAGTATGAATCTAATGATTATGAATCTGTGGGTGATGAATTTGAATAATCTAGAGAAAACCTATGAAAGACCTCACCTTTGATCCTCTCAATCAATATGGAATAGTTATGGAATGTTTGTTGTCTCTCACATGATTAGGTATGAATTTGATGATTGCATGTTCATGTCTTGTTCGATTCTTGTACAATGTTTCCTTATAGCATGTATGATGCATTAACCTTTGTGCATTTTTGTACTATGAGATATATGAAATTCTTGCCTTCCTCACTAACCCATATAACACACATACACATTTATTTCGTAATATTGTTAGTAGTTTATATTTATAGCAAATTCTAAATTTATATGTTTAATGCATGATTACACAATATCACTTGTGTAAGATGATATTTCCTAACTTGTTAAAGTGCTATTGAATACTATCAAATCCCTAGGTTGGTCAGGAAATTGAGGTGAGAGAAGGTGGTCCAGTTGGTAGGACTATTCTGAGGCTGGAACAACGGATTTGGGCGGATGCAAACAGGTGACAGTAGTTGGACTATATAGGTCACTTGTACCCGATGTCGTCTGTCACGTACTCGCCTAAACTCGCACGGTCTGGTCTACTTACTGACCAACCATGTTTGTTAACCCTGTCTACTCATGCCTATATGGAACCTGAAACACCCTTCAACTATTGAAGCCCATTGATAACCATTCAAAACCGATCCACTGACTTGAGACTCGGGCATGGTGGAATGGGACACTATGTCCAAACTGTCGGCCTATGATGGGGTGACGAGCCTCCTCATAGTGACCGCAAGCGATCCCTCTACTCAACACTCCCCATGTGTTTGAAGTCGGAGATGGGGAACCCGACGGGATCAAAGATCGCGGGGTCTGGCCTCGCACGTTGAGGGGTCTTGGCCTAGCAACCAGTTGATGACAATGATATGTGAGGTGTACTAGTTTCCTCAATTTGTTGGATAAAATGAATTAATTAAGAACTCGGCTAATATGATCACGATCGCGTCACACTAGTTAGGTTGGCGACTCGGCAGTTGAGGTCGCAATGAAAGAGTGTTGGTCATACGCGATCGTTAAACAGAGTCGCACGAGGGAGCGTTGTTGTGAGGGCATGCATCATATCATAATACATGCACATGTATTAACAAGATGAGTTAGAGATCTGTGAATGTATGCCTTTTATTAAATTCATAATATAATTAATGTTTGTTGTAACTTAAGACTAATAGCACTCACTGAATTGATCACTCACTCCCAATCTGGGACGGTGTTTTAAAACACCAACCAGACTCTTCAATAGCTGCAGGTGGTGTTGAGTTCGATGAGTCGTGCTGTGTGAGCATCAAAGAAGAGGATGAGTTATCCTACTTCTAGCTGATGGGCGGTTCACCATAGGTCTAGCAGACGGATCTTGGGATCACTGAGTGGTGGACTCAGTGCACTATTCTTTTGGACTTATCATTCTTTTGTATTTTTACTAGGCAACGCCTTATGCGATCCATGGATGTATTTTTGGACTTGTATACATTTAGCCATTTCCATTCCAGTAGACTAGTCGTGAAGTGTGATTCATGTTTCAAAAAAATTTATATTGCTCATTAAACCGAATTAAACGCAAAACAGTAGAAATTGGTTATAAGTGACACTCGGGAACTTGGGAGTCGAGTGTATACACGACCCCTAATTTTCAGGGCATTACAGGTTAGTGTCCTTAATTTGATTGTAATCTAACGGTTCAAAATTCATTACTTCAGTAAAGTTCAGACATGGACAATTAACTTAAGTTTCTGATAGTTTCCAAGGGCATTTGCACATCTCATGCACTCACCTTACGAGCCCAAGTTGAACAATTCCGCACGTAATCTCGGCTTAATTTCTCGTGATGAACGTCAAGACCACTACGACGAATGTCTTTCTATAGTTTGAGGCTCAGCGGTCTACTAACGAGTGGCCTGGGGTTTGTTTGATTAATATGGACATTTCTGGAATAAATTAGGCCGTGAGATTTCTCATGTGTGGTAACTAGGATTCAGATTAACTAAGTTTATAGCGTGACGTATTTGAAATTAATGAAAATGACAATTTAGTCCTAATCACCCTAAATCCTTTTATCTTTAGGCTAAACAGGGTAATTAATTGAGCATGTATGGTTCTATGATAGTAATGCTGGCGTATGTGGCAGGATCTAGTACGAAAATTTTTTAGGACGTTACAATCACGGCCGTTCATTTGAGCAACACAGTCTAGATCAATCAGTTCTTGATCGGGGAAGTGGGATCTGACACTTACTACGCGTACGTTACTAGTGATAAGCCAAACCCGTATGATACTAATTCGTTATCGGGAAAATCATATCCTTCTTCGAGCCCCTTATCCATTATTTTTGTTCCAATCAAAGCATGGTTGAGAACCCAACCGGAATGATGTGTCTATTTGTCCTTATCTAAGTTTGAGCCATAGCTGGGTTTTCTTAGACACCGATCCAATTTATAGGTCTATGAGATCTTCTTGAACACTACAGTCTTTCTGAATGTCTCTAGGAAGATCTCCTATTTTGAAAGAATTGTGAGAGATGACCTCGCCGAGAATATCATAATTGGATTCATGATAAGATATGTTCTCTCGATTAATCTCCATGTTGCCTCATTAATGGGCACAATAATTATTACCACGCCGTGTGTGATGATTCATTCCTCTACAGGTAAGCCTAAGGGCTTGTGCCTCTACATTTATGGCAGCAAGCATAATGCCGAAGGAAACCAATGATCATATGCTCTGGTAAGAATATGTTTTGCACCTCGACACGTGATGACCTTTAATTGGCACACGTTGAGGCATAAAAAATTGGGTGTAAACAATAATTCTAACATTCTGACGTGATTGAATCATAATCTTTCATAGTTAATTGTACACACGCATCACAAGTGTAAATTTTGCATGTGTGGCCAAATCCGATACACCGGTAGTTTAGATAAAGTAATTGAAATATTCAGCTATGCATCCAAACACAGCTCACGTGATTGTTTTATGCATGACTGTCCATTTGACTAGTCTAAGTTGGGACGCGGTTTGGCGAGTGATGCCACCACCAGCCAGGTGGCTAGTGGTCGCTGCTCTGTAAGCCCTATTGTGATGTATGTATTTTATCCACACTGTCCATCCATTTTTAAATATCATTTTATGGCTTGATCTCAAAATTGAGGCATATTAAATCTCATGTGGACCACATCACGGGGAAACAATAGAGATTGAATGTTCACCATTTAAAACCTTCTAGGGCTGATTGTAGTATTTATTTGACATCCAACCCATTGATTAGGTCATAAAGACATGGATGAAGGGAAAAAATAAATGTAAACTTGATCCAAAACTTTTGTGGCCTCTAAAAAGTTTTTAATGGTGGCAGTTCAATCAACACTGTGTGGTTCGCTTGAGATTTTGATCTACTTCATTTTTAGGCTTACACCATAAAATGATCTGGAAAAATGGGTGGACAGCATGGATGAAACACATACATCATGGTGGGGCCCACAAAGCACCAACCACTAGCCATTGGCTAGTGGTAGGTAGGGGTGTACACAAACGGGGCTAGCACGGTTAGCTTGCTCGACCCGGCCCGAAAAAGTCTGACTCGGCCTGACCCGAAACTGAGTTCGGGTCAGGATTGGCCAATTTTCTAGGCTCGAAAGTGAGTTCAGGCTGAGTTTGGATACCTCCCAGTTTGGCCCGACTCGGTCTTGACTATTCCCGTGTATGACTGTATTTAATTTGTATAAAATGTTTTATTTTATGCTTTGTCAAATGTATGTAAATATCCTGACTAGTTAGATTTTTTGTGGAGTCTATAATTCAACTATCTAAATCGTTGATCGAAGGCCTTATAATGGGACGCGGATTACCTGCCAAAGCCCTTCTCATGAACTTGCTGTAGGGTTCAAAACTGGCCCGAACTCGGGTTCGAAACTGGCCCGAACTCGAAGGTTCGAAATTGGCCCGAACTCGGCCTGCACTTGCGCTGAGCCCGGTTCGGGTTGGAGATGTTGGCCCGGTGATAAGGCCCGGTCGAGTTTGGGCCTTGTGTGGCTGTTGAACGGGCCTGGACGGGCTGAGGCTAGTTCGACTCGGCCCGACCCATGTACACCCCTAGTGGCAGGTCACTAGCCGATCTGTTTCCTAAGTTGAGCCTAGCCTTATCCTTGTATTCAATTCATAAACCTGAGTTAGGCCATGGTGGGTTGGGTGGGCTCAGTCTAACAGCTCAGGTTCTATGAATTTTAAGTGAGTCAGGTCACACCTAATCCATAGCTCAAGTAGTAGACTGAGTGAAAGATAAATTTTAAGTGAGTCAGGTCACACCTGATCCATAGCTCAAGTAGTAGATTGAGTGAAAGATACCTCATTTCAACACGGAGGTCTTGGTATCGATTCCCTAGTCGGGGGTGGCTAACAGTGAAGTGTGAACAGACAGTAGGGTGCACTAACAAGTTAAGTTTTTTTTTTTAAAAATGTGAGTCAGGTCTTGTTGGTAGATAATGTCTCGTGGGTCAGTCAGGTTTTGGTTTGAATTCTTGGCCTGTTTAGTAAATGAGTCCGGATTGGGATGATCCTAACCCAGCCTTTGTCACCCTAAGAAAAGGCAGCAAAATAAGCAATGCTCCCTGGTTAAAATGCTCATGATTCGGGCTGACTCGTTTTATTTTTAGTTGAGTCGGGGCTGAAACGACTTGAACCAGCCATGCACTGAACTCCATGGTATGTTGACGTCACCAAGTTATGTAGGCCCACCATGATGTATGTATCATATCTACATCGTTTATACATTCTGTGGGATCATTTTATAGCATGGCCCAAAAATGAGGCAGATCTAATGCTCAAGTGGATCACACCACACAGAGTAGTTTTTACAATGACTTCCACTGTTGAAACCTTTTTATCTCCCACCACAATGTTTATAAAGCCACAAATACCTGGATAAAGGAAAACACAAATATAAGCTTGATCCAAAACTTGTGTAGCCTCTTATAAGTTTTCAATGGTAGAGGTTCAATCTCCACTGCCTTTTATGGTGTGGCTCACTTGACCTTTGGGTCCGCCTCATTTTTGGTTTCATAATGTAAAATAATCTCACGAAATGGATACCTCATTTTTTGTTTCATAATGTAAAATAATCTCACGAAATGGATGGATGGATGGATGGTGCGAATATAACACATATATCATGGTGGGGCCCACCGAACTTTGTCAGATCAACACGATCAGCATTTCCATTCATCAGACACGTGGAGTTTAAAAGCTCTTTTCGATGTAGGGTCATGTCGTTACGATCAAAATCATTTATTTAATGGGACTCACAGTCTATGGCAGAGATAATTTTTTAAAAGACTATTTTAAACTTTCGATCATTTCACCCTCTCCCTTGCGGAGCCAGCCGTCCAAATCTAAATAAGATCGCCCGCTTCATGATTCAAGAGATTTTTTATTTTTTTTCTTCCTGATGTCATCATTCACGCCGTAGATCCAGCTGGGACACAGTTACACATAACATTGAAGCATCCATTTTTTCAAGTGTTTAAAGCATCTAATGTGAATGATAGATTACTACTAAAATATTGGCATATATTGTGGATCGTGGCTTCATGATCACACCCCTCAGAAGGAGAGTGGATTGCATGTTCCCCAGGCAGATAGATTTACCTGTGCCTTTGGCTGTGTGGAGCCCACAGAGATGTCCATGACAAATCCACTCCATCCATCTGTTTTTAAAGACCACAGTAGGATATGATTCTAAAAATCAGTCGGATCAAAAACTCATGTGGGGCACATAAATGAAACAGTGGGAATGGAAATGTCCACCGTTGAAACCTTCCTAGAGATGACCATGATGTTTATATACCATCCAAAGCGTTCAGATGATTATTAGCAATCAGATATATGGTAGGAAGACGTTCAATCCCCACTGGTTAATGTGGTATGGCCCACACGAGTTTTGGATATGCATGATTTTTACATTCCTATTCTATCGTGGTCTTTAAAAACAGATGGACGAAGTGATTTGTCACGGACATTTATGTGGGCCCCACACAGCCCCAGGCAAGGTATAACTAGATCTCTGTGCCCGGCGGCACATGCAATCCGCTCTCCCGTATAAGTAGGGTCCAACCTATTTTTCAGTCATCCAAACAACTGATATGATAAGTCAACCAAAGATGGGGATATCCCAAAAATCTCGCACATTTGAAGATCCTAGCCCTTCAATTAGTGACTGACTTACAAGTAGACGATCAACCCAAAAAAAAGTCTACAAGGGCCCAATATTTGGATTGATGGGGTTTTCCTCCTCGGGTGAGAGGAGATGAGGTGTGGTTCGGATGCCACAAACAGTGGAATCCCTACGCTGCTCGACCAGTCCTGCAGCTTGCTCGACCGGTCGAGTGAACAGTGCTCAACCAGTACTGGGTCACTCGACTCAAAGTCTAGCGAGCTCTGTGATGCCACAAACAGTCCCTACTCAACCCGGTCGAGTGAACAGTGCTCAACCGGGTCACTCGACTCAAAGTCTAGCGAGCTCTGTGAACAGTGCTCGACCAGTCGAGTGAACAGTGCTCAACCAGTCCTGCGGCATGCACGACCAGTCGAGTGAACAGTGCTCAACCAGTCCTGCGGCATGCACGACCAGTCCTGGTTACGCAAATTTGAGTCCGATTTTGTACGGGATTCGGAATTTTGAGGTGGCTTTCACAAGGGTGCAAAAGAGAGTTTCATAAACTATAAATAGGAGGTCCCTAGGGTTTTCTAGGTCATTCAAGAGGTAAGGCAAGATGGTTTCCTAAAGCTTTGCAAGGGTTTGCTAAAGGGTTTAGGGCTATCAAAGGTGTGAGAGAGAGAGAGAGAGGAAGCTTGTGGAAGGGAGGCTATGCTCATAGAGGTGATCTACCATATCTCAGCGCTTCCACGTCCTCGTAATCGATGAGATCTCTCCGTTTTCTTTGTTTCTCTTATTGTTTATCCACTCCTGTGTGAGTGAAGAAGGTCGTAATGTTCTACTTCGTAGTGGATTGTTGATTTGGACGAGGTCCCGTGGTTTTTACCTCTTTGAGGGTTTTCCACGTAAAAATCTCTTGTGTGGTGTGGTTTGTACTTTGATTTATTTCATTGTTTTATTATCCCATAATTCTGGTCTGTTCTGAGAGGCTAGATCCTAAGGTTTTGTGCAAGGCCCCCAACAAAGTGGTATCAAAGCTAAGTTCATTGAACGGGTAGGATTGATTTTGAATTATGGAAGGTGGCTCATCAAAGATGATCAGCCTCAATGGTTCTAACTGGACCATATAGAAGGCTAAGATAGAGGACTTGCTTTATTGTAAGGACCTATATTCTCCAATTTTAGGCATATCAGCAAAATTCAATGATATGTCTGATGATGATTGGAAGAAGATGGACCAGAATGCGGTGGGGTTTATTAGACAATGGCTGGATGATTCTGTGTTCCACCATGTGTATATAGAGACCTCAGCTGCTAGCCTATGGCTGAAATTGGAAGGGCTGTATGAGAGGAAGACAACTAGTAATAAAATCTTCCTGATAAGACGACTTGTGAATCTCAAGTTTAAAGATGGTAGTTTTGTGGCCGAGCACATGAATGAGGTCAGCAATAAAGTGAATCAGCTCTCCGCTATGAAGATGGTCCTGGATGATGAATTGCAGGCTTTGCTATTGCTTAGTTCATTGCTTGACAGTTGGGAGACATTGGTGGTGTCTCTAATTAACTCGGCGCCAGACGGAAAGATTTTCATGGAACAGGTTACTAGTTGTCTCTTCAATGAGGAGACAAGGAGGAAGTCTCAGGGGTCTACTCAGCAAGAGGCCCTTGTGACACAGAAACGAGGGAGAGGAAAGAACTCGGGGGGCCGAGATAAATTAAGAGGCAAGTCGAGTACCAGGAAGGATATTGAATACTGGAATTGTGGTAAGAAGGGCCACTATAAGCATGAATGTCGTAAAAATAAGAACGACAAGAAAGGAAAAGGAAAGGAGAAGGAAGATGAATCAGATTCCACTGTGATTGCTTCAGATGGCGACGTCGTAGTTATTCTTTCAGCAGATCATGATATATGTCTCGTAACTATGAGTCAGGACACCGACTGAGTGATTGACTTGGGAGCTTCTTTTCATGCGACTCCACGTAGGGACTTCTTCACAAGCTACAAGTCAGGTGACTATGGGACCGTGAAAATGGTGAATTCTGGCGTATCGAAGATCGTAAGGGTCGGTGATATTTGTGTGAAGACTGATGTGGGCTGCACATTGGTTCTCAGGAATGTGAGGCATATCCTAGACCTTCGCCTCAACTTGATGCCGACGGGAAGGTTGGATGATGATGATTATGAAAGTCGGTTTGCTGGTGGGCGTTGGAAGCTCATCAAAGGTTCGTTGATCGCAGCCAGAGGAAAGAAATGTTGCACCCTTTACAAGGCAAGTGTCAGTGTGTGCAAGGGTGAGTTGAATGCAGCGAAAGATTTAGCTATTTATATATGGCACAGGCGTCTAGGCCACATGAGTGAAAAATGCTTCAGCTACTAGCAAGGAAGCGACTCCTTTCAGACGTGACAGGTATACCTCTCAAAACATGTACTGATTGTTTATCAGGGAAACAACATAGAGTTTCATTTGTTAAAAATGTTTCTCATGTTAATAAAGTGCATGCATTAGATTTGGTTTATTCCGATGTTTATGGTCCTATGAGGACAAAAACCTTGGGTGGGGCATTGTATTTTGTCACTTTTATAAATGATGCATCTAGGAGGGTTTGGGTTTATGCATTGAAATCTAAGGACGAGGTCTTTGGTGTGTTTAAATTATTTTATGCTATGGTCGAGAGAGAGACAGGTAGATCATTGAAGTGCATCTGCACTGACGATGGTGGTGAATACATTGGTGACTTTCATGAGTACTGCAAGTCCCTGGGTATACGACATGAATAGACGGTTCCCAAGACCCCCCAGCATAATGGTGTGGCTGAGTGAATGAATCACACCATTATAGAGAGAATCAGATGCATGTTATCTCATGCGAAATTGCCTAAGACGTTCTGGGGAGAAACAATGCACACGGCGGTGTATCTGATAAACAGGCCTCCATCAGTCCCGTTGAATGGAGAAGTACTTGAGAAGGTGTGGACTGGACAGGATCCATCATACAGTCATCTCAGGGTGTTTGGATGCAGGGCATCCATTCACGTACCAAAGGACGAGAGGTCCAAGCTCGATTAAAGATCAGGCAGTGTGTGTTCTTGGGGTACGGTGATGAAAAGTTCGGTTACAAATTATGGGATCCGACTGAGAAGAAGCTCCTCAGAAGCAGAGATGTAGTTTTCTTTGAAGATCAGTGTATAAAAGACATTGGTAAGCCAGAGAAGAACCGGCCTAGTTCAGGTGAGCTAGAGGACATGAATACAATTATTCCTCCCATGGTGCCTGATAACGGGAGAGTACAATAAGGTGCAGAAGACGAGGGGGTTCCTTCAGAAGATGGACAAGGGGAGAAGCCCCCACTTGATCTACCTGTTGAGCCACAGGTGAGGAGGTCATCTAGGGACAGACAACTGTCCAAGAGGTACTCGTCGCATGAGTACATTATGCTGACTGATGGGAGAGAGCCAGAAGATTATTCTGAAGTCCTAGCCGACGGGCATAAGGGGGAGTGGTTGAAAGCTATCCAAGAGGAGATGGAATCCTTACATAAGAACCACACCTATGATATGGTGAAATTGCCTAAGGGCAAGAAAGCTTTGAGCAACAAGTGGGTGTTCAGAAAGAAGGTTGAGCATAAGAATTCACAGATGAGGTTCAAGGCTAGACTTGTGGTGAAAGGGTGTGGTCAGAGGAAAGGCATAGACTTCAAGGAGATATTCTCACCAATGGTGAAGATGACATCCATACGGGTGTTGCTTGGGTTAGCAGTTAGCATGGATCTGGAGATAGAGTAGTTATGTAACATCCCGAAAATCAAGGGTGGAGTAACTCAACTCCTGAGTTCCAAAACATCACTTATGCAACAAAATAAATTGATTGAATGTTGACTGTATTCGTGCATTGAACATGAGTGAGATTAAGCCAAAACAGCATATCATACTCCAGAGACAGTTAAATTGCAAGCGGAAGACTGTGATAGATAAATAACATATATAAACTATGGTGGGTCTCCAGAGTGTGATGTGTTACCAGGTTATTTAATTACAAGTACAATTCTAAAATATACCTAATGTGAGGAAGTGTAATGTCTTCTATCCCAAGTACCATAATCCCGTCAATACAATACCAGGTCTTCATAGACCTGCCAGAGAGATACAGATAGGAGAACTCCTCATCATCATAGAAGTAATCCGGCTCTGCTTCATAAGTATCGCCATCACCTGAAACTCAACAAATCTGGTTGGTGTGTACAACACCATCCCATAACGTGGGAGTGAGTGATCAACTCAGTGGAACAGTAAAGCATAGGTTAACATGTTATCAATTCAGTCAAGCGGTAATGATAAAGCAGTAAAATCAAACACTCCTAACTACTCTTATTAATGCAAGTATGAATGCAGTCATGATGTATGCCCTCACCACACCCTCCCTCGTGCGACACCATCTCACGTTCGTGGCATGCTTTCATCCATCAGTGCTCTATATCTTCCAGGCACATGCAATGCATGATGAGCATGATTACCGAGTATTTATTAGTCCATTTCAAACAGTAGGATTGGGAAACTAAGGTACCTCCCTTGTATCATTCCCAAACATGATCCATTCTAAGGTCATCAGTCCTAGTTAATCTCAGACAATGATGTATTTTCTAGGTCACTGCAAAGGCTGCCAGGGCTGTTACGTACAAAGGTTACACCACTCCCCCATCACCTCTTAAACGATTCATCACTATACAGAAACAGGCCTAGTTCATACTCTCTACACTGCGGCAAAACTCATCGCCTCACCGCAAATTCAGATTATACTCGAGGTCACTACAAAGGGCTGTCAGGGCTGTTGCTCGCATTTATTGTACCACTCCCCCATCACCTTATCAATGTAGGCCGACAGCATGAATATAGTGTCCCATACCACCATAATAGGCTCATGAGTTTGGTTGCTCACTGGTCACTATGGGGAAGCACGTGGCCCAGTATAGGCCGACAGCTCGACCATGGTGTCCCATACCACCATGCCCGGCTCATGAGTCTTAGCGGATCGAGGTACCTTGGTTAAAAGGGATTTCACTAGTAAGTTTGGTACCCTAAGTTCAAGCAGTAGCAACCAAACATGGTGAACATACATTAGACACATCGGGTTACTTGACGGGCCTGACTAGCTCGAGCGCACAATCAACTGAACGACATGAAGTGCATAAGCACTTCGCGTGGCCTAACCACTGTCACCAACTGACGTACGACTCGGGTTCGTCGAACACATCTCACATGGCAAATGAATCAGCCACGAATTCAATTTTGGTACCGATTGTCTGGACTATAATCATAGCCCCAAACTCAATCAAACCTTATATGTAGCATTTAGAGTAAAGCATGGTAAACAAAGTAATCCGAGCATGTTAGTAAGCATATATAAAGCATGTTATAAAGCATGTTATAAAGCACTACATAAGTAGGAATACAAATGCATATATTGCACAAGTAAGCAGTTTAAGTAAACAACCTCATGGAGGTAATCATACATGTCTCTAAGGTAGTTGAGAATCCCATCTCAACACCCTCCTAAGGCATCAACATCCAAACACTTACTCACACAAGCATTCCCACAAACACTTAACATACACTATTTCAACATACTTAGTGTATGTTAACAAACATGTATTAGGGAGAGTCCTTTCGCCAAGCAAGTATTTTATGCATACATAATATATTTATACAACAATTAATCATGGCAAACACATCTCTAAAATATACATATATACGGTACTTTCTACAATACAGTATTTCTACATACATAGTGTATATTAGTATAACATGTATTTAGGCGAATCCTTTCACTAAATAAGTATTTTATCCATATATTGTATATTCATACAACAAATAATCATGTCAAATACGTTTTTAAAATTTATACGTATACGGTATTTTCTACGAATACCTAGAATATGTAAAATTCTATAATCTACATCTTTAATCGAAACGGAAAACAGAAAGCACTTTGTACATGTGCAATTGCATGCAAATCATGAATCTATCATTATCTGACATTGAAAGTGCTGAAAACCATAACCTATACACCTAAAGTCCGCACCTTTTGTCGTAGAATCGTAACGGAGTCGGTAAATTTGCTAAGGCTTTGTATACGGCGATTCGACAACCTATACAATGAAATATGTTAGCTATTTCATAACCTACAACTCTTAAAACCCCACATCAATTTAGGGTTAGGGTTTCTTACCTAGAAACGGAGCTGAAATCACCGGAAAAGCGATTAAAAATGCGTGGTGTAGCTTGTGCAGCGGCAGGGTAAAGTGGTAAGGAGATTCCCCACTTCTCTCACACTTTCTCTCTCTTTTCTCTCTTCTCTCTCTAGGGTTTCTCTCAAATTCGTATGGCTGTGAGAGAGAGGATTCTAAGGTCCTTATATAGTCTAAATAGTCTCTAAAATAGACTCTAGGTCAAGGTATACTTGGGTTATAACCAAAGTGGGCTGGTTTCAGCTCAACGGAGGACTTCTGGCGGGCCTCCTTGAGTCAAAGGTCGGACTTAAGCTTACTAACACTGGATCAACGTTTAGTTAAATTTTCATTTCAATCGAATTTCCAGATCACACGTGGCGGACCAGTTTCAATTCGACGGTCAGTGGGTCTCGATCGGAGATTTCGAGTACATGTAAATGTTTATGAAATTTTTCCTGATCCGAGGGTGTAATTTGGTCAGATTCTGATGGTCTGGTTGCTTAAAACTGATCCGCAAGCGATGAGTCTTAGATTACTATTCAAGATATTTATTTTGTAAAGAAACAAGTGTTCTCACACTCTCTCGCTCCGGACTCAAGTGAACAGTCGTGGGACACTATCTGGATTTGATTTCCGAGATGGTTGTCAAGCCCAGCGAGACGGTCCTAATTCCTTAACTTCGTATTATTCAGACTCCCGATGTGCAGTCCAGAACCGATACGAAGTTTCAAAGTGCTCCCGAGAGCAGTCGGGTAATGAGTTTGATCCTAGATTTTAGGGTAACCTAGCGTCAATGATTCCACAAGTTTTAGGTCTTGCAAATCGTATTTAAAGTGATTCAAACGGATTTCGTAGCTAATCTAGTTTAGCACTTAGTTACTTTGTCTCATTTCTAAAGGATTTAATCTTAAGTGATTTCTGGTCGAGGTGATACTCAGGCCTTTGTAGTTTGTATATAAGGTGATCCAAGTTATAATACTTAATTAGTTGAAGATAGTGTCTAGGGTGAAAGTACTTAGGAAAATTGAAAGAACAAGGTGGTGAAGGGTTGGATTTGTGAAGGAAATGGGTTCAGAAGCGATTTTAGACTGTGGGATTCAGTTCTGACAAGTTAATAAGGTGTTAGGAGCAGCCCATTACCTAAGAACGTCTAATTCCAGGTTGGCAAAAATCTGGGCTGTTACAATCTACCCCCCTTAAAATAAAATTTCATCCCCGAAATTGGCTAAGGGTAATAAGGAAAGATTTAATTATTTCTCTTGCCTAAGTTTTATTGATTTCGAATTTCTACACATGGTAGGGCATATACTAGTCTGGTTCATTTTGGTCTACCCCCTTAAAACTTATTTCTTTATCCATTTCTCATACCCTGATGATTTGCTACAATTTATTTCTTTACCTCATTGGGGTCTTGACTTCGGTTCCCAACTAGTTAGAGTAAGATAGCTGTTTTCGATGTTTGACCAACACGGAGAGACGGTTATAGTGGGCTTGATCCCGATACATCGATCATCTACCTGACCAGGATAGAAGGCTCATCGTATCCCTTCCTAGTCCTGGTAGATCCTGGTCTTCTGCTCGGTCAAGCAGTGAGTCCGTTGGTAGTCGCCCAGGATTGAGAATTGGGTCAAGCCGCGAATGTTTCGCAGTTGTATATTTCGGTAACTTCGTAGTCCGATCACTCTAAAAATATAGGCAATGTCCGTCATTGAAAGGCTCAACTTATCTTATTACTAAGGTTGCCCATTGGTCTAAGAGAGTCCTTGTTATTATCTATGTCCAAGGAAATGGTGAATCAACTCTTACTAGATCATCCTAAAATGGTTTCTCATAGTAGAACAGGCTAGGGCTTCTATAATGTTCGTATTTAACGAGCACAGTTTCGATCCTAAGCCAGTGGGGTAGGGTCCACCACGCTTCCGCTGCGCCACCTAGATCAAGGAGGTGTATTGATTTGACCTAGCTACATCTATCGGTCTCTGGCCTTCTCTAATGTATCCAGTAGTCTAGTCTTAATTTAGGAGTAGTGGAAATCCATAGGTGTAGTCCAAAGTCCACGCTCCTACGCTAGGTGATTTCATACCATGTCTAATACAAGAAATTGTTTATCGCCTAAGGTCAAACGTTGTCTAACTGGAATTGAGTTGTCTGTACTTGACGCTCGAGCATTCCACATGTGTTCATCCCAACTAAGAGGGTCCTAAGGTTCACATTATAAATTTGTTGGATTTTCTACACAGGCAGGCCTATCGAAATCTAGGAGCACCGCTCTAAGTCCAAAACTCTAAGGGCCCATTTGTCAAACCACCATTTACTTTAAAAAGCTTAAACTGTCAGAGTGTGGTAGGTTAATGTATATCAAGGGACTTTATCACTTCAACACTATTTGGCCCATGGTCTTAAGTTGTATTAAATGGGACTGTATTGCTAATCCTTCCTCGGAATTGGGAGTGGCATGGTTGGTAGGAGGGTGGGTGGGGATTCATTTTATAGGCTTTGGAAAGTGAGCCTGGTGTTGGAAAGTGTGGGATGGGATTTTCAAATCCCAAGATGATGAATTTAGGAATGTACTTTGGAAGGAATCTCGGAGTTTACATTTAATTGCATACATTTCAAACATGGTATTGGAAAACATGGGAGATAGGAGAGGGGTTGTTAGGTTTCGGAATCTTGAGCCTACATAGGTGTAAATGAAAGGGAATAAAGAGGGAAAATGGAAAGATGGGATGGGTTGAGAGCTTACACATTTTCGAGCTCCAAATGGGGCATGTAAGAGCCCAATGAAAGGAAACAGAAAGGGTAGAGGGTAGGTGTTACTGTGAACGATGGATGTGGATGGGTTGTGGCAAAAAATGAGGGATTAGGCGATTGGGAGAGAGGCTTGAGGGAGAAAACAGCAACCGCAAAGAGAAAAGGAGGCTTAGAGGGGCGTTTGAGAGAGAGGGGGGCAAATGGACAAGAAGGAGTGGCCCCCACAAAATTTGGTAGGCACCACACGTGCCTAGGGAAGTTCTACACCTTTTTCTAGCATTTCTAGTTGGCCTATTATTTTAATTATTTTTTTAGTAGTTCATCATCAAGTATACTTCATTTCCACCAAATTTCATTAGATTTCTCCTTGTAGAAAAATTCTAAAAATTCTAGAAGCAGCAGCTGTCCAAACTAATAATTTCCAGACAGTTGACACAATGATCCATATTTAACTATATTAAATATTTTATTATATTTTTTTACTTATTTTTATATGAAATTAGACTTATCAAGATTAAATATAGCTTTTGAATCACCTAAATTGGACTTATAACGAGAGAGATATGACTTTTTGAAGTCGGACCAAAATCGTAGAAAATTGTGGCCGAAAATGGGCCAACCAACGAACTGCGGCCCGCCCGGGCCTGCTGGACAGCGGTCCACCGCGGTCTGCCTTGTCTGGCACCACACCACCACAGCTGGGGGTGTTCTCCACTATCCCAAGGTGCCAAATGCACCCTGGGTCCACTTGGTTCCCCTCCGGATTGAGGTGTGGCCCCCGACTCCGCTTCGAGTCGTTTCGGATCAAATCGGACGTATCTTGCAATCTGGAAAGAGTTATCTGACATATAATATATGATTTTGGGGTAGAACGAGCTAATGAAGCCATCTAACACTGCTATTCCAGGTTGTTCAGCCCAAAATTGTGAAAAAAACCCCCCGTTCGTTGGTATTTCCCTGTTTCAATTTCGTTTTACTAAAAATAGTAGTTTTAGTTTGATTACTCTTCATCCATTGGGCTGTAGGAGTTGTGCCCAATGCGAAAAGAGCTTAGAATAATTAGGAGAACAGTTTGGTGAAGCCAAATAGGACACTTACTATTTTTGGGCAAAAACCTTGCGCACTAGTAGACATCACGACCCTATAGTAAGTCGCGAATTCTAGGAGTTTTAGTTGTAGTTTTATTTCTGATTTCTTTCCCATTACTTGGTATCCCTATTTAAAGAGTTGTGAACTCGTTTTTTTTTTTAGTCATTCACTAATCAATTTCAAATTTATTAGAATCTATTTCTATTTTATGCTTTCTTTCCTCATGGATTTGAGAAGTCTCTGTGAGGAGTCCAGAGAAGCTCCGAAGATTCGGAGTAGTTATCACCATCACGCTTATCCCATATTCTACCGATTTTCAATGGTTAGGGTGAGGTGAATGGAAATCTAGAATCATTAATAGACGGCCTAGGAATGTTTTAAGGTCGACTCGTGCGACCATGGTTGAATACAGACTCGATTTCGGCATTCGTTTTCAGTGAACCTCGCCAATTGGCGAAATCGGGATACCTATGACTGTTTCTACGTTCCGCCGCTCCCTCCTAAGTCAGAGTGCGTCAGTGTGCATCGTGTGACCATAACCCAGGTCCGGTTTAATCCAAATCATGCTCTGATACCATCTGTAACATCCCAAAAATCGGGGGTTGAGAAGTAACTCAACTCCCGAGTTCCAGAACATCACTTATGCAACAAAATGAATGATGATTGAATGTTGACTGTATTCGTGCATTAAACATGAGTGAGATTAAGCCAAAACAAAGATATCATACTCCAGAGACAGCTTAAATTGCAAGCGGAAGACCATGATAGATAAATAACATATATAAACTATGGTGGGTCTCCAGAGTGTGATGTGTTACCAGGTTATTTAATTACAAGTACAATTCTAAAATATACCTAATGTGAGGAAGTGTAATGTCTTCTATCCCAAGTACCATAGTCCCGTCAATCCAATACCAGGTCTTCATAGACCTGCCAGAGAGATACAAATAGGAGAACTCCTCCTCATCATCATAGAAGTAGTCCGACTCTGCTTCATAAGCATCGCCATCACCTGAAACTCAACAAATCTGGTTGGTGTGTACAACACCGTCCCATAACGTGGGAGTGAGTGATCAACTCAGTGAAACAGTAAAGCATAGGTTAACATGTTATTAATTCAGTCAAGCAGTAATGATAAAGCAGTAAAATCAAACACTCCTAACTACTCTTATTAATGTAAGTATGAATGCAGTCATGATGTATGCCCTCACCACACCCTCCCTCGTGCGACACCATCTCACGTTCGTGGCATGCTTTCATCCCTCAGTGCTTCATATCTTCCAGGCACATGCAATGCATGATGAGCATGATTACTGAGTATTTATTAGTCCATTTCAAACAGCAGGATTGGAAAACTAAGGTACCTCCCTTGTATCATTCCCAAACATGATCCATTCAAGGGTCGTCAGTCCTAGTTAATCTCAGACGATGATGTGTTTTCTAGGTCACTACAAAGGCTATCAGGACTGTTACGCACAAAGGTTACACCACTCCCTCATCACCTCTTAAATGATTCATCACTATACAGAAACAGGCCTAGTCCATACTCTCTACACTACGGCAAAACTCATCGTCTCACCACAAATTCAGAGTATGCTCGAGGTCACTACAAAGGGCTGTCAGGGCTGTTGCTCGCATTCATTGCACCACTCCCCCATCACCTTATCAATGTAGGCCGACAGCACGAATATAGTGTCCCATACCACCATAATTGGCTCATGAGTTTGGTTGCTCACTGGTCACTACGGGGAGGCATGTGGCCCCAGCGTAGAAGCCCGACAGCTCGACCACGGTGTCCCATACCACCATGCCCGGCTCATGAGTCTTAGCGGATCGAGGTACCATGGTTAAAAGGGATTTCACTGGTAAGTTTGGTACCCTAAGTTCAAGCAGTAGCGACCAAACACGGTGAACATACATTAGACACATCGGGTTACTTGACGGGCCTGACTAGCTCGAGCGCACAATCAATTGAACGACATGAAGTGATAAGCACTTCGCGTGGCCTGACCACTGTCGCCAACTGACGTACGACTCGGGTTCATCGAATACATCTCACGTGGCAAATGAATCAGCCACGAATTCAATTCTGGTACCGATTGTCTGGAGTATAATCATAGCCCCAAACTCAATCAAACCTTATACGTAGCATGTAGAGTAAAGCATGGTAAACAAAGTAATCCGAGCATGTTAGTAAGCATATATAAAGCATGTTGTAAAGCACTACATAAGTAGGAATACAAACGCATATATTGCACAAGTAAGCAGTTTAAGTAAACAACCTCATGGAGGTAATCATACATGTCTCTAAGGTAGTTGAGAATCCCATCTCAACACCCTCCTAAGGCATCAACATCCAAACACTTACTCACACAAGCATTCCCACAAATACTTAACATACACTATTTCAACATACTTAGTGTATGTTAACAAACATGTATTAGGGCGAGTCCTTTCGCCAAGCAAGTATTTTACACATACATAATATATTTATACAACAATTAATCATGGCAAACACATCTCTAAAATATACATGTATACGGTACTTTCTACAATACAGTATTTCTATATACATAGTGTATATTAGTAAAACATGTATTTGGGCGAATCCTTTCACCAAATAAGTATTTTATCCATATATCGTATATTCATACAACAAATAATCATGTCAAATACATTTCTAAAATTTATACGTATACGGTATTTTCTACGAATACCTAGAATATGTAAAATTCCATAATCTACATCTTTAATCGAAACGGAAAATAGAAAGCACTTTGTACATGTGCAATTGCATGCAGATCATGAATCTATCATTATCTGACATTGAAAGCGCTGAAAACCATAACCTATACACCTAAAGTCTGCACCTTTTGTCGTAGAATCGTAACGGAGTCGGTAGATTTGCTAAGGCTTTGTATACGGCGATTCGGCAACCTATACGATGAAATATGTTAGCTATTTCATAACCTACAACTCTTAAAACCCCACATCAATTTAGGGTTAGGGTTTCTTACCTAGAAACAGAGCTGAAATTGCCGGAAAAGCGATTAGAAATGCGTGGTGTAGCTTGTGCAGCGGCAGGGTAAAGTGGTAGGGAGATTCCCCCACTTCTCTCACACTTTCTCTCTTTTCTCTCTTCTCTCTAGGATTTCTCTCAAATTCGTATGGCTGTGAGAGAGAGGATTCTAAGGTCCTTATATAGTCTAAAAAGTCTCCAAAATAGACTCCAGGTCAAGGTATACTTAGGTTATAGCCAAAGTTAGCTGGTTTCAGCTCAACGGAGGACTTCTGGCGGGCCTCCTTGAGCCAATGGTCGGACTTAAGCTCACTAACACTGGATCTACATTTAGTGAAGTTTTCATTTCAGTCGGATTTCCAGATCACGCGTGGCGAACCAGTTTCAGTTCAACGGTCAGTGGGTCTCGATCGGAGATTCCAAGTACATGTAAATGTTTATGAAATTTTTCCTGATCTGAGGGTGTAATTTGGTCAGATTCTGATGGTCTGGTTGCTTAAAACTGATCCGCAAGCGACGAGTCTCAGATTACTATTCAAGATATTTACTTTGTAAAGAAACAAGTGTTCTCACACTCTCTCGCTCCGGACTCAAGCGAACAGTCGTGGGACACTATCTGGATTTGATTTCCGAGATGGTTGTCAAGCCCAGCGAGGCGGTCCTAATTCTTGAACCTTGTATTATTCGGACTCCCGATGTGCGGTCCAAAACCGATACGAAGTTTCAAAGTGCTCCCGAGAGCAGTCGGGTAATGAGTTTGATCCTAGATTTTAGGGTAACCTAGCGTCAATGATTCCACAAGTTTTGGGTCTTGCAGATCATATTTAAAGTGATTCAAACGGATTTCGTAGCTAATCTAGTTTAGCACTTAGTTACTTTGTCTCATTTCTAAAGGATTTAATCCTAAGTGATTTCTGGTCGAGGTGATACTCAGGCCTTTGTAGTTTGTATATAAGGTGATTCAAGTTATAATACTTAATTAGTTTAAGATAGTGTCTAGGGTGAAAGTACTTAGAAAAATTGAAAGAACAAGGTGGTAAAGGGTTGTATTTGTGAAGGAAATGGGCTCAGAAGCGATTTTAGACTGTGGGATTCAGTTCTAACAAGTTAATAAGGTGTTAGGAGCGGCCCATTGCCTAAGGACGTCTAATTTCAGGTTGGCAAAAATCTGGGCTGTTACAAGTTAGATGTTAAAATTACCTTTCTCTATGGTGACCTGGAAGCAGAGATCTATATGCACCAACCAGAGGGGTTTGAAGTCAAGGGCAAAGAGCATATGGTGTGTAGGCTGAGGAAGAGCTTGTATGGGCTGAAACAAACTCCATGTCAATGGTACAAGAAGTTCGACTCGTTTATGTTGAAGCATGGGTATAACAGAACGGAATCAGATCACTGTGTGTTCATGCGCAAGTTCTCAGATGGTGATTTCTTAGTTCTACTATTATACGTTGATGATATGCTCATCATGAGAAAAGACATCAAGAAGATCAACAGGCTAAAACAGGAGTTGGACAAGTCATTTGCGATGAAAAACTTGGGCCTGGCTAAACAGATCCTAGGAATGGAGATAACTCGTGACAGAAGTAAAAGGAAGCTTTGGTTGTAACAAGAGCGGTATATTGAGAAAGTCCTAGAGCGGTTCAATATGAATACAGTGAAGCCGGTCAGTACTCCACTGGGCAACAGGCAGTGTCCCAAGTGAAGGCAGAGGTGGAAGAGATGCAGAAGATACCCTACGCAACAGCTGTAGGAAGTTTGATGTATGCTATGGTGTGTACACGCCCAAACATAGCATATGCGGTTGGTATTGTCAGCTGGTATCTTGCCAATCCTGGCAAAGTGCATTAGGTAGCAGTGAAATGGATACTGCGGTATCTATTCGAATAATTCAGGTTGAGCCTATGCTATGGTGACAGAAAACCTGTGTTAGAGGGCTACACAGATGCAGATATGGCAGGCGACATAGACTCCAGGAAGTCTACATCGGGTTCATGTTCACGTTTTCTAGGGGATCGGTTTCTTGGCAGAACAAGCTACAGAAGGTCGTAGCATTGTCGACGATAGAGGCCGAGTACATTGAAGTCACAGAGGCATGTAAAGAGATGCTTTGGATGAAGAGGTTCCTACGAGAACTTAGCCTGAAGCAGGAGTAGCACGTGGTCTATTGCGATAGTCAAAGTGCTATACACTTGAGCAAGAATCCAAGTCAACACTCCAAATCGAAGCACATAGAGATTCGGTATCACTGGATCAGGAATACTTTGGAACAGAAGGTGTTACAGCTTAAGAAGGTCCACACGGATGATAATGGGTCAGACATGATGACCAAGGCTTTGCTCAAGGGCAAGTTTGAGGTTTGTAGAAACCTGGCTAGTTTGAAGAAGGTGAATTCCTCCTAAATCGGAAAGGGGGAGATTTGATGGGGTTTTACTCCTCAGGTCAGAGGAGATGAGGTGCAGTTCGGATGCCACAAACAATGGAATCCCCGCGCTGCTCGACCAGTCCTGCAGCCTACTCGATCGGTCGAGTGAACAGTGCTCGACCAGTCCTGGGTCACTCGACTCAAAGTTCAGCGAGCTCCGTGAATAGTGCTTGACCAATCGAGTGAACAATGCTCGACCAGTCCTATAGCCTGCACCACCAGTCTTGGTTACGCAGATTTGAGTCCAATTTTGTGTGGGATTCGAAATTTTGAGGCGGCTTTCACAAGGGTGCGAAAGAGAGTTTCCTAAACTATAAATAGGAGGTCCCTAGGGTTTTCTAAGGCATTCAAGAGGTAAGGCAAGAGGGTTTCCTAAAGCTTTGCATGGGTTTGCTAAAGGGTTTAGGGCTATCAAAGGTGTGAGAGAGAGAGAGAGAAAGAGAGAGAGGAAGCTTGTGGAAGGGAGGCTATGCTCGTAGAGGTGATCTATCATATCTCAGCGCTTCCACGTCCTCGTAATTGGTGAGATCTCTTCCTTTTCTTTGTTTCTCTTATTGTTTATCCACTCCTGCGTGAGTAAAGAAGGTCGTAACATTCTACTTCATAGTGGATTGTTGATCTGGACGAGGTCCCATGGTTTTTACCTCTTTGAGGGTTTTCCACGTAAAAATCTCTTGTGTGGTGTGGTTTGTGCTTTGATTTATTTCATTGTTTTATTATCCCGTAATTCTGGTTTGTTCTGGGAGGCTAGATCCTAAGGTTTTGTGCAAGGCCCCCAACATGGATGTCCATGTTCATTCAGCCTCCATTGTGGGGCCCACTTGTACGAAATTAGTGCATCGGGTAAATCCCAACAAATATATTCATTAAAGAGTGACAGGCAACATATGAGAACTTTTGAATTAAGATGACTTCAATTTTAATGGATCGATATACAGCCGTAGATTAACGGGCCTCTTAAAGAATGGAGCATGGCCCACCATGGGTTACTGAAGTATAACTTGATGGATTTAAACAATGCATCCAACTCGATTTAAAGCTTGTATCTCGCACGTGTGCCTTGTGGCATATGATGCGTAGGCTCCGCACATGTGATGGGTGAGTTACTTCTCCTATTGTGGATCGAAAGTGGTTCAAAACACGCAAAAATTGGATAATCCTAGCCATCTGTTTAGTGACCTTCAAATAGATGGTATGATGCGAAAAAGGTTGACCGTTGATATTTAGTGTGAAAAGGCCAGGAGAGATGATGTCTAGGATTGTCCAATACTTGTGATTTTTTGAAACATGGGTCGTTAATGAAGGGCCCACCACATGGACAGCCATGATTGATGCATCAGCTTGCAGAGTCTGCTGTGGAGAGATTAGTCTACCTTACTCGGTTTCTACTGGCACTACGAAGGTGTTTGTATCTCCATTGCTTCTTGGTGGTGGTTTCAATCTCTCCATAGACAATATAACTGCTGATTGAGGCTTTCTATAGGCAATACAAACGCACTGTGACAGGATATAGTCGGCTTGTAGCCATCTGATGTTTGGACATGTTTTGGAATCAAAATCTTTAATGGATCGAGATGCACATATGACCGGAGTTGCTTCAAAAATTCTTCTTATGGTTGAGTGTGTTCGTCTGATTGGTGCACAATGAATATTTATAGCAGCTAAGTAGGTTTTAGTCTTACCAGGGTACCAAAAATTATTTGCGTAGTTCAATTAAACACAAGGCCACATGTGTGATTAAAGGCTTGTATTTGATTTACATGTGCAACTAGGAAGATTGGGCATACCAGAGTCGTACTTGACTCAATGTTCAATTGAACGTTGGTGATCCTCACGTTAAAGTGACTAATTAAGATCAGAATTAGAAACCCAACTGTTGAGCTAGTCACCGGTTGTGATCAGTGATGAAGCGATTTGCGATAGGGTAGGGGTGAGTCCTCTCTCATGGATTCTTTTCTTTCACTAGTAATTGCAATTAATATTTCTTAAAGGATTAAATATGGAAAAATAAATAAAAAGAATACTAAAAAAATATTAATTTTATTAATATTTGAATAAACTCATTACAATCGACATAATATCAAATAAACTAAATAAATGAATAAATTAGAGATAATTACATGATCCGCCTGTGAGAACAGATGATCGAGGCGAGTGGTCAACAAGATGTGACTCGAAAGATATGATCGTCCAAGTAAGAACTTGGTTGATCAGGATCTAGTAACTTAGGGTTGTAGATATTTAATCTAATCATATGGTACTGTAGCAATAACGTCAGATAGTAGCGATGTATGCTAAGACTAGACTATGTTAAGATAAAAACTAGGATAAATGAAAAAGATAAATAGATTGTGTTTGGTATGGGCTTCGAGCTCTTTATCGTGTGCTCTTTGTATTGGTTGTTGAGGTGTCTAAACTCTCATTAGGTTTTCTTGTTGATTCTAGATCCTCCACATTTACAACATGCATTCCGAATAGAAAGTTCCATGTGAATTTGAAACCGTTGGCTTTTAGATTTTCATTTTTACATAGATGGTTTCATATTGAAATCTTCAGGACCCTACATCTAGATTTAGTATCAATCAGGGGAACCTCTACCACTAATCCTGGACCTGAAATCGATCATGATCCTGCATCTGAATAACCCAGTCAAATCACCTCCTGCAAGAGCCTTCTATGATCCTGGTCCCTTTTAATTGTGGAACTAGTGAGACTAGATCCACCAGTTCAAGCTCTCCCATTCTTGTAATTTTGAATGATGTATGGCTAGGGACTCGATCTGCTTGGTGTCCATCATCTCCTGATTTGGGTCCGTGTTGCAACTGGTTCGCTTGGATGTCAGTTTGATTTTGGATATTTAGAATCTTCGTGATTGCCAAAAAACATCTGACTGTATCATAGTCAAATCCGTGATATAACTCTTTCCCTCAGTGTGTATTTATAGACGTGTCGTACACACTGCCTCATTAATTCGCTCGCTAATCATGGTCATGTGGCACATGGCGTTTTGCTTCTCTAAAGGCAAATGCGTAAGGTTTTGTGCCACTGCATTAATGATGGAATATGTATCACCAAAGGAAAATCAACCAAAGATCTCTTCGAGTGCGAATATGATTTCGCCAGCATCGAACCCGTAGTGTCAACACACAGCGACTTCTTATTGGTCCACATGAGGTTGACAAACATGGGTGTAAACAAAATGATCTTAGTATGATCAACGGCCCTGAACAACCATTAACAAGACACTATTTTAAAATAACGGGCCATTTGGATGCCTATATAGTTTTAAAGGGTTTATATGTACAAATATTAGTGGAGCTATCTAGATGCTTATAATTGCATGTAAACCATTTATAAGTTACATGAGCTTTTATTTTGGTATATTTCTACTACAGGTAATTCGACTATAGGCAAAACAATCTTCTTCTTTTAAAAAAAAAATAATAATAATTCATCAAGAGGTCTGCGGCTTGCATTCTCCTCCATTCCTTCGCTCTGCTTACAACTAGCAACTACTTATAAACATTTTACAAGTCCGAGCCAAATAAGATAGATTGTAAACACTTTACACCTTACATCTGAAAAGAGTTTCAAGTGCAAAGTGTTTATAACTTAATATTCTACTAAGATTCAAACAAACCTTAAAATTGCATATCATTAAACAGTTGAAATATTCAAATTTAAGAAGATATTTTTGTGGATTCCCTGCATTCACCCATAATTTAGGTAGTTTAAATTCTTGAAGAACTATATACAATGGCTATAATTCTGGCACACATTAAAATGATACATAAGGACATATCGTAGTTAACCTCCTGCTTAGTTTCTCAAGGGATTGAGGCTAAATGTAATGCCCCGGGTTTTCGGAACTCGAGTATATGACTCGTTTGCCAAAAACCCACGTGTTAAGCTTTAGAGAGCCAAATTCCATGTGTGTGTGTGTGTGTGTGTGTGTGTGTGTGTGTTTGTGTGTATTTTTCAGAGTAAGCATTTAAGCGGAATAGGAACAACTCAAATATAAAGCAAATTGCATATACATTCAAATTATATGAGCGGTTGCCCATAAAGCTTATACAAACCAATGTCTCATACTAATAAATATAAGAATGAACAATTTAATACATAAAACCAAATAAAATACAACTAGTCTTGAGCTGCAAGATCACGTAGGTCCTCTTGACAGATATGACCATGCATCCCTTACAATCGTACCCTACACCTCATCAATTTGATCATGAATATCATTTAAGCTACTTGTGTTACCTGTATGGTTATATATTCGATGAATGAGTGGCCAGCTCAGTGTGAATTTCCCTCAAGATTACATACTACCGCTTTAGTAAAGCATAGTTGTAAACAAAAGGCATTCAAAACAACACACGATGCAGTCTTATTAAATGCATGGATGCATGAGTGCACGCCAACTGGGGATGCTCATCCAGTTGGCTTTTGGGTGAAACCCCTGCATGTGGCCGGTCACCAGTGAAAGTACGTCCTGTACATGCGTAGTACCAAACTCACCTAAAGTGGGTTGATGGTCAATGGTCAGGGAGCTAGCGAAACGATACCACGACTAAGGGCACGTGTTACAGTATCTAGAATTAGCCACCCGTCATCGCCCGTATGCTATGAATGCATGATTAGCCCAACCATTATTATCTCATTTACAACGAACCAATTTAAGATAGCTCAAAGGTCACTACGGGGGGTTCATTACCTAGCGTAGGCCAACAGCTCGGGCATAGTGTCCCATTTCCACCATCCTCGGCTTATGAGGCTCTAACATTGAGATGTTTAATGAAACATCATCGACTAGTGGCCAATTATAGTTTGTCCAGTGGAACTTACCATCGCATGGTTGTACAAAAACAATATATTGAACCCACATAGGGAAAATACCAAAACTAAGCCATATAGGGCACATATCAAATCGAAGCCACATAGGGCAAATATCAAATCGAATGTGATAAAAAGACCATCTATAAAGGCCACTTAGACATAACAATCTATGGATGGTTGGCCTACATCAATATTCCATTTAACCCATCATTCAAGTAACCACTAAGTCAAAGGTCCATTATAATCACGATCAATCAAGTTACATCCCAAGTCTAAATGTACATCTGTAAGTGGGGCTTCCCCATGATGTACCATTCAAGTTTCACAAGCAATACACAAGCATGAGAAAATATACAAGTGTAATATATAGATGTTCATGCAAGATAAATATTGAGCACATAATCTAGAATTCAATTCCAACAATTGGTACAAATAACTATGAGATAGAGATATCAATTATCAACCAAAATTAAATCATAAACTATCACTTAAGCTAATGGGCAAATGGAAAGCTCAAGGGGAAGAAATCATCACCTCATGTGTTGAATCGGGTCACTAGGAAGTGCATGTGCCCTTAGAGTTGAATCCTACCACGAATTATAAAATTGTACGGTCAGATCGAATTTCTATAAACCATCTGTGATTAAGATAGGTTTAGGCTTCATCCTAGAGTTTAATTTTAGGCTTAGATTTTTTTTAGAATTTGAACGCTAATTGATGTATAATTGATCACAACGTTAATCACAAAATCACCATTAACATTAACGATGAAATTAATATTAGCTAACATATGACAATAAATAGTGTGATCTATGATAATTTTTAAGAATGATAAATGATTACTAATATCTAATATCTATAAGCAGTAGTTTTATTTATAATAATTAATACTAGTATAAATAACATGTTAGTGGCTAATCATAACAAATCAAACGATTTACTTTGGGGAGAAAAGATGACTTACATTAGTTGACTCGACAACAAGTCGAGCTTCCAATCCCGATCTATTTCCAACAGCTTTATCATGGCCATGACTTCATTCGAGCCCCATCTTCTTTCTCCCCTTCACTCATTCTCTTTTCTTTGTTGCTTCCTCTTCTCTTCTCCTCTCTCTCTATCCTTACTTTTTCTTTTCTTCTACGTATGCACCACCAGCAAGCCCATATATAATTATGGCCTCGAGTCATTGGCTGAGTCAACTCAGATGAAGGTGGTGTGGTTGACAGACGAGAAACCACAACCCGATCTCCAGCCTTCTTCTTCTTCTCCTCTTCCCTCTTTTATTTTCTGTTTTCTTCTTTGTACAACCAATGACCAACAACTAAACTCAATAAAACCTGAACCGACTCAAGAGCAAGTAAGTTTGATGTAGCGACTCGACACTGTGACTAGGCAACAAGTCAGATGCGGTTCATCACCTTTGTAGCAGCAACCCAGCCACCCTTCTTCATCTTTCCTTTCCTTCCCTCTCCTTTCTATCCTCTTTCTCTTTTCTTTTTTTTTTCTTTTTTTGCTTTTGCTATAACTCCAGTAATGGAGGCCAAGCCCAGCCTGACTCGACCCAAACTCGGCTCGGTTCAAGTTGGTGCAGCAACGCACCCATTCTTTCATTCTCTTTCTTATTCTTTTCTTCTTCTTACTTTCCTCCCTTCCAGTACGCCCATCAGCTTCAGGATCCAAACGAATCCTCTCCACATGACTCAGAACTGAACTGAGTCGAGTTGAGTCATGAGCAACAACGGTAGATAGTACCATTTTGATTTATGATTCAGGCTCGTTTTGCTTGAACAGATCTGACCCGTGTTTTACCGATTGAGTGATGTTATGAAGGCTCATTGAATGATCATCTTAGATTCATGATCAAGGTCCGCACAGACTGCATAGCTGATGGGTTCTCTTGTCGAGGGTGGTCGAGCTTTAATGGTAGAATTCGTACTGTAGCTCCTTTCTTTAATTTGGAGGTGTTGGATGCTTCGGATGGGCTTAGAGGAGCTTATGGGACGAAGGTTTTGAAGCTTAAAGGAAGTCGGGCCAGTGGGTTTGAATGGAGAAGGAAATGGTTGTTTTCTCCTTCTAGCAGCAAGGAATGGTGAGGAACACTAATGCACTCTCTTCCTCTCTTATGTAAAGTCCCTCAAACAATCCTAGATCGTAGGATAGGAAATGAATGACTTAGATCACTCTGTTTTGCAACAGCTATAAATACAGCCCGTAACATGAAACCATTATCTGTTTCAGTTGTTGGTTTTCTACGAAAACCATAATCCCCATGAATGGAATGAATGGCTAGGATCTTTCAGATTAAAGGGCTGAGATTTTGGGAGCTAGGCTCATGCAGATTGCCATCGTGGCAAGGAGAAACGGAAAATTTCCTTTTTCAGGAGGTGCCGCACGTACTCCCTGGGCTCGGGTTTGAGTGCATGCACATGTGCATGACTGTGTACGGATGACGTGGGTTTGGTCGAGCCCACCCCCTGGATCAGATGAATGGTTTGGATCTCCCATTTGGGACGAGATGGTGGGCCACATTTCAAACGAACACCCTTCGTTCATTGCTGGGGAGGAACCGAAAGGAGAGGAAGGAGTTTCCTCTTCCGGTTGTCGGGTAAAACCTAACTTGACCAAGTTCTTAGTCTAGTGCACTGCTGGTGCACACGCACCAAGCTACATATCTTGTGTAATGTGGGGTCCACATACTATTTTGATGAAATCCATACCGATCATTCGATTCATTGACCTACGTAAGGCCATGAGCCCAAGAATGGGGCTGATCTAAAGCTTAAGTGGGCCATACTTTAACCTTGAGTCTTATTTATGGATTTTTGTCAATCAACGATCAGATTCCTTTCAAACTCTAACCCATAGTACATCTAACACCCTTATTACTCTTTTAAATAAAGCTTTGACATAATATTTATAATTCGATGGCTAGATCATTCAATTAGATGGTAATTCATCCCATCAGGCAATCCAGGGTCTCATATTAATGACAATCCTTTTTAGAAATCAACAGACAGGTGATTTGATTTACAATTGAAGATCACTCCCAATGGTCATATTTCACTCTAATCGGTCATCTATAGATTTATAAGTCCCTAACGACACCTGAGTTGTTCTAAACAACTGATCAACGGTAGATTAGCTACATAGTATGGTTTGGGAGCCGATGTATCATTAGGTTGCCCGAAACGTGATAAATCGGTGGGTCTGCTGACTAGTGTTTTGAAAACTAAGACAAATGATCGGATCAGTCCTAGTTTATACACTAGTGGCCTTAAAGACTGCCCATGTAGAAATCAACGGTGATCTTAATGATTCGAACCCTTAAGACTCATCTAAGTGGACTTTAGTGCTAATGGGTGTCCACAGATGATCACAGGAATGATCAAGACATTCCATGATCCATAACGAATGATTAGATGGTCAATATTGTGGTTGAATAGGTGCATAATTTAAACCTATGATTAATCTTATAATCATATTATTGGATTATTAATGATCATGGTATAAGTTAAACAATTAGTGGATCGTGTGATCTAAAGCCTGCAATAGACACTGTGATGTTTAATTGCCTAATAGGGTGGTTAAAATCCTAAATTAGGTTTCTCTAATGACTTGATGATCTATTCTTGAAGATCAATGAATTAATGGCTTAGATGGGGACTACTCTTAACTGTTGGATTTAGACTGGAATGCATGTGAATGTTCAAATAAGTTAGGTCACACGGCAACACCCGAGTATTGAAAAGTATGGGGTGTTACACTAAATTATATGACTAAGGAAATATGTGATAGTTGAAAAGGCAAGCTTAAGAAGTCCTAGAGGGGAGGTGAATAGGACTATGCCAAATAAAAATTAAAGTGCTGTAATAATAAATAAATAAATAATTTCAATCGCACTAGTATTGAAAAATTGATTCAAACTAGTTTGTAGGACAACCTACACCTAAAATAAAGTTTAGGTAGGACAACCTTATTTCACAAATGGTTATAAGAATCAAGATCTCAAACTAAGCAAGAGAAAATAAAGTTATCTATTACAAACATTAATACTTTTGCATAAATGAAATTACAAATTTTTTTCACAAATGCAAAAAATAAACATTCACCTCGGTGTGTATAACAACTGTTCTCAAATAGTCACACCTACTCTACTCCCAATAATCACTATCCATGTGATATTGACTTTCACTATAAACAAGGTTTTCTTAGGGTCACCTTAAAACCTGACACAATTGTAATTTTAAAGGGCTATCACCAAAAACTCCTCTCTGAGAATTTTCTAGCTATCTCAGACAAACCGACAAATGAGATTTTCTGGCTATCTCAATAAAACCAAAATACAAAAGATAGAATATACTTATCTTCACGTTTGAAGATGTATCAATCGATGTAGTCGTGGAACCGCTTTTCTTGTCATAGATTGTTCAATGTTTAGTCACAAAGACAAGGGATCAAGGTTTTAGATTGATTTTAAATAGATTCAAACTAAAGGTTACTTGTTTGAATTTCTCGAGATCTCAAAGAAGAGTATCTACTCTCTTTTATAAAATAAAATTCAAGGAATAAGAGATCTAGGAATTAAAACAAATAAGCTATTTAAAATTTTATAAATGCCGTGCAATAGCTTGAGTATAATAAGAGCTTCTATCTCTCTTGATGATGGATTTGATGTGCTTGAATTATATGTTCAGATTGAGAGAAGGCCTCTATTTATAGGTAGAAAAGTTGTTGCTTCAACTCGTCTAAGACATTTTCCGACTCGTCTAAGAACCGAATTTCGTTCCAACAAATTTTCAAATTTGAGAGTGACTGGATAAAATAGAACTTTGACTGGTTGAAGGCCCTGCTCGATTAGTTGAGGGTGCCAAAATTCAGTTGCTGGACTTCGAGTCGAGCAACCCTTGACTCGTCGAAGGCCTCTCTTCGATTGGTCGAGCAGTCTGCACGACTGATCGAAGAAGTAACGAAAAAATTCATTTTTCTGAGTTTAAATTAGGATTGGTCGAAAATATCTTAGGCTGGTCGAGCCATAGCTTAGACTAGTCAAACCTTATCCTGGACTAGTCGAACTTTGGCCTAACATAAGCATAAAAACTCATTTAAGTTTATGTCATGAAAGAACCTAAGCATAAGGTCTTTCTAGGGTCTGTTATACCTGAAAAGACTAAACATTGAAGTAGATGGGATGCTTGAACTTCATGGAACTTGTTCTTCTACTTGATTCTTTAATAGAGCTTGGAGTTGAAGATGGAGCTTGATCTTCTACTAGATCTTTAGTAGAACTTGAACTCAATCATTTTGAACTTATTGAACTTTCCATCTTGATCGACTGCTTAACTTGAACTTTCCATCTTAATCCAGTACTTGACTTGAACTTTCCATCTTGATCCACATTAGACGGACCACTTCATAAGCTATTTTGTCTAAACAAAATTTGACAAATAGAGGCATGCTTTATACAATATAGCACTTACAATATCCCCCTTTGTGAAATTCATGACAAAACACTTAATAGTACAACAACTAGAATGACATTTTGAATTCCATCTTGTAGAAGATTTGGTGCAACTTTAATGAATGCATAAAAACAAAAAACTTTACCACTCCCCCTCAATGTGAGCTTTGCCCTATATCATGACAAAAACATTCCAATGCAAAACCCCAGGCATATATCAACATTAAGTATATAATGTACTTCAACATTCATTCATTCTACTCAGTTAGTAATTATCAATCCTCTCCCCCTTTTGTCACAAAATGACAAAGGGAAGATTACTCATGTGATTATAAGCAATTAACCACAATAAAATTAGTAGAATAATAATAAGAAAATGCATAGAAACTTGTTATTTAAAGGAGTTATCGAAAAGTCATCAAGAAGCATTAAGAGAGTAGAGTTTGAGAGTGATATGCAAGCACACACAAAGTTAAAGTTATACAACTCAAATAAAATGTAAATCAGCCTTGGTAATGTGATGAAAATATTTTCGCATATATTTCATAGATGCTTTGTGACTTTCTGCCGGATTATCTTGGGATACCTTCAACTCAACAACTTTCTCTTCTAATGACTTGAACCGATCATCAACCTGGGAAGGTTGATAGTCTGGATTAGCTTGATCATTCGATTCATCAAGCTTGGCAAACATGTCGTGCATGGATGTGTCCTCTGGTATAGGAGCAGCTTCATCTTCTTATCCATCATCGCGTTGGCCGGGAAGGAATGCTAGGTTCATTTTATGTATATTTGTATTATCAAATGGTAGAGCCAACTCTGGTGCCTCGGTCGATGGAATGACAACATTGCAATAAAAAGCAATGCATGTCATAAGATAGGAAAAAAGTATCGACCCATGACCAAGATGGATATGGAATTGGATAATTAAATAACACATTAAGGAGGGAAGACAAATACACATACAAAACACAACAGAGTGAAGGACGCGAGTCATGAAGAGAGTAAGTTAGGACTTATTCCCAAATCGTGGATACACATTGGACGTGAAAATGCGATGTAAGACTATATATTTAAGAAGCATCTGGTTAGCACGGAGGATATTGTAAGAGCTCCATTCAATGTCAAAGCGACATAATTTGTGAGTAATCGCCCGTCACTTAATATGTGTCATTTTCTCAGTAAAACTGGCAATAAGAATGTCATCATCATTAACGTTTACGTCAAGCAAACCTGAAATCAGGTGGCGATCAATAGGGATTGTCCCCTTTCGAAAATTAATAGAAAATGTCAGATTTTCAAGGGACAAGTCGCCTCTAGAAGCATACATGACTTGCGCTATGGAGCGGTAAGCCGTTCTACCCCAACCGAGAATATTTTCCCAACTAATTGCAGTAAGGATAGGCAAAAGATGGAATGGTGCAATGTGGTCTACATTCACAGTCCTTTCAATGATAATTTCCTTAGTGTGAAAATCTATAACATGCGCCGAATCTTTTTCAGGAGATTTTAAAGTTCTCACCCTAATTGGAGTCTACTTGGAGGAGGAACCGTTAGGGCCCTTGCGAGTAGCCTTCCTCTTAGTACGAAGCTCCATTTAGAGATTGTAAAAGAGAAAATTATATATATATATATATATATATATATATGGGTTGAGCTTAGATCAGATTTTTGCCCAAAAACCCACTAAAGAAAGGAAGTAAATCTTAAATAAACCATAAATGGAAGATTAACTAGCCAAGATGAACCCAAATCTAGAAGAAAAATGCAAATAAACCACTTACAATGAAGATTTGGATATGGTTCGTCGAGGGATGCACCGGCTAGTCGAGGAAGAAGAAGAAAAATAAAATAGAAAAGTGATTTTCCCCCTTTTAATGTGCAATCCCACGCACCTCGACTGGTCGAGTATGGTCCTCAACCTGTCGAAGGTCGACTGGTCGAGGATGTACTCAACCCGTCGAGCAGCTTAAAAAAATATATTTAAAATTTTAAATTTATTTATATGTTTTGCATTTAAAAATTATAAACATATAATAAATAAAAATGCATAAACAACATGATTTAATTAATTAAAAGTACACAAACCAATATCATGTTTTAATTTAGAATATCTATTCCTTTCAAGCGGTTTGGTCATAATGTCTGCAAGCTGCTTTTCAGTCTAAATATATTCTAATGAAATACTCTTGTCCTCAACTAATTCTTGAATATAATGATATCAAATGTCAATATGTTTCATATGAGAATGTTGAATATGATTCTTAGAAATATTAATTACGATTGAGTTATCACAATATAATATCATTGTATCTTACACAATCCCATAATTAACTAACATCCTCTTCATCTAGATCAACTGGGTGCTAGCATTGCTAGCTGCAATATATTCAGCTTTAGCTGTTGAGAGTGATATGGAATTCTGTTTCTTGCAGAGCTAGGAAACTAAACAATTCCCTACGTAGAAACATACACCACTGGTAGATTTTCTATCGTTGATGTTTCCTGCCCAATCTGCATCGGTATATCCGACAAGTTGTATAGTTGTATCATGGGGATACCATAAACCTAAGTTAGTAGTACTTGTGACATATTTGATTATCCGTTTAACAACGATTAAATGTGATTTATTAGGATCAGATTGATAGCTAGCACATATTCCAACACTAAAAGTAATATCAGGTCTACTAGTAGTTAAGTACAGAAGACTACTAATCATACTACGATATAAACGGGAGTCTATACTTTTACCTGTTTCATCCTTAGAGAGTTTGAGAGTTGTACTATTTAGGGTTAAATATTGCATATTATCCCTCATTTATTACTTGGTTTTATGAACATGATAAGGCTTAATGTTCTATTTTAATCATGTTTGTATTGCAAGGTGAATTTAAGAGCTTGGATTGAAAAGGATGTTAAAAGCATGAATTTAATGCTCAAGAATCATCAAGGCAAAGGAGGGATCTTAGGAGACTAAGAACGGAGACTTCTCATGCCAAAGATCCAAGGAAACCAAGTACAATGAATGGAGAAAAGATTGGCAAAAGCACAAGTAAAATAATAGAAAAATCGCCAATTTCGGTGCTACCTAAGCCAACTTCGGTAGCTACCTAAAGTGCACAAAACAATCTAATAAGAAAACAACTTAATTTGGTACTACCTAAGCTTAATTCGGTACCACCGAAGTTAATTTTGGTAGCAACTTCGTTGGCACATTTTGCTACCTAAGCATTCTGCACATACAATTTCAGATGTGAAAATTTTCAGATACGACTTCGGTGCTACCAAAATCACGCAGAGTTGTTGTACAGGGCCGACGCAGATTGTGTAAACTAAGGCCTTTTGAAAGCAATTTCTAAAAATTTCAAGCTAGTGCATAGGAGGGGGATGCAAAATTATAAATAGGAGTCCCTTGGACATTCCTAGGCATCATCTATGGTCTGAGGAGTGGAACAAAAGCATAGAGAACTGCCACCAAGAGTTTGTCCTCCTCTTCCTTAGTTGTTTTTAGTTATTTTTATGTTTTTCTTAAGAGATTTTAGTTCAATCATGTTTATGATTGGCTAAACCTCTTAGCTAGGGCTAAGAGGTGAAGCTTGTAGCATGATTGAGATGTTTACTTTGCTTTGATTCCTATTTATGTTTTAATTTCATTGAATTCTAGTTGATTCTAAGGAATATTTTCAGTTTTTAATGGTTTGTTGTGACTCAAATTACAATAAGTCTGTGATAGCTTTAAATATTTTCTTTTCTATTTGAGATTGTGGATTTGGTAAATCCCGTTGTTTGCCATTATCTCCTGGGCATGGTTGGGTGATGGAATCCCTTCCAATTCACCGCAATTCTCCTTCATTGAGGCTAGATCAATGAGAAGTTTAGAGATTTGACCATCTCTTTTTCTAACTAGAGAGGATAGGATTCCGATTCTAGTTGGATCTCTTGAATTAAGCAAGGTAGTGTCTCAATTGCTACAAGTGGATCCTTGGCACCCTAGTTCCTACCTTTAAATTTACAAGTTTTAATTACTTAAATCATAATTACTCTCTTCAATCATTCAGATTTAGTTTTAGTTCTTCATCTAGTTCTATTTCAAGTTAAATTCAGAAGATATGTACAAGATTAGTCTATGTGGATTCAACCTCGGTCTTACCGAGATTATTACTACATCGCGACCCTGCACTTAAGGTTGTGAACAAGTTTTTGGCACCGTTGTTAGGGATTAACAGCCGCATTTTTCTGAGATTGACTAGTTTTGGAATTAGGTGAAGATTATGATTTATTTACTTTCTATTTTTAGGGTAGAGTTTTTTTGAATTATTTTTAGAAACTTACTTTCTAATTCTAGGTTTAGAACTTTCCTAATTTGTTTTTAGAAACTTTCCTTTTTCATTTTTAGAAACTAGGTTGCTTTTTTTTTTTAGAAACTTTCCTTTTTAGTTTTAGAAACTAACTCTTCCTATTTTTAGAAACTTTCTTATTTTTTTAAAAAAAAACTAATTCACTTTCCTTTTTCTTTTAAGGGATCATAATATAGAAACTTCTAATTTGGTAACTTCTTTCTAATTCTCTCTCTTTCTATTTCTAGATTTTTGTTTTCTTTTTTCTTTTTAGGTTTAGGTTAGATTCTGTAATTAAGGTTGAGAGTGTTTCATACCCAAGTGGGTCCGTGATAACACTCGACGTCTTTTGAGTGAAGGAGGATTAGTTAAGAGTTTATCTATCCATCACAGGATTAGACGCCACTCGAAATCCTCGGAGTTAATTGAAGTAATGGTTGTGAATCAACCGATCAATCAACTTACGATCCAACTTCAACCTCGAGTTGAGGAAATCCAGGATGAGAATGAGGTGCATTAAATACCCCTGCCTCGTACTTTACGAGGCTATTTACAACCAGCATGAAAACCCATATTTACACTTGATAGATTATGATGAGATCATAACCACTTTATATTTTCCTCATGTGTCTGAAAACACAGTCAAGCTAAATCTCTTTCCCTTTTCTTTGAAAGAGAAAGCTAAGACGTGGTTGCATACACTATGTCCTCGATCTATTGGTAGATGGAACGATATGACAAAGGAGTTCGTAAAGAAAAAATTTTCACACCATAAAACGAACACCCTCAGAAAGTCAATCATGAACTTCGCCCAAAAGGAAGATGAAACATTCTTCCAATGTTGGGAGTAGTTCAAGGATCTCGTCAGTTCATGCCCATAATACAGTTTTAAAACATGGCGCATTACACACTTTTTCTATGATGAACTGACATCTTCCATGTGCCAATTGGTTGAGACAATGTTTAATGGGGAATTCATGAAGAAAAACGTCGATGATGTGTGGGATTTTTTGGACAGACTTGCTAAAAATGCACAATCATGGGACGTCTCCCCAAAACCGAGCACCACCTCTAGGCCCACTCAATCAACGAAGAGGGGCAGAATATACCTTTTGAAAGAGGATGATGAAATCAATACTAAAGTGACTAATCTCATAAGGAAATTCGAGGCCATGAAACTAAAGAAAGATAAGGCTAAGGAAACCGTTTGCAGTATTTGTGCTTGCAACATTCACACAACTGAAAATTGCCTAACAATACCTACTTTTCAAGAGGTATTAAATGAGCAATCTAATGCCGTGAACAATTACCAAAGGCCTTTCAATAGACCTATCTCCAATACATACAATCCTAGTTGGAGAGATCATCCAAATTTTAGTTGGAGGAATGGACAAACTGCTACTCTTCAAGGATTCCCTAATCAAATTCCAAATCAAAGGTAACCTCAAGAGGAACTGGTTCAAAATTCCACATAAACTCGGGAGCTTACCTAAGCAATACGAGAACTTACAAAATTTATGCAAAAGATGGATTTACATGTTATGGTTATAGAAAATGAGATGCTTCCTGCTCAACCTTTCCCCAATCCTAAGCTGCAATATGAAATAAGTGATCCAAGCTCTTCAAATCAAATGGAGCAAACTAAGTCTATCACCACTCTTAGGAGTGGGAAGATAATTGACAGATCTATTCCGGTAAAGGCTGAAAAGTCTAAGGACCCGGAAGTAGATGAAACTGATAGACCTAGCAACACTCCATAAGAGTTAAAACCGAAACTTTAAGGCAAGTCAATTACTCCATTTCCCCATCAATTGCTCCATTTCCCCAACGGTTAATTGCACCAAAACCTCTTTCTAACTCTCAAGATATTTTAGATGTGCTGAAACAAGTGAAGGTCAACATTCTTCTATTGGATGACGTAAAACAAATACCTTCATATGCCAAATTTCTGAAAGACTTATGTACAATCAAAAGACGACAAAATATTCAAAAGAAAAATCTTTCTAACAAAAAAAGTGAGTGCTATCCTAAAATAAGATGTGCCATAGAAATATAAAGATCTCGGTAGCCCAATCATTCCTTGTGTAATTGGGAATTACCGGATTGAGCACACACTTCTTGACTTAGGAGTGAGCATAAATCTGATTCCTTACTCGGTCTACGAACAACTAGGTCTAGGTGAATTAAAACCCACCTGGACCACGTTACAACTTGTCGATCGCTCAATTCGAGTACTGAGAGGGATAATTGAGGATGTGTTGGTCCAGGTTGACAAATTCTACTACCCGATAGATTTTATCATCCTGGATACTCAACCCATCGTGGACATGAGCCTCAAATTCCTGTCATTCTTGGTCGCCCATTCCTTGCCACATCAAATGCAATCATTAATGTAAGAATGGAGTCATGAGTTTATCTTTTGGAAATATGATATTGGAGTTAAATATATTTTTTAATACGGGCAAACAGTTAAAGGATGATGACGATTCCCACGACATTAACATGATTGACTCTTTCGTGGAAGATGAAACACTTTTGGCCTTATCCTCTGACCCTCTAAAGACGTGTCTGTCCCACTCCCATGATTTTGATGATGATATGATTAGGGAGATGGGGACCATGCTGGATACTGTGCCGGTACTTGAAGTTAACCGGTGGAGGCCACAATTTGAAGAATTGCCCCAAACTGATGTAATGCCTCTACCGTTTAACCTCAAGGCACCCAAGCTTGACCTAAAACCTTTGCCCTCTGATTTGAAATATGTCTATTTAGGTCAAGATAAGATATACCCGGTGGTGATTTCTTCCCACCTTAAGCAGGAACAGGAGAGTATGCTCATCTCTACTCTCATTGAGCATAAGGGAGCCCTTGGATGGTCGATTGCGGACCTTAAGGGAATTGACCCTTTGATTTGTACTCACCGCATTTATCTAGAGGATAATGCGAAGACCTCTCAGCAACCACAACGTAGATTAAATCCAAATATGAAGGAAGTGGTTAAAGTCGAGATTCTTAAGCTATTAGATGTGGGTATCATATACCCTATATCGGATAGCCAATGTGTGAGTCCAACTCAGGTGGTTCCTAAGAAGTCCAGAATCACCATAGTAGTTAATGCCAACAATGAAATCGTGCTAACTAGATTTACTAGTGGTTGGAGAATATGCATTAGCTACATGAAGTTGAATACCGTCACTAGGAAGGACCACTTTCCTCTACCATTCATTGATCAAATCTTGGAAAGGCTAGCTGGTCACTCGCACTGTTGCTTCCTTGACGGGTATTCGGGCTACAACCAAATAGAGATAGCCCTTGAAGATCAGGAAAAGACCGCATTCACATGTCCCTTTAGTACATTTGCTTACCAAAGGATGCCATTCAAATTGTGTAATACCCCTGCCACTTTTCAGTGATACATGTTGAGTATTTTTTCTAATATGGTGGGGCAATATCTAGAGGTCTTCATGGATGACTTCTCTGTCTTTGGTCCATCCTTTAGCGATTGCTTGGAAAATCTTAAATGTGTGCTGAAGCGATGTGAAGAAAAGAAATTGGTACTCAATTGAGAGAAGTATTATTTCATTGTTCGTAACGGAATTGTTCTTGGACATATAATCTCGTCGAAGGGAATTGAGGTAGAAAAAGCTAAAATTAATCTTATCTCTACCCTACCTCTACCAAAAAACATACGAGACATGCGATCCTTCTTAGGACACGTTGGGTTTTATAAAAGATTCATAAAAGACTTTAGTCACATCTCTTGTCCTTTATGTAATCTACTTCAAAAGGATGTTCCATATGAGTGGACTGAGCAATGCCAAGAAGCTTTCTCTAAGCTCAAGGGCATGTTGATTACCGCATCTATCATGCAACCACCTAATTAAAACATTCATTTTGAACTTATGTGTGATGTGTCTAACTATGCTATTGGGGCGGTGTTAGGCCAAAGAAAAGAAAAGAAGCCCTACGTCATTCATTACACAAGTAAGACTCTAAATTCGGCCCAAGTGAATTACTCTATTATGGAAAAGGAACTCTTGGTCGTGGTATTTACTTTGGACAAATTAAAATCTTACTTGATTGGATCTAAGATCATCATCTACACCAATCATGCGGCACTCAAGTACCTTCTTTCTAAGAATGATGCTAAGCCTCGCCTGATAAGATGGATCCTCCTACTCTAGGAATTTGATTTGAAAATAAAAGATAAGAAGGGAGTAGAAAACGTAGTGGCTAACCATCTTTTGAGACTTGACCTCCCGATTCCCTTGAGACGACACCTATAAATAATATATTCCTTGACGAACAACTATTTAAAGTCTCATACTCACCTTGGTTTGGTGATATTGCTAATTATCTTGCCATAGATTTCACGCCAACACACTGGACTACACAAGATAAGAAGAAATTTTTTGCCGAGGTACGCAAATTCTTCTGAGATGATCCATATTTATATAAATATTGCCCAGATCAGATTCTAAGGAGATGTGTGCCAGACAATGAACACCAAAGTGTCATCTCCTTTTGTCACTCTTAGGCCTGTAGTGGTCACTTTTCTGTTAAAAAGACTATGGCCAAGATTCTGCAGTGTGGCTTTTCCTGGCCCACTATGTTTAGAGACACTCATGAGTTTTACAAAACTTATGAGCATTGTCAGAAATTGGGAGTATTGTCTCATCAAAATATGATGCCTTTGAACCCCATTCTAATCATTAAAGCATTTAATTGTTGGGGCATCAATTTCATGAGACCATTCCCCCAATCTTTTTGGTATTTATATATTTTGCTAGCTATATACTATGTCACTAAATGAGTCGAAGTGATCTTGTGCTGGAATAATGACCATCAGACGGTCATTAAATTTTTAAAAGAGAATATCCTTTCTCGGTTCGAAACACATCGGGCCATCATTAGTGATGGAGGCTCACATTTCTGTAATAGGCCATTTACAAACTTAATGAAGAAATATGACATCTCTCATAAGGTGAGCACTCCATACCACCCACAGACAAGTGGACAAGCTGAGATTTCCAACCAGGAGATTAAACATATCTGGGAAAAAATGATTAACCCTGACCGCAGGGATTGGTCAATCTGCTTGACCGATGCTTTATGGGCTTACCGTACTGCATTTAAGACTCCCATTGGAATGTCTCCCTTTGGACTTATCTATGGGAAAGCTTGCCACTTACCTATAAAGCTAGAACATAGAGTGTAAGACCCGTATCCTAGCCCGTACCATTCCGTAGGCTTCCGCAATCCTTCCGGTCGAATTCCAGTAACTCGCGACTTATAATCGCCAGTTGTGCATGACCTTGAGTCGTATCCCATATTCCGGAGTCGGCTCGACCCGAGACTTGTATTATTGTGACCACGCTATCATCAAGGTTCCAACGCCGCGTCTCGCTCCCCGAGGCGATACCAGGGCCAGGAGATGTGGGCCCGCGTTCAGTTTGAGGAAACGCCGCGCAGTTGCAAAATCCTAGAAAGAACATGTCAAATCAATCCCATCAATTACCACATCATGTCAAGTACAACCACCCCTCCGCTAAAGTCAACTTACTTTCTTACAAACCCATCCCTTACATGTCAAGTACACATCACCCATCATTCACACCCATCCCTCTCTCTCTCTTTACATCCCATCTTCTCTCTCTCTCTCTCTCTCTCTCTCTCTCTCTCTCTCATTTTTCCCCATTTTTTTCAAGCAAGCAACCGTCCATACATGAGAGCTCCATGAGAGAGCTTTGTGTGGCCTACTTCTTACCCCCCCATCTCCACCATCTAACCGTCCAATGTCCATCATCCTCCATTAAAGTCGAAGGCAAGGAGTTTGGCGTTCCATCGAACCAAGAATAAGGTCAATTGATGGGTGATCTAACCATCAATTTTGTTATTTGAGGGCCCACGTAGGATGGGACCCATCTTAATGTATGCTCTGTATTTAGGGAGGGCCCATAGTGGCGGGGTCCCTCCCCTTCTTACTTCTCTCTCTCTCTCTCTCTCTCTCTCTCTCTCATTTTGTGGCCCACCTTGATGTTGATCCTCACCATCCATGGTGTGGGACAGTGGGACCCACGTAGCCATGTAGCTGCTGTATTACGTCAGCAACTGTGGGCCCCACTGATAATTTTGTTTCCTCCAAGTCGTCCGTCTAGATTGGACGCTGGACATTGAAGCCTCCCTCCCTCTTTCTCTATATATATTAAAATATAATATAATATTATGGTGGGCCCCATGTGGGACCCACCTGATGAGGAGTGGATTGGCTGGGATCCCTCATGCACCAGCCATATTGCTGCTGTATTGCGTCAGCGGCTGGGTGGGTTTGATCCACACCGTCCATCTGCATGGACCCCACTTTGATGGATGTGTCTCATCCGAACCGTCCAGCGATTCTTTGGACCCTACCTTGATATAGGTGTTGTACTCGCACCCTCCAACAAAACGTAAGGCCCATCCTGATATGTGTTTTATCCACCGTCCATCTGAGGACAGTGAAACCCACCTATACAGCTGCTGTATTGACACAGCAAGTGTTGTGGGACCGACTGTGATGTATCTGTTTCCATCCACTCCGTCCGTCCATTTTGATATGAGACGTGGTCCACCCCACACGTGTGGGATGGGACCCACATTAATGTATTCATTCTAATATCCACAGCGTCCATGTATGGACGGTGCAGAGATGGGAACCACCATCCATAGCGTCCATGTATGGACGGTGCAGAGATGGGAACCACCGTGATATGTGTTACAGCACACCGTCCACCTGTTTCAAACGTGGGACCTGTCCCACACGTGTGACACGTGTGGGCAGGTGGGACCCACCTTGATGTATTTATTCAACATCCACCATCCATCTGTTTCTGGACAGTAGGCCCTCCTATGATGTATGTGGTGTATCCACACATGTGGAGCCCACGTGTGATGTAAGTGTTTTATCCCAGTCATCCATCATTTGGATGGTGGGATACCACCATGATGTATCTATTCTTATCTCACACCGTCCAGCCATTTTCAGATGACGGGTGGGGGCCACCGTGATGTATCTGTTCTATCTACGCAGTCCATCGTCTGGACGGTGGGCCATCCCACCCAGTGACGTCATCAGATCCTGTGGACCCCACCGTGATGCAAGTGTCTTGCGTCCACACCGTCCAATCCAAATATACGGTGGTCGCTGGATGTGGCAGGCTACTGTTCACTCCCCAAGTGTAGGGTTGTGATGTAGTAATAAACTCTGTGAGACCGAGGTCGAATCCACAGGGACTGAAACCTGTACGTAATCTGAAACTAACTAGAACTAGAACTAGAATGAGATGAAATCTAAATCGAGTGTGATTTGAGGAATAATGGTGAAATATTTATCTAAAATTTAGAGAATTAAAGGAAAGGAAACTAGGGATTCAGAGGATCCACTTGTAGAGATCAGGGAGATCTTATGCCTGTATCAGAAACTCAACTGGTCTTAAAATCCATCTTCATCCAGTTGAAGGTGTAACCATAGGAATTAAGACTGAACTTCCTTTGATATAGTTTTCAAGAGATGGAAGGTGTATGAATTAGAATGGATTCCATCACCAAACCATACCCAAGAGACAAAGTAAACAACAGAATTAAACTAATTGATAACCAATCAGATGATTATGAAGGCTAGGAAAGGTACCGACATCCAACCATGCCCAGGAGACGATGGTGAACAACAGGGTTTCTTGACGTCATAAACATCAAAAGGAAACAGAAACACTCAAAGCCACTGCAGATCTATTGTAATTTCAGTCACAACAAACCATTAAAAACTAAAAGTATTCCTTTATTATCAACTAAAATCATCATCCATTCAGTCTAAATAAAAAAAACACAAGCATAGAGTTCTCCCATCACACTACAAGCTTCACCTCTTAGCCCTAGCTAAGAGGTGTAGCCCATCATCATGATTAGGCTATCTTAAAAGAAAAATAAAAATAAAACAGAAAATAAAAGAAAACACTCCCTGTCTCTCCCTCTCTCTTAGCCTCCACGGCTACTCCACACCTAGCTTTCCCCTTGTCCTCCTATTCTCTCTCTCCCTTTTATACGCACCAGGTGGAGAGTTTCCGCACTCTATGAGGAGGTTTTACGCAACAAGGAGGTCGGCTACGTTAACATTGGGAACCAACTTGCGCTGAAGTAATGGTGCGGTCCACTTCAGTTGACAGGTAGGAAATTCACTCCGTCTATTGTGTTTGCAGCGAGATTTCAGCTAGAAATAGCCGGTTATGGAATGTTTTTGACCCGACCAATCGGTAGAAATTACAATGCAATCAGTGCAGGCTGTCCGTTTGTGACCGTTGAACTTAGCACGTGTGCGTGCATGAGTGCATGAGATCAACGTAGGTCTAACCAGATCGCACCCCTCTACATGATGGACGGTCTGGATTAGCCATCCGATCAACGATCGTGGCCCACCCGAATTCAAATGCAACTCTATTTCGCAAACAGAGCTTCGTTGACATGTTGCTGTCAAAGATGGTGGGCCCGTGATTGGTGCCAGAAAATGAATCCATTCCGTTCGTTAGAATACTCTCGAAAAACCATTAGGGAATAGATTATTTGGATTAGACTATGTGTGGTCCACTGAACTTTCCATTTCACCGTCCATCTTTCGTTCGGCTGAGATCTTCACACGATTGCTTGTAAGATGGAAAAAGGACACCTAGGCGTCGGTATTAGCCGTCCTAAGAATTGAATAGATGGTCCAGATCTGACGTTTGAACGATGTATGGGTCCCACAACTAACAACCGGATGGACAGCATGCGGACGCTGGAATGAAAACAGCAATTCCGTTTTTGTGAAGGAGAGCTCGGTCCGGTGCTCGTCCAGCCATGTACACACTGTGCACACGCGTCGCGTGTGTGGGTCCCATGGTGATGTATATGTGAAATCTGTTCCGTCCATCTGTTATGTCATATCATTTTAGACGTTGAGACCAAAAGTGAAGTAGATCCAGATATCAGGTGGGCCCCACTGCACCATTTTATAGGCTAATCTGTCCGTTGGGCCACTTCCAGAGGGATCCAACGGTTGATTTTTGATGTGTACGGTTAATTTATGGTCCTCCAACCATGTATTTAGTTCTGAACAAACGGATGGTGGCAACCTTGTGATCTTGCATTTTGGATGATTTTTAAGCCACTTGAGCTTCAGTTTCTCAGTTTTCTCGGATCTCTGGCGTGTAAATCCACTGATCTTGGTCCCCTGGGGTCCGTCCCTTGCTCTGGTGACTTTGGAGCGTCAAATCCACACTTTTAATACTCTTTTTCAGTCAACACTCCTAATTACATCCTGCAACACAAACATGGGTAAAACATGCCGTTAAAGAGTATTATGTTCATAGATCCACGCAATAACTAGGGTCAGATATGCAATAATTGAGCCTCAACAGCTACAGGTGTTGTTTATATCATATATAATATAATATATATACATCCGGCTTTCAGATGGTATTAATATATTATATAATATATTATACATATGTATATCATATATGATGGGCCCCACGTGGGAACCCACCTTACTATATGTGGCCTACATCCTCACCGTCCATGTGCTTTGGACGGTGGGACCTGGACGTGAGAAATCCAAACCGTTCGTCCATTTCATCTGGTGGGCCACACGTGTGGACCCCACCATGAGGTATAGGTTTTATCCAAGCTGTCCCACTATAGGACCCCACCTTAATACATGCATCGTATTCACCCTGTCCATCTGTGTTGGGCAGTTTGGACAGTGTTGTGTTGTCACGATGCATTTGTTCATCCACACCGTCCAGATGATATGGACGGTGTTGGACGTGTTTGAACGGTGATGAGGACTCCACCATGATGTATGTATCTTATGTCCACACCGGTCCCACCTTGATGGATGTGATTCATCCACACCGCCCGGCCATGTGATAGGGCCTACCTGTAGTGTATATTTGAGGCCCACCTGTAGTGTATATTTGAGGCCCATATGTAAGGTGATGAGGGTCGAATATTGCATATTAGACCCCGACTATTACTTGATTTTACGTACATGATAATGCTTAATGCCATATTTTAATTGTGTTTTTATTACAGGATGAAATCAGGAGCGTGTATTGAAAAATGATGTTAAAAGCATGGATTTGACTCTCCTAATTACCATAGCACGGGATGAACCTCAGAGGACCAATATTGAAGAATTTACATGCCTGGGACCCGAGGAAATCAGGCCGTTCACGTTTAAAGAGGCCTGAAATTGGTACAAAATGCAAGATCACATGGTTCCCTCCATCCAATTGGCTCGAAACTTTATACATGGGATTAGGGACATAAATTAACCGTACATTTCAAATTTCACCCTTTCTGGATCACTAGGGAAGTAGCCCAACAGCATAGATCAGCCCCTTAATTCATTAAGTGGGACCCACTTGCTATCTGGATATGCCTAAAATTCGGATTCAATGCCTTAAATGGGGAGAACAATTAAATGGATGGATCAGATTTATCATGAATATCATATGTGGACCCCACATGAGATGGATGTGTATAGTGCACAAATGCACTAGCCGTGCACTAGAAGCGCTGACCGCGTCAGCGCTTTCCAAAAACAACAGCAGCGATTTCAAAATCTAAAACGGCAAAAAGCCGTTTTGCGTCAACGAATCCGACGACGAAAAATCCATTTTACGGTTGCCACTAGTGGGCCCCACTGTCACTTGTCACTTGATGATCCGAACCGTCCATCTTGAAGATGGGCTCGAGGACTTCAAAACCATGGTAATATTTTATACCCATGCGTACACACGTGTGCGGTACAGAGGCCACAAAAGGGCTGCTCTGCAACGTCCAAAACTGATCTTTTTGTGTTTTCTTCCCTGGGCCGTATCATTGGACGTTCAAAGCTACCTATTCTTGACTGAAATTTCGTCCTGAATCCAATGGACGGGGTGGATTTTCCAAGACACTTCTATGGGGCCCACCGATCACGACAAAGGAAAGGGTGCGAAAGTTTTGCACAAATTTGAAAATCCGGTTTTCCAGTGCGGTTGTGGGCCACCATCTTTGATCATATGGCGATCCGAACCGTCTATAATGTAGAGGACCCAAGAAAGTCCTAAGGGACGATATTTATTGGAATTTGAACGAGGAAAATATGGTGTTTTGAGGTCCCGAACTTGGTCATGCGAAAAGGAATTTTGTCTGCAATGCGATGCCTTTCCCAAATCCGAATTTCACCACTCCACCACTCCATCAGCTAAAAAGAGTTGCAAAACATGAGGAAGGGCATTCGTAGAATTGGAAAAAGTGGGGAATTCCAGATCTAGAGCAAAGGAGAGAAGAAAAAGAAGAAAGAAGAAAGAGAGAAATTGGTTTGATGTTTGTTATTGAATTTTATTTATCCATATGTTTAATGGATTTTATGGGTAACTAATCTCTCGCCTAGAATGAGATGAAACCCTAATTTGAACACCTCTTTTTCTATGTTGATTTTATTTTAATTAGATTGGTTTGTTTCTTTCCCTAGTGTGCTTGATTGCTTTAAATTCTATACTTCTCCATCTATGAACCTGATCAGAGTCTATGGATGGATGTGGTCTGATGCTTATTCTAGGTGCTTGTATCTCGATCATGAACATGTTTCCTCAGTAGAGGAAGAAACAGGTGCTTTATCGAACTACATATTCCATATGCCCGATTTGGACATGGGATATGTTATTCATGGCATTGCTTGAAGGAATTAGACAATCAGATGCCCGATTAAGGACACAGATTGTGCTTTCTCTGGATAAGTTAGATCAATCTATATTAAAGTGAATTAACAGACAAAACAAGGGTTGGGATAATTAGGGGTGGATTCGAAAGTCCTAGTGCTCTTTCTCTTATTGAATTTTCTTCCCTATCCTCAATAGTTATTTTCCATAAATTTGTGTTAGTAATTTGCTCCATTATTTGTTGAATTAGTTAAGGAGGATCACAGATTTGAATTGTGACGATCAATCCTCGTGGGATTCGACCTCGATCTTACCGAGTTATTACTACATCACAACCCTATACTTGGGGAGTGAACAAGTTTTTGGCGCCGTTGCCGGGGACTGTTTCGATCCAAATTGAATTTAAGATTCTCTCTTATCATAATTCATAGCTTAGGATTTTACTAACTTAGAGTTATTTTCTTTATTTTAGAAACTAACCTATTTCGTCTTTTGTAGGGTCCTGAAATAAACTTCTAATTTGGTAATCCCTTCTAAGTTTCTTACTTTTTCTAATTTCTATTTTTAGAATTAGGATTTTATTTTTTAGAAATTTTTAGTTTCTAATTTTAGATTTAGATTCTTCTTTTAAGTAACTTTCTATTTTCTAGTTTTAGAAATTTTTTTTTCCTTTTTAGAAACTAACTTAGCTTTTTATTTTTAGTAACTTTCTAATTCTAGGATTTCCTTCCTTTTTAGAAATTGACTTTTTTTTTTTTAGTTCTTTAGAAAATTTCTAATTTTAGGTTTTCTGTTTTAGAAACTAACTTGTTTGTTTTCTTTTCTGATTTTAACATAGATCTCCAATTGGTAACATCTTTCTAAATTCTCCAAATCCTCTCTACTTTCTATTTTGAGATTTAGGTTTTCAATTTTTAGAATTTTCTACTTTCTAACTTTGGATTTGGTAACTTTCTATTTTCTAGTTTTAGAAACTTTCTTTTTTTAGAAATTAACCGTTGCTTAGGATTTTTCTATCATTATTTTAGGAAACTTGATTTGTTTTTGTTTTTATTTACAGGAATTGAGGAAGGAAGCTACTAAGTGAAGGGGGAGCTTCTTAAATCTTCTACCATCAATCATCTCCTTTCCTGGTTCTTTCTTCCCATTCTTATTCACATAGTTTTAACTTGTTTTAAGATCTCATAATTTCTAGTTCTAGTTTTCTTTCTCTTAGGTTGTTACTTAGTTTATGCTAGGACGTAGATCTCTAAATAAAGAACTAGCACCTTTTGATCCTGAAATAGAAAGAACATTCCATAGAAGATTGAAAGACATCCCAGTTGAAATGGCGAAGAGAATGGAACTAAAACTCTTAGAGATTATTCACTCTCCCGTCCAATTAAATGCGCCTTCATGCATAGTGTTGCCCACCACCACGGCAGCACACTTTGAACTCAAGACTCGGGTCATACAATTGTTGCCTTCCTTTTATGGGTTGGACAAGGAGGACCCATATCATCATGTGAAAGAATTTCTAGACATTTGCTCCACTTTTAAATTCCAAAACTTCTCGACAATTCGATCCGCCTACGCCTTGTTTCCTTTTTCTTTGAAGGATAAGGCGAAAGCATGGTTGAATTCTCTAGAAGTTGGGTCTATCACTACATGGGACCAATTGTCTAGAAAGTTCTTAAACAAGTTCTTCTTCATTCACAAAACTAATGCTCTCCGTAGAGAAATCACTAATTTCACACAAAAAGAGGGAGAGCACTTTCATGAATGTTGGGAAAGATGGAAGGACTTGCTTCTTAAATGTCCACACCACGGTTTTGAGAAGTGGCAACAAGTGCAATACTTTTATGACGGTCTGACACCCCAGAACCGTCGCATGGTTGATGCCACCAGTGGAGGGTCCTTCATGACCAAAAGCGATACCGAAGCATGGAAATTCTTTGAAACCTTGTGTGAAAACTCCCAGCAATGGGACTATTCAAATAGAGGTGACAGAAGTCCCCAACCACAGAAGAGAGGTGGCATATATGAGATAGGAGTCACACCAGATCTCCATGCCAAGATTGATGACCTGACAAAGAAGGTTGATGCTCTGATGTTACATAATGGACCTCCACAAACAACTCAAGCCGAGGCTTGTGCCATATGTTCTAGTTCTACCCATCCTACGCAGTCTTGTCCATCTGGTACAAAGATTTCCCGAATTCCTCTCTCGAACAAGTTCATGCTTTGAACACCTTTCGAAACCCGGGAATGATCCTTACTCAAACACTTACAACCCAGGTTGGGCTAGGCATCCAAATTTTTCTTGGGCAAAGGGCCACAACAAGGAGGACCATCCGGAAATCCTCCCATGCAACCTTACCCTCAAGTCGGCAATCAACAACTCCATGAGCTTCCAATATCAACAAGTCCCTTCCCAATCACTAAACCATCTCTTGAGGATACACTCCATCTTTTTATGCAGAGTTCTCTCCAATTCCAAAAAGACACCCAACAAACTTTACTAGCCAACCAGCAAAGCTTACATGCAAATGCGCAATCCATTGCCAAGATGGAAGTACAAATGGGTCAACTAGCTGCCACATTGAGTGAGAGAGAGAAAGGCAAGTTCCCTAGTCAACCTGTGGCTAATCCAAAGGGACAGTATGAGATTGGCTCTAATTCTAACCAAGGACAATATCATGAGCAAGCCAAATCGATCACTACCCTTAGGTCAGGCAAACAGATTGATAACAGAATAGAGATGCCTAGGGATGAATCAAATTCTAAAGCGGAAGATCAAGATGAAGCAGAGAGACACAGAAATGCATCCAAAATTCAAAAGCTCTCTGACTCTCCAGGAACTACTGATGTGCCACCTTACGTGCCCAAAGCACCATTTCCTCAACGTCTGGCACCAATGAAGAAAAGAAACAATTTTGATGAAATCCTGGATGTGTTTAAAAAAGTGCAAGTCAACATCCCGTTGCTTGACGCTATCAAGCAAGTCCCTCCTTACGCTAAGTTTCTTAAAGATTTATGCACTCAAAAGCGTGCAAGGTAATGTTCATAAGAAAGTCTTCCTTGCAGAGAATGCACTCACTCCATGATTCAACATAACACCCTCCTAAATTTAGGGATCCAGAGCCCCCACCATTTCTTGCGGCATAGGAGATCATAAGATCGGGAAAGCATTGCTTGATTTAGGGGCTTAGTGTTAATTTGTTACCTTATTCGGTTTATGAGCAAACTAGGACTTGGTGAGTTGAAACCGACTAAGGTAACATTACAACTGGGCTGATAGATCTGTCTCAAGGTTCCCTGGGTGTTATTGAAGATGTGCTAATCCAGGTTGATAAATTCTATTTTCCAGTGGATTTCATAGTTATAGATACTCAGCCTGTCCAAAATCCTCATAGTCAGATCCCAGTCATCTTGGGTCGTCCATTTTTGGCCACATCTAATGCTATTATAAATTGCCGAAATGGAGTTATAAAATTGTCCTTTGGTAACATGAATATTAAACTCAATGTTTTTAATGCAGGACAACAACCCACGGATTTGGACGACATTTTTGAAGTGGACATGATCAAGAGCCTTGTGCAGGACTCCTTCCGTACATCTTTTGAAGATCCTCTTGAGACCTGCTTAGCACAATCGGGAATGGATTTTGACATCGATAGTCCCATCCACGAAGTCAATGCACTGCTCGACTCTACTCCTATATTGGAGACTAAAAAATGGAGAGCGAAAGTGGAACCTCTTCATCCCTCTGAGACTCTTCCCCGACAAAGACAGCTTTCTAACTCGAGAAGGCAAAGAGAACAGCCGCTTAATGTTCTTAGAGCATATAAGACAGCAATTGAACGGAAGATAGCAGAAATACAAGGAGTATGCCCCACTGTATGTAAGGATCATGCTGTGGAAATGTCACGTAAAATACAAAGGAAGCATGATCTTAACATGGAAGAAGTTGTTCGAGCTTTTAAGTCCTTAAATTGTTTGATGATAGTGTCAATTACCTCATTTCGATAGCACAGCTTATGGGAACTCGCATCACTTGTCCTGGGATTGGTTAACCACGTGTTGAGGTAAGTTCTTTGGCGACCCTGGTCTTAAAGATTAATGAATTCATGGTCCGTTCTTGTCTGGTCAAGACGTTAAACTTAGCGCTCCCTGGGAGGCAACCCAGCATTTCATTCTATTTCTTTTTTTTTTTTTTTCTTAGTCAGTTAGTTCAATGTTTGTGGGTAACATTACTGCAAACCCTCACGAGACTACAACTCGTCCACTAGGGGTAACCTAGGGGTTTAAAGGCTTGTTGCATACGCTAAATGCAATCGAGAGCACCTGCGAAAGTGGTATAGGTAGGATTTTCTTTTTAGGATTTTATTTATTTTTTTTATTATTTTTTTGTTTTGTTTTTGTTGATATCTCTCTTGTGCTAACTCGCTTTTATGTTGATATTTTTGAGAACGCCTCTTGATTCTCCATCCAGGTACTATCTTTCCCTACTCCTCTTTTCTTTTCGTTGTCTCATGTGCATTGCATGCTTATTTCTTTTACATTGAGGACAATGTAGATTTTAGGTTGGGGGTGGGAAATTAGGTTACCTAAATCAGTATTTTCTTGGTCTTGAGCAAAAATTGTGAAAATTTTTAAAAATTTTTCTGGAATTTCTGTTGACTTTAAAGTGATTTTGAAGGATAGTTGTGATTTTGAAATTACAAGATACAGAATGTGAGAAATTTATGACTCTTGGATTTGGTTGTCCAAGATTTCACACTAAGTTTGAATGGTTAATCCATGATTAGAAGTTGTAAACATTGATTGCGCCATGATTTCACATATCAGATCTCGTTTACACATTAAATTTTCAGTTCGATATTAATTGATAACATGGTAATCACTAAGCCTGAAAAAAAAAAAAACAAAATTTTTAGCATCAGTCTATAAAGAAGAATTGAGGCTAAGTCACATAATCTTCATCATAGGTTTGCTCCCTATAGATGAAGATTCGATTCCCCATAGTTGATATGAGAAAAGAGTTAGGCGACAAGTTTTCACCATAGGTTTGCTCCCTATAGGTGCAGATTTGATTCTCCTCATTGGCATACTATTCATAAAGAAAATCAAAAAAATGGTAGAATGAAAGGTTAATCTGTAAGGCAAGTGTGGTTCCAGTTTTGGGTGACATGAGCTCCGTTGTTAATTACCAATGATATCATAAAATTGACAATTGAATCTCTTAATGGTTGAAAGCTGAGATGACACTATACACTCATGCAACTCAATGTTTTAGGATTATTCTAATTCATGTCTTAATATTTTAAACTTGATTATGAAATTTACAGTGAACTTCATTTCAGGAGAAAAATCTTTCCACCATTCATGAATCTTAGAATTTTCACATCTAAACTATCTGTTCATCCGTCACTTGAGTTTACAGGAATTGTCTTTTATTTCTGAAATTATTTTTCGCATGTTTTGCTCGGGACTAGCAAAATGCTGGTTGGGGGTTGTGATGAGGGTCGAATATTGCATATTAGACCCCGACTATTACTTGATTTTACGTACATGATAATGCTTAATGCCATATTTTAATTGTGTTTTTATTACAGGATGAAATCAGGAGCGTGTATTGAAAAATGATGTTAAAAGCATGGATTTGACTCTCCTAATTACCGAGCACGGGATGAACCTCGTGAGGACCAATATTGAAGAATTTACATGCCTGGACCCGAGGAAATCAGGCCGTTCACGTTTAAAGAGGCCTGAAATTGGTACAAAATGCAAGATCACATGGTTCCCTCCATCCAATTGGCTCGAAACTTTATACATGGGATTAGGGACATAAATTAACCGTACATTTCAAATTTCAGCCCTCGGATCACTAGGGAAGTAGCCCAACAAATGATCAGCCCCTTAATTCATTAAGTGGGACCCACTTGCTATCTGGATATGCCTAAAATTCGGATTCAATGCCTTAAATGGGGAGAACAATTAAATGGATGGATCAGATTTATCATGAATATCATATGTGGACCCCACATGAGATGGATGTGTATAGTGCACAAATGCACTAGCCGTGCACTAGAAGCGTGACCGCGTCAGCGTTTCAAAAACAACAAGACAGCGATTTCAAAATCTAAAACGGCATTGCCGTTTTGCGTCGTCAATCCGACGACGAAAAATCCATTTTTTACTCCACTAGTGGGCCCCACTCGTCACTTGTACGGATGATCCGAACCGTCCATCTTGAAGATGGGCTCGAGGACTTCAAAACCATGGTAATATTTTATACCCATGCGTACACACGTGTGCGGTACAGAGGCCACAAAAGGGTCGCTTTCAAACGTCCAAAACGATCTTTTGTGTTTTCTTCCTGGGGCCGTATCATTGACGTTCAAAGCTACCTATTCTTGATCGAAATTTCGTCCCCGAATCCAATGGACGGGTGGATTTTCCGTAAGACACTTCTATGGGGCCCACCGATCACGACGACAAAAAAGGGTGCGAAAGTTTTGCACAAATTTGAAAATCCGGTTTTCCAGTGCGGTTGTGGGCCACCATCTTTGATCATATGGCGATCCGAACCGTCTATAATGTAGAGGACCCAAGAAAGTCCTAAGGGACGATATTTATTGGAATTTGAACGAGGAAAATATGGTGTTTTGAGGTCCCGAACTTGGTCGAAAAGGAATTTTGTCACAAGATGCATACGATACTTCCCAAATCCGAATTTCACCACTCTGTGCACTCCATCACCTATAAAAAGAGTTGCAAAACATGAGGAAGGGCATTCGAAATTGGAAAAAGTGGGGAATTCCGATCTAGAGCAAAGGAGAGAAGAAAAAGAAGAAAGAAGAAAGAGAGAAATTGGTTTGATGTTTGTTATTGAATTTTATTTATCCATATGTTTAATGGATTTTATGGGTAACTAATCTCTCACTAGGGTGAGATGAAACCCCTAATTTGAACACCTCTTTTTCTATGTTGATTTTATTTTAATTAGATTGGTTTGTTTCTTTCCCTAGTGTGCTTGATTGCTTTAAATTCTATACTTCTCCATCTATGAACCTGATCGAGTCTATGGATGGATGTGGTCTGGATGCTTATCTAGGTGCTTGTATCTGATCATGAACAGGTTCCTGTAGAGGAAGAAACAGGGTGCTTTACTGAACTACATATTCCATATGCCCGATTTGGACATGGGATATGTTATTCATGGCATTGCTTGAAGGAATTAGACAATCTGTATGCCCGATTAAGGACACAGATTGTGCTTTCTCTGGATAAGTTAGATCAATCTATATTAAAGTGAATTAACAGACAAAACAAGGGTTGGGATAATTAGGGGTGGATTCGAAAGTCCTAGTGCTCTTTCTCTTATTGAATTTTCTTCCCTATCCTCAATAGTTATTTTCCATAAATTTGTGTTAGTAATTTGCTCCATTATTTGTTGAATTAGTTAAGGAGGATCACAGATTTGAATTGTGACGATCAGTCCTCGTGGGATTCGACCTCGATCTTACCGAGTTATTACTACATCACAACCCTATACTTGGGGAGTGAACATAAGGCCCAATGTGGTATATTTGCGGCTCATCCATGAGGCCCATCATGATGTATCTTTGACCCATGAGCGGGGCCCACCTGTTACGTATTTATGGCCCGTTGATATGGCCCATTTGATGTATTCGAGGCCCAGATATGTAGCCCATTTGATGCATATGAGACCCATGTGCAGGACCCGCCTGTTATGTATTTGAGGCTCATTGGTGCGATCCATTGATACGACCCACTTGGTGTATTCAAGGCCTATGGGCGTGGCCCATTGTGATACATTTGTGGCTCATAAGTGAGGCCCTTGAGTGAGGCCTATGGCGATGTATATTAGGCCCTTGTGTGAGGTCATGGCCCACTATATGTATGGCTCTATGTGGACTCCTTGGGAGCAATGTTGGTTAAATGACCACATTGATGGGCAATGATGGTTTAATGTCCACATTGTGACCTTCCCTTAGGCCTTATTCGGCTGAGTATCGAGGCCGATTCTGATTTGTGGAGGCCAATTCTGATTGTCAAGGCCGATTCTAATTTGTCGAGGCCGATTTCGATTGTTGAGGCTGAGTATTGAGGTCGATTCTGATTTGTCGAGGCCGATTGTATAAGCCAATTCCAATTGTTGAGGCTGATTATTGAGGCCGATTCTGATTGTCAAGGCTGATTGTATAGGCCGATTCTGAGTGTCGAGGCCGAGTATCGAGGCAGATTCCGATTGTCGAGGCCGATTGTATAGGCCGATTCCGATTGTCGAGGCCGATTCTGATTTGTCGAGGCTGATTGTATAGGCCGATTCTGATTGTCGAAGCTGAGTATCGAGGCCGATTCTGATTTGTCGAGGCAGATTGTATAGGTCGATTCCAATTGTCGAGGCCGATTATATAGGTCGAATCTGATTGTCGAGGCCAATTGTATAGGCCAATTCCGATTGTCGAGGCTGAGTATCGAGGCCGATTCTGATTGTCGAGGCTGAGTATCGAGGCCGATTCTGATTGTCGAGGCTGAGTATCGAGGCCGATTGTTGAGGCCGATTCCAATTCCGATTTATTGAGGCCGATTGTATAGGCCGATTCCGATTGTCAAGGCCGAGTATTGAAGCCGATTCTGATTGTTGAGGCCGATTGTATAAGCTGATTCCAATTGTCAAGGCTGAGTATCGAGGCCAATTCTGATTGTCGAGGCCGATTCTGATTGTAGAGGCTGAGTATCGAGGCCGATTCCGATTTGTCGAGGCTGATTGTATATGTTAATTCCGATTGTCGAGGCTGATTTGTTGAGGCCGATTATTGTAACGCCCTGAAAATCGGGGGTCGAGTGTAACTCAACTCCCGAGTTCCAACGCATCACTTATGCAACATGTTTAATGATATTTGAATGTTGTCTGTGTTAGAGCAAGAAAACATGAATGAGATTATACCAAAGCAAGAATTCATACTCCGTATCGCTTGTATAAAAGCAAGCGAAAACTGAATCGTATATATATGTATGTAAAGAAACAAAATAAACGATTCATTATCCAGTAGTATGAATCCTTCGAGTCACAATATACATGTCTGTTTATATAAACAAAATATCAAAATAAACTAGGTACAATCCTCAGAATCCCATCGATCCCGTGACTGAGTCGAAGCCGCCATGAATCGCATATACGAGAACTCCTCCCGGTCCTCGTCATAATCGGGCTCCGCCTCCAGAGTAGTCGGACGCCTAAACACGAGACAGAGTCTCGGTTGGTGTGCGCAACACCGTCCCCGTAACGTGGGAGTGAGTAGCTAACTCGGTGGAATGATAAGGCATAAGTTATCATGTTCTCAATACAATCAAGCAAGAATGATAAAGCAAGAATCAAACACTCCTAGTTACTCGATTAATGCAAGTATGAATGCAGGTATGATGGATGCCCTCACCGACATACTCCCTCGGCGACACCATCTCACGTTCGCGCATGCTTACATCCCACAAAGTTGCTCCACATCTTCCGGTGCACATGCGATGAATGATGAGCATGATTACTGAAGTTTTTAATTAGTTCATTTCAAACAAGAAGATCGGGAAACTAAGGTACCTCCCTTATATCATTTCCAAACATGATCCAATATAGGGTCGTCGGTCCTTAGTTAATATCGACGATGGTGTGTTTTCTAGGTCACCAGCAGAGGTCGCTGTGGTCATTACGCACAAAGGTTGCACCACTCCCCCATCACCCCTTAAACGATTCATCACTATACAGAAACAAGCCTAGTTCATACTCTATATATCGCGGCGAACCCTAAGGCACGCTGCAACTTCAGCACGCTGCAACTTCAGAATATGCTCGCGGTCACTACAAAGGGCTGTCAGGGCTGTTACGCACAAAGGTTGCACCACTCCCCCATCACCTTATCAATGTAAGCCGACAAAAGCGAATATAGTGTCCCATACCACCATAATCGGCTCACGAGTTGAGTTGCTCACTTTGGTCACTACGGGGAGGCACGTAGCCCCGGCCAGAGGCGACAACTCGACCACGGTGTCCCATACCACCATGCCCGGCTCATGAGTCTTAGCGGATCGAGGTACCATGGTTAACGGGATTATCACTGGTAAGTTTGGTACCCTAGGTTCAAGCATTAGTGACCAAACATGGTGAACATACATAAGACACACGATTTATTTAACGTGTTCGGCTGGCTCGAGCGCACAACAAGTTGGGCGATATGAAGCGCAAAAGCACCTCGTGTGGCCAACCACTATCGCCAACCGAAGTACGACACGGGTTTACCACACATCATGCGTGGCGGAACGAATTCCAACCACATCTTCAAGTCTGATACCGGATGCCTGGACTATGGACATAGTCCCAAGCTCAGTCAAGTCCTAACTATAACACATGAAATACGGCATGATAGCATGGTAATTCAAGAACACTAGCAACCATAATATAAAGCATATCATGAAGCATGTTACTAAACAAGTCACAAAGCATGTTCAAAGCATGTTATAAAGCATTATGCAAATAGGGATACAAATACTTATATTTCGTAGGCGAGTGGTTAGAGTGAACAACCACATGGAGAGTGTCATATGTGACTCTAAGGTAGCGGAGAATCCCATCTCAGCACCTACCTAAGGTTCTAACACTTAAGCACTTACACTCACAAGTGATTTCACCAACACTTGGAATGCACTATTTCAACATACATGACGTATGCTAGAGAAATGTGTACTAGGATTGTCCCTTTGCCAAACTAGTATTTTATACATATACATCATATTCATACAAAGAATTAAACATAGCAATCACATCAAGAAATTTTATACGTATAGGTACTTCCTCGTATACCCAATTTCGACATACATAGTGTTTACAAAGGAACATAGCTTACTACATTCCTTTCCAAACTAGTACTTTAATCATGTATTGTATAATCATATATCAAATAAATATGTCAAACATTATTTCAAAAGAAATACGTATACGGTATTTCTAAAATACGTAATTTCGACATACGTCGCATTTACAAGTGGACATCTATTTTGGCGGTTCCTTTCACTAAACTAGTATTTTATTCATATATTATATAATCATACATTAATTAAACATGTCAAACATTTATCCAAGAAAAATACATATACGGTATTTCTATGTATACCTAGAATATGTGAAATTCCATATTTCACAACGTTAATCGAAACAAGAAACTAAAGCACTTTGTACATGTGCAATTGCATGCAGATCATGAATCTACCATTATCTGACATTGAAAGCGTTGAAAACCGTAACTTATAAGCTTAAAGTCCTCACCTTTGCCTTTGGAAACGAAACGAATCAGCAAGGGTAGCAGAACTTCCGTCTACGGGCGATTTCTAGCCTAAAGAGCGGAATCGGTTAGTCAGGTTACACATCCTACATCGATCCCACCTCAAATCGACCTAGGGTTAGGGTTTCTTACCTTCAAATGAGACGGAATACGCCGAAAAATGCCTAGAATAAGGCGGTGTAGGCCGTGTAACAAGCCAAAGCAGGAGGAGGGAAATCGGCAACAATCTCCAAGTCTTTCTCTCTCTTTTCTCTCTCTTCCTCTAGATTTTCTCCAAAATTCGTATGGTCAGAGAGGAGCTGTTCTAAGCTCCTTTTATAGCCACAAACATTACGAAATTAGACTCGGTTCAAGGGTACTGTTAATATAGGATTTTCGTCGCTTTTCCAAATTGCAAAAGGGAAGTTCTGGTGGCCCTCCTTGAACCAAACGTCAGACTTAAGCTCACCATCGATGGATCTACGTGGGATTACGTTTTTGACTCGATCGGATACCCAGATCGCACGTGGCGGACCACTTTCAGTTCAACGGTCGGTGGCGCCACGATCGAAAATTCCAAGTACATGTAAATGTTTCAAATTTTTCTTAATCCGAGGGTGTAATTTGGTCTGATTCGACGGCGTGTTGTTACTTTGACGCGTCAACAATGATGCCAGATCACTATTACAGATATTTATTTTGGCATATGAATAGTATTTTTCACACTACCTCGCTCCAATTCGAAACGAATGGCCGTGGAACATCGGATAAAGCTAATTTTTGAGATGATTGTTAAGTCCAGTGGGGCGGTCCTAGTTCCTTAACCAAGGTTAATCTGGACTCCCGTATGATGTGCGATCTAGACCTAATACGAAGTTTCGTTTCATTCTGAGAGCAGCGGAAATGAGTTTGATTCTAAACTTTAGGGTAGCCTAGCGTCAATGATTCTGCAACTTTTGGGTCTTGCAGATCGTATTTAAAGCGATCCTAACGGATTTCACGACAAATCGAGTTTAGTACTTAGTTAACTTTGTTAAATTTCTAAAGGATTTAATCCTACGTGATTTCTGGTCGAGGTGGTACTCGACCCAATGTACGGAAATTTTCAGGTCATTACAATTATATAGGCCGATTCCGATTGTCGAGGCCGAGTATCGAGGCCGATTTCAATTGTCGAGGCCGATTGTATAGGCCGATTTCGATTGTTGAGGCAGAGTGTCAATGCGATTCCGAGTGTCGATCCGATTGTTGAGGCCGATTTCGTTTGTCGAGGCCGATTTTGATTATCGAGGCCTATGTGATGAGGCCCATTGTGATGTAATTGAGGGCCCGACGATGGAGCCCATTGTGATGTATGTTAGGTCCATGTGAAAGGCCCATCATGATGTGTATTAAGCTCTTGAGTGAGGCCCATGGTGTTGTATATTAGGCCCTTTGTGAGGCCATGGGTCTACTATATGTTTGACCCTATGTGGGCCAACCCTTGGGGCAATGTTGGTTGTTTACATTGTCGAGGCCGAATGTCGATGCCGATTATTGAGGCCAGTTATTAATACCGATTATGAGTATGTGATAACATAACATCATAATACATGTCCATACGCATCATCTGCATGTTTGTTATGAGATGTGATTGATCATTGCATATGTCATAGGGTAGGTTGTTCATGGGGCTCCCTGATAGGTAGAGTTGCCCCACATGAGCGCACAGTATGCACATGATTGATACATGATTGGACTGTGTGACTCATGCATCTCGCATTTGTGTGACATGACCACTGTACGCCCTAACGACATCAGGGTCGTAGCCTCCACATGTATTTTGTGGATGGCCAAATGGGACACAAAAAATCTGTTCTACATGGGGTGTTATAGATATCCTTGGGTGAAAGTCCCTAAACCCTCTTGGTTTCAGAGGTAGCTCCAACGTATAGACTGAGTGGATGCATGAGTACATGAGGGCCATATACTGTTAGGCAGCGTCTCCCACTTTGTCGTGGTCGGTTGGAAGGGGAATGGCCTTACCTGCCCGAGAGGAGGGCGCAATGCTAGGCTGAGTCTAACCAGCTCGAAGAATGGGTCCGCTATCGACGAGCCAGGCCTGATATTGGTAGGCAGATTGTGAGGTCTCTTCCACTCACCTTGTTACGCGCGACGGGGTGGCAATCTGGTTTGGAGTGTAATAGACCCCGGTGATTTTTCAGAGAGGAACTGTATTGATATTTGGACTTATTGAGCAGGAATTACATACTTATTCATTTATTCACTCACTATCCACTTAGGCTGGTGGTGCGCAACTATTTATTACGAGTACCTTCGCCTGGCCAGGATTTCAGTTGGGCACGCGACCAACCTAAGATCAGGAGTTTACCGCATTGTGTCTGACTATCTAAATTTAGGTATGAGACTGGTTTGGATAGAATTCTCTTGTGATGGACCCTATAGCCTGCGATACTACGTACCATCATCCCAACTTCACTCCAGCTTGTTCATTTCATTCGCACTGCATATTGCATTGCATCCTCGGTATTTGATATTGGCTTATTATTTTCTTGCGTCGCATAGCCTTGGTATGGCTGATATCATTCATAGATTTACTAATATGTTTTCGTTTACTCTGATATCGTATGATTCATGAGCTTTCCAGTATTTCTGATATTGTATGATTTATGGGCTTGCTAGTATTTTCGCTTACTTTGATTACTCTGATATTGCTTACTTGACACTTATCTTGTGCACACACTTTCACCACCCACTAAGCTTTCTATAAGCTTGTACATGATAGATATGTGCAGGTGGCGTTAGGTCTCAGCCGCGTTAAGCTTGGAGTGTGCAGTGGTCTTCTAGAGCTTATTTTCCCTTTCAGCATTGTACTCAAATGATTATATTAGTGGATATGTGATGATGATGTTGCCTTTGTGAATCGAGTAATCTTGTGGTTATGCTTATTACGAGATAAACGTATGTTGGAAAATCCTCCTTGTAGGATCCTAGGATCGGAATCTGACGTATGTACGCTGGGAGCCGAGAATGGGGTACTACGGAGGCTGTCAGCACCGGATTCGACGATCGAAAATTTTGTGAGCCCGGTTTTTGAGTTTGAGGCGTGACATAGAGCCTACTGGGCTATCAAAAATTTGAACTTCAATTCGGACAATGCTGGCTCACTGTGGAAACTTCAGTTGAATGAACTTGAAGAAATCCAGAATGATGCATACGAGAACTCGAGAATTTACAAGAACAAAATGAAAGTATTCCATGACAAGAACATCCTTTGGGAAACATTTTTGACTGGTCAAAAAGTCCTTTTGTACAATTCTCAATTACATCTTTTTCCGGGTAAACTCCGATCTCGTTGGACCGGCCCTTTCAAAGTTACTAATGTCTATCCTCATGGGGACGTCGAGATAGAGAATCTGAACAATGGCAATGCTTTTAAAGTAAATGAACGTCGGTTGAAGCCATTTATTGAGAAATTCAATTAAGATGATATGTCCATACCTCTGAATGATCCTGTTTACCAGGATTGACCTCCTAGTCTGATAGTGGTGTAGTTAGGTTTATTGTCTTCCGTTGTTTTAGGATAGTTTGCTTATGTTTGGGTCTTTTGTGCTAACCCATTTTTCACACTGAGATCATTAGAAAAGCCTCAAAATTCCTTCTTTCCTATCACTTCCCTTGTCTTTTCATTGCCTCTTTTGCATTACATGCTTATTTCTTTTACATTGAGGACAATATAGATTTCAGGTTGGAGATGGGAGATTAGGTAAACTAATTAGTTGTTTTTGTTAGTCTTTGAGCAAAAATTGCGAAAAATTGAAAAAAAAAATTGAAGTTTAAGATGCTTAATGTTGATGATTTATATTTCTTGAATTCAATTATTTGGAGATTTCAAAGTGAGTTCGAATTATTAATTCATGATTAGGAGTTTTAAACGTTGATCGAGTCATGATGTCATATGTCACATCTAGCTTTCACATTAAAGTTTTAGTCAACATTGAATTGTTAACTGGGTGATTATTTAGCATGAAAGGAACTAACCTGGGGAATTTGTCCATCACGTTTGAATATATATATATATATATATATATATATATATAACAATAATACCCAGCTAAAAAAAAATAGTTGTCTTCGAAAAAGCCATCTATTAAAGATCTTTAAAAACGTTGATATTGTATGAAAGTCATTGATGGAAAAATCAAAAGCTGGAGGAATAAAAGGAGAATTAAAAGATGAACTTTAAGGTAAGTTTCATTTTAGGTTTTGGTTTTCCTGAATGCTCTTTTGATTATTAGTGTTATTATGAAAATAACGAATTGAACCTTTGATTGTAATAAGTCTAGACTTCATTTTGCACCTATAGAACTCAATGTTTAGAATGGTTCTAATTGGAGGATTAATGCTTTGAACTTGATTATGAAGTTACCAAGTGCTAGAGTTTATGAGAGAATAATGCTCAACATTGATGTATTTTGAAACTCTATTATCTGGATTGTTTTTAAAACCTCTTGAGCTTATAGAAATTATACAATGGTATTCAAAATATTTTTTCGCATACTTTGCTCAGGACTAGCAAAATGCTGGTTGGGGATTGTGTTGAGGGTTAAATATTGCATATTATCCCCCATTTATTACTTGGTTTTATAAACATGATAATGCTTAATATTCTATTTAATCATGTTTGTGTTGCAAGGTGAATTTAAGAGCTTGGATTGAAAAAGATGTTAAAAGCATGGATTTAATGCTCAAGAATCACCAAGGCAAAGGAGGGAATTCTCATGCCAAAGATCTAAGAAAAGCAAGTACAAAGGATGGAGAAAAAATTGGCAAGAGCACAAGTAAAACAACAGAAAAATAGTCAATTTCGGTGCTACCTAAGCCAACTTCGGTAACTACCTAAAGTGCACAAAATAGTCCAGCAAGAAAACAGCTTAATTCGGTGCTACCTAAGCTTAATTCAGTACCACCAAAGTCAATTTTAGTAGCAACTTTAGTGGCACATTTTGCTACCTAAGCACTCTGCATATACAATTTCATATGCGAAAAATTTCAGATACAACTTCGGTGCTACAGAAATTGACTTCGGTGGTACCGAATTAAGCTGTTTTCAAAGTTGTTGCGCAGGGTTGACGCGGATTGCATAAATTAAGGCCTTTCGCAAGTGGTTTTCAAAAATTTCAAGTCGGTGTATAAGAGGGGGATGCACAACTATAAATAGGAGTCCCTAAAATGTTCCTAGGCATCATCCAGGGTTTGAGGAGTGGAGCAAAAGCGTGGAGAACTGCCATCAAGAGTCTTTCCTCCTCTTCTTTAGTTGTTTTTATGTTTTTCTTAAGAGATTTTAGTTCAATCATGTCTATGGTTGGCTAAACCTCTTAGCTAAAGCTAAGAGGTGAAGCTTGTAGCATGATTAGGATGTTTACTTTGCTTTGATTCATATTTATGTTTGAACTTCATTGAATTCTAGTTGATTCTAAGGAATATTTTCAGTTTTTAATGGTTTGTTGTGACTCAAATTACAATAAGTCTGTGATAGCTTTAAATATCTTCTTTTCTATTTGAGATTGTGGATTTGGTAAATCCCATTGTTTGCCATTATCTCCTGGGCATGGTTGGGTGATGAAATCCCTTCCAATTCACTACAATTCTCCTTCATTGAAGCTAGATCAATAAGAAGTTCAGAGATTTGACCGTCTCTTCTTCCAAATAGAGAGGATAGGATTCTAATTCTATTTGGATCTCTTGAATTAAGCAAGGTAGCGTCTCAATTGCTACAAGTAGATCCTTGGCACCCTAGTTCCCAAATTTAAATTTACAAGTTTTAATTACTTAAATCACAATTAACCTCTTCAATTATTCAGATTTAGTTTTAGTTCTTCGTCTAGTTCTAGTTTAAGTTAAATTCAGAAGATACATATAAGATTAGTCCCTATGGATTTGACCTCGGTCTTACCGAGATTATTACTACATCGCGACCTTACACTTAGGGTTATGAACATGTACTCATAGGAATATCAAACTTTTTTCCATTCTCAAACCCAAATTTCTTTAGAAGATTCAAGGTATACTTGGTTTGTGAGATGAATATTCCATCTTCCTGTTATTTTACTTGTAATCAAAAAAAGTATTTCAATTCTCCAACCATACTCATTTCAAAATTGAATTTCATCAAATCTTGGTCCATAATTCTGCAATTGCTTCCATCTACAAAAGTAACTGATCCGTCGTTTACTTCTTTGAAGTTGGTGAATATCGCTTTATCACCTATCATATGTCTTGAACATTCACTGTCCAGGTACCATTTTGAATGGCTAGAGGCTTTGAAGGTTGTGTGGGCAATAAGACATGTAACCTTTGGAACGCATTTCATTATGGTTCTTGGTTTAGGAGTTCCATTGGATTTTCTCTGTTTTTGGGAGTTAGAATTTCTCCACATTCTTTTAAATTTTATTCCATCTGAGTTGGATTTTAGAAGCTCTTTGATTAAGTCCACAGTTTTTTTGACTAGAGGTGATTTATTATATCTTTGATTTCTATAGATGATGGCAGTTGAGTTATTTTTAAGAACTTGAAGAGGTTTTGAATTTTTGAAATTATTTTGACCAAAATCTCTTAGATTCTTACCTTTAGAGTTTGAAGATTCTCCTTTTACAAATATAGGAGATGAATTTTTGTTTTTCTGAGAATCATTTTTGATATACCCCAGACCTGATTTGTCACCACATTTTGTGGATGAGGTTAACAATTTTTCTAGTTTGGGGTCTCCGTGGGCATATATCCAAGTATCCTTATAACTCAAAAGGGAAGAAACTTTGAGTTTTAGTTTCTCATTTTTAGTTCTGAGTTTTTCTAACTCAGAGGTTTTGAAATTTAAATGTAGTTTTGTTTTTTCAAAACAATTTGAAAGATGAGATTTTTCTAAAACATTGTTTTCACGTTCTTCTTTTAGTTTAACATATTTTTCTCTTTGAATTTTTTGTTCGATGGCAATTTTGCAACTTTCCCTGTATAGGGCATTATAGGCGTCTTGAAGATCATCTTCATTTTCATTTTCAAGGTCACTCCTGAGATTTTCATAGTCAGATATATTACAACTATTTGAGGAGGTGACTCTAACTATAGTCATTAGGGCTTTTACATCATTTGTATTTTCTTGTTTTGATTTATCAGACTCAGAAAAACTTTCTGAGCCAGATGATTCATCCCAAGTAGCTATCGTGCCCTTTCTTTTTGACTTGTCCCTTTTAGTACATTTATTCGTCAAGTGCCCATATTCATGACAGTTCAAACATTGACTGTACTTTACAGATTTCCAATATTTAGATTTTCCCATTCTTTTGTCAGATGGTTTTTGAAAATCTAATCTTTAAAAAAAAAAAAAAAAATTCTGTAAAATTTCTTAGTAAGTAATGCCATATCATCTTTTGTATCTTCAAAATTAGAATTAACACAATTTTCTTTTGAAATAGATTTAGACGATTTAAAAGCAATGGACTTACCTTTAGGAGCTTTAAAATTTAGCTCATATGTTTGAAGAGAGCCAACTAACTCCTCAACCTTCATATAATCAGTATCTCTTAATTTCTGAATGGCAGTTACTTTAGAATTGAATCTCTCAGGAAGAGATTGCAGTATTTTTGCACAGACATTGCTTTCTAAAATTCCATCTCCTAGACCCCATATGGAATTTACTATATCATTTAGTTTTATATAGAAGTCCATGAAAGTTTCATTTTCTTCCATACGAATTTCCTCAAATCTAGTAGTGAGGATTTGAACTTTTGATTTCTTGATTATAGTAGTTCCTTCATGTGTCGTTTCAAGAATATCTCAAACTTGTTTAGCTGTATCACATTAAATAATTCTCTTAAATTCATCAAGTGATAGAGCACAAGTTATGACATTTAAAGCCTTAACATTAGCACTGCTTTCACTTTTTTGAGCTGCAGTCCATAAAAAGAATGCAGTTTCTCTCATAGATTTAGTTTCATCACTGCCTAATATTTCAGACATAGGAGGTTTCCGTTTAGTTACAGTGGCTTGCCACACGCTTTCATCTAAGAATTTTAGAAAAATCCTCATCCTGGCTTTCCGGTATGCATAGTTAGAGCCATCAAAAGGTGGTGGCTAGGTAATAAACAAGTTATAGAAATTTGACTTTATAAAAGCTCTAAATCTTTTAACTCAAGGAAATTAATCTAAAAAAAATGAGCAACTTAGTTCTGATACCACTTGAAAAGGCGAGCTTAAGAAGTCATAAAGAGGGGGGGTTGGGGGGTGAATAAAACTATGCCAAATAAAAATTAAAGTGCTGAAATAATAAATAAATCAGAAATCTCAATCACACTAGTATTGAAAAATTGATTCAAACTTGTTCGTAGGACAACCTACACCCAAAACAAAGTTTATGTAAGATAACCTTATTTCACGAACAGTTGTAAGAATCAAAATCTCAAACCAAGTAAGAGAAAATAAAGCTATCCATTACAAACATTCACCACTTTTGCATAAATAAAATTACAAACATTCTCCACAAACGCAAAAAGTAAATATTCACTACAACACCAAGAATTATAGTGGTTCGGTGTGTACAACAACTATTCCCAAATGGCCACACCTACTCCACTCCCAATAATCACCATCTAATAAACAAGATTTTCCCAGGGTCATCTTAAAACCTAATACGGTTGTGATTTTAAAGAGCTATCACAAAAAAAAAACCCCTTGTTGAGAATTTTCTGGCTATCTCAGACAAACCAACAAATGAAAATTTTTGACTATCTCAATAAAACCAAAATAGAAAAGACGAAATATACTTATCTACACGTTTGAAGATGTATCAGTCAATGTAGCCGTAGAATCACTTCTTTTGTCGTAAATTGTTCAATGTTCAGTCACAAAGACAAGGGTTCAAAGTTCTACATTGATTTTAAATAGATTCAAACAAAAGGCTACTTGTTTGAATTATTCAAGATCTCAAAGAAGAGTATCTAGTCTCTTTTATAAAGTGAAATTAAAGGAATAAGAGATCTAGGAATTAAAACAAATAAGTTATTTAAAATTTTATAAATACCGTGCAATAGCTTGAGTATAATAGAAGCTTCTATCTCTCTGGATGAAGGATTTGATGTGCTTGAATTGTATTTCTGGATTGAGAGAATGCCTTTATTTATAGGCAGAAAAGTTGTTGCTTCGACTCATCTAATAACCGGATTCTGTTCCAACAAATTTCAAATTTGAGCGCGATTGGATAAAATAGAACTTCGACTGGTCGAAGACCCTGCTCAACTGGTCGAGGGTGCCAAAATTTAGTTACTATGCTTCGAGTCGAGCAACCCTCGACTAGTCGAAGGTCCCTCTTCGATTGGTCGAGCGGTCTGCATAACTGGTCGAAGAAGTAACAGAAAAATCCTTTTTTCTGAGTTTAAATTAGGACTAGTCGAAAATATCTTAGATTGCTCGAGCCACAACTTAGACTAGTTGAACCTTAACCTAGACTAGTCGCTTTGGCCTAACATAAGCATAAAAACCTATTTAAGTTTATGTCATGAAAGAACCTAAGCCTAAGGTCTTTCTAGAGTTTGCTATACCTGAAAAGACTGAACATTGAAGTAGATGGTGTTACGCAGCACGCCAACAACGCAGTGAGCCTAGATCCAATCTCAGGCCTCACCCACAAATGATAAACAGGAAGAAATATAAACTAGAAATAGATCAAAACAATCCAAAACAAACCACAAGACAAGATATACGTGAAAAAACCCTAAACTAGGGTAAAAAACCACAGATGCAAAATTCCACTATGAAGAGAAACGAAGATTACAAGGCAATATACTAACCTCTCCCTTGGAAGTATAGAGAAAATCTCTTGCCCACACCTTAGAAATATTTCCCAATATTTACCTTAACCCTAGAATAATCCTAGGGACCCCAATTTATAGTTTTAGCAACTTCTCTTTCGCATCCCAGTTGCGAAAGGACTTGCGACACGAAATACGCGAAACTCCTTTCGCATCCCAGTTGCGAAAGGACTTACAACACGAAATCCGCGAAACTCCTTTCACATCCCAGTTGACTTGCGACACGAAATCCGCGCAACCTCGACTGGTCGTGGGCGGCCCCAGATGTGGCCACTTCTCAACAGATGGGATGCTTGAACTTCACAGAACTTGTTCTTCTACTTGATTCTTCAATAGAGCTTGTAGTTGAAGATGGAGCTTGATCTTCTACTAGATCTTTAGTAGAACTTGAACTCAATCATCTTGAATTTAGTGAACTTTTCATCTTGATCCACATTAGACAGACCACTTTATAAGTTGTTTCGTCTAAACGAAATTTGACAAACAGAGGCTTGCTTTATATAATATAGCACTTACAATAGTCATTCCAGTTTGGACCACAACCACCACCCATTATTATAACCTGGACTCTTATTGGCAAGTAAAACATTGTCAGCTCATTAGTAGGACCCACCATAATGTCCCGAACATTTTTAGCTTACCTGTAGGAATCTGGATCCTCTGCTTGCCACAAACAGTTTTTTTTCTTATTTTCCTGCATTGTAATTGGTCCACATCATCACTAACATTGTCAGCACTACTGTATTAAATGCAATCAGTGAATTGGCCCAATCACATTGCAACAAATAGGTTTTTCTGTTTGTGGCAAGTAGAGGATCCGGATTCTACTTGTAGATACCCGTAACAATTGGCCCAGCTTTGAAACATAGGCCATGCCCTGGCTTTGAAACATAGGCCATTAATGACGGCCCACAAATGGACAACTAAAGTTGATACAATTAGCACACCAAGTTTATTGTAGGAAGACTGTTCTAGCACATTTCACTTTCTGTTGGCTCTATGTAGATGTATTTATCTCTGCTTCTTGCTACCGTGGTTTATGTCACCCCACCCAATTTGTTTGGATATTTTTTGATAGGATATGTTAGGACTATAGCCGTTGGATATTGGGTCATGTTTTCTGATTAAAACCACAAATTGTATAAGATACACAATTAATGGTCGATCGCTACTTTGAAAATCATTTAGATTGAATGATCGTAGTTCGATCGATGGCTCGAAAATAACTATTAAAAATGGTTCAGTTCAAACTAAAATTATTAAATGGTCAAAGGGTGATCCCCTTGAAGTTTCAAGTTCATGTGGACTTCCAATGTAAAATAAGACAATTATAGAGGAATCAAGCCCTTTATTTAGAGTGGTTCCTACAAGTGCTCCAGTTAGAATCTCAACTTCGATCAACTAACTAAGAGTGAAAATTCTAACTTTGAGCCCTCATAAAATCTACATGACAAAGGCAAATTTATTTTTAGGCTAGTTTTTCGGTCACTATTATACCTATGAACTTATCATTGGGGTAGATGGGTGCTTTGGGCTTTGATTCAAAAGAGGTTTCGATGCTGGTGATTTCTCGATGATTTATTCGTACCCATATTTATGGTCTATAGTACTAGTTGTCCGTCGTAGATGAAGGCGATCCTGCATTTTCCTATTTTCTTAGAGGTGATGGTTACCAAAGTCTATTGCATTGGAGACTAATGTGAAAATGTGCTTATCAGAAAGGGTGATTTTGCATGAGTGTTGTAGCACTTATTTTTTTATATGAAAATGCTTCAAAAAAATATTTTTGCTTCCATATACTTCACCTTTAAATTTACTATGTTGTGGAAAAAAATGTACACAATTGATATAAGCAACATAACTATAAAAGAAAAGAGTTAAACCAAAACTCAAAATGCAAAGAGACAAACAAGAGACAATATGTTCACGGGACAACAACACAAAGCCTTCTTCTTTGGGTCATACATCTCTCCCACTATTCGGTCATACAAGAAATATCTCACCAAAGAATATCCCAGAAGAAGCCCTCTCTACTATTGTTCCCGTTCCCCCTTATATTGACAAAGTACCCACGGAGAGAGAACGTGAAAAGCCTAGGGAAACTATGCTTCATATGTACGTGTATGGGAGAGGTGGTGTTCTATATTGGAAACGTCCACAACCTCAACAACTATAGGAGCATCCTTGGTGTACCTTGAACCATTTTTTAAAGTCTTATTCTTTTTAATGGAAAGAATGATACTCTTTTTGTAAACATCACTTTTCTTACCGGATTTGGGCTAAGGTTGTTAGGCTACATAGGAAGTAATGGATTATTCCCGCTCAAGCTCTCTCAATCCTATACTTTGAATTTGAAGCCCCACAAAATATGTAATCGATGTGCCTTTTTGACAACTCGAACACTTTTTCGAAATGTTGGTTGTGTTTGGAAAAGTATTGAATCTACCAACTATAGAATTCGATGGTGATGATGATGATATCGCCTCGAGTGGATCACTACAAGATGATGATGCCCGATACTAGTTTGGAGGATCGAGCATTAGGTTTGATGGCGACCCCATGTGTTCAAGTGTTAGCTACACTTGCATTTCCTCGGGTGGAGGCAATGCAAAAGGTGTTACAGGCTCATTCGCCCTATAAGAGTTTTGGATAATCCTTCGGCTCATATTTGTTAAGTTGGATTAAATACTTAAAATGGAGTCACACCGATATGTTTACCAAATCAGGTGTCTCACCGGATGTGTCAAAAATTGTTGGCTCTCGATTTCAAAATGTAATCACGTGTGATATGTGCGGGCATGCCAAAATTGATTGTGTAGCTCGATTCCAACTGAATAACTTTGACCCCAAGTATCAAGATAGGCAGATACATTATACTCGACCGTATATGACGAGATCTGAGAAGATCGGTCACCTATTTAACCACTCATAAGATGTTGTTTAAACTGATCAGGTGATTATCGAAGGGTAGGATTCGTCCTCTGAGAATGGGTTGCACCCTGCCTTCCATATGAAAGGACTTTCCGATACAAAAGCAAACAAAAAGTGAACACTTACAGTTGACCGTATGGAGTTAACTACAGAGAAGCTCTCTGACCGAAGAACTGCTTGTATTACCGTAGAAACCATCCAATGTATGAGCATAGACTTCGATTACATTTAAGAATTATAACTATTGAATTACCGCTACTCCTAATGTAATATTTGACTACTTATTATGTTAAGGGCCTGTTTGGATTGACTTATTAGGGTGTATTGTATTGTATCCAACTATTGTTCATGTATACGTTCGATGAATTTTAGAATACATCCACATCAACAATAGATAAATCAATGTTTGGATGAGAGTGCTTGTTTAGGCAAGTATACAAAGATGCCCAGTGATCAACGTTTCGATATGACGTATTAGGGCTGCATAGTGTATATATGTATAGTATTGAGGCTACATGCACGAGGATGTCTACTCCCATTGCGATGCAAAAGTAAAATTGATTCTCAATGGCTATGTGGGTCCCTCAATGAGGTCAGCGAGCCATCCACACCGTCCATCTATTATAGTTGTCAGATTTTGTGATGATTAGGGCCATGTAGCCAAATCGTCACCGTCCGATCGAAATATTAGGACAGATTGGATCCAACATCAGAAACTTTTTCAGTTTTGGGTGGTGATCTGATTCCAACCGTGCATCTACGAATTGTGGGACCACCATGATCGGGCCCACTTTTTTAATCCGTACACCCCATCAACGAGGCGCCTCTTACACTCTAAGAGGGCCATGCAACTTCTAACTTGAATCGGCTCATGGTTTCAGGGTAAATGCATATCACAGTATGATTGGGAAGGCAAATATTCGTACCTGAATGATCGGCTTTCCTGCGTCCGATCTGGTGGATAATTTCCAGATTTGCCTCGATCCAACATAGTAAAAAGTGTATCCAACGAGTGTATTATGAAACTTAGACCTTCGGAAGAGAACCTTCTCAGCTGAATGGCCACATGCAGAAGCTGGGAGATGATCTAAGGTAATGCTAGAGTAGGAATTTTTTGTCGTCCTCAGATAGAAAACCCTACAACAGACCCAGCCTCTATCGCACTCGAATACTCCATCTTGAATAGGCTGTACTGCAAAATGCAATGGCGTCTGACAATACACTACCGTCATTTGAATTTTTTATGAAATGATGTATTTGCACGCATGGTACTCCACGGATCTCAAATCCAAATCAAACATTGTAAAATGTATTTTAACCCGTTTAATTAAATACAATTCAATCGGACCATCAATCCAAACAGGCCCTAAGGAATGTAAAGAATAGATTATATATACTAAGGAATTTAATGAATAATTGATAAATTAATTTATTTAATTGGTTGTTATGAGACATTTTACTTCATTATATTCATTTGTTATTTATAGGTTTTATTTTTTTTATTTTTTTGAATGTAGTCATTCAGATATATATTTTTAAAATTTTTATTTTTACTCCAGAATGATTATAACAACTGCTTGAGCATCACTCCAATCTCTTCTTTTTCATTCCACTGCTCCACATTAAGGACATGCATCGCCCAAACAGCATGAGCTGTGATGTCGTGAAAAACGCTCCAAATATTTTCCCGTACGCATGCTAGGTACAATACACGTATCCTTTGTCTCTCCCAGGAAGGTCAGAAATAGGGACAACACCCTTCATCTAGGTCCGTTTGACCTCCCTAGTAAGTTTGTTTATGGTAATCACCACTGTTTACTGTGATGGGGTCCACCTGAGGCTTGGATCGGCTTCATTTTTTAGCCCTGATGTCTCAAAACGGATGGACGGCGTGGATATACAACACGTACATGGTGGGCCCCACGGTCAAGACCTGACGGAACTTGGTCAGGTCCCGACCCGACTGAATCCGCGCCTGTTCGATCGCTGAGAGAGAGAGAGAGAGAGAGAGAGGGAGAGATGGGAAAGAAGGAGAAGATGAAGAAACAGAAGCAGCAGAATCGACGCCATTACAGGGGAGAAGCAGTAGCAGAAGAAGAAGAGATGCCGTCCTCTGCTTACAATCTTCCGAAATCCGAGGAAGAAGAAGAAGAAGATGAAGAAGGAGGAGAAGAAGAAAATCAGCATTCAAAGGAAGAATCCCCTTCGAAATTCCTCCTCTATCAGAAATCCGTTCAAGTAATTTTCCTTTTTCTTTTCATCTCATCTCTAGCTAGCGTTTCTACATTACAAGAACTTTGATAGTCTGGTGGAGTGTGGTGTATGATACGCAGGGACTTTTTGAAATTACCTAGGAAATGCTTACATGGCATACAAGTAGTTGAAATTAGAACTTTTCAAAAGTCTGAAGAGTTTTAGAGAACAAGTAACATCTCTCCCCTTCATAGAACGTAGATTTCAGGATTCATTATCTTTAGGAGATAATCCAATGCACCCTTGGAAGCTGATGGGTGGATAACACACCATTAGCTTGTTTTTAGTGGTGTGTTTCATAGAGAGGTAATAAGCAAAGTGTGGTAACCCATTCAAGTGCAGAGGCGGAGTATAGGGTAATGGCTCATGCTACGCATGATGGCATGAGCTTGTTTGGTTGAAGTCATTGATAAGCGAGTTGATGTTTATGGTTGATTTTTCCATGAAGCTATATTGTGGTAATCAAGCTGCTTCTCATATTGTTGATAATCCGGTTTATCTGGATTGAATCAAGCACATTGAAGTTGATTCTAACTTCATAAAAAAAAAAGTTGCGAGTGAGGAAATTTGTATGTCATTTATCAAGTCTCGGGATTAGTTGGCGAATGTGTTCACTAAGGCTCTTGGTTGCACTCGTTTGGATCGTATCTTCGTCAAGTTGGATATTTAAGATATATGTGCTCTAGCTTGAGGAGTATCAATGGATCATGATGCATGGTGATGATCTCATATGTGGCTCACTTGATATGAAGATTATGATATCTATTGTTTTATATTATTATTTTCCTCTTTAGTCTTTAAAGGTGATGTGTTAGAATAGAGTTTAAGTTAATGGGCTTTGGTTTATCTTATAACTTAAGCGTAGGGGAATTGTGTACTTTTCACAAATATAACAAAAGCCCTAATGATAAGTAAATGGAGAGGCTAGGGCATCAATACGTCTTGGACCTTCTCTCTCTTTGTTTTTGCTTCTCCTCATATTCCCTCTCTTCCTCCTTGTCAATCTCACTTTATGAACAATCTTCATCACCATCATCTAAGCTTTATGTCAACTAATTAGGGTCGATCACACGAATCCTATTCAATGTTTCCACTCTGTCAAGGATCATATCATTAGTTAAAGCATAGTTCATCAAATCTTTTCTTACTACCTCCACCCAAGTCCTTTTGGGTTTTCCCCTTGTCCTTTTTTACCCTCAACTAGAACTAACTCACTCCTAACCTTTGCAACTCTTGGTCTTCATTGCACATGGCCAAACCATCTAATTGACTTTCCCCCTTGCTATTACCTATTGCTGCTACTCATAGGTTCCCTTGAATGTATTCATTCTTGATTTTGTCCTTCCCCCCATTGCCACTTAGCTATCTCAACATCCTCATTTCATCTACTCTCATCCTATGAACATGTTATTCCTTTTTTGCCCGGCATTTTGTTCCATAAAGCATGGCTGCTCTTACAGCTATCTCCCCTTTAGTTTGATTGGCAACCACATAAAAACTTCAAACTCACATCTCCACTTCATCCATCCATTCTCAATCTCTTTACTCATGAATTATTGACACAAAATATTGAAAGTGGCCATTAAGATACAAACAAACATTTCATTTAGGTATGTGGGGAATGATTGATTATCCGTGAGGCCATCCAAGTTGTGGCCTATAGGAAGCACTTAATGATTGGAACCCTTCACTCTCTAGGACCCCACCAGAGATTGTCCATGATCTGAATCCCACTGGATGGATGATCTGGTGGGTCCTGCAGTGGCAATCGCATTCTACAATTTGGAGGCCCTTTTAACTGGATGGACAGGATTGTCTGGTTATTATGATTTTTCTGTTGCTGGTCATCCACAATGGGGGCACTAGTCAAGGGGTTTTGACTGCCGAGGGTAGATTGTGTATACATTTGGGAAGGGGGGGGGGGGGGGGGATTGAGGCCTGCTGTTTCAGGTAGTCTTGGGGCTTTCTGAACCAGTTCTTGATGTTGAATGTTTGCAGGCGCCAAAAGGAGATATCAGCTACTTGCAGAAGTTCTTTCTGATGTATGTCGGCGGAAGATTTCCGCTCCATTTGCAGGAAGATTTTTGTGGAACTGCTCTTCTTAGGTAGAAAATGATTTTGATTTGTCTTCTATTGTTCTCTGTTATTTGATTGATTCAGTTATTCAATTTACTCATTTAGAGCACGTATTTCGAGATTTGGTCGTTCATTTTGTCCTCATTGTCTGATGATCCTATGTCTTATTGGTGGCCACAAATGTACGGTTTAACTGAAATAAAGTAATGGACTGACATTCAAAAAATTAATATCCATTATTTAGAGGTTTGGAGCATCCAATCAACATGATTTGGGGGCCTATCTACTGTTTGGATTGATCGACATGGGTGTTACATATGTAGTAGTTGTATGCATGCTTGTTGATCACCGTACCACATGAAGAATTATGCCCAAGCTATTATCTGAAACTTCCACTATTATCAATTCACATAAGCAGTTTACAGTGAGAATTTTGCCACTACCTCCATTTAGGATGCTGATCTCCATTTATTTCCAGCTTGTACTACTTGTGAAGGCCATCGTGATGCAGGATAGTACGATCGATGCATAGGGTCCACAAGTGGGCCCACACTACTGGTCAATTGAAGTATTTGGCCAAAGACATGATCCGATTGAGGCCCATATATTCAATCACATGGCCCATATGCATGACCCAATTGGGCTGTGGGGTCCACAGGTCCAATGGATCTCTTAGGACTCTACATATTGAACTTTGTGGAATTTGGAGTATTTGTAGAAACCATGTAGTATTGGTGTCTATGATTAATATATAGAGAGGTGGAGATAGATTGGGACTCTTAAGTTTCCGATTAGATTAATCTTTTCTACTTTTTGAGAAAGGAAGATCTAGAAACTTATTTCAAGAAGATTCTAGAGAAGGTAGAAAGCTACCCAATGGCCTAAGGGCCACACACATGAGACTATATGCATTAATTATCAACTTAAATAAAAGTTTAGCTTTGTTTGTTCTTATTTCATGAGATAGGATGCAAAATCTTAGGGTGCAATGTCAAGGAACCCCTTTGGGGCGACTCCATTGGGTTTTTGTGGAGTGATTCTGCATATTTATTGATGCAGGATAGATGGCCTATCCTAGAATAATGCAATGCGATCATCAACAAATTAACTAGAACAATTTAAAGCACAAAATAAAGATAATCTAACACAAGTTTTAAAAAATCAGTAATTTAACATATTTGAATTCAAGTCATACGACAATCCCACAATCTAGATCTAATAAAATACAAAATAATCATGATCTATGGAAGGTAGGACTTCCATCTAAGCATAGGGCTTGTTCCCAATTCAAAGGGGTTCACTTGGTTTGTGAGGGTTTGGGTAGGTTAGAGTTAGGATTTTAGGGTTTGGGAATCGGATTTTGGAAATTAGGGTTTGTAAGTAGGGTTATCGGGAATTAGGGTTTTGAGAGTTAAGGTTTTGGGGAATTAGGTTTGTGAGAATTAGGATTTTGAGAATTAGGGTTTGAGACTTAGGGTTTTAGGAAACTAGGGTTATGATTTGGGGATTTGGGGATTTAGGGTTGTGATTTGGGAATCTAGGGATGGGTTAGGTTGCGGGTGTATGGATTGGAAGAAGGAAAAACAAGGATGGAGATTGAGATGATTTGTTGTTGGAGAAAGAAAAGATATCTAGAAAGAAAGAGAGAGAAATACTTTTGATTTAAGAGAATGAGAGAGAAGGATAACCTAGATTCACTTCATGGCATCACACCAATTCACTCCAATCACAAGAGATTTGTTTCATATCAAAGTAAAGAGAAAGAAGAACTTCTTTTTTTTTTTCATATATTAAATAATGGGCTAGGGTGCGTCCAAGCCTTTATAGTCTCATAAAACAAGTAAAGAAACTTAACTATTTCGTGGCCCACAATCAAGATATCCAACCACAATGATCCAACAGTTAGAATGGTCCAACTAAGTTGCCCATATGCAGCTTCCCAGTCAATGTTTGAAATATCAATGATATCGGCCGATATATCCCATGATATATCTTGTGTCCCACCTGTGCGATACGAAATGCACAGGTAGTGCTGATATATCTCACATGTTTGATCTGGTGAGCATTTTCAATTTTCGATCCCGTTTCGTTTGTTGAAATTATGTTAAATTAGTGTCAAATGGTTATAAATCCATTGGTTCTTCATGTTTTACATGAAAAATCATGGAGTGGGAGTTTTGATTTCTATATCCATTGGTTCTTCATGTTCTTCACGGTTTTTTTTTTTTTTTTGAATTTCCTTCAACCAACTATCAATTGAGACTAATTTTGAAGTATTTAGGAGTATTTGATTAAATGATCTTCACATACACTCCAATTTCGAAATTTTAAGTGTAGGTGGTCCAATTTACGGAAAATTCAAAATTTTCTAAGTTGCTTGCAATGTTGCACTCCAAACATGAAATCAAGCATGTATGAGGGTTGATCTACTATTTTGTTAAGTCCTTGTCAATTTTTGGAAAATAAAAATAATTTTTTAACTAAAAATTAATAAAATTTTTTATTAAACTATTATTTTTTTTTTTTTTGAAATTTCCCTTCAACTAGCTGTCAATTGAGACTAATTTTGAAGCATTTAGGAGTGTTTGATGAAATGATCATCACATGCACTCTAAATGTTATGCATTCAATTTGAATATAGTTGCATTAGTATAGTCAGATAGCACATAGCTTAGGATCCTATACAAAGGAAACCTATTATGTGCACTTCTTTTTTGAAATGTTATAATTTAAAAGTGTGTATTAAGGTCTTTTTTAATAATCCCTGAAGTTTCATTGAAAAATTCAACCATATTCCCAATGTTTTCTCATGTTTCCCAAAAAGTGCGATAAATTAGTACGATAACCGATACATATATGTATCCTATGGATGCGATATATAATGCAATACGATATGCATAATCATGCATGTAGGGTCTTCAATAGGCTAGGCACTCAAAATGGGCCCATGACGCCCCACGTATGTATTACCTAGCCATAAAGAAATAGGAACTCTCCTCCCCCCTTAGTATACTTTAACTGATGCTCGGATGTCCTCATCAACTCCCTTTGGCTGAGAAGAGTCGGCCTCTAGTGAAATAAAGCTACAATTATGCTCGAGGAGATTCAGGTCTAACCTCTGAAGCTCGGCCTCTGTGATCCACGTACAGTCTGACTCTGGCTTGTTCTTCCACTTGACGAGATACTTCTGGAAACTTCCGTGTTTGGTGGAAACCACTTGCTCATCTAAAATATCTTTAATCTTTTCTCTTTTATTGGATATGGATGGTAGAGAAATCAAAGGCTGCGAAGAAGGATCTGGTAAAGGCCATGGTTTGTGGGACAGGTCGGAAAAGATATCTGGGTTAATGTGAGGGTCGGAACAAGGGATAGGGGATGAAGCTGTTGGGCCCTTCAAGGACACAAGATCTTTCACATTGAATGTAAAGCTAATACCCATATCAAGTGGAAGTTCTACAACATGCGCATCAGAGCCCAATTTTTTCGATATCTTTTAAGGACCGGCACTACGGGCTTGTAATTTCCTAATGTCTCCTTGCGGAAACCGTTCTGGCCTTACACAAACCATCACATAGTTTCCTACTTGAAATTCTTTAAACTTGCGATGATTGGTAGCAAATATCTTGTACTTTTCATTACTCATATTAATCTGTTTTCTAATATCATTATGCAAATCATGGATATGGCGTGCAAATGCATCCGCGGACTTTGAAGGTCCATGGATATGGTTGTCCACGTATATGCATCAAGTGCCATCTTTCTTAGGCATAAAGAGGACTGACATGGCACATGTATTGAAACTTTCCTGAATAAACCCTTTTCTAAGAAGCTAATCAACTCACCTCTTCAACTCCGCATGCTCCGTGGGGTTCATTCAATAGCGAAGAAGGTTTGGTAGAGTTAAATCGGCTTTAGTCTCCCTTTCAAACTCTTTGGCATTTATTATGTGGAGAGACTTAGACTGAGACTTCCTCACATCTTTAAGATTACCCTTCTTGACGTTCTCTTTATTATCCGGGGTGCTCTTGAGTGGAAGAGGATTTAATTTTATCCTCTTACCTTCATACATAAATGTATTCAGTGGCCGAATAGTGTCACATCACAGTCGTACAACCAAGGTTTGCCCAAAATGATGTGGTCTATATCCATAGGCAAAACATCACACCACAACGTGTCTTTGTAGGAAGCAAACTGAATGGGAATAAGACATTGCTGAGGAGCCGGTATTAAGGACGCATCAACCCATGAAACTCGATAGGGCCAAGAGTGAGGAACAAGTTTCAAACCCAAACGCTTTGTAATGCTAGCGAAGACCACGTTGGTGCAACTACCACTATCAATTATCACCTTATAGTTTTTGTTGCCACACTTAACGTAGGTGTGGAAAATTGAATTCCTGCACCAATCGTCGCTCTCTTTAACATGGGCTAAGGCGCATTTAACAACTGCAAGTGGCACGGTCTCAACTCCTTCAACTTCTTCATCACTAGCACCGATTTCGGGCTAATATTCTTCTTTTTCACAATCCCCCTGATCATTTGCTTCTTCCTCAAACTCGCCAATTACGAAGGTCTTACCTCGCTCTTTCGTAGGGCACCTATATGCGAAATGGCCATAATCTTAGCAATTGTAACACTGCATATGCTCACCTCCCCTTAAACTTGTACTAACTAGACTTTTGTCCCTCACACCCGTATTGTTGGGTTGAGTACCAATTGGGGCTTTGGATTGACTCCTAAGACTAGGTTGAGCTCCCTGGGGAGTGGCCTTGACGTTGGATTCATGATAGTTGAATTGCCTCATGAATTGCGGTTTCAGATACCGCTCAAGTTCTTACACCACTTGATTAGCATGCTCTAGGGTGTTAACATCATGAGGAATGAGCTCACGTTGAAGCTCAGGTCGGAGGCTCATCCTAAAACGAGAAATGGTTATTAACGGGTCCTTGATGTTACAATGCATCATGTATTCATCAAACTTGGCGATATAATCAACCACGAGCATTGATCCTTGACAAAAGGATTGCCACCGATCTAAAAGCTTCTAGCGGTAAGAGAGAGAAATGTACTTTTCCTTCAAAATCTCTTTCATCTCAATCCACAGTGAGACCGGGTCATTTTTAAACCTCTTCATCTTATGCTCGATATTTGTCCAAAACAACTTGGCTTGGCTCACTAACTTCATCTTGGCAAACTTCAAGCAATTGGATATATCGTACCACTCAAAATAGTGGTCCATGTCTACAAGTCAATCGAGAAAGGCCTTGGGGTTTACCTGATACACGTGGTTGTGGGTGATTGCGTGTATCTACAGGGATTAGTCTCACTTCAAAAAGAGGTGGGGACACCCTGTGTCTTCAAAAAAAAAAAAAAAAGGCCTTGGGGTTTAGGCGACCATCATAGTGCCTCAATCTTCGCACTCTTCATTACCTGATCATTAAGATCATAGTGGTCTAGATACTCTCCATAGGGTGATTGGGTACGTATCCCACCACGGCCAACACCTCGACCACGACCTCTTCCATGTCCTCCAACTTCACTTCCCGCTTGAGATATTTCATTTTTCTCATTGTCATGGTTTGCCTAGAGGGAAGCTTCCAACTGGGTCATGCGAGTATTGACAATGTAATCCTTATCGGTAATAGTGGCCATAACGGTCACCACCATTAATGGCCGGTATGGGGGCATAACGACTGTTACGACCCTTGTAATGGTTGAGATTTATTTTACAAAAAAAGAAAAAAAAAGAAAAAAAAGAAATTCTAAAAAAAATGTAAATATTCCAAATATGTAATCATTTATTTTTTTGAACATGTTTATGGCAGTATAACGGTCCACTCTTTAGTAAGAGTGTTGTATTGGGCTTTTTAGTGAATTTGTGAACATGATTATATGTCTCTAATGTTTACACATACAATCAAGCATTAGAACTAGCAATCAGAAAAAAAGCATAAATGTTACTTTTTCAACTTTTGATAAAAAGGCCATCAGAACTTCTATTTGCTCAAATTACTTCAATCTATGGTTTTAATCTTAAAAATTATACTAAGAGTGGTTAAAATCTATTGTAAAATGATCTAGGAGAGTGTTTGGAATGAGAAAAGTATAAAAAAAAAAAGAAAATAAAGAAGAAAAAAGAAAAAAAAGAAGAAGACGACAAAATGAATTTAAATAAAAAAACTAGCCATTTTTCAACCATTACAGGGGTAACGGTTGTTATGCCCTATAATGGCCTTTACGGCCATCGTAACAACTAATACGGTCCCAAAAAACCAGTTGCCCCGTTTCACTTCCGTATTGCATAACAGTCATAGCCATTACCTATACATATCGGCCTTTACGGCGTATCGTAACGGATATGGAACACCATACTTCTCATTCTTGAGGGCTGTCGATAGGTGATTGGTGGTTCTACTTTGGGCGTCGATGGTTGTGAGACGATTATTAATAGCATTGATAGCCTTGGCAAGTTGTTCTGAATTCATTATTGGGTGTAGACCAAAACCACACCTAGTGCAAGCGGGCATAAAACGGAGATCTAATGGGAAACCTGAGAGCTAAAACTGTAGATGCAATGTTATGAGAACGAGAAGATTGCTAATCCTAGACACGACAATATGAAAACCCTAATCTAAATGCAACATGAAAGTCCTATGCTAGACGTAGTCTTTGATACCAAAATTTGATATAGGACGGATGGCCTAGCCTAGAATGATGCAATGAGATCATCAACGAATTAACTATAACAATTTAAAACACAAAATAAAGTTAACCCAACATAAGTTTTTTGGTTTTTGTTTTTGTTTTTTTTCCTGCAATTTAACATGTTCGAATTCAAGCCATACAACAGTCCCACAATGTAGATCCAATAAAATACCAAATAATCAGGATCTATGAAAGGTAGGACTTCCATCTAAGCATAGGGGTTGTTCTCAATTTAAACGGGTTCACTTGGTTTGTGAGGGTTTGGTTAGGTTAAGGTTAGGACTTTAGGGATTGGTAATCGGATTTTGAAAATTAGGGTTTGTAAGTAGGGTTATGGGAAATTAGGGTTTTAAGAGTTAGGGTTTTGGGGAATTAGGTTTGTGAGAATTAGGATTTTGAGAATTAGGGTTTTAGGAAACTAGGGTTAGGATTTGGGGATTTAGGGTTGTGATTTGGGATTCTAGGGATGGGTTAGGTTCGGGTGTATGGATTGGAAGAAGGAAGAACAATGATGGAGATGGAGATGGAGATGGTTTGTTGTTGGAGAAAGAAGAAAAAAAGATCTAGAAAGAAAGAGAAATTCCTTTTAATTTAAGAGAATGAGAAAGAAGGATGACTTGGATTCACTCCATGGCATCACACCAATTCACTCCAATCACAGGAGATTTGGTTCATCTCAAAGCAAAGAGAAAGATTTTTTTTTTTTTCTTCCATATATTCAATAATGGGCTAGGGTGTGGATGTCCAAGCCTTTCTAGTCTCAGAAAAGACTTTTTTTTTTTTAACAAAATGACGCTCTCAGATAAAAAAGTTTCACATAAAGACAATAAAATAAAAGTTGTTCCTACCTCCCTAAACTCAACAAAAATATAAGCTAAACCAAAAATATGAAACATATAAACAACTAAATAAATTAAACTATTTTTTGGCCCACAATCAAGTTGTCCAATGACGATGATCTAATGGTCTGAATGGTCCAACTAAGTGGCCCACATGTATCTTCGCAACGTGAGGCCTTCAAAGATGCAAAATCATGCATGTGGGGTCTTCAACGGGCTAGGCACTCGAATTGGGCCTACAAGGCCACCTGCATGCATCACCTAGCCATAAAGAAACGGAAGCTCTCCGTTATACTCTGACTGGTGCTCGGATTTCCTCATCATTTATCCTTTAATTGTTGTTTTCTTTTTATTCTTGCTGATTTTGGAATGCTTGGAGATTGATGGATGACCTAGATATTGAATCAATCATCAAATTTTGTATGTTTTGGATATTCTTGCTCCTATTTTGATATCAACCACCTCAACCATTCAATTTTCCACCCCAAACGAATGCTAATCCAAACACCCCATCGTTAGTAAAAAATTTTTTTTTTTTTTTAAAATCACATCATGCATTCTAGCATGGGACATGTTTGTCGGATTTGGGTTGTTCACAAGGAGCTCCCCACGGTGCATGCGTCATTTACTAAAAATCAGTTCAAGCCACTCATCAAGTGAGCAACGCATGCACATTGAATGTAGACCAGTGGCATTGTTTGGAGTATCCTCGATTTTATCAAAATATCTCCAATATTATTCGTATCTCCAGCTCGGTGATACCGATAACACCGGTAGCTATCCCAATAATAGCTATACCAATAACACTGGTAGTATAAAAAATTCCAGATATCAGCGGTGTATCGCTAAATATAGCCAATGTATCAATATCATCAATATTTTTTCTGTTTAAATTCCAGGCGTCGCTTGTATTGCCAATGTATTGCTAATATTTTCGACTGTGTAAATTCCAGATGTCGCTTATATTGCCATTGTATCGGCAATATTTTGATAATATATCAAATGTATCGATATCGCAAAAAATCTATTTATTGAAAAAATTCCATTTCAATTTTTTTTATGGGTGCATGGTTGTACGTAGTGTTCAAATTGTTGATGATAATATCAATAATATCACAATATTATTGTTATCGCATCATGGGAATCTGTTTATTAAAAAAAATTCTATTTCAAATTTTTTTATGGGTACATGGTTGTATGCAATGTTCAAATTGTCGACGATAGTATTGATAATATTGCGATATTTTTGTTATCGCATCATGGGCGATATCGAGACTATAGTCTTTCGTTTCCTTTCTAGTTGTCAATGATTTCTCATCAAAATATCGTGTGTTGTCAATATTATGAAATATCGATGGATGTTTGGATGAAAAGATTGACGGTTGGACTAATTTCTCACGACAACATATGTTTTTAGGTCCCCATTAAATGGAAACTTATTATGTATGCACTCTTTTTGTAATTTATTTTCTTCTAAATATGCAAATATGTGTATTTTCATGTCTCCTTAAGTTTCACTGAAAAATTCCACCGTTTTCCTCATGTTTTCCCACATTTCCGGTCATTGGTGATATTATCAACAATATTGATATTGTTTCGATATCCCCATATAGCAAAAGTTGTAGCGATAATGATGCTTCCAACACTGACTGGTGGGTTTTTTTTTTTTCAACATCCATTTCTTTATACATTTGATGAATAGGCCGTTGTGTTTTGGTTTAAGAAACAATCATTATGGGGGCTACTGTATCAGCATCCATATCCTGCATGTGTTTAAGGTAGGGGTGGCAATGGTGGTCCAGCACTACTTGTGCCCCTAAACTTATCTTGAGGGGTGGGCTCGGGCTTGAAATCTAGGCCTCGTGTCTAGGCCAAGGCGAGTCAGGGCCATTGATGAATTGTTCGGTCCAATAATGAAGGGGGTCACTGTTATACAAAAGGATGGACAATTTGAAGACACTTGCGAGGGTCCCATTCAACTTCCATGTGTAGTTTAAAGGCATTTAAAAATAAATAAATAAATAAAATCCGAAGTCATGTTTCTATCATCAAAACCATTTATATGATGGGACTCGCCATGGATGGAGTTTTTAATGCAAAAACTTTCTTATATTTTGACTATTTCAAACCTTTGATCATGTCAGTCTTTTCCTTACAGGGCCAAGGCCTTTTAGCCCGATTAGGGCTAGGCTAAACTAGGACCAAGGCTTAGGGGACTAAAGGCCAGGCCAGGGCCAACCCTAGCACCGCCCATTGCCACCCCTAGTTTAAGGCTGGGACATTTGTTGCTTTTGGTTTTGGTGCTGGAAGATGGGGCTGCTGGAAGCCTGGAATTAGTACTACACTCACATTTTTTACTTGCAAAAGTAAAAAATGTGATGGAGTGGAGTACTAATTGAGAATCATGAACCTTTAGCATTTTGTTTTCTTAGAATGCTGTCTTCACATTGAATTGAGGATACAAGGTAAAATAGGCCGTCCTGGTTATTTAATCCACATTTTGACTCATTGAAGCACCAGACTGGAAATTCTTTTTTTGTTTCAGTTGAAACTGAGGCATGTTATTTGAGGAATATGAAGGTTACTTGTATGGCTGGGATTCCAAATTCCACTTCTGCGGTCCACCACATGAAAATGTGTGCTAAATATGGGCATCGGGTAGGCTCCATCACATGTGACTGCCTGAAAATCAGGCCAGCCCCCTCATCAGTGGGGTCACATGTATGGAGAAGTGGATGGTTAGAATGGTTGACTGAAGGTCCATACACATGCACACATACGAGTCACGACCCACCTGATGACTGGACTGGCCTGATTTTTGTGCCGCAGCACTTACATGGTGGTGCCAGCATATGAACATCGGGATCTTACACACACACTGGCATGCGCGGCAAGAGTTGGATTCAAATCCCATACTGATGAGTAGCCTTAGCTGGGCTCATACTATTGAGCTAGAAAAAACTTATGCTGGGCAAGGTATTCAAAAACTGCTTATGTAACGGCCAGCAACTGTGGTACCCAGTACGTGATACAGGGCTATAATGCTTGATCCGGAATAAAAAAAAAGAGGCTGTTACGAGTTTATAACAGGCCTACACAGGGCCATAGTGGACTGATATGGGGTCGATACATCAAAAAGAGAAAAAAAGAAAAAGAAAAAGAGATTTCAATCGTTACAGGGCTGTAAAGGCCATTACGGTCCATATCACGACAGCCATAAGGTTGGGTGTTACGGCCACCATTACCTTTATTAAATACACTAATGCTGAGTGGCAGAAATGCATTGAAGATAAGTTCTAATAGATGATGTGTAATACTTCAATGCTTTGCTGGATAAGAAGTCTATCATAGTTACCGGCAGTGTTTTAAATATTGACGATATCAGCCGATATATCCCACGATATATCTTGTATCCCACTTGTGCGATACGAAACACATGGGTAGTGCCGATATATCCCACATATTCGATCCAGTGAGCATTTTCAATTTTCGATCCATGTTTTTGTTGTAAATCATGTTAAACCAGTGTCAAATGGTTACAAATCTATGGTTCTTCATGTTTTCCATGAAAAACTATGGATTTGGAACTTAAATTTCGAGATTTGGGGGTGATGGGTCAAGTTGCGGAAAATTGAGAAAACAAAATTTCTCTATTTCTCTCAAATCAGTTGCAATCTTTGTATCCAAATACAAAATTAAACATGTATGTAACCCGATCTAGTGATTCTTCTTTTGCTTTTGAATGTATTGCTTGTGTTTCCATATATGTCCTCTTACGTTTATAAATTATAAGAATAGACATTGAATATACTTCTATCAGTTCAGTTGCAAAGCAAACCCCTATTATGTGCACCTTTTTTTTTTTTTGGTAACGTTTTGATTTCTGAGTGTGTATTGATGTCTTTTTCAACATTCCTTGAAGTTTCATTGCAACATTCAACCAATTTCCCAATGTTCCCATGTTTCCCAACAACAATGATACATTACTCGATACAACCGATATATCCCATGCGATAACCGATATTTATCCGTAGCCCAAGGGTGCGATACATTACGCGATAACGATATTTAAAACATTGGTTACTGGTGACACTATAGTTACAATGAACTTCTAGTTGCCACTTCCTCTACTGCTTACTGTTGTTTCTAGTAACCAGTTCTAAAAATCATTGGATGAATTGCAATTATGTTCCACATTCTTGTTCTTTTCCTTTCTCATGTTGCTTATAAACTGAAGTTAACGCCGTCCCTCTATGTTTGCCAGCACGGAATGGCTCCGCAGTGATCCGAGACGAACTGCTGTAGGAATTGATTTGGACCTTGAGGCACTTCAGTGGTGCCTGGAAAACAATTTAAATGTGATCGGACCTGATGGGTATTCTCGAATCTCCCTGTTTCATGGCAATGTTTTGCAGCCCTCTGAGGCCAGTTTAGTTGAACACAAACTCCATGGGTACATAAAAAACATGACACTGAATGACCAGGAAGGGCGTTTTGAGACTGTTGAGGTCGTCGATTCTGAATCTACTATGCAAGTGGGCTGTAAGGATTCCGTCGATGAAGAGGCTGCAAAGAAAAACTGCAAGCTGCCGGCGAAAGATATAATATGTGCATTTAATTACAGTTGTTGCTGCCTCCAAAAGCGTACGGACCTGGTCTTGTACTTCAAGCATGCTCTTAATGCCTTGTCTAGAAGAGGCGGCATATTCGTAATGGACTTATATGGTGGCACGTCGTCAGAACACAAGCTAAGGCTTCAAAGGAAATTCCCAAATTTTACAGTAAGCTGCCTTGCTTTATATAACCAATAAGACTTTTCCATTGATTATTCCAGTGATGCCTTTTTTTCGTGCTTGGCAAGCATCTTTGGCATTGCATGCTCTAGAGATTGACGAGTTTCTTTGGTATTGCATGGTTCTAGTGATTAACTGTTCCCAAATTCCCCTAACAGTTAGACTAATGTGCAATGTTGCTTTGAAGTGTGCATGTTAAACATGTATGAGTGCACTCTATGTCTGATGTTTGTATATTTGTGTGCCTTGGTGCCTAATCTTCATTACTATGAGGGAATTCCTTGTGTATGTGTGCGCCCTTCATGTTTGATGGTGCATCTGGCAACTGCCCCTCTATGACCTTCCTTGGCTTGCTGGGGGCATGCATGTCAACTGGACTAGGAGGTGGGACTGTATTGGCATGTGAGATTGTCAGCATGAGCTTCTGTCATAGCCTAGGAAAAAGAGTCAGGTTGAGGTCTGATGGCCAGCTAATTGTGGAACTTTTGCCAATCTACCATCTAAGATCCTAAATTGGTTGAGGTCTGATGGCCAGCTAATACATGCTAGTTTTCCCATAGATCTATCTTAACATTCTCTGCCGACGACAATGTGATGCTGCCGACAACGACATGATGCGGTCAACGACGATGACCGTGCTAAGAGGAGAACCGACGAATAGAGGCGAATTGTCACGTGAGGATTCGACAAGGAACGCGAGAAGAATAGATAGTGCTACAACAGCTGAGGAACTGGATGACCGGAATGAGTATTTAGCGGGGGAAACAGGTAACAATGGGTGGAAGGTTGTTTCAGGCAGGAAACACAGTTAGAAGGCTTCAACTCTGGCTAGGAGAAGGCGAAACTCCTATCCTAGTCCTACCCTTTTCGTTAAAGGCTACCCACCCGGATGGTTACCGATCAACATCTCTAGGATTTTCAGCCGCGCAGGGGCGGTGATGGATGTCGTGATGCCTAGAGACGGGGAGTACGGCTCATATAGAGGCTTCATCCTCATCCGTATGAGCTCTAAAGTAGAGCTTGCTAGGGCGGTGGAGATGCTGCATGGCGTGAAATTTACGGGGACTCCATTGTTAGTCCAGCGTGCCAAATTTGGGCCCAACTACAGAGATCAAATCCGGAAGTCCGCTACATATGAACATCCTAAAGCGCAGGCTAACATCCCCGCCACCTCTGATACCGTGATGTCGGGGGATCACTCATTCAGAGACGCCCTCCACGACATCCCAACTTCTAGAGATCCACCCAAATACCCCCCTAGAGCTGAGCCGAATCTCTGTGCCAAACTATCCTGATCGTGAGTAGGCCATAGAGGGCTAGAAGGAGGGCATGCTTTCAGTAAACCAGGAACGTTTTAACCAAGCTAAGGCAGAGCTCGCAAGTACAGTAGTCATAAGAACCAAAGAAGGAGCTTCGATCTCACAAGTGATGAAATGGCTCAGGGATTGCACAGGATTTCACCCTGGCAATTACGTTATCAAACCTCTGGGTTACAATGATCTATGAGTGGAGGTTTGTCCTGGCCTTAATCACGAAATGTTAACAATGGCTGGGCACCTTCATGCTTATGACCCAGTTATTAAAGTTATGGCGTGGGACGAGTTCTCCATGATCGGGATGGAGAATGTTTGGATCCTGGTATGGGATGTTCCTCTAGAATGTTGGTTCGATGAATTCCTCATTTCCGCTGCTTCAAGCTTGGGATCCTTGCTAGAGATAGATTCTAAATCTACGTTGGGAGTGGAACTGGGGGTTATAAGAGCTCGGGTGAGGAGGAAGGACTCTGCCTTGCCTTCCCACCTATCTTTCAAGATAGGAAATAGACTGTTGTCACTGCCGGTGCAAAAGGAGGAGCCAAGATTCGTATATCCAAGATGGGGCGATTTTTGGAGAGCAAAGGAACCTGTTTCACAGCCGTCGGAATCGGTACCGAAGAAGACAGTCTCCGAAGGAGTTCGTCTCGCATGCTCCAGCGGACCACCAAGCGTGACCCCTGCTAACTCTGCTGCCATCATTAATCACGCATGCATCCCGAGAGAAGGGGGGACGCGTGGTAGGAGCTCTGCGGGCCCTGCGTCAAGTCTCCTCGATGTAGCCGTAATCTCCACAGAAAAGTCGTCGTGGATGTAGGAGTATATGCCATGTGGCACGGTCACACTTATGGCGCCTCTACAGACGGGCCTTCGACGCGACGGTTCGAACGCTTTTAAAGCAAGGGACAATCAGATGTTGCCACATCTCCCTTCAACGTCTCACTCATCGAGATGCCTGGACGTCGCTGAAGAAGAACCATCGAGGTTTAGACACGTGGAGGCGAGGGGCATCGATTCGGATTCAGATCTCAGACATGTGGCTGCTCCTACGTCTAACCCGAGCTTGTTGTCCCTTGTTGAGATTGGGCCCAGAGTCTCGGATCCGATCCTGACCCGACCTCATCGCTTCCCTGATACATTTCTCCCTTCACCCACATACGAAACCGATAACTCTTTCACTACCCCTATCACCTTCCCTACCCCCCTACCTCTCCCACCTCACCTATTCCAGTCCATCCTCTCTAGACCTCAATCCCCTACAGCCATGGGTGGCGATTTCTCCAGAGAAGATGAAAGTCGTTTCTCTGAATCCCAACCTTTCTCATCTCTCCTCGCCTCTCCAGTCACATCCCTCCCCCAATCCTGAGATTGGGCCGATCTGGGCCCCATTACCCTTTTTCAAGAAGCCATTCCTGATGATGTGATTGTTGCAGAGCCACTCCAGAAGCACATCAATTACCCTCAATAGCAGCATAATCCCACTGATCTTGTTCCCACCGCTGATATAAGAAGAGACGAATCATTTGATTCTCTTCAAAACAAGAAATGGATCAGGGATGTGGTTGGCCGTGTTGGTAGGTCCCTCGGGTTATGTTTCGGAGACAGAGACGAAGACTACACCGCCCTGTTCCAATGTATTCAAAACAGAGGCAGACCTCTCTCATGCCCCAGAACTCCTAGTAAACAAGTCCACAGATCCATCAGTAACAGAGAACTTCTAAGCCTTCAACCGAGTCCAGGTCTGCTAGCTGCCTCCAACTCGAGGCAAGGGCGTAAGGGAAATTGGGGAAGTTCGGTGCCCTAATGAGAATCATTTCCTGGAACGTGAGAGGGGTGGGATCGAGGCAGAAAAGGTGCTTGATCAAGGAATCTATCAGCGGAAAAGATCCGGACGTAATTTGTCTCTAGGAAACGAAAGTCCCCACTTTCAAAGATGGTCTTCTAGCTACTCTATGGAATGTTAAGGACGCTAAATCGATGTCTCTGGACGCTTCTGGTTCGTCGGGGAGGCATTTTAATTGCTTGGAAATCTTCCAAATGGGAAGTCCAGACAGTTTCCAAAGGGGCCTTTTCGACGTCTATCATCATCCAAGATAAGTCCTCGAATTTCTGCTGTCTCATTGCAGCAGTATGTGGCCCTAATTACGACTCCCTTAGATCTGTTTTTTAGGATGAATTGTCTACTGCTAGACAGTCCTTCATGGGCCCTTGCTGTTTTGTAGGTGATTTCAATGTGGTCCGATTTGCGGAGGAGCATTCCCGCAGCAAAAGAGCTCCTGCTGTGATGAACTCTTTCTCTGATTGGATCCACTCTCAGGAGCTCGTCGACCTTCCGCTGTCGAGGGCTCGTTTCACCTGGTCTAACGGTCGTAGAAATCAAATCCAATCGAGGTTGGATAGATTTCTCATTTCTCTAGACTGGTTGGAGGCCTTCCCATCTGCTTATCAACTGGCCCTTCCCAGGGCCACTTCGGACCATTGCCCTATCATGCTGATGCTGGAGGACTTAAACTGGGGTTCGAAGCCCTTCAGGTTCAATGCTTCATGGCTCAAGATCAAAGGCTTCCATCAGAAAGTTGAAGAGTGGTGGTCCACCTGCCAGGCTGAAGGTTTTGTTGGCCACGACTGCTATGTAAGCTTGGAATGCTCAAGGAGAAGATCAAAGACTAGAAGGAAGTCGAATTTCGCAAACGGGAAGCCAAGACGGAAGCTTTATTTGTTGAGTTGCAGCGCGTCGACTCTGAGGCAGAAGGTGGTCCCTTGACCGCAAAGGTTCTATCTAGGCATATTCAAATCATCCAAGCCATCTTTGCCAGGGCCCTCGAGGATGAAATCTCCTAGAAACTCAAGTCCAGGACCAGATGGATATCAGAAGGGGATAGAAACACCAGGTATTTCCATACCATTGCTAACGTGCGGTCCTAAGCCAAAGCCATTCTATCCATTTCTATGGACGGAATCCATACTGAAGATAGACAGGAGATTACGGAGCACGCGGTTCGGCATTTCAAATCCCTCCTCTCCGCAGAAGATTGGATCAGACCCAATTTAGATGGCCTTGCTTTTAGCTCCATCGAAGATTCAGACGTGTCGCTCCTTGAAGCCCCATTTTCTGAAGAAGAGGTCAAAATGGCCATTGGCTCGATGGGAGGAGATAAGTCCCCTGGCCCTGACGGTTTTCCTATGGCGTTCTTCCGATCTTTCTGGGACCTCATCCGTCAGGACGTTATAGATTTCCTTCACGAATTCTATCTCAGGGGCAAACTTTCAAAAGGCCTAGGCTTTTCCTTCATTGCGTTGATCCCCAAGATAGCAAGCGCGAGCTCCTTTTCCGACTCTAGGCCTATTAGCTTGATTGAGGGGCCCTACAAAATCCTGGCTAAAATTCTGTCTATCAGATTCTTGAAAGTTATAGGAAAGCTTATCTCCAAGTATCACAATGCGTTCATCAAGGGCAGATAGATTATTGATTGCACCTTGATCGCAAATGAATGCCTGCATTCGTGCCACAAAACCGGTTTGAAAAGCATTTTTTGTAAGCTAGATATCGAAAAGGCTTACGATCATGTGGAGTGGGCCTTCCTTCAGTACATGATGGGTCACATTGGATTTGGGGAGAGATGGAGAGGCTGGATCAAGGCGTGCTTAGGATCAACCCACTTTTCTGTTCTCATTAACAGTTTCCCGCATGGTTTCTTTAAAAGCTCGAGAGGGATTCGTCAAGGCGACCCTTTATCTCCTCTCCTCTTTCTTTTAGTGGGTGAGGCCCTATTGCAGATGCTATCTCGGGGTCAAGAGGTTGGGATCCTTAAAGGGGTTTCTATGCCGGGTGTCCCAGCTCCTATTTCCCACATTCAATTTGCAAACGACATGCTCATCTTTTCTGAAGCGGTCCCATCCTGCATCGACAACTTGCACACAACCCTTATCTGTTTTGAGGCTGTCTCAGGGCTGAGAGTTAACCTCTCTAAATAAAAAATTTACGGTGTCAACATCTCAGATTCAGAGCTGTACTCCTGTGCCAAGATCCTTGGGTGTTCAGCAGCCCTCTTCCCTTCCACGTTTGTGGGCCTCCCCCTTTCCATTGGTCCTCCGCCGAAGAAAATGTGGGAAAGAATTGTCAACAAATTCCAGAAATACTTAGCCAGGTGGAAATGCCAATACTTATCTATGGGTGGTCGCCTCACGCTCATCAAGTCGGCCCTATCTAATCTGCCAGTTTATTTCATGTCCTTATTTTGTTGCCCTACTTCAGTTCTGATTCAGATAGACAAGCTTTGTCGTGACTTTCTTTGGTGCGGAAAAGACTCGCAGAAGAACTTACACCTTCTGGACTGGCATGAAGTTTGCAAACATTTTCAAGAGGGGGGTACTAGTATCAGAAACCTGAAGATCATGAATCTCACCCTGCTTGGTAAATGGACATAGAGACTGGCCACTGATAATAATGCCCTTGGGAATTCCATCATCAAAGGCAAGTACGGTACATCCCCTGGTGGTTGGTGGACCAAGGATTCCATGTCATATAGGGCCTCGTTCATTTGGAAAGGGATCTTAAGATCCAAGAAGGCGGGTTATTGATAACATCAGATTTGATCTTGGCAACGACGCTGATATAAGATTCTGGGAGCATATTTGGGTGGGCGAGGAGCCCCTCAAAAACATATTTCCGAACATCTACAATTTGAGTCCAAAGAAGAACGTCCTGGTCGCTAGCTGTTATGAAACCTCTAATTCGAGTTTCGTTTGGATCGTGAAGTGCATCAGGAATCTCCATGACCGAGAAGTGGAAGAATTTGTGGGGTTGCTCGATCTGATCTCTCAGGCGATCACTGATCCCACTGCTCCCGACAGACCGATCTGGGCCAAGGACAAAACCAGTACGTTTTCGGTGAAATCACTCTACTCTCTCCTTACCCCTTTGTCCGTCTCTGCAGGCCCCATGGCCCCTTTTATCTGGAAATATCTAGCCCCCCTAAATTCATTTGTTTCGCCTGGTTGGTTGGGAGAAAGCGGATCCTCACAGTTGATAATCTTCGAAAAAGAGGCATGCAAATAGTGAACATTTGCCTCTGCTGTATGCAAGATGAAGAATTCATTGATCACCTCCTGATTCATTGCCGGTTCATCTCTCAAATTTGGGCAGAATTATTCAGAAGATTTAATATTAGCGGTTGTCTCCCGAACTCCTCCCTCAATATGTTGTCGTCTAGCACGGTTTTAAGTTGGGTAAATGCAAAACTCAAGTTTGGAGAATGGCGCTTCTTGCAATCTGGTGGTCAATTTGGGAGGAAAGAAACAACAAATGTTTTAACGATAAGCTGTCCTCAGTTCAAGTTGTTTGCTATAGGGCCAAAAGGCTGATTGTCGAATGGGCTGTCTTAGTTAATTGTCTTAAGTACTATGATCTTTTGTTTCTAGATTTCTAGCTTTGCTACTATCTCAATAGTCTCTCGTTGTATTTCCTTTTTTCCTTTAATATGATCCCGTTATCTTTGAAAAAAAGAAAGAAAGATCCTAAATTGGTGGGAGAAGGCTAAGATGATGATGTTGACGATGATGATTTCAGCGTTGCCCTGATCATAGTAGCTGGAGTAGAATCTAAAGGTGCGTGGACGAAACTAAATTACAAGCAAAATAGATGGCTATCCATTAAACTCTCTTTTGTGTGGTGCAAGAAACTGGAACTGCAGGATATGAGTGGGTTTTCCCCCTTTTATTTCCAGATCAATATCTGTTGCATTTCAGATCCTACCTAAACCATAATAGATATTTAATTGCATTAGGATATGACTACTGTACGCCCTAGCGATATCAGGGTCGTGGCCTCCACAGGCATATCGTAGAGAGCCAGATGGGACACCGGAAATCTTTTTCTACATGGGGTGCCATAAATGTCCCTAGGTGAAAGTCCCTAAACCTCTGTGGCCAAGAGACGCTCCAACGTCTAGACCAAGTGGATACATGAGCGCTCGAGTGTCGAATACCAGTAGGCCTCGTCTCCCACTTTGTCGTGGTCTGTTGGAAGGGAGTGTGGCCTTACCCTCCCGAGGGTAGGAGGCATAGCGCCAAGTGCGCCAGTCGCCAGCGCTTGCGCCGCCCTCCCGCAGACGCGCGCGCGTGTTTTTTGGCGGGGAGTAGTGATGGCGCTGGCAAAGCTGCGCAACTGAAATAGTATATGTTTCCCAGGGTCGGTCGCGAATTAGGCGGCGGGCAGGAGCGCTGTGCTAAGCGGGCAGAGCTTCGTCGGGGCGTATTAGGCAGCAAACCAAAACATTGCGACGAGTTCTGGGCAAAATTGGATACATGTTGTAGCAGGTGGGATGGTCCATGGTGTGTGGGAGATGACTTTAACATAGTCCAATTTCTTCATGAAAAATCAAACGAAGGGCGAATCTCAAGAAGTATGAAAAACTTTTCAGAATGGATAATGAAGAATGAGATGATAAATCTTTCAATGAGAGGCACTAAATTCATATGGTCCAATCGGCAAGCATCACCAGTAAAGTCCAGACTAGATAGGTTCCTTATATCCCTGAAGTGGGTTGATAAATACCCATTGATACACCAATGCGGATTGCCTAGGCCTTTTTCGGATCACTGTCCAACTCTTCTGGAAATTGACGAAGAGGATTGGGGGCCTGATGCAGGGACATGTGATGACCTAATCTTAGATGCATATATAATCAGGTTAAAGAATGTTCAAATAAATACACGAATCAACTAACCTTTTCCAATCAAAGGGATTAAGTAAATCTCAACAAAATATGAGGTCATTCCGTCAGGAATATGCCCCTTAGCATAAAATCACGTAAACAATAAAAAGGGAGGACCTAGGGATATAAGGATATCCCAGATCTAGCATAAGTCAGTCCACGGTCAAGTTTGGATCTGATTCTACCGACTAACCATCTCTCTTTTCCGTTCAAACTAGAAAGGGGATATCAAAAGAGGAACAAAATGGGTGAAGAATGAAGGGTTCGAGATGAAGAAAGTACAGGTCATTTGTTGTCAAAAGAAAAGGAGAATGATTCTTACCTTTTCCTGCACATCGAAGATCTAGAAAGAAGGAAACCTGAAATCGGGGTGGAATCCTCAACACCCAATGGCCAATCCTGAAACCCTAATCTCTTGAATAAAGAGGAAGAAAAGATACGAATTTCTATTCATTCAATAATAATGAAAATAGGGTTTCTTACAATGTATATATAAGCTATGGTAAAAGTAAAAGTGCACTAAAGCCCCTGAAACAAGAAAAAAGAACAAAAAACGTATAGAATTAAAACACCTGTGCGGTAGGGTGTGAAATCCAACCCATGGATCTATGGTCAGGGTGCGGTCATGCCGCTTCTGCACTCATAGCGCGTCAGAAAGTGGGTCCGATGGACCCAACGTCCATCCACATCAACTCCTCTGCTTCGGTACTCTGTCGATGACGCCTCCTCCTCTGGTACACTCTAAAGGATGCACTACTGATGTCCGCATCAAGGCCACAACCTTTTATATTTGAGTTAGCATGGTTAAAAATCGAAGTCTTTTGGAAAAAGATAGTGGAGTGTTAGTCATCCTTTCCAATTGTATGGGGTTCTAGATTTCCACTCTTCCAAAAATTAAAGCGACTGAAAGAAAAAATATGAGTGGAAGAAAGAGCACCTAATTGAGTGAGAGGAGGAAAAAAGCAAATTCCTTCTAGAGATTCAAAGAATAGAGACTCGAAAGAAGAGGAGAAGAACCTATTGGAGGAGGATATAGCTTGGAGGAGGTGCATAGCACAAAGTACAATACTAGATTGTGAGAGGAAGAAATCAAATGGCGGCAAAGGTCGAGGGCAACATGGCTAAAAGCAGGAGACAAAAATACCAAGTTCTTTCACGTGATGGCTAGTTTGAGAGCGCGAGCTAATAAGATTATGTCGTTATTGGTGGATGGGGAAAGGATAGAGGGGAAGAAAAATATTTGTGAATCCATAATTATTTTCTATAAAGACCTTTTGTCTAAAGAGAGGAGACCTAGACCAACTCTTGATAACCTGTAGTTTGAATCAATTTTGTTTGACGCGGTGGATTTGTTGGAACAGGCTTTTGCAGAGGGAGAAATCAAGAATGTACTAGCAGAGTTGGGGGGTGATAAACCAGATGGTTTCCCTATGTCATTTTACCAGAAAATTTGGGAATGTGTTAAGGGGGATGTATTACGTTTCATGCACGAATTCTATGAGAATGGCATAATAGAGCCACAATTAGGGGCGATGTTCATAGTGATGATTCCCAAAAAACGAAGAGCAAAATGTTTGAAAGATTTCCATCCTATTAGTTTTCTAGGCGACCCATACAAGATTTTAACAAAAGTTTTGGGAGTTGTTATATTGAAGTCTCAAGGAGCTTTTGTGGATGGAAGGCAAATTGTTGATTGTTCTTTATTGGCTAATGAATGCATCGACTCTTGCGAAAGAAATGGGGAGAACGGTATAGTTTGCAAACTTTATATTGAAAAGGCATATGACCATGTTGATTGGGCATTTTTAGATTATATGTTGAGAAGGTTGGGGTGTGATCCTAGATGGCGCTTTTAGATTTAGAAATGTGTGAGATCGGCAAAATTCTTGGTAATGGTGAACAGTTCGCTGAAAGGGTTCTTTGCTGCTTCCCAAGGACTACGTCAAGGCAATCTTTTATCTCTATTTCCATCCGTCACAGTTATGGAGGCTCTTAGTAAAGTGATTGATAGCGGTGTCCAGGTCGGCTTGGTTAAAAGGTTTGGGGTGGACAACTCCAACTTTCAAATATCACACATTCAGTACGTGGATGATGCGCTTTTGCTATGCAAGGCAGATGATTTCTTCCTGCAAAATCTTCACTCCATAGTCAGTTTTGAGGTCGTTTCTGGTTTGAAGGTCAATGTCATCAAAAGTGAGATTTTAGGGGTGGGGATCTCAAAAGAAGTGCGGGATTTCTCCTTATTATTTGGATGTTTGGAAGGATCCTTTCCGACAATTTACCTTGGTTTACCGTTATGTATAGGGAGACCAGCGAAACACCATGGGACCTAGTGTTTGAACGATGCAATAGGAAGATGTCCAAATGGAAAGCGAGGTATTTATCTATGGGCGGGAGAATGGTTATGATTAAAGCGTCTATATCAAATATGCCGATCTACTTCATGTCACTTTTTAAATGTCCAAAATCTATTTTAAACTTGTTGGGAAAGAGGAGGGATTTCTTGTGTAAAGGGTAGGAAGAGAAATGAAAATTCCATCTTTTGAAGTGGGACGAGGTTTGTAAGCCAACGGACCAAGGAGGTGTGGGATTTAGGAAGTTAGAGGAGATGAATTTAGCATTGTTGGGGAAATGGGTATGGAGGTTTGGGATGGAGAGGGAAGCTAAAATGGAGAGAGGTTTTAATGAGAATGTATGGGGTAGAGGAAGGGAATAGTAGACTAAGGCATCTTCATTGTATCGTTCCTCATACTTATGGAAATCGGTGGCGTCACTAAAAGATAGAGCGTGGGAGGGCATAGGATTTAGTTTGGGGGATGGTAGAAGTATTAGATTTTGGAAGGAAAGGTGGGTAGGAGATGTGAAGCTATGTGATGGGTTTCCCTTATTAGTTGGGCTAGCTAGGGAAGGGGGATTAAGGTCAGCAACTGCTTTTCGGTTAGGGGCGATGAAGTCACTTGGGCTTCGTTTTGTAGAAGAAATCTCGCTGATGAAGAGTTTGAAGAATTTCTGCAACTCCAAATTTTAGAGAAATTTTCATTAGTGCTCTCAAATCCAGATTCTATAATATGGTTAAAAGACAAGTCCAGTTCTTTCTCAATAAGGTCTCTTTATTGGTATCTGTGTGATGGAAATAGATTTGATGGGATATCTCCAACATCTTTTCTATGGCGATCAGTGTTTCAAATATCGATACTATCGGCCGATATTATCGGTATCGCACCACTACAAGACGATATACTCGCGATAACCTCCGGAAGATACCAAAAAATCCCAACTCCAGATATCGGCCGATATTATCGACGATATCGCACGATATATAGTAGGATATCGCCCCATTATGATCGATATCATCGATACCATCACTCATCGTTGGATCCGTGGGGTTCGTAATTACCAAAAAAAAAAAAAAAAAAAACATAGAGGAAAAGATGGAGGGAGGATTTTAGTACCTGTAGACTCAGATTGCATGATCGGAGGTTGAATTTGATGGGCCACTCCATCAACAAGGGTAATTTCGATTTCCCTCTTGATTTTTCTTTGAATCCAACGGAGATTTCGCATCAAAACGAAGATTTCGGCAAAGGGATTTACTGCAACCGAGATTTCGCGTAGAAATCGGCGTATTAAAGACGGATTTGAGATTTTTAGGGTTCGAATCTCCTAACCCTCTTCCTCTTTAAATGCGGCTTCCTCCATTTGAAATCCCTTTAGAAATCCGATTAGCGTCTTGAGCTCAAATGCGTGCGCTTTAACGTCTTGATGAAACTCGTGGGGCCCACTTTGTGAATGTATATGGTTTATCCACGCCGTCCAACCGTTTTATAGATCATTTAAGGGTTGATCCCAAATTTGAAGCATATCCAAATCAAGTGGACCACACCATATGAAACAATGGGAATAATGATTTCAACCGTTGAAAGCTTTCCGTGCCCCACAAGATGTTTATTTGTCATCCAACTTTGTTCATTAGATCACAAAAATAAGGATGAAGGAAAACATAAATATAAGCTTGATCCAAAACTTCGGTGGCCTCGGAATTTTTCAATGGTATATGTTCAATTGACACTTTTTTCCCATGGTGCGGTCCATTTGAGCTTTAAATGTGCTTCAATTTTGGATCAAGCCCAAAAATTATCTGTTAAAATGGATTGAAGGAGTGGATAAAATATATAAATCACGGTGGATCCCACGGTTTTTACTAGGTGCATAAAATAAAATGCACCCGTAAATGCACTTGGTGGATTGGTGCTACATGAGAAACTAACTTATTGGGTGGTACGCTTGCTATAGGGACCACGTTGATGATATGTTGTAGATCCACTCCGTTCATTCGTTTTTATAGCCCATTTTATAATGTCATGCCCAAAATAAAACACGTTAAAATATCAGGTGGACCGCACCACATCAAACAGTTATTAATGAACACTTACCATTAAATGATATGGATCTGCTTAATTTTTCTGGTGTGGTCCACCCAAGATTTAAATCAGCTTAGTTTTTGGAATAATATTCTTAAATTATATGAAAAAATAAATGGACGGCTTGGATAAAATATATATACAACAAGGTGGACCCCACGAGACTGACTGATGTACCACATAGGTGGTGTGGTAAGAAGCGAGCGCTGACGCTCCGAGTTAATACAAATGGTTCAAATGAGATCAAAGTTACACGGGCACATAATGATGTATTATTATATCCACTCCCTTCATCTATTTGGCGAGATCATTTTAGATCATGACCCTAAAAATAAGTCATATCCAAAGCTCAAGTGGACCACACCACAAATAGCTGTGGGAACAATGACTCTCGCCATTAAAATGTTTGTAGGAACCACGTAACATTTATTTTCCATTCAATCTGTTCATAAGGTCACACATACCTGGATCAAGAGGGAAAAAAAAAATATCATATTGATCCAAAACTTTTGTGACCCCAAAATGGTTTCAATGGTAGACGTTCAATCCTCCACTACGTTTTGCAGTGTGGACCACTTGATAATGGGATCTGACTTATTTTTCGGCTCAAGTGTTACGACTAGCTTGCCAAATGGACGGGCAGTTTGGATATAAAATATACCTCATGATGGGACCCACAAAACTTGTTGATGTCAACACACCAAGGTGATGTGTGGTACACAAGCCGATCCACTTCTGCGATTTCCTGGGAAAGCCTTTGGCAGGAAATTTGCTGCTGGAAACCTAGGTGGGCCCACCATAATGTTTGTAAGAAATCCACCCCGTCCATCCTTTTTGTGAGCTCATTTTAGGACTCGGGACCAAAAGTGAGCAAGTTCCAGGACTCGAGTGGGCCGCACTAAAGGAAAAGGTGGGTAGGGAAATTCCTACCGTTAAAACCTCCTGGGTCGACAGTGATGTTTAAATGCCATCCATACCATTTATAACATCATTCCTACTTGAGATGAATGAGAAGACAAATATTACCTGATTCAAAACTTCTATGGCCCCACGAATATTTCAATTGTGTACATTCAATTTTCACGTTTTTAGCACACTTGAGTATTTGATCGGCTCATTTTTGGTACCATGTCCTAAAATGAGCTCACAAAACAAATGGGTAGGATGGATTTCTCACAAACATCACGGTGGGACCTATCTAAGTTTCTAGCGCATGAAACGGTATAGGCCACAACGTCCCTATCATTTATATGTATATTTATCCATTTTTATTTCTTTTGCTTTTCAATAAATTGGTTGTGTTTTCATACATGTCTTCCATACATTTATAAATGTTATACATTCAATTTAAATACAATTGCATTAGTTCAATTAAACATCGCAGGACTTAGAACCCTATACAAAGAAAATTTATTATGTGCACCTTTTTTTTTGAGATGTTATGATTTAAAAGTGTGTATTAAGGTCCTTTTTAACAATCCATGAAGTTTCATTGAAAAATTCAACCATTTCCCCAATGTTTCCCCATGTTTCCCAAAAAGTGCGATACATTATGCGATACAAACGATATATCCCGTGCGATAACCGATACGTATCTGTATCCCAAGGGTGCGATACATAGCGCGATACCGATATTTCGAACACTGATGGCGATATGGTGCTACTTTGAAGGTGGTGGCTTTCAGATGGCTTTTAGGGAGGAACAAAGTGTTAACAATTGATAATTTGTGCAAGAGGGAGATGATTCTCCCGAATGTTTGTTTTGTGCTACAAAGATGCTGAATCAGGGACTCACCCCTTTATACATTGCTCCTTCGCAAGAGGTGTGGAGTAATCTCCTTCAGCATTTCGGGATTGATTGGGTGTTTTTGAACTCGATAGAGGAACTTCCTCTATCTTGGCATAATGGGGGGAAGTGGGTGTGGAGGTAAGTTTGTTAGCAGTTCTATGGGCCTTGTGGTGGGAAAGGAATGACTGGTGCTTTAGAAATAAAAAGGGAAGCGTGATAGATGTTTTCAGAAAGGCAACTATCAATGTAAAAGAGTGCGTGGTAGCGTAGTATCCTCAGCTACATATATAGCTTGTTTGGGTGGCTGACTTGTTTGCTTGAGTTGTATATTTGTATTTTTGTACATTTGTATTTTTGGCTGTGGCCTTTTTAATGAAATGTCATCATCATTTAAAAAACAATAAAATCCTAGCCAAAACTTTGGCTGATGGATTAAAGAAAGTCATGCATATCTGAATCTCTCCCTATCAAGGTGCTTTTGTTGATCCCTGTTTTGCGCTTGATCAGCAGCACCAGATCCAAGTTCACCACCCATTTATGGAAAATGACAGCCCCTCCCCAGAGTTTGTGTTCATGTGGCTTGCAATCAGACAAGATTCTGACAATGGATAAGCTGCAAAGGCGCAGTATGAACATTCCAAACAGATGCCTCATGTGCAAGTCAAATGAAGAAAGCGCTGACCATCTGCTCCTGCATTGCCTGATTGCAGAAATGGCTTGGAACTCCATATCAAGAATTCAAAATCTCATGGGTGAGGCATACTACAGTAGAAGAAGAATTCATCAGTTGGTGCTCCGCCCGTTGTCGGGTGACCACAAGATCTTATGAAACCTGGTCCTTTTTACTATTTGTTGAGAAATCTGGAAAGAAATGAACAACAGGATATTCAAGGATATCCAGATTGTGGGGTTTGGGAGGGCTTTGAAGTGAGAAATCTTCCAAGTTCAGGGTTTGGCAATTGCGGGGTCAGGGAGGGCTTGGAATTTACTGCATGCTTCGAGCTCCATTGCTCTCTGGCTAGGCATCCTAGTCTCCTCTTCTATGTTTTCTTTTCCACTTTTGTGGTATTGTTCTTCTTGATCTTTGGATTTTTATTTATTTATTTATTTTAAATTTTTTTAATGAAATCCTGTTAATTGCTCCAAAAAAAAAAACAAAAAAACAAAAAAGAAAGAAAGAAAGAAAGGATCGGAGGATTTTTGAAGGAAAAAAAAAGGTGGTGAAAGGATCTTCAGTCGAATTTTGTATGACCATCTATTTTCTTTCTTCAAAAGTCCGACAATAGAATGGTCACCGTTCTCAGGTCAATGTGATTTTGGGGAATGGCCAATCCAAGTATAGTTTGTCTGACGGTTTTTCCAATTCTCTTAATTTTTGCCACATGTACAAAAAAGCTAGTCACTCGTAAGCTAAGGGAAAGAAAGTGACAAACACAAGAATTGATTTAGTTGTTGAATATGGTTGTTAAGGTTTTCAAAGAGCTTTCAGGAGGGCCCCTTTTCTACTGCAGCCAAAATTCTCTTTGCTGTATTGGTAAAATACCCGCCATGGTCAAGGACTATAAAGCAAGTGGCATCATCTCCACAACCTTTTAAGGTCCTGTTTGCATGCAAAATTTCCGTTTGAATTGAATCAGATTATCCTGATCCATTTCATTTTGAGTGAGAGATGAAAAGAAACAGATTGTAGAAGGCACTGTTTTTTTTTTTTTTTTTTAAATATACATATTGCCACTTTTGCCCAAGACTCAGATGTTTTTCAAGATATATATTTTTATATATATATATATATATATATATATATATATATATATATATATAAAGGTACGGATTCAACCCCATCAAACTGGCCCTAAATTTCTTTTTGGTATTGTGTAATTCTTTAAGCTACAATATCTTGTAAAGTTACTTAAAAGTACTTGTTTTTTCTGCTGGTCTAAGACATGACCTTTTGAATTCTGCAGTATGTCTGGGAGCAGGAAGAATTCGACATTATCAATCGCACAACAAGAATTAGCCTCCACTTTCAGCTTGGAAAGAATCGGGGGACACTTCGCCATGCATTTTCATACAACTGGCGACTGTAAGTGTTTTTGCATTTCTTAAGAGTCAAATATCTAAAAGAAGAAGAAAGGAAAATGCATTTTGCTCACACTTTGGTTAGTTAATGCAGCCAGTTGGACCCACACAATTTAGTGGGGCACCCTCTTTCTAGTTGGGCTGACCATCTGCATGACCAATCAAAGTGCCTGTCGGACCTCTACTTGTTAATAAGCTGGACTTCACGATTGCTTGCTTGAATTTACTTTGACCCCCAAAAAGTGTATTTGATTTCTCAAGAAATTCCATTGAATAGCCCGACTTGTTGAGGATGCCACAAACTGAATTTAGAGACCGGTGCCTAATTCTGTGTTGCTGCATGGTGTTTGGCGGATTTATAGCGTAAAATTTATTATTATTATTTTTTCTTTGTATGAAGGCTTGCCCTAATGTCTTAGATTCAGCTTATAAGTGTTTGCAGTTTGCACCCACATCAATACACTTCAATGTTGATTCCGAGATTCTTCAGGGATTGATGAATGGGTCGAAGGGTGGTTCTACTGGGATTATGAAGTGAAATCAGTCCCCCAGTTGCATCATGTGGATCGGTGGCAGACCTACTTCAGGAGGTAGGGCCCACAATGGATAGGTAATGGACAGTCCTCATTTTCTGGAAGAAAAAAAGATCCTAATCTTTCAGAAAATGGACTTGAATGTAAACCATTGACTCATTGTAGTACTTTACATTGCCTTTGTGGGACATCTAGCCATACAAATGATCGGCCAAATTCTTTGTTCAGAAAGAAGAAGAAGAAAGGGTTCAGAATGCCAGAATAGAAGAAGGATTGGTGAAGCGACTCAATGAGAAATAGGCATCAGTTTTATCAAAGGATTTCTGTGATTATCTCATTATGAAGATCAGCAGATGCAAGGATCAGCTTGGTCCATTTATCCGGCAGGCCACAACATCGAAGGAAATGGGCAGCCAACAGTCTCACTCAACGTACAGGTGTGGCCCATGTGATGTGAGGATTGGCTTCGAGACAAATGATCTTCATAGAGGAACCCAACTTTTGCGTGAGTCAGATGTCATAAATAGGAAAAACAGGGCTGCGTGCTTAGCATACAAGTAGCTGTAGGAGACCCTTTCTCATCATACATGGCCTATTCATGTTGGGACCTATCCCTTGAATGGTTCTAATCACCCATGCAATGCTGCCTAACTCGCTTAAGCTTTTAATATCACATCATTCGCAGCATAGAACTTGTTGTGAGCATTAATATTATGAAAACCCATTTACGCAGGTGGTCATTGCCAGAGATCAAAGATTGCTTGGAAGAAGCTGGTTTCAAATCTGTACATTTTTGGATTCGAGAGATGCCAGACACACAAGAAAGCCAGAATGCAGAGGAATTTGGCGTCGGTCGAGATGTGAAGTACGAAGAAGTTGCGTCTTTCCAACAGCAAGATGCATGGAATGCATATGTTGTTGCATTAGCAAATTGATTGCTGACACTTCAGTACTCTTACCAATTACACAATATCCTCTGATCAAGTTCTCCGATGAGTTGTTGCTATTGGCTTTTTTACTTTTTCTTTTTCTTTTTTTCAAAATCTATTTCTTAGACTTCTTTTGTCCCTAAGGGAAGGTTATTCTTACATCCGGTTTTCATCCAATATGAACATACAGTAGGCCTGTGTCTGCAGTTAAGCAGTCAGATTTGGAATGACTTTCTTCTGGGATTTCCCCTCTAATCCACTGGAAGCATTTACATTCTGTTTGGGATGCTGAAGAATCCCTACTTCTCTGGATGACAATGGGGAATGCTGCTGTTGTTTAGCAGTAATTGTCAGGAGAAAGAGACTGTGACGGTAAATGCTCAACATCTCACTACATCCATAATTCAAAAACTTGAAAACTCAAGACTCAAGTCAATGTCTAGCTGAGTCAGGTGGATCAACTCGAAGACTCCACTGAGTCTGTACTTGACCTAACTCGATATTTTAATAATTAATTTAAAGTTGATAGTGTGGTGTTTAAAATAAAATAAAATAAAATTTGTTGGGAGGTGCTAGAGTGAATAAACTAGCCAAAAAATTAAAATAAAAAAGCCAGCACTATATGGTATGCTGGTAGTAGGTCCCTGCCTTACAGAAGAGAGGTTTACTGTTTGAATTCCATCCCGCTCAACAATTTTCATTGTATTTTCCTAAAACAGAAAAAAAAAAAAAAAAAAAAAAGTTTCAAGCTCACTCAACGAGTGTTATCGACTCCTGACCAGCACAGTTTCCAAGATGTTCGCTCCAAATCTGGCCGAGTAAAATTGACTCGGCCGAATTTTGAGTCAAGTCACCAAGTTTTTAGAACTACAACTGCATCTTTCTCCCTTCAAGCTACTAGTTATATGGTCAGTAGTGGTTAGCTGGCACATCAACTGCCCACCAACAGTGTAAGTGGCCTAGCCTGGGACAGTGTGGGTCTATATTCAAACTGTCGGGCCCAAGAGCTTGAACAGTGAGAACTCGAGTTGGGCATGCAGTCCAGTGGGACCGAGTTAAGGCTGACCTGACTCGACCCGGTTTTGAAATAGACCTGACTTGGTACCGAGTCCAGCATGCCTGACCTGATCCGAGTCTGGTAGTGACCTGGACTAACCCAGATCGAGTCCGACCCGGTCACAAGTACCGAGTTGGGTCAGGTGTGGCGGGTATCTGTGAGCTGAAATTACAGCTCAGAACCTAGTTGCACCTGTCATAATTGCAACCTCTCCATCAATTACACAGCATCTCAAATCTAAAACATCAAATTTGGGGTTTTTTTAAAAATTTTAAAAATTTATATATCTAGGTTTCTAAGAGTCAAGTGAGTTGGATTTTGGGTCAGGGTGACCTAAACTCGACTCGGTTTGAGTTTAGATTGGACGAAGTCTACTTGGTACAGATCGATTCACCCACTCAATTTGAGTCGAGTCAAGTTTGAATGAGTCGGACAAGTCGAATATGCCGAGTCAAGTTGTCCCTTGCCCGCGTTGGATTTTGGGTCGAGTGAGGAGTTACTAGGTGACCTGAACTCAAATTGGTTTGAATTCGGATTGGACAAAGTCTACTCTCTCTATCTATCTATCTATATATATATATATATATAGAGAGAAGCGCTTCACACCAACCAGTTTCAATTTGAGTCGAACTTTTTTGATCCCATCATACGTGATGTTGATCCATTTGAACCGTTCATGTGAAGCAAGTAGTGAAACCCCCCAAGACCAAGTTTTACTTTTATCTAAAACTTTTCCCATACCGTCCCATAGCAAAGAGAAATTCAAATCAAGAAAAGAAGCTGTTTACATTTTTCATGGTCCACCAAAGTTTCAGATCAAAGTAAAAATTCATACTATGGGTTTCATGAGGTTCCTTCATGTGAACTCAATTTGGTTCATCACGTATGATGGGTCATCAAAGAGTTCTCTCTCTCTCTTCTGAGCTCTTCTCTCTCTATATATATATATATATATATATATATATATATATATATATATGGAAAAGGTTCTATACGGTCGAGCTCATGGGAACTCCCCATGAGGTTGAGCTGTGTGGGCCCCACCATGATGTATGTCGAATATCTACCCCATCAGTCAGATGCACCATTCGATACTGGGCCTAGGGCTTAAAAGTCAAGTCAATATGTGACTTGACATTCACCACACAGCTCGACCATATAGAACATTTTCCCATATATATAGCTCGACTGTATAGAACATTTTCCCATATATATATATATATATATATATATATATATATATATAAGAGAGAGAGAGAGAGAGAGAAAGAGAGAGATCCCCACTTTTTTTTAAAACACTCATCCCCACACCCACACACACCACAATGGGTACTCGAATACATGACCTCTGGGTTAAACCTCTTGTGAATCTACCACTGAGGCATAAGCAGGGACCCATGGACAAATCCCCACCTAATTGGGAGATTCCTACCGTTTGTTCTTTAGCCTATTTTATATTGGACATGGACGTCTATTTTTAGGCCACTGAATGAGGAGCTAGGATCTTCTAATGGGAGATTTTTGGTGCTTCCATGCACGGTTGGGTCCATCAATTCAACACTAGATTGCCAAACCATGGACCCCCATCTATAATGCTCCTGCACCATGCAGCCATCTTTTTTTCCCCTTAGCAGGAGGCAAAAATGACAATAACACTCTGGATCTTCCTATGTGAAGGACCAAATGTTCAACAGTCCAGATCACCAATCATGGGCCCACATACACACCACAAGGTCCACAACAAACTATTCATTTCCAAGTCCAACCAATATGATTCCAAAGATTATAAACCAAGGAAATAGCCAACTTTTAATTTTTGGGGGGTTGGGGAAAGTGACAACAAATAGCTGATATTGCCAAGTGATGCTCATGTTATTTCCATGGTAACCATCCCACAGTACAACATTTATTATCGCAGTTCCTTCCAGTAGTAAATTTCCAATCGTGGTAGACTAATTTCTACTGACCTCAAAGCTCCCGAACTGCAGCAGAGTTCAGATCACCAGCATTTGTACCAAAACCACATATAAGCTCAGGGTCGACTTCTGGCTGAAAGGAAGCATCTGGGTACTTGTTTTGAACAGTTGGTTCTCTCACTAATGTGACTTGAAGCTGTCCATGAAGGTTCCAGCTCCCAAAATAAATCTAGATTAGTATCATCTGAATTCCAATGGCCCACCTTCCTCCTCTTCAGTTAGCCAAGACCTCATTTCTAGAATCTGCATTCTCTTCATTGAGTGGTTGATACTGGATACTCACTTCTTCATCGGTGGGTGCCATTGCCGGAACGGACGGTGGCTCGCTAGTACAGAAATTCAGAGACCCAGATAAGTTGGCGGTTTATATATGGAAGAATGATCACATACACCATGGTAGTGAACGGTGAGTTACCATCCAGCCTAGCATGTGGGCCAGCACATTGCAAGAGGTGCCCCAACACAAAGAACACACTGACAACCCAAGTCAGTCAGCTCATCATGTGGGCTGCATGTGTAGGTTCAATCAGACCACCAGTGTGTCTTATTTAGGTAGTCCATTGTTTTTGCACCATGTGATTGCCTGATGAGTCAACCAGCCTGATTTTTGCACCTGGCAATCTTAATGGTGAGCCGCACCCTTTGCATGGGTCAGATGTCATACTCACATGAAACATTGTCATGAGCATGTGTGCTGGTGGTAGAATGGTTGTATGTGATCATTTCACTTGTATATGCATGAATCCATTGACATGGTATGTATGTTATGTAGTTGAGAGAGGAGGGCTTTGCATGTAGAACATACGTTAGCGAATAGATGATTAGTCCAAGAGCCACTACAACGAAAGAAAGATAATATAGCCAATCAACCTGCAGTGAGTCATCAACATGGTCAAAAGGGAATAACAACATAAGATCTCAGTCCTAATCACTAAAGCTCATCTAGTCAATCAACCAAACTCAATCAATTCGAAGTCAAGTCATAGTTCTAAAACTCGGTGACTCGACTTGAAACTTGGCTGAGTCAACTCAACAAGATTTTGAGCCGGGTCAATAGGAAAGTGTTTCTCTGCTCTCTCATTCCTTCTTTATTCAACACTGAGGTCATTGAGTCAGCTCGCGAACTTGGTTGACTCATGAGAATTGAATAGAGTCACTCGCCAATTTGGTTGGCATTTTAAATAAAAGGAATGAGAGAGATGGAGGTCAAACACATGGCCTCAACGTTGAATTCATACCACACTACCATCTTACTATGCGCCACATTTTTAAGGGAATACGCCATTTTTATACTCATATTATGCCAAATACCTATATAACTTGAACACATCTTAGTTTAATTTTCAAATATCTAGTTGATTCAAGTTAGAGTCAACTCAACGTGGCTGAATATTGAGTCGAGTCGAGTTTTCAAGTTCTCAAACTATAGGAGCCAACTGAGTATCCTAAATCAATTGAACGTTGTATACAATAATTCACTCTTTTATTCTTCTTCTTCTTCTTCTTCTTCTTTTTCATATGCTAATTTGTAACTAAAATATGGAGGAAGGATCCTGCAAAAAAATAACAGATTAGTTGTCAATCACTCAATCTCTGTACATGTGGCACACAATGCGAGTCTTAGGTGATTATCCGTTGGGCCCTACTTTGGATGGGTGGTGCACCCAAAATCACCTCTCCAATAGTCCTAGCTACCAATTGGAAGACTTTAACCTGTTGAATGTTGACCATCAATTGGACATTTTCTCCCAACCGCCCTCTTGTAATCCTAAAAAGTCATCCAATTAGTGGCTAGGATGACTGAACCAGTGTATGTTTGGGGTACTAATCAACTGTGGGCCCACCAACATAGGAATGGTCCACATGTCTTGCATGTGTGCCATGTGTACAGAGATTGAGCACTTGTAACTAAGATATTTCGATTTAGATCAGGACACTTCCTCCTAAATCCTGAGCCAAGTCTTCGCGTAGACCAGACCCAGATTTTGAAAAGACCCAACCCCTGGTGTAATTTAGGATCGTACTTATAAATAAAAAAGAAGAAGAAGAAGAAGATACCTGCTGCTGGTAAAAAAAGATGCGAATGACAACTGCCCACATGTCGGACGTGAGAAGCGAGAGATTGAATAATGCGGCCCCACTCATCTGTACATGCAAAATTACCATAAACTCTTACGTTCAAACAAAAAAGGGAGAGCTGTCAGCAATGAGAGATTCTGCTTTAGCTGTTTTAAGGTTGACAGTTATATACGATAGTGAGAGGATCGCCCATCCATTCCTCTCATTAGAACTTGGAACATGGATCGTTGTTTCATTTCTAATCTTAACCATCCATTTGCAGGTCGATACTTGAAAGGATAATATTGTCCTATGACGAGATGTTTTGCAGTGTCCATCCACGGTGGGGGTCAGCAGACCAATGGTTTGGATTATTGAATGATGGGTCTCACTTGTTACTAACCAAAAGCCCTATAATATTGAGCATATTTTTCTTTCCACACACACACACACACACACACAAAATAGTTGCCTATATTGCTTAGTATGATTGTAGTTTCATTTGAATTAGAGCAGAGTTCAAAACTTCCAAGTTCGGATGTGAAATTCAAAGCCTCTTTACTTTCACATCAAAGAGAAAACTGATTCAACTTACTGCTTGTGTCGAAGAAGAAAACCAACCTTTAGAAAGAAAGGAAGCGTAGTGTAGAACAGAAACGTTGACATTGCAAAGGCCATGAAAAGACATATCTGAAAACAGAAAAACAAAACAAAGAACAAGTGGATGAAATAAACTAAAACTAATGATCTCAATCCAGGCAATGCAAAATAAAGGCATCTACATCAAACATCAAATTTCATTTGGATGCACTATTGAATTGAACTGTAATAAAAGTTTGTCACTGGACAAGAGCATGAGAAGGGAATTTGGGGAAGGTTGTTAGTGCAGGAGCTAATGACCTCCCTAACCCATATTATTAAGAAAAGTAGCATGGTGTCATGAGGAAGCAAAAATAAAATATAGAGCATTTAGTTCTCTCCAACACAGTTCAATAAAGTGGAAATGACCATATTGCAATTACCTTCCATCAAGGTATTCCGTAGTGGTAATGGTGGCCATAACAGTCACCACCGTTACTTTTACAATATGGGCTGTAATGGCTGTTGTGACCCCCATAATGGCTGTCACAGTCTCCTTTTTTTATTGAAAAAAAAAAACTCTGAAAAACCTGTAGCAGCCCCATAATGGACCATTACAGGGTGTTATAGCTTCTTTGGGGAGGGGTGGGCGCAAACAGACTGTTACGGGGACTGTAACGGCCATTACAGGACATTTTTTCCATGACGACTGTTGTGGCTGTTACAACCCCGTAACATCTAACAATAGCAACCGTTTCGTTTACATAACGAACTTTATGGCCCTGTAACTGCCGTTACAGCACGCCATGCCTTCCATAGTTTTAATATTGATCAGTAATGCTCCGTTGCAACTATGTTACTTTCAACTTTTAGGTTGGACTTGAAAAGAAGGTACCTACATGTCAACACCTATTTCCTCAATGTGAACACTTGGACACCTATTTCCTCATTATGAACACTTGGGAACTTTACTGAACCAGTTAGTGAAATACATTTCAAAGATGTGTCCAAAATAACCTACACAAGATGAAGTAAAATTAAGGACTTTGGATAAACTTTTATGTATCCAGATGATAGTATTACTAACTCTATTGAAATGAGAACGTTTTAAATAGATTGGCATTTGCACGCACAAGCACAACTTGCATTTTATAGTGATGACGCAAACGAAAGAAGTGATGTCTGAAAATCATAGGTTTTTAAAATATCAGCTTCCTTCAAACATGATTGTGTTTCGTCATTAGTAGTGCTGGCCCACAGTTTTACTCTAGTTGTTCAGGTTTAGTAGGGGGTTTTACAATTGCAATAAGGATATGTTCTCTAACTTTCAATAATTAAATGGAGAAAGGGTGATGCCAGTTTGCATGAGGAAAGATCAAAGAGTGTGGCAAGCTATGCTCGAGATCTGGGCACTCATCAAATTATCCTGGGTGAACATGTCCTTGCTGAGAAATCATTAGGGGTGGTAATGGGCCGGGTCAGGCTAGGCCCCGGCCGACCCGACACTTAAAAACCCAAGGCCTGAGCCCAGTATGGGCCAAGCATAACAGGACCAAGCCCAAGCCTGAAAAAAGTTTCTTGGCCTGGGCCCGACACGTCCTGGCCTGAAAATTTGATAAAATCCCTATTTCCCACTTGAATCTTCCTAATCTATCCATTGATCAAATGGGCCACATGTCCACAAAGAAATAGATATTTTTGAAAGAATGAAACCAACAGTCTACATTCAAGATGGATGGGTTGCCTAACTGAGGAGTGGAATGGCATCTTTGTAGGATATAACACATGCATATGTAAAGTTGGGTTGAGTCAGGCTAGGCTGGGCTGGGTTGGGCTAAAATGACTTGAGCCCAATCCCAACCAGAAAGTTGATCGGGCCATGTACACAAGAGCCAAGCCTGGCCCATAATCTTAAGCTAGTAGGTCCAAAGCCGGGTCAGGTGGACTACTTGGCCCATTGCCACCCTAAAAAATCCTGCCAGTATACTTAACAGGTGGGGCATTGAATATAGATTGCTGCTCTATATTTTTTAACTGCCTACTCTTATCGTGATGAGTGGCCAACCTGATAGTGGGCCAGCCTGAGTTTTGTGATATGGCATGATCCTGCTATAGGTCCTGTACTTGTTCTATGTGGGCACAGGTGTGCAAATTGCCTATTCAATACAACCTAAATCTTGCACAGGGGTACAGCACTATCATCATGTGCCAGGCACAAATGGTACTCGGTCCAGTGATCATGCTTGTACCTCACTAATTGGAAAATCTCAACTCTCTAATCAGTTGCCCACAAATGCATTTTAAAATTAATACAGGTGACAGTCCACATTCATTGAGAAAAGGCTACCGGTCAGATGGGTTGGGTATCCTGTATGTGAAATTTTTTCAATCGAGACCCATCCATGGTGGGCTCACCAGTCGCCAATAGAATAGTTTGCAATTTGGAATGAACCAAACTTTGATTGGTGAGCTCCACCATGGATGGACCATCCCCACGAAATTCCTGATGGGATGATCTTGCCTCATGATTGGTGACATCAAAATAGATGTTTTTTCAGCAAAGGGTCCACATTCAATGGCAAAAGAGAGAAGATTGGATGATAGGATCTTCTGATTTGAGAGAAAATTGGGTCATGCGCATCCACATTGGGGCCCATCAGATCAACAGTCTGAATCACCTAAACATGGGTTCCAGTTCCACTTGTATAGAATGGACCAAAGGATTCCTTAAATTGCAACAAATTGCACTAACATTTTTTTTTTTTGGAGAAAATTGCATGCGTCAGCATATTTTCAGTTTGTGTTTGAACAGGAAGAAACTATCATTTTTTATTTTTTTTTCCTTTTCAAAAGATGACCATGAGGAGATCATATAGAAAAACATTGTCCCATGTGAAAGACGGTGAAAAATACTTCAGCTTAGAAAGAGATATGAACTAAGAGCTTAAGTGTGCAATGCATCAATCAAACGTTAGGAGTAGATTACTTACAATTGTTGCAGACCACTTGACTGACTCGAGCTCCTGTCTCTCAAATAGGAATCTAGAGGAATGTTATGGAATGAGAGTAGTTCCAGTTTGCCCACTGCTCTTTCAACAAAAAAGGGAGAAAAGACAGAAATTTTAAACTATTGCCATATCATGATTAAAATGTTGTGCAATGTGGTTCTTCTTTAACAAATCGTCATTCATATTCATAGGTTTGTATATAGCTGGCATGACCCACCTCATTATCTTTTGCAAATTGACGGGGTTAAGAATCAAAACTTTAATTTATGACTGACTGAAGCAAAGGAGAATGTTGGTCTTTAGATTTGTAGAAAAGCTGAACCATTATATATATAGAGCTTCGCTAGGTGCTCATGTACACGCCACACACGTGACAGGATAGCACATACATGAGAGATCTCATCCATCCATCAAGTTGGTCTGACTTTGTACATGTTTTCCCAAAATTAAAATCAGATCCAATCAGCATGTGGGCCCCGATATTGGAAACAGGTGGATGCCTTAGAAAATTTCAGAGCCTCGCAAAACTATGGCCCACCTGACCAGTGGATCAACCTGATTCTTGGGCCAGGGCATCAATATAGTGGTGCCATTTTGAATTCTGGACCTTGGACCTATCATGCCATCAGGCACATTTGTGGCATATACATGAGGTTTATTGCACACGCATGTGGGCCTAGCAAAGCTCACACACACACACACACACACACACACACACTGACCAGTAGATCAACCTGATTCTTGGGTTAGTGCATTAATATAGTGGTGCCATTTTGAATTCTGGACCTTGGACCTATCATGCCATCAAGCACATTTGTGGCACGTACATGAGGTTTATTGCACGTGCGTGTGGGCTTAGCAAAGCTCATGCATGCACGCACAAAAAAAAATAATAATAATAAATAAATTTTAAAAAAATTCAAGTAATAACTTTAGAGGGTTAATGATCACAAAAAGATTGGCCAACTGCCATCATAATGCCATCAGATTTGGGTGGCAGCATGCCACAATCCCCCATTTACTGCTGTTAACATAACTAATTGTGTGCTATGTATGTTTGTAAGTATATATATGTGTCTGTCTGTTTCTACTTTTTCAAAATATTCATGCAATAATTTAAATCTAATCATGGATAAACATTTCATATCATCTTTCTTGTTGGTTTTTATGTAACATTTTCAGATCTTGTGTGAATTTTCTGAATTATTAAGAATGTTCTAGTAAATCCTTTCCTGAAGCCTTAGCACTAGGTGGCTTGTTATTAGTTGAAGCTGTAGACTAACAGAGCTACGACAACCCAGATATGAGACGGCTATGTCATAAATGTTGAGTATGAATTTTATATGACATGTTATGATAAGCATATAGTACCTATTTTGAGGAATCGGTGTATGATAAGCGCATTGCAAACATGTAATATTAACAACACAGAGACACAAGTACAGCCCTCAAATATAGTTTCGTTGTATGTTAAAAGGATACATTTCAATGACACTAAATAGCACTCCAGAAACACCAAGCATTGCAACCACTTCAACACGATCTTTCTTCTTAACACAGTATTCCTGCATTTAAAGTGGAAAAAAGGAATAAGTGCACTGACATATCCAAGTTGGTTCTTAGGAAATAAGAACCTATAAACACTGCATATTATTCCTTGTGGAAGGTCTAAAATCTATGAAACTTGTACACAAGGTTTCACAATGCCAGACATGAGGGATGCTGGAAAACAAGATACGTAATTGCATGCATACAAACGCATAATGACATTGAAAAATGTATTGCTATTTTAAGGGGTTTTTTTTTTTTTTTAATGCATAAGGCAGAAAAATGTATGTCATTTTGTGTTGGAACTACATAAATACTGATATATACACGAACAACACTGTTAATTAAGGTTTCTTTTATCCAATGTATAGCTCGATGTGTGTGGAATATGGATGTAAAACGACGAAAATGGCAATATTTGCAACAGTAGCATCAGGGGATTAGACAAGATAGTAACACACACAACAATAAACTTCTAACATAGCTATCTAAATGCCTGCATGCAAGTTAGTTGCTTTGAGATTGCATTGCCATTAAAACCTTGAATAGGTATCCAAATCATCAAGCATAAACAAGTCTGGATGGATGACAGAACAGCCTGAACAAACATCTATTACATGTAGGTTTAAATCTAATTAAAGCTCAGCACACTAACTTCCATAGTTGGTTCTCTGTACTTCAACTCGTACAACAATCCATGATCCAGATCATTCGTCAAGTGGGTCCTATTGATCAAGGCCCACAGTCAAAAATGCTATTGATGGCATGGTTTCACTCTCTGATTCATATACAAATGAACAGTACAAAAGAATATTGGCAACAGCAGGCAATGAATGGGAAAAGATCCACAGTTGGATGGGTAGGATCATCCAATCCATGTGATTTGCTAAAAGTGGTCCATCCACAGTGGGACCCAGCTGATGAAGAATCCAGGTTATGGATGGTTGTGCCATGCATTCAATCCTAATGCAGTGGAACTGCATAAGGAAAATGGTGTGCTATGCTCCAGTTATATTGCTCCCAAAACTAGTTGCTAATGTCTCTCCCAAACAACTACATGCTCTGAAAAGTAGGGGCTTATATCGTTTAAAATAAAAGGAAATCGTAAATTAGGGTTCACTGACCTCTCCAACATTGCTAAATGCATAACAAAACGTCCCTGCAATAACAAGTATGTCGCCCAGAATAGGTTTCTTCCCACCTGCAAGACAACTAAAAGAATTGATATTTGCTCCAATTGAGAGAGAGAGAGAGAGAGAGAGAGAGTCAAATCTAAAAATCTCCTCTCTGGTTCTACCGCTAATCTGGCATTACCACATACATGGAATAGTGCAAATACAAGCTCTCTTTTTTTTTTTTTTTTTTTTTAAGGGATGAAAATTACAAGCATCGAATAGTGCAAGTACAGAATGTATGGCAATATTGAATGCCAGTAGTCAAGATTGAAATAAATACTTGCATAATTACTAAAGAATGCATTTTGTAGAAATTGAAAACCATTGTCATGAATTTATTCCAAAAAATAGAGTTACCTCCATCAGAAACCCCTGCATCTGAGAGAAGCACCAAACCAAGGCCCACCACAGCAATGACCACACCCAAAAGTTGCCACAGTGAATATCGGGTTCCTATGAATATCCATGTGAGAATTATGACCCATGGTATGGTCCAGCAGTCCAGCAGCGTCACACTAGTAATTGATGAGAATTGGTAAGCCTTGATGACTGCATTACAATATCCATCCGTTGGTTCATAATCCCAGAATACCATAAAAGGCCACATAAGGACATGAATATGAGCACAATATTGACAAATAATGAATGGATAACAATGCAACAGAAACAGAGAACAACAGTTCAAATACAACTATTAATTATGGTTGCTAGAAGCACAAGTCAGAAAATGTGGAGTGAAACACGAAAAATGAATGGTTAGATCGAAACTGTACTGCTAAGGACACCATCACCTTTCATAATTGACAAGATCATAATTGTGTTGATACCTGATTGCATTCCTTCGTTTTTTCTTAGATCACCATTTCTTTTCCCCTCATGGATCTTGATAACAATTTTCTTTTGTCTCCAGAGATAATGTCTACAAGTCATTTTAAGATTCTACGAGATCAAATTTCAGTTATTTACTTTCTATTACTCAATGATTTCAATTTTTCACTTTGGGCTAGAAACCTATGATAGTTCACCATTTTGAAAATGGTGGTGACTCATCCTCTTCACATGTAGCACTCATATACGTCCAACTAGACCATCCATAGTGCACGGCATTGTGGATGGAGCATACTCTAAAGAGAACACTGATCACTCAATCCAAACCGTCCATTTGATGGCTATAAAATGGACAGTGAAAAGTAAAGTGTTGAGTGTTCCAAACTCCAATCGAAAAATCACATGGTTACTATCATATTCTCGGTATATTTTTTGCGCTATGGTCCATCTGCAATTGGTTCCACAGTTTGGCCAGTCTGAACTGCCCTACAAGGCTACAACTGTGCCATGTGTATGTTTTAAGAACCACCTCCATTTTTTTAACTAGTGGAGAAGTATTGTAAAATTCTAGCCAATCTCTCCTCTTTTTTTGGGTTGTAGAGTCAGGTTGTATTGTTTCGTGCTTTTTGGCATGCTCTTTAATAAAATTCAGTTCTCTCAAAAATTAAAAAAGAAAAAAGAAAAAGAAAACCATAGAAATCTAGCCCATTCACTTTATGTGGTTAAGTTGGTAGAGTTATTGTATTTGCATTACTAATGCTTTTAGTTCTTTGTTCACACATTCCCTTTAGATGTAAGAGGATTTATCGGTCCTAATGCATCAAGACGTGAATAGTGTCCAATGATCTAATGGGCCAAACCTTGGATGGGGGATGTGATGGGTTTTTTTGACCCATCTTCGACTGGTCGTGAGCCCGGCTCGACCGGTCAAAGGCTGGTGGTCGACCAGTCGAAGGTTCGAGTCGTGACACGACTCAAAGTCCGGCGAGTTTTTTTGCTGTTTTTTTACTGTAGCTATGACTGGTCGAAGGGATGGCTCGACTAGTCGCAGGGGTCCTACGACCAATCGAAGACTCGGCTTGACTAGTCGTAGGTTACGCAGTTTGTTCCACGATTGTGCGCGAAACTGCGGATTTGAGCCCTTTCGCAATTGGGATGCGGAAAGGAGTTTCCCAAAACTATAAAAGGGGTTGCCTAGGGTTTTCTAGGGATGACAAGAGGGTTTCCTAAAGCTTTACAAGGGATTTGCTAAAGGGTTTAGGGCTATCAAAAGGTGAGAGAGAAGGAGAAAGAGAGGGAGGAAGCTTATAGAAGGGAGGTTCTGCTCGTGGAGGTTATCTACTGTGCAATCTATATCTCAATGCTTCTATGTCCTCGTAATCGGTTAGATCTCTCCGTTTTCTCTATTTCTCTTATTGTTTATCCACTCCTGCGTGAGTGAAGAAGGTTGTAACGTTCTACTTCATAGTGGATTGTTGATCTGGATGAGGTCCCGTGGTTTTTGCCTCTTTGAGGGTTTTCCACGTAAAAATCTCTTGTGTGGTGTGTGATTGATGCATTGATTGTTTTCATTGCTTTATTATCCATAATTCTGGTTTGTTCTGAAGGGCTAGATCCTAAGGTTTTGTGCAAGGCCCTCCACAAAGTGGTATCAGAGCTAAGTTCATTGAACGAGTAGGATCGGTTTTGAATTATGGAAGGTGGCTTATCAAGGATGATCAGCCTTAATGGTTATAACTAGACCATAAGGAAGGCTAAGATGGAGGACTTGCTTTATTACAAGGACCTATATTCTCCAATTTTAGGCATATCAGCAAAATCCAAGGATATGACTGATGATGATTGGAAGAAGATGGACCAAAAGGCGGGGGGGTTTATTAGACAATGGTTGGATGATTCTGTGTTCCACCATGTGTCCATGGAAACCTCAGCCGCTAGCCTATGGCTGAAATTACAAGGGCTGTATGAGAGGAAGACAACCGGTAATAAAAATTTTCTGATAAGGCGACTTGTGAATCTCAAGTTCAAGGATGGTGGTTCTGTGGCTGAGCACATGAATGAGGTCAGCAATATAGTGAACCAACTCACCTCTATGAAGATGATCCTGGATGATGAATTTATAGAGAATGCTAGTGTATTGTATTGTGTAGTGTGTGTGGTGAGTGGGCTCTTTTTGTGTACGTGCATGTGCACACTTCCCTATTCTCCTGCAGTGTATTATATGCTTTATCATAATAAAATAGTATGTGTTAGGGCAAGCAAGCCTAACACATCAACTCTCCCAAACTCTTCTTCTTCTTCTTCTTCTCTCTCAATATTCTCATCCCTTCTTCACATTATCCTCACCAAATCCTTTTCTACTTGGTATCAGAGCCAAGATCCAGGCATTCCGCATCCAACAGGTTGAGAGGCGACACGTCACCTTGCTGACGTCAGCAGCTGTACGGCTGACGTCAGCGTTGTACGGATGTATGGCCTCCGTTTGAGCTGAAAGTTTAGGGGTTTGATAGATCTTGATTTTAGAAGATTTATCATGATTTTTTCAGAATTTATTAGATCTCTTTTCATGGTTTTTTGGGCGAAATAGAGAAATTCGAAAATCGGTTCCAGATTTCGTTTTTCTTCGATCTATGTCAAATCGATAAGCTTTTCTTTGGTTTCCTTGCTTGAGATGGACCGAAATCTTCCTCCTAAGCTATCCATGGTGGATTTTTTACTCAAGATCAATGTTTGAGAGGTTTTTAACCTCAACATGCGGTTGGGCCATTTTTCACTCAAACAGGCCTCTTTTGACTGCGTTTCATGGTTTTTTGGATGATTGATGTTTGTTTAAAGTTTATCTCTTGTTATCTTAAAGGATTGAGGGAGATAGAGTTGTTTGAATTAGCCCTTCTTGGCATAGTTTTCTTTCTCTTGGACTCTACTATGGCTGACAAATGGCCCTCATCTCTTGGCATAGGGTCTCCTGAACCCAACCCCTTGTTGATTACCTCCATTAGGTTGAATGGTGACAACTATCTTCAATGGGCACAATCTGTAAAAGTATTTTTAAGAGCCCGTGACAAGTTGTCGTATATTTTGGATGATCCCCCAAGCTCTACAGATCTTACTTACAAGTCTTGGACAAAGGAGAATTATCAAGTTATTGCATGGTTGTTGAATAGCATGGATTCCTCGATTAGCCACTCAGTGATGTTTTTATCCTTGGCTAAAGGCATTTGGGATTCGCTTCATGATATGTTCTCGGAATCTCAAAATTTTTTACCGGTATTCCAGCTTATTCAAGAAATTGGTCGGTTTCAACAAAACTCTAGATCTTTAAAAGACTACTATTCGACGCTTCGGGGTATGTGGGATGAGTTGGATATGTATCAACCTCTTCCTTCCAAATGTAAAGAGGATCATGACATTGCTCATAAGCAACGGGATGATACTCGTATCATGCAGTTCCTCGCTAGGTTGAGTTCTGATTATCTGCACATTCGCGATTAGGTTGTTATGCAGGATCCTCTTCCCCCATTAACGACAGTTTATGCCATGTGTCAGCGTGCTATGGCCTCTACTCTTCCTTCTCATTCATTTGTGCCACCTGAGCGTTCGGCGCATCTTGCTGGTGATCAGTCCTCCCTTGGTCTTCGGATACCATCCTTGAGCTCAGGGCGCATTCCTGGTTTTGTTGGTCGTGGTAGAGGCTGCGAGGGAGATCGCGCCCGTAGTCTTCGTGGTCGTGGTGGACGTGGACATGGACGTGATGGTTCCCGCATTTGTTCACATTGCGGTGGAACTAATCACACTGTTGATTATTATTGCGGCCTACTGGTCATCCCATGTATGTTCTTCGCTTTCGTTGCTTCCACCGTTACTTCGAGATACGCCTTCCATCCCGCACCGAGACGAGACTACTTCGTGGGAGTCTCTTATTATTTCTCGGGCGGCATATGATGCCCTTATGCAGCTTCACATTCGGGATCTTCCTGAGACTTCTCATGCAGCTTCGACCCAGTCAGGTACCGCCCTTCTTGCGTCATCCTCTCCTACCTCCTGGGTTATTGACTCTGGAGCTTCCTCCCATATGACTGGTAAGTTGCAATCATTTTCTTCTTATTCTCCTTCATCTACCACTCAGTATGTCACAGTCGCAAATAGAACCCAATCTCCCATCTCTGGGATTGGTTCCATCCCTCTCTCTTCTTCCTTATCTTTGTCCTCCATATTACATGTGCCTCGTTTTTCATTAAACTTATTGTCTGTTAGCTCTCTTATTAAATCACTCAATTGTTCCATCACCTTCTTTCCTTCTTATTGTTTGTTTCAGGACCTACAGACGAAGAGAGTGATTGGTGGGGGCATGATACGTTTATCTTCTCGATGATACACCTGTTGCCGCTTCTAGTACCCTTTCTCTAGATCGAGAGTCCATGACTTGGTGGCATTACCGCTTAGGCCACCCATCCATTGCTAGATTGAGACTTTTGTTTCCCTCCTTATCTGTCACTAAACTATTATGTTGTGATATTTGTGAATTGTCTAAACATCATCGTGCTACGTTTCCTCTTAGCTCTTCTGGGAGGAAATCTCAACCTTTTCTTTTGGTTACTCGGATGTTTGGGGACCGGCTCCGGTTACCTCGACTTTCGGATTTAAATATTTTATTACCTTTATTGATGATTATTCCCGCATGACTTGGATTTATCTTTTGAAATCTAAAAGTGAAGTGTTTGATGCATTTAAAGTGTTTTATCATGAAGTGCGCACTCAATTTCATTGTTCCATCAAATCCCTCCATTCTGATAATGGGGGAGAATACATGTCTACTGCCTTTCTGTCCTTCTTGCGAACGTGGTATTTTGTCTAAGACGTCATGTGCTCGCACTCCACAACAAAATGGTATTGCAGAACGAAAGAATCGTCATCTTCTTGAAGTTGCTCGCACTCTTCTGCTTGGTATGCATCTACCCAAACATTTTTGGGGTGATGCTCTTTTAACTGCTACTTTTCTTATTAATCGTATACCATCACGTATTCTATCTTACAAATCTTCGTTTACTATATTGTATCCTCATGATAATCCATTTCCTCTACCACCTAAAGTTTTTGGTTGTACATGCTTTGTTCAAATTTTGGATGGGAGTAATGATAAACTTAGTCCAAGGGCGATTAAATGTGTCTTTATAGGGTATACTCGGAGTCAGAAAGGGTATAAATGCTTTGACCCATTGACTCGCAAGAAATATGTCTCTGCTGATGTCACTTTCTTTGAGGATCTTTCTTTTTTCTCCTCTCCCGGCCGTTCCCTTTCTGATCCTCTTGCGAGTCAGGGGGAGTATGACTCTTATCCTCTTTTCACTAGTGATCACGGGAAAACTCCTCTCCCCTCTATTCAGCATCCGGTTGGTGATATGGGTGAGCCTAAGCCTCTGCGAGTGTATCATCGTCGAGATAAATCTTCACAAGCTCAGCCATCCACCCTTCCGCTCACTTTGGATGTTGGTTCAGGTGAATCTCCTAACTCGAGTTTAGACCTTCCCATTGCCTTGCGCAAAGGGTCACGATCTTGTACTCAACACCCCATTAGTAATTTCATTTCATATGATCATCTTTCACCGTCTTTTCAGTCATTTGCAGCTTCCCTTTCATCACAGACTATTCCTAGATCTCTCTCACATGCTCTTCGAGTCCTGATTGGACAAAGGCGATGATGGAAGAAATGTCTCGCTTCTTGAGAAGAATCATACTTGGATCTTGTGCCACTTCCTCAGTAGCCATAAACCCGTTGGTCGTCGATGGGTTTATACAATCAAGTTTCTTCCAGATGGCTCAATTGATCGCTATAAAGCCTGTCTTGTTGCTAAAGGTTACACACAGACTCATGGTGTGGATTACTTCGAGACATTCTCTCCGGTGGCTAAGCTTAATTCCATTCGAGTTGTGCTCTCCTTGGCCGTTAATTTATCATGGCCCTTGTTTCAGCTTGATGTTAATTTACCATGGGGACCTTGCAGAGGAAGTTTACATGCATCAACCTCCTGACTTTGTTGCTTTTCACAACCCTGCACTTGTATGTCGGTTGAAGAAGGCTCTTTATGGACTCAAACAATCTCCACGTGCAAGGTTTGAAAATTTTAGTCAAGCTCTCTTGGAGTTTGGCTTTGTTCGTAGTCATGCCGATCATTCTTTCTTTATATGTCGTCGATCGACGGGCATCATGGTTCTCATTGTCAATGTGGATGATATTGTTTTGTCTGGTAGTGATTCTACTGGAATGAGGGAGATCAAAGAATTTTTTAAGACCAAGTTGAGATCAAGGATCTTGGTCCTCTTCGCTACTTCCTTGGAATTGAAGTTGCTCGCTCATCATCCAAATTGGTCTTATTACAACGAAAATATGCACTTGATCTGCTCATGGAGACCGGCATGTTAGGGTGCAAGTCTGCTGCCACTTCCATGGATACTTCACAGAAGCTTCGACCAGATGATAGTTCTCTTCTTACTGATCCCGAGATGTATCGATAACTTGTAGGCCGGCTTATTTACCTGACTATTACTCGCCCAGATCTCTCTTTTGCGGTGGGGGTTGTTAGTCAATTCATGCAAGCTCCCCGCACTTCTCATCTCACGGCTGTCTACCGCATACTTCGGTATTTAAAATCAGCCCCGGGTCTTGGCCTCCGCTTTCAATTGCATGGTCATCTTCATCTTTCTGATTATTCCGATGCTGATTGTGCAGGTAGTACTTTTGATCGCCGCTCTACATCCGATTTCTGTACCTTCCTAGGTGGTAATCTTATAACCTGGAAGAGCAAAAAGCAACCAGTTGTTGCCCGGTCCTCGACTGAAGCAGAATATCGTGCTATGACTCATGCGACGTGTGAACTCGTGTGGCTTCGCAATCTTCTTGAAGAACTTGGCTATCCTCCTCCGGATCCTATTCCTCTTCACTGTGACAATCAAGCGGTCATCCATATTGCTCGTAACCTAGTTTTCCACGAGCGAACCAAGCATATTGAAGTCGACTGTCATTCGGAAGAAAATCACTTCTAAGGAAATTGTCACTCCTTTTGTTCGATCTGGGGATCAACTTGCTGATGTTCTTACAAAATCCTTGAGTCGAGATGCTCTTCATCGTGTTCGTGACAAGTTGGGTATGATCAACATCTATACTCCAACTTGAGGGAGAGTATAGAGAATGCTAGTGTATTGTATTGTGTAGTGTGTGTGGTGAGTGGGCTCTTTTTGTGTATGTGTATGTGCACACTTCCCTATACTCCTGCAGTGTATTATATACTTTATCATAATAAAATAGTATGTGTTAGGGCAAGCAAGCCTAACACATCAACTCTCCCAAACTCTTCTTCTTCTTCTTCTTCTTCTCTCAATATTCTCATCCCTTCTTCACATTATCCTCACCAAATCCTTCTCTACTGAATTGCAGGCTTTACTATTGCTTAGTTCATTGCCTGACAGTTGGGAGACATTGGTGGTGTCTCTAAGTAACTCCGCACCAGACGGAAAGATATCCATGGAACAGGTAACTAGATGTCTCTTCAATGAGGAGACAAGGAGGAAGTCTCAGGGGTCTACTCAGCAAGAGGCTCTTGTGACACAGGAACGAGGGAGAGGAAAGAACAGGAAGGGCGGTAAGGCCCGAGATAAATCAAGAGGCAAGTCGAGTAACAGGAAAGATGTTGATTGTTGGAATTGTGGCAAGAAGGGCCACTACAAGCATGAATGTCGTGGTAAGAAAACGACAAGAAAGAAAAAGGGAAGGAAGATGAATCAGATTCCACTGCGGTCGCTTCAGATGGCAACATGGTAGTTATTCTTTCAGTAGATCATGATGTATGTCTCACGACTACGAGTCAGGGCACCGACTGGGTGATAGACTCGGGAGCTTCTTTTCATGCGACTCCACACAAGGACTCCTTCACAAGCTACAAGTCAGGTGACTATGGGACTGTGAAGATGGGAAATTATGGCGTGTCAAAAATCGTGGGAGTCAGTGATATTTGTGTGAAGACCGATGTGGGCTGCACATTGGTTCTCAGGGATGTGAGGCATATCCCAGACCTTCGCCTCAACTTGATGTCGACGGGAAGGTTGGATGATGATGACTATGAAAGTCGGTTTGTTGGTGGGCGATGGAAGCTCATCAAGAGTTCATTGTTCGAGGCCAAAGGAAATAAGTGTTGCACCCTGTACAAGGCAAGTGTCAGTATGTGCAAGGGTAGGTTGAACGCAGCGGAAGATTCAACTATTGACATGTGGCACAGGCGTCTAGGCCACATGAGTGAAAAAGGGCTTTGGGTACTAGCAAAGAAGCGGCTCCTTCCATACGTGACAGGCACACCTCTCAAAACCTGTCTTGATTGTTTATCAGGGAAACATCATAGAGTTTCTTTTGTTAAATCTACTTCTCATGTTAATAAAGTGCATGCATTAGATTTGGTTTATTCTGATGTTTGTGATCCTATGAGGACAAAAACCTTGGGTGGGGCATTGTATTTTGCTACTTTTATAGATGATGCATCTAGAAGGGTTTGGGCTTATACTTTGAAATCCAAGGACGAGGTCTTTGGTGTGTTTAAGTTGTTTCATGCTATGGTCGAGAGAGAGACAGGTAGACCATTGAAGTGCATCCACACTGACATTGGTGGTAAATACATTGGCGACTTTCACGAGTACTGCAAATCCCTGGGTATACGGCATGACAGATGATTCCCAAGACCCCTCAGCATAATGGTGTAGCTGAGCGAATGAATCGCACCATTGTTGAGAGAATCAGATGCATGTTATCCCATGCGAAATTGCCCAAGACGTTCTGGGGAGAAGCAATGCACACGGCGGTGTATTTGATAAACAGGTCTCCATCAGCCCCGTTGAATGGAGAAGTGTCTGAGAAGGTGTGGACTGGACATGATCCATCGTACAGTCATCTCAGGGTGTTTGGATGCAGGGCATCCGTTCACGTACCAAAGGACGAGAGGTCCAAGCTCGATATGAAGATCAGGCAGTGTGTGTTCTTAGGGTACGGTGATGAAAAGTTCGGTTACAGATTGTGGGATCCGACTGAGAGGAAACTCGTCAGGAGCAGAGATGTGGTTTTCTTTGAAGATCAGTGTATAGAAGACATTGGAAAGCCAGAGAAGAACTAGCCTAGTTCAGGTGAGCTAGAGGACATGGATCCTAAGTTACTCCTCCCGTGGTGCCTGATGACGGGGAGTAAGGTGCGAGGACGATGGAGTTCCTTCAAAGATGGACCAGGGAGCGGCCCCACTTGATCCACTGTTGAGCCACGGGTGAGGAGGTCATCTGGGACGGATAGTAGTCAAGAGGTATTCGCCACATGAGTACATTATGTTGACCGATGGGGAGAGCCGAAGATTATTCTAGGCCCTAGCCGACAAGAGCATAAGGGGAGTGGTTGAAAGCTATGTAAGAGGAGATGAAATCCTTGCATAAGAACCACACCTATGACATGGTGAAATTGCCAAAGACAAGAAAGCTTTGAGCAACAAGTAGGTGTTGAAAAGAAGATTGAGCGAAAATTCACAGACGAGGTTCAAGGCCGGACTTGTGGTGAAAGGTTTTGGTCGGAGGAAAGGCATAGACTTCGAGGAGATATTCTCACCAAGGTGAAGATGACATCTATACGGTGTTGCTTGGGTTGGCGGCTAGCATGGATCTGGAGATAAGAGCAGCTTATATGTTAAAACCGCCTTTCTCCATGGTGACCGGAAGAAGAGATCTACATGCACCAACCAGAGAGGAGTTCAAGTCAAGGGTAAAGAGCATATGGTGTGTAGGTGAGGAAGAGCTTGTATGGCCGAAACAAGCTCCACGGCAATGGTACAAGAAGTTCGACTCATTTATGTTGAAACATGGGTATGACAGAACGGAGTCGGACCACTGTGTGTTCATGCGCAAGTTCTCAGATGGTAATTTCTTAGTTCTGCTCTTATACGTTGATGACATGCTCATCATGGGAAAAGACATCAAGAAGATCAACAGGCCGAAACAGGAGTTGGGCAAGTCTTTATGATGAAAGACTTGAGCCCAACTAGACAGATCCTAGGAATGGAGATACCCATGACAGAAGCAGCAGGAAGCTCTGGCTGTCACAAGAGCGGTATATTGAGAAAGTCATAGAGCGGTTCAATATGAATGCAGCGAAACCGGTCAGTACTCCACTAGATGGTCACTTCAAATTGAGCGACAGGTAGTGTCCCAAGACGAAGGCAGAGGTGGAAGAGATGCAGAAGATTCCCTACGCGTTAGCGGTAGAAAGTTTGATGCATGCTATGGTATGTACACGCCCAGACATAGCATATGCGGTTGATATTGTCAGCCGGTATCTTGCCAATCCTGGCAAAAAGCATTGGGTAGCGGTGAAATGGATACTACGATATTTAAGAGGCTCATCCAGGTTGAGCTTATGCTATGGTGACGGTAAACCTGTGTTAGAGGGCTACACAGTGCAGATATGGCAGGTGACATAGACTCCAGGAAGTCTACATCGGGGTTCATGTTCACGTTTGCAGGGGGAGCGGTTTCTTGATAGAGCAAGCTACAGAAGGTTGTAGCATTATCGACGACAGAGGCCGAATACATTGCAGTCACAAAGGCATGTAAAGAGATGCTTTGGATGAAAAGGTTCCTACAGGAATTTAACCTAAAGCAGGAGGAGTACGTGGTCTATTGCAATAGTTAGAGTGTTATACACTTGAGCAAGAATCCAAGTCCAGCATTCCAAGTCGAAGCACATAGAGATTCGGTATCACCGGATCGTGGATACTTTAGGAACAAAAGTGCTTCTGACTTAAGAAGGTCCACACGGACGATAATGGGTCAGACATGATGACCAAGGCTTTGCTCAAGGGCAAGTTTGAGGTTTGTAGAAACCTGGCTGACTTGAAGAAGGTGGATCCCTCCTGGGTCAAAAAGGGAGAGATTTGATGGGTTTTTTTGACCCATCTTCGACTGATCGTGAGCCCTGCTCGACCGGTCGAAGGTTAGTGGTCGATCGGTCGAAGGTTGGTGGTCGACCGGTCGAAGGTTTGAGTCGTGACACGACTCAAAGTCCAGCGAGATTTTTTGCTGTTTTTTTACTGTAGCTACGACTAGTCGAAGGGATGGCTCGACTGGTCGAAGGGGTCCTACGACCAGTCGAAGACTCGGCTCGACTAGTCGTAGGTTACGCAGTTTGTTCCGCGATTTTGCGCGAAACTGCGGATTTGAGTCCTTTCGCAACTGGGATGCGGAAAGGAGTTTCCCAAAACTATAAAAGGGGTTGCCTAGGGATTTCTAGGGATGACAAGAGGGTTTCCTAAAGCTTTACAAGGGATTTGCTAAAGGGTTTAGGGCTATCAAAAGGTGAGAGAGAAGGAGAAAGAGAGAGAGGAAGCTTATAGAAGGGAGGTTCTGCTCGTGGAGGTTATCTACTGTGCAATCTATATCTCAGCGCTTCTATGTCCTCGTAATCGGTTAGATCTTTCCGTTTTCTCTATTTCTCTTATTGTTTATCCACTCCTGAGTGAGTGAAGAAGGTTGTAACGTTCTACTTCATAGTGGATTGTTGATCTGGACGAGGTCCCGTGGTTTTTACCTCTTTGAGGGTTTTCCACGTAAAAATCTCGTGTGGTGTGTGATTGATGCATTGATTGTTTTCATTGCTTTATTATCCATAATTCTGGTTTGTTTTGGAGGGCTAGATCCTAAGGTTTTGTGCAAGGCCCCCAGCAGGATGTCCTGGAAAATCATTCAGATTGGGAGATCTCAATCGTTCTACCAGTGGCCCAGGAATAGTCTTAAGAATAGCTATGAAAGTGTTCCCAGAAAAAGGCCAAAGATTGGATGGATGGGGACATCCAATATGGATGGATGGGGGCATCATATCAACAGTGCAGATAACCAACCATGGCATTACATGTAAGGAAAGCATGGCATTCTACATTCATCTAACATGGAATTATTTAAGCACTTAATCACACACCTAAATCTCTCCTCTTTTAGTTGCCAACCCACATTGATTGACAAGACTATCTAAAGAGATACATGATTTCCATTCAGAGAGTGCATCATTAGGGGTGTGTTTGGTTGCACCAAATTTCATGAAATATCATGATATTTTGCACCAGATTAGACTGATTAATCATGAAATATCACAATATTTGGTGCAACCAAACACCTTAAGTTAACATTTACCAAGTTTAGATCACCATTGAAATAAAACTTCCAATTCAGCAAGAATCCTTCGTCTCTGTGTTGCTTAAAAGGAAAACACAAGTCAAGAACAGGGAGAAAATAGGAAAAGGGAACCCACCCACCACCTACCAAGATAATTCCCTTGAACGTCAATACAACCCAAGACAATATACCAATACCAAGGAACCTGCAAAAAGCGCACAAAAAATGGGGGTGTGTTTGGATGTACTCTCCAATTGGGTTGAAATAATTAGTCTAATAAAGTGGAAATGATGAAATTGTAAGTCCCCTCTACATTCAGAACTTTCTATCGAGGGATACGGATCCAAATTTTCATTACATCACTTTCAAGTTGTAGTCAGAAGGAACACAATTGAAATTTGAGGGCTCTTCATCATTTTTGAATACCTAATATCAATGCGATTTGGCCGTCTTCTTGTTTAAACTGACCATTTGCAAAATAAAGCACTTGGGCATCCAAATGCGGACCTAATTTTCTTATAAACATAAGATAAAGCAAACATTTCATTGCAACTGCCAGTGTTGTTGAGCAGTGTTAGTCCAAGTAGCAAAATGAGCCCTATAATGGAAGCATATAGTCCACCAAAATCAAACTACATAAGATCCTAAATTTCAAAAAGAGAGAATGAGAAAAAATTTAAATCCATCTTCAGCAACCAAAATCAATTCCACTTGCCTCCTCAATTTGTAACATAGTGAATCATCTAGTTCTTCTTTCTTCAAACCAAAGAGTGGCTCACTGAATGAATGACCGAAAAGTTCTTTCCACTCCTGATTAAATGACTTTGTAATCTTGATTGACAAAAATGTGGTCAAGCGATATAGAATACGAAGGCTGAAAATGTTGTACAATACCATTGTGGGGCCTGCAGTTAAGGAATCCAAACAAGGTGTTCCATAACTGTAACGGTGGCCACCGCCATTACTGTTACAATACAGGCTGTAACAGCCATTACGACCTTTTTTTATTGAAAAAAAAAAAAGAGTTTTTGGACCGTTATGGGGCTGGGGCCATTATTGCTCTTTTTTCTGTAACGGCTGTTATGGTCCCGTAACACGTAATGGTTACGACCGTTACCGTTAACCAATTTTGAATACCATGGATCCAAACAGTGGATATGATGGTTAGACCACGAATGCCCATGTACCAAGAACACCTCAGATTGGAGTAATCCTAACCCTTGGATAGGTGACCAACAAACAAATGGTTAAGAAAAAGTAGAATCAGCAACCATTCGCATTCAACCGAAAGCAAGGCCAGATCTGATATAGCTAGGATTTTCAGATCTGGCATCTGGGTGCATGGGCCATCCATGGTAAGACACATCACATCAACAGTTAAACAACCAAAAGATGGGCTGCTCTTGTTCAAACTGAAAACCCAAATTGTGACATACAACCTGAGAGAACCTGAGCAGTTTAGAATTCTTCTTTGTTGGATTGGTGGAATCAAAAAGAGGATCTGGAAAACAAAACATTATTTCGGAAATTTTTTTTGGAAAAGAATCCTAAATTACTTGTTTGTTTTAGCATCCATGATTTCCATGAAAATGTAGATAGGTAAATAGTAAAAAAGTGAGAGCTCTCTCTCTCAAAAAATATGGAAATTTCCATCTCATAGTTTTTTTGTTTTTTTGTTTTTTTTTTTTTTTTTTCCTTTTTTCAAGGAAATAAAAATTACCCCTTTTGAGGAAAACCATGGAAATGCATTCCACAAATGCTTTTTGTTTTCGCTAGGGGTGTCAATGGGCACCCGACCTGCAGTTACCCAATGGACCTAACCTGATTTTAATGGGTCCGGGTCCAATTTTTTGGACCCATCAAGTCGGTCAGGTTTGGATCTCAACTTTTGGGACCCAGTTAAATTCAAGTACAGCCAGTTCGGGTCAGGTTCATCAGCTAGGACCTGGTTAAAAATCAGGTCAGCTTGGGTCAAGATCAGGTCCAATGAATTTTAATGGTGATACTGTATACATTAAAGAGTGCTCAAGTTATAGTGCTCCTAGTTGCATCGATTCACTTGGACAGTACAATCAAACGATCTAACCGTTTAATGTGCCAAGATCATATTGATTGGGTGATCCAATCCATTCTTGATGTGGCCTTCTTTTTTTATAGCCATCTTCTTTCCATGACATGGATGGGATGGTTACTATTGCCTAACAAAAGTGATTCTTTAGAATCATAAGGAATCCAGAATGGTCCCCAACAAATAGATGGATCAAATTGTTTCTTAAACCTATTTTTGTGTAAATGATCTTCATCAAATGGTTTAATGTTTGCCACATCAGCGTGACGTTTGCAAGGTAAACCATGAAACGTGCATTGGACCTAATGAACTGTCTAGATCGATGGATTGGACTAGGGTTGTTAATGGGTCAGCCTGGCTCGTCTGGCTTTTGGTCTTGGCCCGCCTTGGGCTGGGGTATCAGGCCCAAGGGCCAGGCTCAGCCCCCCCCCGCTGGCTGGGGCCAGGTATGGACCTATATTAAACAATGTAAGCCGGGCTTGGACAGAGATTGGCTAGCCCTAACCCAGCCCGTTGACACCCCTAGATTGGACTGTCTAAGTCTCCCAATGCAACTAGGAGCACTATAACTTCTAGTGCTCTACCAAGCACTTGCCTATGAGGGAGTAAGGTTTCTAAGTAGGAGAATAAGGTTTCCAAGCCATAGCCATGTGAGGGAGCCCATTCACACACCACATGTGTCAAAGTGGCACATGCATGTGATCTAAAGCCATCCAAAAAAGTGGGCCCCACCATATAAATGCTCTTATTTGACCCAAACCAACTACCTGACAGGTACCTAGACCCAATTGGATTCAAGTCAAGAGAGAGACTCAGACCCAAAACCTGCAAGACTTGAACCCGGCTAGCCTGGGTGTGGGTTCTATGGGACCCAACCCGACCCGACCTGTTGACAGCCCTAGTTTCACAAATGGCGGAAAACACTCCATATGTGGAAAACGATTTCTTTTTCAAGACTACAAAGTGAATACAATTTACTTTGAACATAAAGCTTAAACTTCTAATGAGTGCTGATGGCAATTACCTGGAGCTTTTGCCGTCGATACAAAAGAATGCTACCATAGACTAGAGCCAACAACAGATAGGTGAAGAGAGACTGAGTCAGCGGTGTGTTCACACCTATAAACAGATTCATCTAACGGTTCATAATTCACAAAATTGAAATTCACAAACAATAACAGTGGAAAATATATTTTCCATTAGATGCTTGGTAGGTGGGGCCCACCTTTTAGTAATTGACACTCTAGAGTCACCATTCATATGGTTGGCCTCATTATGGATGGGCCGTGTAGTAAAAACCTCCGCATCTGATAATCTTGACCATAACGTTGGTGGGACTCTCTGGTTATATGTGAACATTTAGCGGAATCATTTGCTGACCATCTAACTGATCGACGGTTAGGAATTGATCAGTGGAGCATGCATTATTTTGCCAGGGCCCATCAAATGATGGGATCCACAATACGAACATTTTGGATCACAAAAAAGATAGGCCCCACTTATCAGTTGCTGTGCTGAGTTTGCTCTGAATGTGAACTGAAAAGTCCTGGCCATATGATTAGTAGATCATTTACCACTGAATGTGGACTACTTGCTATATCTGTCCGTTTGCTGCCACCAATCAGAGGTTAAGATAATCCAGTAGAAAAAAATAAATCCTGGCTCTTGACCATCAGTGATGGGACCCTCCAGATGAACGGTACAGATCACAAGAAGGTGGGCCCCACCTGCCAAGCTATTGTGCAACGCCATTATTTTTAGGAGGGTATTGTAAGATGCTCAACCAGAGAACATGCTGCAGTATACTCCAGGATTTCAATTTGGAGCTGGGGCCCATGGTTCTGCGATGTAGAATGTCTGTTGGGCCCCATAATGGATGGAGGATGCTGCAGATATCTCCATGAGTGGAAGATCCTAGCCACCAATCTGGGCCCTTTTTTCAGTTGAATGTGGATTCCTATGTATTTCTCTTCTTAACCGTTTATTTGCAGGCCACAAATTTAGTAACTTGAAACTTCCCATTTAGGAGATTTTCAGGGCATGGCCAATCCATGTTAGCTGGCAACAGGCCAACGGTCTGGATCGCTAAACCATGGGCCCCACTTATCCAAATCAAGAAATCAAGTGTACAGTTCATAACATGGGGTAAAGTATCCCATACAATGTCCCCAATTCAGCCAGAGGAATTGTACGGCGAGGTTCTGCTCAGCATCTTTGAACTCTGAGTTGGAAAGGTGGAGACTGTGGATCAGAAATCCAGACCGTTGGTCCGATGGGCCCCACCATGGATGTGGCATTCCCTCAAAAATCCACCTGATCCAACAATCCTAATCCTTCCATCAGTGGCCAGAAAGTAGCCAGTCGAGAAAAACCAACTACCCAACTGCTACAAGCTTCCATTCCAGGAGAACCTCGTGACACGGTCTATCCATGCCGAGGCCCACCCAATCAACAGCCTCGATCTCCGATACGTGTGGTCTACACGTGCATACTCAATGCTCGAGGATATTATCGATATCCTCGGCCGAAGTTTCATGGGTTTTGCTGCATGCAGCCCTGTTTGTCTACCTTCGATCGGAGGATTCTTGTACCAAAAGTGGAAAAAAGGGGCGCATCTAGCAAAAACGAGGGGGCGTGGATTTGCACAGAACGAGACGCGAAGATAACCCTAAAAAGAGTAAACGGAAACTGTTTAAACGGAACGGAGTTATTGGGTACCGAAGCTGGCGATGAGAGAGGAGGTGAAGCTGGTGGCTGCGAGGAAGAGAGACATGAGCTGGCCGAGTAGCAGGAGCAATACCACGCGACGAACCTTGCTCCGCTCCATCGCAGAGAGAGAGAGAGAGAGAGAGAGAGAGAGAGAGAGAGAGAGTGAGCTGGTTGCAGGAGAGAAGCACGTGGTCATTTATAGGGCAGAGAGAGGGGGGGAGTGGCAGTTGATTTTTCTTCCTCAGCAACCGGAGAGTAGCGTGCAAAGTGACAAATCTCATTCTCAGCCATTTCTCGCGATTTTTTCATATTTTCTTGTTTTTCTCGCGAAAGTTATGGGGAAGATCTTCCCTCAAAATAAAATATTAAAATATTTATTAAAAAAATTAATAAAACAATATAAAAATAGATGCTCGCATCCAAGCGAGGGTTTATTTTCTTAATTAACCGAGTAGCGTTTTAAATTTTTTATATTATCTCTAACAACTTTTGGAAAAGCTATGAACGAAAATAACTTTAATTCTTTTTCTCATTGTTGTTCTTTAAAAAAAAAAGCAAATAATTCAGAAAAAATATCTATTCAATATTTTCTTCTTCTTTAAAAAATTAAAAAAGAATTAAAAATATATCAAATAAATAAAATAATTTATCATCACACACATCAAATAAATCATAAAAAATATCTATTCAATATTATCTTCTTCTTTGAAAAATAAAAATAAAAAGAATAAAAATATCAAATAAATAAAATAATTTATCATCCAAGTTTAGCCAATTAAATTTTTCCTGAAGCTTTTCAACTTTGAACCCATCTCGAATTTTTTCTTTTCTTTTTGAAAACAAATAACAAATAAATTAAAAATTAATTAATAAACAAAAAAATATCTTAATTTTCTTAAATAAAAATAAAATTTAAGAAAAAATAATTAGCTTGGCTCGACTCGAATCGGCCATTCAAGATGAGTCAATCCGAGTGACTCAAGCTACCAAAAAGCTACTTTACTCAAATGTACTTCTTACTCATTTTTTTGAAAACAAACAACAAATAAATTTAAAATTAATTAATTAACAGAAAAATCTTAATTCTCTTACATAAAACTCAAGAAAAAATTAAAAAGCCACCAAAAGCAACCACAAATGTACCATCATCGAATCACAGTGAATGACAACCCTGTGGTGTATCAAGGGTTAACCTTAACCCCAACCGCGTAATGTACTAATAGTAAATCAGCATAGTTAATTTTTTTTTCTTTTTATCATTTTTTAAAAGAAAAAAAAAAGCATGAAGAGAAAAATATAAGTTGTTTTATTTATTTGATAATGTTATTTTTATTATCCTTTTATTGTTTATTTTTTATTTAAGAAGATTAATTTTTTATTAATTAATTTGTTTATTTATCCTTTTTTCAAAAACGCTGTAGAAGAAAAAGAAAAACAATGAAAAGAAGAAGATAAATTATTTTACTTATTTAATATTTTTATTTTCATCCTCGTTTTTCTTTTAAAAGATTAAGAACGTTTTTTATGAGTTAATTTTTTTAATTTATTTATCTTTTTCCAGAAAGAAAAAATTGAAGAGGAAGAAAAACCTCAAAAATTAAATTTAAAAAAAAAAAGATAAATTATTTAATTTATTTAAAATTTTTTATTTTCTAAAGGAGAAGAAAAGAAGATACCAAAGATAATCACTAATATTTTTTTTTATAAATATATATTTTTTAAGAATAAAAAGAAAGGACCGGAAAATAAAGCAATGGCATTTTCATCCGTAACTTATTTTGCCTTTTGTCAAAAAGTGATTCAAAGTTAAGAAAAATAAGTCTAATTACTTAATTAAGGTAGACATTGGGTTTACTTAGATAATAAACCCTCTAACTCAGAGTAGATTTTAAAGATTTAATACCTTATCTTATCATGGGGGCCCACTTAGATGAATATGTTATATATTTCACGTGATCCATATATTTTTCTATTTTAAAATAGAATTTCAAAACTCAGTTGATCCAGATCTTAGGTGAAAACATTTGGGAATGACCATTATAAGCTTTTTGTTGACAAAAGTTTCATATTAAGCTTATCTTTATTTTTACTTTTATCCAGGTCTGGTTGAACTTATCAACAGCTTCCATGGCAATTAAACATTACAGTGGGCCATATAAAACTTTTGAAGGACTATTCATGTGGTGTGGTCCACTTGAGATTTGGATCTGCTTAATTTTGGGACAGCATCCATGCCGAAAAAATAGATGTAGGGTGGATATACACCACATCATCAGCTGGCCGCATGTAAGGATATAGCAGCCACCGGGGGACGCGGATTTCTTTCGCAGGAAGTTCCTGCGCAAGGATTCTGGATGGGCCCACTATGATGTTTGTTAGAAATCCAACCCGTCCATCCGTTTTTTGAACTCATTTTAGTACATTGAGACCGAAAATGATTAGGATCCAAAACTCAAGTGAGTCATACTAGATGAAACAGTGGGGAAAGAAATTCCTACCGTTGAAACCTTCCCAGGATCCACCTTGACGTTTATATTCCATCCAAACCGTTTATAAGGTCATTTTCACTGAGATAAAATGAAAAGGCAAAGAAATTAAACCGATACAAAACTTTTGTGGCCATATAAATGTTTCAACGGTGGTCACTAAATCCCTACTGTTTCCTCTCGCGTGGCTTACTTGAGTTTTTGATCCTCATCATTTTTGGTGGCATGTCCTAAAATGAACTCGAAAAATGGATGAACGGAGTGACTTTCTCACAAACATCATAGTGGACCCCATCCAGAATCCTTGCGCAGGAACTTCCTGCGAAAGGCTTTCGTAGGAAATCCGCGTCCGCCACCGGGTAACACCATATCCACTCCCATTGCCAGGTGGCAGGGTCTCATTATTTGGACTTTTCAGATTTATGGTACATGACACGTGTATGGTAAAGATTCATAATAAGAAACTTAATCTGAACGGCTGATCATCCGTATGGGTCATATACGTTGAATACGGACCACTGAGAAAACCACCAATGGCTGACATCCAACTCCACGATCAACTGTCGGGATCGATTCTTTCCATTTAGCTATTCCATCAAATAGGCCATTCAAAATAATGCATAGGGTGAACGCTTCTGATAACCATGATCTCAACAAAAGTAGGCCCCACAGAGCGATGCACGCTTGCAAGCCTAAGTCGCGACATATGTGAAAAGGAGCGCGGAGAAGCGACAAACAAGAAAGGCTGGAAGACTTGCGAGATTTTGCGAGTTTTTTTTTTTTTGGTCATAATAGCCTGGTAGCGTAACAGACTGGCATTTGCCCGAGCTCTCTAAACTTAAGTTCTTTTCAATCCCAAGGGCACTTTTTCATTTTTTTTTCAAGAATGAAAATGCATATATGTCACGGTTGTTCCTCGAACATCATGCTTTTGCCTTGGAAGGAAAAAAGTTTTTTGAAAATGGGACATGGGCATCACAAAAATAAGATTTCGACTCATCGTCTGGTCAGTTTGATCCGTTAATTTTAATCGGATAGCCTTAAATCTGTATAAAAGATTTTTTTTTTTTTTCTATTTGAAATTCTCTGTGGCCTACAACTATACTAAATTATAAGTTAATTCTCTTCTCTGATGTGGTTCATATGTGATGAGTTTTACTCTTAAACTTGGGCTGATGACACAAAATTAGAACCCCTTACATGTGAACAGGATAGATTTACTTCAAGACAAGCTAGTACGCCTCACGTAGGATATATATGATTTCAAAACGTAGGACCCTTACAACACGAGAGTCATTTGGCCGTTTTCTTTTTCCTTAGTTTTTTCCATGGGAGGGAGAGGGCGTGAAAGGGATGATGGTGTTCCTTCTTCATTCATTAGTTCCCTTTATTGTTATTTTCCTTCTTCTTTTTTTTTAATGAATGGTGTGAGTTTTTTAAAGAGATGAGAGTGTGGTGGTTCCCTTTATATATATATATATATATATATATATATATATATATATATATATATATATATATATATATATATATATATTGATTGTGGAAGTTTATAAAAGGAAGGATGATGTAAAAGAATGTTGTAATGGACGAATATGATGACTATCATAATGGATAAATGTTGTTATGAATGAATTTTTATAATGGATGAATGTTGAAATTGAAGTATATTGTAATGGATGAATGTTGTATGTTGGATCACTAATATTTAGTATTGCGGATCGCCGATATTTAGTGTGGATTGTCAATATTCAATATGAACCGATGATATTCATTGTGGACTACTGATATTCATTGTGAACTGTTGATATTAATAGTGTACCGTTGATATTCACTATGGATTACTGATATTAATAGTGGATTACGGATATTCATTATGAACCATTGATATTCATTGTGAACTGTTGATATTAATAGTGCACCACCGATATTCACTATGGACCACTGATATTCACCGTGAATCGTTGATATTAATAGTGGACAACTGATATTCATTGTGGACTACTAATATTAACAGTGGGCCGTTGATATTCACTATGGACTGTTGATATTTACTATGGACCACAGATAATATCAGTGATCTACAGTGAATATTAGCGGTCCCACGAAAATGGTCATAACTCCCTCATTATATTTCAATTTTAGTAATCTTATACTCGTTAGAAAGATAATTTGATGATTTTTCAAATGACTTTAAAATTATATCATTTCGACACAATTTAATTATCTAAAAGTGGACCCAAAATTCATCACTCACTATGGACTGTAAATATTCATTGTGGCTCATTGATCCCACAAAAATAACTATAATTTACTTGTTATATATCTGATTTGGTTAATCTTATGTTCATTGGAAAGATAATTTGATGAACTATCAAATGAATTTAGAATCATCTCATTTGATTATCCAAAAGTGGGTCCAAAATTCATCATTTACCGTGTACTGCAGATATTTATTATGGGTCGTCGATCCTACGAAAATGACCATAACTCCCTCATTACAGTCGAGACTCAAATGCTACATATTTAACCCTTCAATTACATTAGTTATCCTAGCATTTAAGTGTTAATTTGATTTAATTATATACATTTTCGTCATGTGAGGTGATTTGGAAGCTTATGATGAATATGTACTTTAAAGGATGAATTTATAGCTCAAAAGAAGATAATGAAGAATTGGAGATTTGGAAATCATTAATGAAGAATTCACATACCAAAGATCTAAGGAAGCCAAGTGGGGAATAAAGAGAATTAAAGATTTGAAGTAAAGAAAATGAATCCTGAAAATTGGCCAGAAAAATCATATTCTGAAATTCCGAATCTACAAAGACAAAGTTTTAAAATAATTTTGGAAACAAACTTCGATGATATCGAACCAGTTCAATGACATCGACAATTTCAGGAATTTTGGGCTTAACTCATTGGACAGTTTTAGACGATTTTCAATGACATCGAAAGTGCTTCGATATCATCGAAGGTGTCATCGAAGCCGCGATAACTGCATAAATTTAAAGGTGGTTTGCAAATTTTTTCGAGGCGATACGAAAGTTTGAGTTCTAAAATTATTTTAAGGATTCTCTAAACTATTCCAAATCATCTTCTAGAGTTTGGAAAGATAGAGAAGGCCTAGGTGGAGCACCGACAACATTCTTCTACTTAGATATCTTCGTGGGTTCAAGTAGATCTTTTAATTTTTCTTTTGTTTTTGAGTTACCTATTAGTAGCTAATCTCTTAGCTAAGGTTAATGGATGAAGTTTGTGGTTAATTTCAGTGTTTAATGTGTTGAATTCAATGCTATTATTTTGAATGATGATAGTAAATTGGTTTGGTTTGAATTTACTTTAAAACTCTTTGAGTTGTTTATTTTTGGATTTATTGTGCATTTTGGATACAATGAATGCTCCGATTCAGCAATTGTTTAGCATCGATCTAGAGAAGGAATCCATCTATATAATTGATTGATCCAATGATGTTTAGGGTTGTATTGGATGTTTTCGATTCCATGTGATTGATATTCGAGTGCTTAATGGAAAAACTGGTCAATTAAAATCATATTCTTCTTAATACTTGTAAAGGGTTTAACCGCTCTATTATCCGACTGGATAGATTAGGAATTCAATTCCAATTGTGTTATTTTATACTGAAGCAGCAAATTAATGTTGAGATTACTATAAGTGGATTCCCATATCCTTAGTGCTTTATCTTTATTATTTATTTTTTCCTTCACATCACTAGATTAAAATCCAACCAACCAAGTTAGGCTTAGATTTGTATTACACCGTGTTCCCCATTCCCTGTGGATTCGACCTCAGTCTCACCGAGTTATTACTATAGCACAGCCCTGCTCTTGGGGTTGCTAACAAGTTTTTGGCACCGTTGCTGGAAAGTGGCATTGAATACAATTAGGTTTAGGTTTTCTAGGTTTGATTTTTTGTTTTAGGTTAGATTTTTTGTTTTCCAAAATTTTCTAAACTAGGGTTTTTAGGATTTTTTCAATTTTCAAAATTTTGTTTTTATGGTTTATCTTATTTTTTCTCTAACATTACTAACATCAGTTAATTATTTTTATTTGTACGATCTTCAATTTTAGTTTCTCTCTTCTGGTAACATCCTCCCTTACTCCATCTATTTGCTTTCTTTATTGTTGTAGGATTTTTCTATAGATTTTTTTATTAGGGTTTCGTTTTATCATGTTCATGCAAGAGTGGACACGTGAATGTACTCTAATAAACTTCTAAGTGACTAGAGATGGTTGTCAAATCAGTATATTAGGAAACAACATTCTTCTTATAATTTTACTAAAACTATGATCGAGAACTGACCGGAATATAATGCTCCCCCGGTTAAAAAATTATTACGTGATTATAAGATGGAGAACAATTATCATCCATTAGTTAAGAAAAAAATAATGCATGAGTATATTATGGGTGGTAACGCTTATCAACAACCTTTAAACTCCCCCTCATATGACCTGTATTTATACAATTGGTGGAAACATCAAAGTTTAAATTGGAGAGGTGTACCAATCATGGATTCCAGTGTTATCCTCTTAGATCCCTGTAACGTCTGAGATTTTTGCTATTTTAAACTTTCAAAAATCCTTAACATTTTTCGATATGATTAACCTATGTTGCCACTTACTGACCATTGACGCTCGAAGTAAGCCTATACACAAGTAGTACTAGTAAAGAAAGACACAAATTCGATTAATCAACTGTAGAAAGCTAACGAATTCGCTCGATCATTTAAAGCATCGAGTTTAGTCTTGTGATTTGTTCATATAGGGCCCAAATCTAGCCGATCTATCGCCGACTAATCAAGACGACCATAATTAAATTAAATGTCTACCTAAAGCCGAGACAATTAGGGGTTGGATCGTAATTAGCAAACCAAAGTGACCCAATTATCCATTTAGCCTACGAACCAACGGTTTAGAATTATTATGATTGAATTGCCATTTTCGCTAATTGCGAATAGGCCACATTATGAACTTAGCTAATTTAAACCCTAATCATTACGCACAAGAAATCTTCCTACCCAATTCATTTCATAAATGCCATGATTATCCGAATAAGCTCTAGATCGCTCATTAGTGGGTCATTAAACCTAATGCTATAGAAAGACGTTCGTCTTAGCGGGCTTGACATCCATTGCAGGTGAAAATTAAGGTAATACCCAAAACAGTGTAACCTGCGCTAGAAGCCGGGTGCTTGAAATGTGCAAATACCTAAGACTGAAACCTGATACTTAAGTGAAATGAACCTCCCACTCTTTCGTAAAGTTATGGCTTTCCGACCGTTAGATCACAACCAAAGTCGGGGTATCGACTAAAGATACTTCCCCACACATATCTGTATAGTTGTGGCCTCTATTGACCATTGGTGACCGTCAAACATACACTACGCCAAAAGTGGGGATTTGCGACGCATAATGTCCGTCGCAAAAATCTCTTGGTTTAACGACGGATTTAATCCGTTGCTAACGGAAAAAGTCCGTCGCTAATCCCGTCTTTCTCGAAAATCGTAGTTAAAACGTCGCGGAATTTCACGACGGACCGAAATCCGTCGCTAAAATCTGATTTACGACGGATTTTGGTCCGTCGTAAAATAGCGACGGTCTAAATCCGTCGCAAATTTTCATTTGGGTTGCAAAATTCCCGCCCAAAATACCGCTGGCGACGGTTTTCAGTTACTTTTGCGACGGATCACGTTCCGTCGTAAAAGGTCTTTTGCCCTAAACAATTTTTTTTTTTCATTTTTTTAAGAATATGGTGGAAAAATATGTTTTTTTTTGTAGTCTAGTAATTGTTTTAAATAGAATTTCACTGGTTTAATTGTACATAAGATTATTTTTTAACAATTGATTGAATGCAAAAAAAAAAAAAAATGTTTTTATAACAAATGAGTGGAAATTATTATTTTTTTTATTTTAAAACTAATACAAATGATTTGTAATATCACATGAAAAAAAAAATATTGAGAATAAAAAATTTAACAATGTTAGAGAAAAAAATGAGACTTTGAAAAAATAAAAATCGTGATTTAATAAAAATCTATCTTGTGGGGCAAAAAAAAAAAAAAAGAATATTGAATAAAGTTGATAAATTTGAAAAAAAAAAAAAAAGCATTTGATTTTGAGAAAAAAATAATATCCTAAAAAAGAAAATTAAAAATATTTTAAAAAATGTGAAAATTTTCACAATGTTGAAGAATGAAAATATTTTGAAAAAGAAAATGAGAGTTTGTATTTTGAAAAATAAAATAAAATTGAGAAGTCCGATAAAAATTGACAAATTCAAGTAAAATGCTTTTTTATTTTTTAAATGGAGAAGTTAAAAAGAATTGAAAATTTTAAAATAAAACAATATTAAAAATCGATACTTTATCAAAAAAACAAACATTTTGAAATGAAAAATAAATAAGTTGAAAAAATTTGTGATTTTGAAAAATAATTGAAAATGTTCAAAATTTGAAATTAAAAGAAAAAGCTATTTATAAAAACATTGAGATTTTGAAAAATAATATATCATTTTAAAAAAGAAAATTGAAAAGTTGAAAATAAAATGATGCTTTTGAAGAAAAAAAAAAACCGGCATTTTGGAATTTTTGGGGAAAATTTTTTTTTGTGAAAATTTTAAAGATTTTGAAAATAAAAATTCAGAATTTGTATTTTATTACTTTTTTAAAAATATTTTATAATAAAAATGATATTTTGTTAAAAGTTTTCAAAGAAAAATTAAGAGTAAAAAAATATACATTTTGAAAAAAAATGTTATTTTTAAATGGAAATTGAAATTTATCTGTGGAAAAAAAAATTTTAATAAATTATTAGGCACATTCAGTAATTGAACATTTAACCATTTTTGGATAATCGAATTAGTCTAGATTGAAGAGTAAATAACTTTAGATGTTTAAATCAAATTTCACTTAAATTGTTGATCAATCTTGTATGCCCAATATCTTTCTCATATGTAGCTAGCTTGATTGGGGTGAGTAACTAGTCAAATTGAGGGTATTGATTAGTAAAGTAGAGTGAATGGACCAGACTGCAGACATATAAAATGGGTCAAATATTATTGTCAAAATTATAACCCAACTTATTGACCTCGTAAGAACCTTAGAATTATTGTTAGTAAGTTTTGTGGGCCCCATCATGATGTGTGTCGAACATCAACACCGTGCATTTGATGTGTCCCCTTTAGGCTATGAGATATCTCATGAATCATCCGTATACGAAACTCAGGTGGGCCATGCCATCTAAAACCATGTGAAGACATCCTAAAAAGTATAAAAGCACTTTGTGGGGCCCACATGAGTTTTGGATGCGGCTGAAACTTGGTCTGACCCCTCATCCAAGTGGGACATATATAATGAGCGGGTTAGATATGTGAATCACATTTAGGCAGGCCCAATATATAATTATGAATGTTTTAAGGAAACCTCTCTCCACTACATTTAGGTGAGTTACTCATTACTCATTACCAGAGTAAATTTTATGGGGTCCACCATTATTTATTTATTTTATCCACTCCGTTCATCCATGTTAACAGATAATTTGAGGTCTAAAGAATAAAAATGAAGCATATCCAAAGCTCAAGTGGACCACACCACAAGAAATAGCGTGATTGAACCTCTACCATTGAAAAATTCTTGGAGGCCACAGAAGTTTTGGATCAAGCTGATGTTTGTGTTTTCTCTTCATTCATATCTTTTTGATATTATGAACAGGTTGGATGGCAAATAAACATTACTGTGGGCCCAAGGAAGGTATTAACGGTGGAAATCATTATTCCACACTTTTCGTGTGGCATGGTCCACTTAAGCTTTAGATTTACCAAAAATTTGGGATCAACCCATACTGTTCATTCATTTTTCGAGATTATTTTCCCACTTTCACCCCTAATGAAGGCATTTTCCAATGAGGGAAGGAAACATATTTCTCAAAGATTGAAGTACAAATGTGCCACCATCTACAATTGCCTTGTATGTATCACATGTCAATGTGCCAAATTAGCCATTGTCTATCTTCAATTGCCTTGTATGTGTGATGTGCCAAATGAGCCATTGTCCATCTCTAGTTACACCTGCACATGCCACTATGCCACACATGCCAATGTGCAACATGTGCCACCTGAGATCTATATCGAGCTCGTTTTTAGGTATCAACCCTGAAATGATGTTGGGAAATGGATGGACGACGTGGTTAAAACATATAGAGACGGATTGGCTACTCCCCTTGACACTAGCCCCGGGGCTGGTGGTCGGTGCTTTGTGGGCCCCACTTTGATGTATGTATTTCATCTAATCCGTTCATCCATTTTTAAAGACGATTTTAGTGCTTCATCCCAAAAATGAGAGGGATATAAATCTCAGGTGGATCACACCATAGGAAAACAATAGTGATTGAATATCCATCATTTAAATCCTACTAAGGCCCACTATACTATTTATTTGACATCCAATATGTTGATTAGGTCATAAAGACCCAGATGAAGGGAAAAAACAAATATTAGCTTGATCCAATACTTTTATGGGCCCCAAAAAGTTTTGAATAGTTGACGTTCATTCAACACTGTTTCCTATAATGTGGTCCACTTGAGATTGGGATATACCTCATTTTTTGTGTAATACCATAAAATGATCTAGAAAAATAGATGGACGGAATTGATGAAACACATACATCATGGTGGGGCCCACAAATGACCGACCACCAGCCATTGGCTGGTGGTAGGGGGAGTAGCCAGTCCATTTCCAAAGCATATACAAAATGGAGCCTTCCAGATCCAAAGCTCAGCCCCGTGGAAGTGGATAACGTACTGAGTAACAGAGTACACTAAGCTGTGGGCCTCACTGTCATTCATGAATTCGATCGACTCCTATCCATCTCTTTTAATAGATAATTTCATGGTTTTAATCAAAAAATTGAGTGGATCCAATCCTCAGTTGGAGCACACCACCGGAAACAGTGTGAATTGAACATCTACAGTTGAAAATTTATTAGGGGCCAAAGAAATTTTAGATCGAGCTGATATTTGTGTTTTCCGTTAATCCATGTGTTTCTGATCTTATGAACAGGTTGGATGACAAATAAACATCACTGAGGGCCTTAGAAAGTTTTCAACGGTGAAAATCAATATTTCTACTTTTTCCTGTGGTATGGTCCACTTGATCTTTGCATATGCATCAATTTTGGGTTCAACCCCTAAAATGATCTGAAAAAGCGAATGGACGGCGTGGATAAACCAGATTCATTCATGGTGGGCCCGACAGAGTGCGTACCGAGTTACCCACTTCCAACCGGATGTTTTGTTTTGTTTTTTTTTAATTGCACAGTGACAGTGTGAGTTTTATATTTGATGTAAAATAGTGGTGACTTATTCATAACAATAGTGACAATGAGATGGTGTTATCCAGACCATCTAAATAATGGTTCTAGTTGTAAATGTCTAATATTTATACTTTTTTCCTATATAATACTATCTTAATCATCTAGTAAATGGTGCCTTATATATATATGGTTGTTATTGTAGTTTATAATATAAATGATGTAAAACTCACAATGGTCGTATTTGAAAGTAACATTTAATTTTAGAAGAGGATTTCCAAATCCATCTTTCGTGGAGAGGACGCCGGTCTTCATTCAAACAAAGCCGCTGGATTTCCTCTCTCAACGTTCATTTACGTTGCTACGAAGTTGCAATCGGGGGATTTTCAGGTACGTCGTTTCAAATTCCTCTTTTTCTTTCTATGATTTATCATAATAGAAGAAAATCTCTGCGTTTTGGTGTAAATTTCCCGGAGATCAGTTAATTTTAGGGTTTCATATACGCCATTTGATTTTTCCACGATTTTTGCATTTTCTTTCTTCCGATTTTTTTAGTTATCTCGAGTTTTTTTTTTTTTTTTTCCGGTAGATCGTTGATGATTATCATGTTTCTGAAATTTTGGGGGTTTTCCTTGAAATTTTTCTAGGTTAGGATCTTTTGCAGGAAGTTCCACGGATTTTGTACGATTTTCATGAAAATCAATTTTTTTTTTTTTTTTTTTGGAGTTTCTGTGATTACTTGGGAAGATTGCTTCTTTAAGCATGTGTAGATCGAATTTTATGGTTTTTTTTACCTACAGGAAGGCAATAATTTTTTGTAATTTTTTATTTTTTAAATAATTTTTTGGGTTTTTATATAAACATTCCCGAGGGATCTAAATTTTCCCAAATAATGACTAAACAATTAGAAATTACATGGAGGTGCTTTTTGGGAGATTTTCAAAAAACCCCAAAAACTGGACCCATCAATCTAGCATGGGAGCCATGTGTTTGTGTAGAATGCAGACCGTTACCACCCTCACTCATTCTTTGGCATATGACCCACATGATGAGTGCTTGATTTTTGGGGAGTCACCACATCCATTTATGATTGGTTATGGGACTTCAAGAACTAGATCCAGACCTATAATGACCCGGGACCTCGTATGATCTGTACCCAAGTAGTCGGGTGTGGGAACTATAGGACCTGACCAGGCCTTTAACCAAATGCCAGAAATTTATAGATGTCTTACTCAAATTATATAGACTAAATTTCTGGAGCATTAAATGCATGCAATTTTGCTTATGTTGAGAGGCTGATGTACTGTGGATCATTTTACTAGCTGAAAACCACTTTACCATACTTTAAAAATGTGGAGGCATTGTTTGGTAAAATTAGTCTTCTTCTTCTTCTTCTTTCAACTATTGTATTAAATTATTAGCTTGTATTTGTGGAAAAAAAAAAAAAAAACACCGACTATTTGTTGCTTTCTATGAATTGGTTCTGGGTCCAAAGGTTTGGTTCTTTTAGGTCTGGTCTTCAAAGAGATGGGTTTTGATTTCACTCCTCTTCCAAAAACATAAGAGGAGCTATTGGAGACTTCATAACTAATTGCAGGCATCTTACACTGTTGGTGGGCATTCATTTAGTGCAGCTGACATTAAATTCATTATTATAAAGATAACACCTCTAGCACATCGCCCACAAATAGTATGTAATCTATGTTACAAGGACTCCATTCCTCTTTGATTTTCTTTAAATTCACGAAATATTATATTATGTAATCAGCATTTTATTTTCAGCCCCAAAAATGAATGTTTCCACCCTAACATGGATTTTTTTTTTTTTCCTACGAGTGCTTTTAACAATCTCTTTACTGACCAAATTACCCTCCCCCAAAGTGTGTTTGGATGTACACGAAATTCCAGGAATGAATATTTTTGTCCATTCCGCTGAGCATCTGTGGCTGCGTGAAAACCCAAAACTACATTACGTACCACAAATCATATCCATTGTACATCAGTTAGGATCTGAGACAAAATGATATTATTTGGCAGAAAGCATCCTGCCTACCTACATTTCTAGTTTCTACGGACACCCAAACATACTCTATCCTTCATTTTGTCTTTCTATTTAAATGGATATTTCATTTTGTGCTCTATATGTATGAGTCACAATATTTATGTATGAGTCAATGCTAGACTAGTAGTTATTGTCATCTAAATTCAAATAGTCCATCCAAGCACACCTATAAGGTTTGAAAATATTTGTGAACATATTTTAACTAGGTTATGCTACTTCTGTTTCTTAGTAATGATTTCTTCTTGTTTACAAAAAAAAAAAAAAAAAAAAAAAAAAAAAAAAAAACCTTAGATCATATATTTGCCTGCTTATTTCAGGATGCTTTTGCTTTTGAGAAAAGAAAAGCAAAGCCAAAATAATCTGCTTCTCTACTGGATATGGGAAAACTTCTGTTGGACTGGCCCATGATTGGAAGGTATGCATACTGGTATAAATTGTTGTGACTTGTGAGGTAGATGAACGTTGGATTTTTATATAGTCACCACAGTGGGCCTAAAAATCAAGGGTGAATGTATCTTTTAACTGTTTTCTTTGGCGTGGCTGCCAGATCGGCTCGATTTTTGTCCTAGGGCCTAATGTGGGATTACATATCTAAGAGTGGATTTTACTTATACAATGCGGTAAGCCCCCTAAAAAATCAATAGTGGGCGACATCATCCAACTATTTCTAAATTTCTGCTGATATATTTAAATAATAATAAAAAAATGCTCACCCTGATTTTTCACCCAGTGTATGCAAGATCCACTCCCACCATTAGACGTGTAATACCACGTTAGGCTTAGGGATAAGAAAATCAGGTTGACTTATGATATAGGTAGGCAAGACCGAAGAAAACAGTTGGGAGAGACATCCACTCTTGATTTTTAGAGGGCCCATTGTGATGATTACATGATGTCAACGATTTGGATGGTGGACGTTGGACAATCATGTGGTCCACCTTAATCATAATGGGGCTGATTTTTGGGCCATGGGCTTGGGGTGACGCATCTGGTGGTGGTCGGGATGGACTTCACATAAACATCATGGTGGGGCCCACCTAGCCTCCAATAATAATTGCTTAAATTAATTAATGGGGGTAACTTATTAAAACCTTTTTGAAAAAGTTACCTATAAATGCAAATATTACTAAGGTATTTTGTAAATTTCCTTTCCTTTTTCTAACTGAAGCTTGTTGGTATATAATATGGGTTGGCCTACACTTGTTGGGCTTTTAGTCCTAGATCTCCTTTGGTCGGATTTGGGTTGTGATATGGTTGGGCTTGGAATTAAAATGCAGGCCTGTTTTTCAAACGGCCGCACGTAGACTGTCTACAGACCTAACCCGAATGTGGTTATATCCAACACAAACCATGGAATTCAATGCCCATCCGCATCATAAAAAAAAAAAAAAAAAAAAAAAACAAAGTGTAGAATTTACATTTCGGTACCATTTTCAAAAGATTTTCAATAAGCCATCCTATTAATTTAAGTAATTACCTTGGTATGGCCCCACATGAATTATGAACGGGCCTTATGTGTGGGGATTAGGACTAAATTTTGATTGGAGTGGATTTCATATTATAATGGCAGTGGACCTGTAAAAATCAAGGGTGGATATCTCTCTCCCACACTATTCCTTTGTTGTGGCCCACTTGAATAATAGGAATCATGATTTTTTGGCCTTAGGCTTAATGTTGGATTAGGTGTGGCCCACTTTTTCAAATAATAGTTATTTGAAAAAGTCTTTCAAAAGGGTTTGCAGATTCTGTGGGCCCATAGTGGTGTTAACGTGAAATCCATCCTCACCACAAGTAGTAGTTCTTTCATGTATACATATTGCCAGGAAAAAAATAGCACATCAGGGACTGATAATCTAAAGCCACCGTACTCATTTGGTTTTTCAACATCCAGAAGTACCATATTCAATTTTTCTTTTTCAATGTCCATAAGCAGTAGAAATTTCAAAAGAGGAATTCTGACTGCAAATGGGACAAACAACTGACTGATGCTTACAAAATCCAAACTGTTCGTGTGGTGGGCCACAACACGGATAGACCATGGTTAGAAAATGGTTAGAAAATTATGGAATTGTCGAATTTAAAACACATGAATCAACGTGTTCATAAGGTTGCTTGGTGCAATGGTAGATTTTTGGTTATCATGCTTGGTGGAAAGGTCAAGTTATCATGCTTGGTTATCCAAGCACATGGCTGAAATGGGGACAAATTCTTTAACTCAAATGGCAAGCATGCACCCAGTTCTAAGTGAGTACCTCACCCATTATGGCGAAAGCTCGGGTCAAATTCTTTAACTCAAATGGGAGCTGGAGCCTTGTTGTACATTGCTGTAAGATTAAAATCGAAGAAAATAGGTTTTTTATCAGATTATTTCCAACATTTGTTGTACACTTGCATGTATGATTGCTGCACAATTGTGACTTGTGAAAGGAGAAAAAAGAATGTGTGAACATTTTTTTTTCATGCAGTATTTTGAAGATAGTGTTTTGATTGATTCATTCTGTTTTTCATTGCGGCTTGTTCCTTTACAACTATTGTAGAATAAGCTTATTTTACATCTACATGTGGGACCCATATGCACTCCCTCTTTTTTTCAAATTTGTTAGTTGGAGGGAGTAGGAATGAAGAATCAAAATTTCTTCATTTTTTTGGTAAGTCTTTTTCCTTTCAAAATCTTTATCATCAAGAAACTTCATGATATTTAACGATTAAGCAATATAATTTTGAGAAAAAATACTATGAATTGGTATGTTTGAGTGTTTTGGCTTTGTGGTGGATGGATGAATTCTATCCCAATGTACATCAAATTGCGGGACACTTGAGTTCTATCCCAATGTGCATCAGGTGGTAGGGCACTTTATGTTTCTTTGCATGTCCAATACCGAGTTTTGGGTCACCGATTTTTGTCCTCCAAAAGGAAAATGAGGGGGACACATGATGGATAGTGGAACCTTGCACAGATCATGATGGGCTCCACACATATTGTAGCATAAGCTTATTCTACAAATGTCACTGAAGAATCTGCCTAGTTGTAGAATAAGCTTATTCTGCTAATGTTGCAGAGAAACATTATCATGCATGAAAATATCTTTCAAAATTTCTTTTGTAGGATGCTTCTATTGATCAGTCGGAGGCCTTCAACAGGGTTGTTTCTTCTGTTTAAATTTTGCTAACCAGAGATGAGGTAAGGATTTATTTCATTTTATTTTTTCATTTTATTTTTGTTTAGTTGATTTGCATGAATTTCGGTTTGAGCAAACTCTATTTCTCTTATCGATTTTGTGCATCTTGTAATCACCATGCATGGATGTACTTCGCTATATGTGATAAAGTGAAGCAGTCAACAGAAGGTGCAATTCATGCTGTCATTGAGTTCATTACAAGAAGAGGCAATGAGTTGAATGAAAATGATGTTTCAAGGTTCTGGCTGAGCATTGGCACATTATGTATTTTAGTTTGCATGTTCTATGTACTTATGGGTTGAATGGGTCTCATTTTATTGATGGTCCATGTGGTGATATCATTTTTTTTCCTGATGTGTCACTATCTTATGCATAGTTTCTATTCGAGTTTGAAAGTTGATGTACACGTTCATAGATGCATGTGCATGCTTTCCAACTCTTATATGGTTTCAAACATTTGGTAAAAGTTGGGGCAAGTTTTTGAGTAAAATCTGGGGAATAGAATTCCTGGGGAATGTAAAAACCAACAAAAAAGTGTAAACCAAACATGTTTTCTTTGTAATAACCAGGAAATTACTGAAGCCGAGAAATATAGAAACCAAAGAACCTAACACACAAACTCTCAACTTGGCCTTGCCATTTCTTATATACTGGTTAGTTGCCATTTAATTTTTTGTTGTTATTTGACTTGTCATCCTCTAATTACTTTATTGTATCTTTGTCAAAAAGGTCTTTGGAAATGAAAACCCTTCTTATTTGCTTTGCATCAAAGACTACCAATGGAGGACAGATTACATCGAAGTTACATGTGATTGAACTTGGTGCCCAACCAGGTTTGCTCCTAGCATTTTCCTGAACTTCAGCTTCATGTTGTTCCATTGTTTCACTCCACATGTTCTTGCCCCTCTAGAAATAGAGATGACAATTCATGCCTCAGAAAAGGTAGCCGGAATTTGCAGAGAACACCTGGAGGACTACTCTACTGCCAGAGGTGGAACAACTTGCTGTTCATATTGTGATATAGTTTTTATTTTGCGTCTTTATAAGCTAATATGGATGCAAGAAATTTTTAATTCTCTTTCAAAATCATAACATCTTTACAGACATTTTGTTGCAGTTGGGCTTTTTTTTTTTTTCTCCTGTTCATGTCCACCGCCATTTCTAAATAACATAAAAGTGGATTAAATATAAAAAATTTCTGGTGTAAGTTTTCATCTTGAATGTCTCATTTAAAATGATCTGTTCAATTGAATGCTATCTCAGGTAGACTACATACTCGGAGACAACCCGAGAACTACAAGCTACATGGTGGGATATAGAAGCAATTTCCCACAACAAGTTCATCATCGCGGTTCTTCCATTGTTTCCGTCAAGGTTGATCCTTCATTCATGAGTTGCAGAGAAGGTTACAACACCTGGTATTCGAGGAAGGCCAGCAATCCAAATCTTCTTGTGGGTGCAATTGTCGGTGGACCTGATGCCTATGACAACTTTGCCGATGAGAGGGAAAATTATGAATAGACAAAACCTGCAACTTATAACGATGCACCACTTCTTGGTGTATTGGCTCATCTTAATGGTGGAAATAGCGGACTTAACCAACTCCTTCCAGGTATATTTTGTAAAAGAAGTATTGTAGATGATTTGTTTGCATTCCTTGTGTTGTGGCCTAAGTTTTGGATTGGAATGATTTTTAAGAACTCATGGCGAAAATCTGGTGACTCGCCTGATGGAAAGGGTGGATCTGATGTACGTTTGTCACATCAAGCGCTTAGCTTGTGGCAAGCAAGCCCATCCAATGCCCACGGGAGTCAGGCTAGCATAGTGCAATGGCAGCTTGTTGAAGATTCCCTTATTGGTACCATTGGAATTGAATTTTGACTAGTCAAAAGGCTGGTGAAATCTAGCTGTATCTTGGACATGTCTTGAGATCACAGTTCCTATAAAAATTGACCTAGTTGATTGCAAAACAGGCCTTTGTAATTTCCACAGACACCTGCAAAGTGTACTTCTTGAGCATGGAAATTAGTAGCAAATGGGAAGGTTCCCATACATTTAAATCAATAACATCAAAAAAGGTTCTGAGCATTGCACTGTACTGAAATTAGAAAAGAAAATACAGGTCAAAGTACTTTAGCTGACAGTACAGTGATCGGAGACATACTATTTTATCCATACAAGGAATGACACTCATGCAGTTCAAATCATATCTGTGAGGAAGTTCATGAGTACATGGCAAGCTAAAGAATTTGATTTGCAAACATAGGTGATATTTGGGTTGATCATTGGTGATTTTTCAAATTCTAAAATGTTTAAGACATGAATCTGATCCTAGTTTACCAATCAAACGTATATATTTACCAACAAACGTATATATTTAACGTACTTTGTTCCCTTGCCCTTGCCAATTGCTACTCTTGTTTTTGGTTCTAGCACTAAATAGATTTTTATTAGTTTATGAATGTGAAAGCAATGCAAAGAGATGCCCTCTACATTTCTAATGCCCAAATGTGATTAGAAAAGCCAGTTGATCAGAGGTAGAAGACCCAATTACCTATGCAAGGAAACTCTAGATTACTCTATTGATGCATTGGCTCCACGTACTGCACCTTATTGCTCTTAAATTGTTGTTTGGTGGAAAGAAAGTTTGGAGAAAGAAATACTTGACCGATTTAATCTGTATATGTGTGTGGCTTGTTTTAATCCCATAAAACTAGTTGTCCCCTCCCTGATTTCATTGTGAGTATGAATTTGAGAGATATTTATTTGGCAAACAGAATATTTAAACACCATAATTTCATCAATGAATGCAAGTGGGACTCGAACAAATGAGATGGAGAAGGGGCCTAGCAGCACATGTGCTATCCTCATATAGTTGTAGGAAAACGAGCAAAGGGCAGCTGGTTGTTGAACTAATTGTAGATGCTATTTATCACTGGGGTTTGTTTTGTGAGGAAAAATGGTGATTCTATTGTACGAGTATGATTGTTCTTATGCATGTATGACTCAAAATCAAACCATCCAAATTGTAGGTCCTACTTATGGTTTTAATCTTACCTTTTACATTCCATCAGATTGTTGCATCTACTGATGTATTGTAAACATAACTTTCTCTATAAGCTCAGTTAACAGTTATAACATCATTGATATGTGCAGGATTTGCAAAATTGGTTACAGCTTTTGCATGATATGCTCACACATGAGAAGTATAGATTGAGTTTTGTCTATAGCCATAGTTTCTTGGACTTCAAAGTTGGTGCATTGTTTGTATTTGTATTTCATGCATAGAAGCAAGCACTGGTAGCCTACATGTTTGTGTGAGCAAAGTGTTTTTTTACTGACCATCCCTTATCAACTTGGCATGAGAACAAAATAATGGAACTTTGTAGAGTTACATTTTTATTTATTTATTTTGGCAGTTGTTGAAGCGTGCTAGGAAATGTCAATAATGCAGCCCAATTCAAAGTAATGGAAGAATCTCTGATGAAATCTCTTTATTTACATTGAGAACACTAGGTAATTCTACTCTCTTTGTTTTCAAGATCTGTATGCTATAGCTCGCACTGGGACAAAGTCTAAAAAGATGATGATAATATATTTGTGAGCCTTTGCATCTCCTTGTATTGATTCTCCATAGGTCTTTCACCATATTTGATTTTTTCTCTGCTTATGCATAAAATGTTCTGCTTATGCATAAATGTTTCTTCTAAATGTCGTTTCTGCTATGTTGTAATTCGAAATTGACTTAACTGGATTTGTTAAAATGGCAGGAGAATCAGTTTGCTATAGTAGATGCTTGCTACCCTCCGTCAGAATGTTACCATTGCATGTCCATAGTAAAGTGACTACGTATTATTCTATCTGTTCTTGTTATTAAAGCGACTACTTAATCCATGTAAAAAGAGGGGAATGGGGTTTTGGGTATTTGTTTTGTTTTATTTTTTCGTTTTTTTGTTTTTTTGTTTTTTTCAATGTTGGGAATGCCTTTGGGATTGTGCTTTCACTGTTACTTTTGTGTTGGGGCCATAAAGACAAACATTGTTGTAGGTTATTTTATGCCACCAGTCAGTAAGGATGATGCTTCGATCATAGTCGTACGTGAAAGGTTCAGTGACCCCATCAAGGATCGACACTCGAATCGAGCCAAAGAGTCCTGCTTCTCTTTGCATTCCATAGTGTGCATGGTAAAGGTATGTTCCTGGCTACAATATGTTTAAAGGAGTAAAGGTGATTTAGAGACCTTACTAATCCAATCCTCAATTACAAAGATAACAAGCTGTATGATAGCCATGGCATATATTGTTGTATGCAATGGAGAGCGTTCAAATCACTGACCCGATTCTGGATGGAGCAGAACCAAAGTAAGTTATATGGATGGATTGTTCCCTTGGTACCCATCATTTAGATCCAGGCTATTTATTTGTTGGCGCCCAAACATGGTTGGGTCTGACAACTAGTTCTCACCCTGATTCGTGAAATCTGTCAGGGTTTTCAGGTTGTCAGGCCTTTCCAGAATCGGGTTTTGTTTCTCTAATTGGAATTGGATATTTGTTGATATTTTTTTTCTTTCTAATATTTTTTTTGGATGAAATGGTGATGTGGGTCGATGAGATTTTGATGTTTTAGATCTTGTTTGATGAAATCTTGAATTGAGCTGAAATGGTGATGAAATGGTGATGTTTTTTTTCTTCTTATGCACTGAAATGAGCTGGTGGTACAAAATGGATGGCATGGACATGACATATTCATCACTATGGGCTCTACAATTTTTATCAGTATAGAAATCCATGAATTCTCTATTTATAATATATGAAGGGTTGACTAAACTAATCTTTTCTTGGATTGAATCTGGTTGTTTGTAATATATGCAGGAAGGGCTCAAAAGAAGGTTGAACAAGAGAAGATACCAAGTAGCCAATTCAAGACAAGACATAGCCAACAGTTGAAGTTCCAGATAATTTCTTTTGTATGGATCCTAGTTTAGGGGGGAAAGTGTTTAATTAGGAGGGTTAAAGACTATTTGGAGTGAGCCACTTGGGTCATTTCCTCTTTTATTGAATTGAGTTGTTTCCGATTTTGTGAATAGGATTCTTATCAAACAATATTGTGAATTATTTTTTGAATGACTATCAGGTGCAAGATTTAAAAAAATAATAATAATAATTTATTAATATATTTTTTTACAGATATTTTAGCGACGGACCCAATCCGTCGCTAATTTTTGAAAATTGAAAATCAACGACGGAGTCGGGGTCCGTCGCGTACTCATATTAGCGACGGATCTTATCCGTCGCTAATTTCTTACCGTTGAAAATCGGCGACGGATATGAGGTCCGTCTCTTCGCATATTAGCGACGGATCTTATCCGTCGCTATTTTTTTAGTAACGACTAATTTTTTGAATATTACCGACGGATTTTTTATTTTTTACGACGGATAAAATCCGTCGCTATAATGCGACGGACTTTATCCGTCACAAATTAAACGACGGATATAATCCGTCGTAAAACCAAAAACGACCCAGTAAACAGTGACGGACCAAGCGACGGACGAAGTCCGTCGTTTTTTTGGTTTTACGACGGATTTAGTCCGTCGCAAAACAGCGATTTTGGCGTAGTGATACTTCTGATCATACCCGTCGATCGATGCATCCAAATGGATGGCCGATCATATCCCTACATAGATCATCATTAGGGATAGTTATCCTGTAGTGTATATCAACTCCTACACCCCATAGTGGGCCCCAAATATTAAAAACACCCTCCCATAGGGCTATTATAATGAAAATCTAGCCCTTAAGGTCATTTGCACAATTTCTGAAAGTATATAAGACCTTCATTTGAGCACCCCCTTCTCCCATACGAATTTCATGCCCTATCTTGGGTGAAGGAGAAGAGAAAGAGAAAGAGAAGGGAGAGAGTGTGTATTTGAGTGAGGAAAATCTTGCTGCTTGTAGGGTTGATATTTCTTCAACCAAACATTTGGTCACTACCAAACCTCCACCAAATCCACCCATGCCAAGAATCGAAGGTAAGAATTATATATAACCCTTTAATTAAGCAACACAGTGTAGATTTCTAGTTCGTAGCGGTGTTTTTCTTGATTTTGATTTAGGAATTGATGATTTTTTCCCAAATCCCTAATCCCAGGAGCTTAAAATAGAATATTCCTTCTTAGAGGTGCGGACCATTATCAATAAGTTGTCGTTTATAGAATTTTATGCTTCAGTAAATGATTTATGCTTGTGAATGTGTGAATGCATGTTAACTTGTATATGTATATTTTGATTTCCTTTTCATAGATTACTGTTACCGATGTGGTGAAGCTTACATGTTTGATGAAATGCCTGAAAGAGTAAATTGTTAGATTTATTGCTCATGTTTCATTCTCGTAAATTACTATTGTGGGTTAACTAGTTCTGTCAAATAATTAGGACTACTTGAGTAATTGGGTTAGTTGGCAAATCGCAGAACATGGGGTGGTCCGGGTTTGGTTGGCCACACTAGATTAATTCTATTGATCCAGGCCGAACACAAATGACCGACAATAGTTAGGTTACACGGGATGCTTACACCTAATGCCGATTGCGCCAATGTTCGCTTGAGTCAACCAAATTCGTCTAACAACAGACTAACCATGTATGTTCACCATGTCTGATCGCGACTGCCTGAATCTAGAATACCCCATACCATTTGAAAAGTCTACTAATAACCATTAACGATACGATCCTCATATCTAGTGAGGTGGGCACGGTGGTATGTGACATTGTGTTTGAGTTGTCAGCCTACATTGGGGTGATGAGCCTCCCCGTTGTAACCAATGAGCAATCAAGAAGGCTATGAGCCTAGTACATCAAACTGATATGATGTCTCGAACACTTCACATTTGTGTTTAGGTGGTGACTCTTATATAACGCCCTCCACTCGTCGATGGACTGCATAGCCTTGTGCATCCGGATTGTGTCATCTGGGTCCTTAATGATTGGTCTGGTCAGTTGGTTGGGCTAGTGTTAGCCTCACATTGATTGAGAAGTTGTTGCTTAGGTGATAAACTCAAATACATATCAAGAGACACAGGCATGGAGCCGCTACGACCGCCCCTTACCTAGTGATCCGGATAAGACTAATGGTCAAATGGAGGTATTCCAGCTTCTCCAATTTCGCTGGATGAACGGATTTAATAAAATCACTTGGCTAACACGAACAATCATCGCATCGCATCGCCTTAGTTTAAGCTGTGGCGAATTGGGAGTTGTGGTCGCATGATAAGGGAGTGTTGACATTTACGAATGAGGCGTTGGAGTTGCTATGAGGGAGTGTTGGACTACGAGAACATGCATCATCTCATAACAGCATGCACATGCATTAATAAGAGTATCTAGGATTTGAATATTTAAGTTGCTTTATCATTAATTTTGCTTGTGGAATTGATTACATGTGTAACTTGATGTTAATGGAACCACTGAGTTGATTACTGACTTCCACTCCAGGATGGTGTTTTAAAACACCAACCAGACTTTATCACAAATGCAGGTACCACAAAGTCTGACGCACTGGAGGAGGCGTCCGTGGACTCAGAGGAGGAGCTCTCATATTTCCAGCTGCTGGGCAGGCTATTATAGGGCTAGCAATGAGATTTTAGAGTCAACAAATTTTGTATTTTTGGAGCTATAATTTTTTTCTCAGTTGTAATTCCGTACTCTGGATAGACATATTTTACTTGTTAACTGATTTACTTGCATTAAGATTTATGTTTATTACAGGGTACATCGCATAGTTTATTTTAATTCTATGAATTGTTCAAATGCCAGGTGAAACGAACTGTATAATCCCGCCTTCGCAAAGCATAAGTGGCACATGGGATATCAAGAGTCGAATATTTACTCGACCCCTAAAATTCGAGGTGTTACAATCCCCTACTTATGAGATCCAACCAGAAACAATACAAGATGATTCACTTAAAAAATATATGGATACTCAAGAACAATTCAACTAACATGTCACACATTATAGATTTTAAGTTGGGGGTAGGTCTCCTTTCAGAAATTCTTTGAATTTGAACAAAATTGTTGAAATTTTAAGATAAAATTTTTTAAAATTTTTGAAATTTCTGTGAAGTTAAGTGATTTTAAAGATAATTCATAGATTAGAATAATAAGATACTTAGTGGTTGAAGATTGTTGAAATCTGAATTTTAATCACTTAATAGATTTTTAAAGTTAACTTGGAGTTATTAATTCTTAATTTAAAGTTTTTAAACATTGATTGGGTCCTTACTCTTGCTTTGGTAGTAGACTCTAGGAGTTTTCAACACTTGGTCAAGGGTTTAAGTACACATAGGTGGTGAAATTCCACTAAGGTGTGAGTGTGTGGAGGTGTGTGTGCGTGTGTTAAAGAAAAAAGAATCATGATTTCACATATCACATCTAGCTTGCACATTAATGTTTAAGTTTGATATTAAATTGTTAACTTGATGATTATTAAGAATAATAAGAACCAAACCTGGGGAATTTGCCCACCATGTTAAAAAAAAAGAAGTAATACCTAGCTAAAAAAATAGTTGTCATTGAAAAGGGCTGCTTATTAAAGTTCATTAAGGACTGTTGAAAAGAAGAAAAGTGAAAATAATGTGAAAACCACCGATGAAAAAATCAAAAACAGGATGAGTAAAAGGTTGAACTGTAAGGCAAGTTATAGTTTAGTTTTTGGTTATATTAAATATTCTTTTTTTTTTAAATTTAATGTGGTAGAGAATTCATGAATGTTCTTTTAATTATCAATGTTATCATGAAAGTAGAAAACTGAACCTTTAGTTGTGATAAGTGTGGACTTCATTATTCACCCAAGGAACTCATTGTTTAGAATTTTTTTAATTATATGATTAATGCTTTGAACTTGAATAGGACATTTACCAAGTTCTAGAGTTTAAGGAATAGTACTCAATATTAATGTATTTTAGATTTATATAATTTGGATTGTTTTTAAAACCGCTTGAACTTACAGAAATTATTCATTTGTTTTCAAAATATCTTTCGCATGTTTTACTTGAGACTAACAAAATGTTGGTTGGGGAGTGTATTGAGACTCAAGTATTACATATTTAATCCTTCAATTACATTAGTTATCATAGTTTTTAAGTGTTAATTTGATTTAACTATATACATTTTCGCCATGCGAGGTGATTGAGAAGCTTATGATGAATATGCGCTTAAAAAGAAAGATTTAAATTTCAAAAGAAGATAATGAAGAATTGGAGATTTGGAAGTCATTAATGAAGAATTCACATACCAAATATCTAAGGAAACCAAGTGAAAAATAAAGAGAATCAAATATTTAAAGCGAATAAAAGGAATCCTGAAAATTGGCCAGAAAAATCATATTTTGAAATTCATGAGCTAGAAAAATATGGTCTTGAAATAATTCCAAAAACCAACTTCGATGACATTGACAATTTTAGGAATTTCGGGCTCAACTAGCTGGAAAGTTTTGAACGATTTTCGATGACATATAACATCATCGAAGGTGCCATCGAAGCCGCGGTAACTGTATAAACTCAAAGATGGTTTGCGAACTTTTCCAAGGAGGTGTGAAAGTTTGAGTTCCAAAACTATTTAAATGAGTCCCTAGGCTATTATAAATCATCTTCTAAGGTTTGGAGCGCCGACAACCTTTTTCTACTTCGATTTCTTCTTGGGTTCTAATAGATCTTTTAGTTTTTATTTTATTTTTGAATTAACTATGACTAGCTAATCTCTTAACTAAGGATAAGGGATGAAGCTTATAGTTAATTTCAATGTTTAATTTGTTGAATTCAATACTATTACTTTGAATGATGATAGTAGATTGGTTTGGTTTGAATTTACTTTGAAAATTTTTGAGTTGATTATTTCTAGATTCATCAATCTATATAATTGATTGATCCAATGATGTCTAGGGGTGCATTGGATACTTTCGATTCCCTATGGTTGATGTCCAAGTACTTAATGGAAGAACCAATCAATTGAAATCATATTCATCTTAATACTTGTAAATGGTTTAACCACTCTGTCATCCGACTAGATAAATTATGATTTCGATTCTGGTTATGTTATTTTATGTTGAAGCAGTAAATTGATGTTGAGATTACTACAAGTGGATTCCTAGATCCTTAGTGTTTTTTCTTTATTATTTAATTTTCCATTCACATCAATGGATTAAAATCTAATCAACCAAGTTAGACTTAGATTAGTATTAAACCGTGTTCTCCATTCCTTATGAATTTGACCTCAGTCTCACCAAGCTATTACTACAGCGTAGCCCTGCACTTAGGGTTGCCAACAATTACATGTTCAATTTGAGTGATATTGTGCTCGTTGGAAAGATAGTTTGATAAACTTTCAAATGGATTTAGAATTAAATCATTTAGATACCATTTGATTGCCCAAAGATAGGCCTAAAGTTCATCATTCACTGTGGACTATAGATATTTATTATGGGTCATTGGTCCCATAAAAATGGTCACAGCTCGCTCATTACATGTCTGATTTAGGTGATCTTGTACTCGTTGGAAAGATAATTTGATAAAAATTTAAATGTATTTGAAATCATTTCATTTTGATATCATTTTATTGTCTAAAAATAAGCCAAAAGTTCATCATTTACTATGGACCACTAATATTAACAGTGGACCGTTGATATTCACTATGGATTGGTGATATTAATATTAAATTGTTGATATTAACATTAGAATGCTAATATTCACTATGGACCATGGATATTAACTATGAACTATAAATATTCACTATGGACTGTTGATATTAACGGTGGACCACTGATATTCACTATTCACTGCAGACCACTGATGTTAAGAGTGGACTGTTACTATTAAGAATAGACTAGTGATATTCACTACAGACCACTGATATTAACAATGGACAACTGATATTCACTATAGACCATGGATATTATTTGTGGTCCATAGTGAATATCAACTATCTAAAGTGAATATCAGCCGTCCACAGTTAATATCAATGGTCCACGATGAATATCTGCATCCTACACTGAATGATGAATTTTGGGCTCACTTTTGGGTAATCAAATGGTATACAAATGAGATTATTTTAAATTCATTTAAAATTTTATCAAATTATACTTCTAATGAGTATAATATCACCTAAATTGAGTATGTAACGAGGGAGTTATGCTCATTTTCATGGGATTGATGACCCACAGTGTAAATCTGGGATCTATAGTCCTTGATGAACTTTGGGTTACTTTCAGGCAATCAAATTGACTCCAAATAAGATAATTTAAAAGCTATTTTAAAGTTTATCAAATTATCTTTCCAATGAAAACATGATCAACCAAATTGGACATGTAACCAGGGTGTTATGACAATTTTCATGGGATTAACGACTCATAGTAAATATATACAATATAAAGTGAATGATGAAATGTAATACCCCGAACTTTTCAATACCTTAGTATGGAAAGTTCTCGAGTATTTCCATAAAATTTAACTTATTATGTACATGTGTACAATACCAATCTAGCTATCATAACCTTACATCTATTCTCCAACACGAATATGATCATTGAGAATAATCTTCATCCATAGATCAAGCAATTTGATCATTGATTTTAAGATATGATCATCATATACCCAAATATTCTCACTTGTCCATCATAACCAACCGCGAAGTCAAATATGCACCACTAGATAGAGACATCTAATCATCTACCTTGATTCTGGACCACTAGATCGTAGTAAACTAACTACTTGATCATTACATCTGCTCGTACACACATCAAGTTGAGATTCTGATCTGTTCATCTTGTTCATCACCTATGAATATGTTTAACCCACCATCAGAACTATAATATGAGGAATTTACATATGTGAACAAGACACTCGAATCTTTTTTTTAAAAAAAAACACACGCACACACACCACCACACACACACGCCATGGTGGGATTTCACCACCAGTGGGTACTCGAACCCTCAACCAGGTGTTGAAACTCCTAAGAGTCTACCACCGGTGTAAGAATAAGGACCCATAATCGTCCCAGAAACCCACCTTATGTTCTTTCGTTTACAAAACTAATCATACATATACTTATATACACTGTTAGAATACCAACCATCAAGTCTTCTATTTTTAACATGTTGTCTGACCATTCATTATGTTGGTTGATATTTGTACATTCCCTTAATTAGTTTGATGAATAATTATTCATAATGATTTAGATATAAGTTCTTTTATAAGAATTACTTAGAAACGTGCTTACAACCTTATAGAATCATTAGATTTCTCAAAACTATCATATCAGTAATAATTACGAAAATGCCATTAACCTAAACCCCTAAATTCTAGATCACATGATTTCCACGATCTGTTTCATGTGAAATTTTATAAAATGCCTATGTATCATAAATTGACCATACATGTCAAATTTAGGCCCTTAGATCATTGAAAAAGTGACTCAATTAACAAATCAACCCCTTAACTGTTGATTTTGGTTCCATCGAGTGAAGAAACCTCGTGGGTAGTCATAGTAGGATATTTTTTCTCATATGAACGACTTAGATTTCTCATTAGATGGACTAAGTGTGAAATATGAAGACCTCACTTTGGTAGGCTTTTCCTTAGGTGCAAAGTTTTCCTTTCAAGGACTAGCAACTCCTTATAAATCTTGATCTTTCGATTTAGCTACTTTCTTCCATCTATCACAAATCAAATTTGGACCACACTTTGATCTCATATGACTATGAGGTTATACAAAATTTAGGCCCTGATATATGATCCTACACCATCAAAGGTTGAAGCCAAAATTTAGGCCCTTCTTTTGGTACAAAAAGTGAAATTTTAGATTTAGACTTTTTCCACCATCGATCAATCACCAAAATTTGTCCAACCATTTACCTATCATGACTACATATTTTTTGTAAAATTGGGTCTTGATCATCAAGTGTAGACCGTCAATTGAAATCAAGTTTGTTTTGGCACCCGTAGGGAGAATTTTCAAGATAGGCTAATCTAAATTTTAGATCACCAAGAAAATTATATACCCCGGCTCTATTCGATGACCCTGACACAATGAACGAATTAGATTTAAAGAAAGATCATCAGAAAATGGTAAATTGGAGAAACTCAATTCAAGCGGGATGAGAAACACACCCATCTCACATGCCCACTCCTTTATAAAAAGAGTGTGCGTCCCCTCTCGACTCACACGCCCACCTCCCAAACATTCAAGGAGAAAGAGAAAGAGAAAGAAAAAGAAAAAGAAAAAGAAAGAGAAGGAGAAGCGTAGATGCCATCTTCATTCTCTATATGTATGATATTTCCCTCTTGCTCAAGCGATGTCGTTATTCACGTGGAAACTTTTCATGTAGAAGCTTTCCTACACGGATATCTACCTAAGGTTTAGATCTAAGGATAAGGTGATGGATTCCTTTAAGCATACCTTGATTTAAGTTGATATGATTTATCTTACCTTTTTTATGCTTTGCTTTCATGTTACTATGATTCTCTCCCTGCAATTATTTAATTTACCACCAACAATTATTTATCCTTTAGGAATTATGGTTAATGTATTATTTTAATTATGTATGATCCTTATTAATTTATGTGGGGCGATGGATACAAGCCTTGCCCTTGCCTTTACTAATTTTGTTGAGTTAGCCCTTACCACACTTCTCTTGTGTTGAGTTAGCCATTGCTACTCTCCTCTTTTGTTGAGTTAGCTTATTGCTACTCTTCTCCTTTATTATGTTAGCCTTGTGCTACCTCCCTTTAAGGCTTAAACATGTATCTTATAATTCTAAATACTCCCATGATTCAATCTATTTCTCTATCAATGAAAGTGATGTGTTAAAGGTATCATGACCAGTGATTTAAATATTTATCATGGACATAATGTGTTACGGGTAGCAACCCTCTTGGTCAGAACGTAATTCTGTGGGTTGGTTAGCGTGATGCACAATCGATGTAAGTAAATCGCCATGTGTGTTACATCACTTCTAGGGATTGGATGTTGTAAATAGTCACTCTATGAACGCATCGTGTTAATTAAATTCCTCAATCGCGTTGTTGTGTTATCTTGAGATGTTTGTATAAATTTACGTTAATGTTAGACACGCCTGTGAATCTCTGTAATGTGAGAATGTGGGGCATTTGAACTACTTTCCATATTGTGATAATGATCACTATGTATGATGAACCGCACACACTTTTCTAGGCATATATTCATATATATTGGTTGCATATACTAATACCCATTATAGTGGTGGAGTACGAGGTGTATCAAAACTCTTACATTACTTTTATGAATCTTTTGAATTATTGTTAATCTTAAAGTATAACCATCACTATGAGTAGGGCATTGACTCTATCCAACTGTACGGATGATGTAGGTGATGTATAGATTGAAGACCTAAATGACCATCTCCTTATGAAAGATTATACTGAATGCATAAGAAGATAGTTTTATGATTTAGTCTTATATTTCCTCTGCAAACTCGATAATGTAATGAGCTCCCATTGAGAGGGCATTTGATAATTTATTGAATTCTTTTACTCAAATGAAATAGTAAATACAGTCAATTTTATTCTCGTGAATGGTTACCTTCATGAATTGTAACCGAATGTGATCTAAATGAAAAAAAATTGGGCAATTTTTAAAGCATCCAATTTATACATTATTAACACTCAGAATTCTCAGGCACAAGTATGTACTCAAACCGTGGAAATTTCAAGATGTTACATGAAATTTAGACCCACTTTTAGGCAATTAAATGGTTTATAAATGAGATGATTTAAAATTCATTTGAAATTTATCGAATTATCTTTCCAGCGAACACAAGATCACCAAAATTAAATATGTAACGAGAGAGATAGGTGACCCATAGTGAATATCTGTAGTTTACAATCCTTGATGAAATTTGGACCCACTATTACATAATCAAATGGTATCCAAATGATATGATTATAAATTTATTTCAAAATTCATTAAATTATCTTTTCAACAAGTATAAGATTACCTAAATTGGACATGTAATGAGGAAGTTATGATCATTTTCGTGGGATCGACAACCCATAGTGAATATCTATGGTCCAAAGTAAATTATGAGTGTTGGTCCCACTTTTAGACAATCAAATAATATCTGAATGAGATGATTCTAAAGCCATTTGAAATTTTATCAAATTATGTTTCCAAAGAGTATATGATCACTAAAATCAGACATGTAACGAAGGAGTTACGGTCATTTTTATGGGATCAATAACCCATGGTAAATATCTGCGGTATATAGTCCTTAATAAAATTTGAGCCCACTTTTGAGAAATTAAATAGTCTCAAAATAAGATTATTTGAAATTTCATTAAATTAGCTTTCCAACGAGTATAAGATTACCCAAATTAGACATGTAACGATGGAGTTATGGCTATTTTTGTGGGATCGATGATCTATAGTAAATATCTACAATTTACAATAATTGATGAACTTTGGGCTCACTTTTAGAAAATAAAATGGTGTCTGAATAAAATGATTCTAAATCCATTTAAAAGTTCGTCAAATTATGTTTCCAAAGAGTATATGATCACCCAAATCAAATATGTAACGAGAGAGTTATGACTATTTTCATGAGATCAGTGACCAATAGTGAATATCAGCGGTCTATAGTCCTTAATAAATTTGAAGCCCACTTTTGGGCAACCAAATGGTCTTCAAATGAAATGATTTCAAAGTCATTTGAAAGTTCATCAAATTATCTTTCCAATAGTACAAGATCACTAAAATTGAACGTGTAACAAGGAAGTTATAGCCATTTTCATGAGATCGATGACCCATAGTAAATGTCTGTGATCTACTGTGAAAATATTGATAATCTGTAGATAATATCAACAATCTATGGTGAATATCAACAGTCCACTGTTAATATCAGTAGTTCACTGAGATATTAGCGATACACTATTAATATCAGTGATTCATAGTGAATATTAAAGGTCCACTACTAATATTAGCGGTCTGTTGAGAAGTAGAGTCACATGCGCGGATTTCGTGTCATCGCAACTGGGATGCTGAAAGGAGTTTCACAGATTTCGTGTCACAAGTCCTTTTGCAACTGGGATGCGGAAAGGATTTTCGCAGATTTTCGTGTTTCAAGTCCTTTCGCAACTGGGATGCGGAAAGGGAAGTTGCCAAAACTATAAATTGGGGTCCCTGGGGTTATTCTAGGGTTAAGGTGAATATTGAAAAATATTTCTAAGGTGTGGGCAAGGGATTTTCTCTGTACTTCCAAGGAGAGGTTAGTATATTGCCTTGTAATCTTCGTTCTTCATAGTGGAAGTTTGCATTCGTAGTTTTTTACCCTAGATTGGGGTTTTTCTACGTATATCTTGTCTTGTGGTTTGTTTTGGATGGCTTTGATCTGTTTCTAGTTTATATTTCTTCCTATTTATCGTTTGTGGGTGAGGCCTGAGATTGGATCCAGGCTCACTGCGTTGTTGGCGTGCTACGCAACAACTGGTATCAAAGCTATTGGTTTAGTTATATTGGGAGCGATGACAGAAGATGAGAAAACTAGAATTAAGAAGTTTGATGGTTCAAACTTTGCCTTCTGGAAGATGCAGATGGAAGATTATCTGTGTCAGAAGGACCTCTATATTCCTCTAGGAGGAAAAGAGAAGAAATCAGAAAAGATGACAGATAATGAATGGTTTTTACTAGATAGGAAGGCTTTAGGAACGATCCGACTCTCTTTGTCTAAGAGCATCGCCTTCAATATATCCAAGGTAAAAATGACAAAAGAATTAATGGAAGCCCTAACCACCATGTATGAAAAATCCTCAGCATCCAACAAGGTTCATCTTATGAAACAGTTATTCAACATGAAGATGTCAGATGGTGGGAGCGTGGCTGAACATCTAAACGAGTTAAATATAGTCACGAGCCAGTTGGAATCCATTGGCATTATTTTTGAGGATGAGGTCAGAGCGTTATTGATCTTATCCAGTTTACCAGATAGTTGGGATAGTTTGGTGATTGCTGTGAGCAATTCTTCAGGATTGACAAAGCTGAAATTTAATGATGTAGCCGGTCTAATTCTCAGCGAAGAATCTAGAAGGAAGGCATCAGGAGTTTCAGGGGATTCAGGGAATGCTCTAAACGTTGAAGGAAGAGGAAAATCGCTAAACAAAGGAGACAATAAACATGGGCATTCTAAGTCGAGGAAGAAGTCCAAAGGACCGAAAGACAAAGATGGGTGTTGGCATTGCGGCAAGAAGGGGCACATGAAACGTGGTTGCAGGGCGCTCAAGAAATAAGAAAGAAGCTCTCAAGGCAGGAATGATTTAGTGAATCTATCTGAGGGAAGTGACACAGAGGCGTTGATCTTGTCTCTTGATGCGAAAAATGAGTCTTGGGTTATAGACTCGAGTGCTTCATTTCATGCCACTTCATGTAAGGAAGTTCTGCATGATTATATGTTAGGTGACTTTGGGAGAGTCTACCTGGGTAATGATGAGCCGTGCAATATTATTGGAAAGGGGGACGTTCATTTAAATCAGAAAGACGGAACGTCTTTGAAATTGAAGGATGTCAAATATGTACTGAGTTTAAAATGTAACTTGATCTCAGTGGGGCAGTTAGTCGATACCGGTTATGTGACGACATTCACCAGTAATTCTTGAAAGATCACAAAAGGTGCCTTGGTGATATCTCAAGGCAAGAAGGAAGGTACTTTGTACGTGACTTTAGGATCGTATAGTTCACTCGCAGCTGCATCAACTGGAGTGATTGAGCAGTTATGGCATCAGAGGTTGTGACATATGAGTGAGAAAGGGATGAAAGTGCTATTGTCTAAAGGGAAGCTACCAGGACTAAAGTATATTTACTTGGAATTCTACGAGGACTGCGTATATGGCAAGTAGAAGAGAGTAAGCTTCAAGAAGACGGGACGCGCTCCAAAGACGCATCTATTGGAGCTTGTACACACTAATGTTTGGGGACCGGCACAGGTATTATCTCTTGGTGGCTCACGTTATTTTGTTACTTTTATTGATGATGCTAGTAGAAAACTGTGGGTCTATTTCTTAAAGCACAAATCTAATGTATTTAAGAAGTGAAAATTTATGGTAGAAAACGAGACAGGTAAAACAGTAAAATGTCTCAGATCTGATAATGGGGGAGAGTACTGTGATAAGAGATTTGAGGAGTATTATACAGCAAATGAAATCAAACATCAGAAAACGATTCTAGGAACACCGCAACAGAATGGTGTGGCTGAGCACATCAACAGGACCATCCTTGAGCGCGTTAGGAGCATGAAGTTACATGCAGGGTTGCCCAAGACCTTTTGGGCAGATGATATGAATACTGTCACATATCTCATCAATAGAAGTCCCTCAGCACCATTGGATGGTGGGCTACCAGAAGAAACGTGGACTGGAAAAAAAGTGAACCTTGCACATCTCAGAGTGTTCGGTTGCACTTCATATGTTCACATTAATGCAGAGCACAGAAATAAACTGGATGCGAAATCCAGGAGGTGCATGTTTATAGGCTTCGAGCATCATGATTTTCGCTACAGGTTTTGGGATGCAGAAAACAGGAAAATCATTAGAAGCAAGGACGTAGTCTTCCATGAAAAAATGATGCATAAGGACAGTGCGTAGGAAAATAAGGCTGAGGAGAAAGAATTCGTAGAGATGGAAGAATTACCAGACATGGGTGTTACAGCGCCACAGGATGATCATGCACAGGAGCATTATGAGGTAGAGCCGTATATAGTGGTTGTGAGGAGGTCTACTCGGGAGAGGAGACCTACGGTCCGATACTCACCCTCCTTACATTATCTACTGTTGACAGATAATGGTGAACCAGAGTGTTTTGAAGAGGCATTACAGACGGATACACGGGTTAAGTGGGAGCAGGTCATGGATGAGGAGATGGACTCTCTTGAGTCTAATCGTACATGGGAGCTAGTCACTCTACCTAAGGGTAAGAAAGCTTTTCATAACAAGTGGGTTTACAGACTGAAGGAGCACGATGGTTCAAAACGATACAAGGCTAGATTGGTTGTGAAAGGGTTTTAACAAAAGGCAGGTATCGATTTCACTGAAATATTTTCACCTGTAGTGAAAATGTCTACGATTCGCATGGTCTTAAGTATAGTGGCTACAGAAGACTTACATCTAGAGCAGCTAGATGTTAAGACAACCTTTCTTCATGGGGACCTTGAAGAAGAGATATATATGCATCAGCCGACAGGATACGTGGCACCAGGAAAGGAGAACAAGGTGTGCAGACTGAAGAAGAGTTTATATAGCCTAAAGCAGGCCCCGAAGCAGTGGTACAAGAAGTTCGACAGTTTTATGTCAGGAAACGCTTTAGGAGATGTCATGCAGACCACTGTTGTTACTTGAAGAAGTTTGATACGTCATACATCATTCTTCTTCTGTACGTTGATGATATGCTTGTGGCCGGTTCAAGCATGAAGGACATATCAGATCTCAAAAGACAATTGTCTAGAGAATTTGCCATGAAGGATTTAGGAGCTGCAAAACATATCCTAGGCATGAGGATAAAGCGTGACAGGAAAAATAAGAAACTAGTTTTGTCACAAGCAGAGTACATAGCTAAGGTACTTGACCGATTCAATATAGGAGGTGCTAAACCGGTTAGCACTCCATTAGCCAACCACTTCAAGCTATCTAAGGAGCAAGGGACAAAGATGCAGGAGGAACGAGACTACATGACTAAAGTCCCATATGCGTCAGCTATTGGAAGTCTCATATATGCTATGGTAAGCACGAGGCCAGACATTGCTCAAGCAGTGGGAGTTATTAGCAGGTTCATGAACAACCCCGGGAAGGAACATTGAGAAGCTGTGAAGTGGATCCTTAAATATTTGGTAGGTACTAAGGATGTAGGGCTGTGCTATGGTGGATCGGAAATCAAGCTACAAGGCTACGTGGATTCAGATTTGACAGGAGATATTGACAGCAGGAGAAGCACTACAGGTTATGTCTTTACTCTGGGTAGTATTGCAGTCAGTTGGGTCTTTTAGTTACAGGAGATAGTATCTATCAGTACGACATAAGCAGAATATGTCGTGGCTACAGAAGCATGTAAGGAGATGGTGTGGATGCAAGGTTTCATGGAGGAGTTGGGTAAGAAGCAAGCAGATTGCAAACTGTACAGTGACAGTCAGAGTGCAATACACTTGGCCAAGAATTCAGCCTTTCATTCAAGGACCAAGTATATTGCCATCAGATATCACTTCATACGTTCGTTACTGGAAGATGGATCGATTGCTCTGGAGAAGATTCATACAAGTGAGAATTCTGCGGATATGTTGACCAAGGCAGTCACACAAGAGAAGCTGAAACTCTGTTCAGCTTTAATTAGTCTTCAGGCTTGAAGACGGGGAGGTGGTGCACTCCGAATGAAGAAGACAAATGTTTATTGTGATGTGTCTCCAAGTCGGAGATTGTTGAGAAGTGGAGCCACATGCATGGATTTCGTCGCAAGTCCTTTTGCAACTGGGATGCTGAAAGGAGTTCCGCAGATTTCGTGTCATAAGTCCTTTCGCAACTGGGATGCGGAAAGGAGTTTCGTGGATTTTCGTGTCATAAGTCCTTTCGCAACTGGGATGCGGAAAGGGAAGTTGCCAAAACTATAAATTGGGGTCCCTAGGGCTATTCTAGGGTTAAGGTGAATATTGGGAAATATTTCTAAGGTGTGGGCAATAGATTTTCTCTGTACTTCCAAGGGAGAGGTTAGTATATTGCCTTGTAATCTTCGTTCTTCATAGTGGAAGTTTGCATCCGTAGTTTTTTTACCATAGATTGGGGTTTTTCCTCGTATATCTTGTGTTGTAGTTTGTTTTGAATTGCTTTGATCTGTTTCTAGTTTATATTTCTTCCTGTTTATCGTTTGTGGGTGAGGCCTGAGATTGGATTTAGGCTCACTGCGTTGTTGGTGTGTTGCGCAACACGGTCTACAGTGAATATCAGTGGTCCACTATTAATATCAACAGTCCACAATGAATATCAACAGTCCACTGTTAATGTCAGTGGTCCATAGTGAATATCGATGGTCCAGTTTCTAATATTAGTGGTCCACGGAGAATATCAACAATTTATAATGAATATTGATGATCCATACTGAATATCGATGATTCACAATGAGTATCGGTGATCCACAGTAAATATCAGTAATCCACCATATAACATTCATCCATTACAACATACTTTCATATCAACATTCTTCTATTATAAAATAACAAAACTCATCCATTTCAACATTCATTCATTCCAACATTCATCACATTCATTCATTACAACATTTTTTCATTACAAAATTCATCAATTACAACATTGTTTTATTATAAAAATTCATCAATTATAATATTTTTCTGCACCCTCCTCTTTTCATAAACTCCTACCATTCATACTCAATAAAAAAAATAATTTGAAAACAAATATAAAGAGAACCATTACACCCTCTTCTATTTCACAAACTCCAACCATTCATATTAATTAAAAAAAAAAAAACTAAAAAACAACTTTAAAGGAAAGTAAATAAGAAAGAAGGAAGAAGGAATACCATCCTCCCTTTCACATCATGAAGAAAAACTAAGGAAGAAGGAAACAATCAAATAGCCATCATACAATAAGAGCCCCAAGTTTTGAACCCATCCACATTTTATGTGGGGCCCACTAGTTTGTCTTGAGGCAAATATATCATGTCCACATGTAAGGCGTTTTAATTTTATGTCATCAGTCCAAGTTTGAAGGTAAAACTCACCATAGATGAACCACACTAGAGAAAATATTTCAAAATTAATGCATAATATTAGTATAGTTGTGGGCCATAAAGAACTTGAGACAAAAAACTTTTAAAAAAAAAAATAATAGTGTAGATTCATGACTGTCTGATTAAAAATGAACGGATTAGATTAGCCAAAAAGGGTGTGTTGAATTCTTATTTTTGGTAGGATCATGCCCTTTTTAAGAAACATTTCTCCTTCAAAGACGAGCGTGTCGGCCAAGGAGCACCGGTGACATAAGATCATTTTTGTTCTCAAAAAATGATAAAGTTTCCTCATGGTTAAAAGAACTTAAATTTAGGGAGGAGGGGCCAACGCTACCGTGAACAGGGTCCTTACTCTTACTTTTCACACAACGAAGTCAGACTATAAGGCTACCGTGAACAGCGTCCTTACTCTTACCCGGGTGGTAGACTCCCTGGAGTTTGAACATGGGGTTTAGGGTTCGAGTACCCACGGTGCTGAAATCCTGGCGTGTGTGAAAATAAAATAAAATAAAGGCTAATGTGAACAAAGAATCTTTTTTTTTTCGTGGGGTTTGGGAATTACATACTTCTGGACTCGTGTATATGCACGAGTCTACTCGGGTTTCAGTCCGTCCAACTGAGATCACGGTCCAAAAATCTCAACCATTGATATGTTCTTGGGCACTATGGATGGACTGTGATCCAAAAATCTCTCAAATATAAAGATCCATTCCTCCAATATTGAGACCCATTTCCAGTTAGCAAATGACCGTTCTTGTATTTTTCTTGACCGTTAATTGCTCGGGCCACAAATTTTAAGGTCCTATATTTTGGTAGCATAGATTTTCAGAGCATTGTCCATCGAAGGTGGGGCCCAAGAAGAGCATGATCTAAATCACTGAACGAATGGGTTCCACTTCTACACGTGACAATCTGACTGTCCTCGGGTCGAGGATCACATATTTCGCACACGTGTGGATTTTTCCTATTCGAGAAATTGGGTCAAACGCGATGAACTAATCCTTCGTCAAGTGCTCATTACTGTTGGACACGTGGCAGAAAGGCCTGTTGGTTTGGACATTCCATGCAATTGGACACTATGGATGGGCCCATTCCAAAATAATCACAAAAAATCAGAGGATCTCGATAGCCTGATCCTTAGATATCAAACGGACCGTTTAAAAATCACACCACTCGTATGATATTATCTGTCTGATTGTTTCTTTCTGAAAAATCATCATATGGATGTGATTTTATGAAGTCTACCTTACAAAGATGGGTTTCACCACATGGACGGCCTAGATTGTCTGAAAGAGAAGCCAATTGTGCACTTGGAAGGAGGCGGATTAGCTACTGACAGGTTGAGTAGGGAGGCTCGCTACTGAAGTGACGTCACCAAGTTATTTGGGCCTCACTATGATTTATGTTTTGTATCCACACCGTCCATACATTTTGAGAGATCATTTTAAGGCATGATACAAAGAATGAGGCAGATCCAAGGCTGGAGTGGACTCCACCACAGAAAACAGTGAAGAGAGTGAGGCCCACTGTTTAAACCTTCCGAAGTTCCACCATGATGTTTATTTGAGATCCTACCTGTTCATGTGTTAAAGAAGACATGAAATAAGGGAAAACACAAATATCAGCTTGATTGAAAACTTTTGTGGCCGTTAGAACTTTTTAATGGTGGGCACTGTTTTCTGTGGTGGGGTCCACTAGAGATTTGGATCTTACTCATTCTTTGGATTATGCTCTAATATGATTTCTCAAAATGAATGGACGGTGGGGATACAAAACATACATTATGGTGGGCCACAGAATTTGGTGACGTCACTTCAGTAGCGAGTCTCGCTACTCAACCTGTCAGTATCTAATCCGCTCCGCACTTGGAATAGGCGACTAGCCCATCGTGTTCTAGACAACAGAGGTTTACTAAGCGCATGCGCGCGTATTTCCATGTATAAACAGCCAATCAAACGTGCCAATATTGAACACGTGTTAAATATCAGAGCTTTCCACCATGTATGATATGTCGATTAGATTATTTGATTAAAAAATATCAGATCATTTAACACCTGAATCAGGCTACAATATACAAAACAAATGGACGGTTAAAACAGTTGTTACTAGCTGTCCATTTATTTTGTATCCTGTGGATAATCTAATCAATAAAAATGCCTGACCATTAGACCAGAAGATGTAAACACCACCGGAAGAAAAGCTCATATCTCTCTCACGTGTGCCATATTGAGTGTAGATGAGCAGCGATGAACGCGCGTGTGGGCATCTCGACGACGTTGTGAAAAGTCATTGGTTTGCTGTTTTGCTGGGAAAGCGGATTGGGTGCGGCCCTCTTACACTGGGACCCACTTTTATAATTTATTTAATATCCGCTCTGTCCATCCGTTTTTTACATATTAGTTTAGTTTAGGTATATGTACAAAAATGAAGCAGATATAAATCTCAGGTGTAACATAATAGAATAAACATTAATGATTTAACATCTCACCATTAAAAACTTCCTTGGCCTATCATAATGTTTTTATAATTTTTATTTTCCATCTAACCTGTTGATAAGGTAATAAAATCCTATATAAGTGGAAAAAAGTAAATATTATATCATAAAAGAATATTTTGGCCCACACAAAGTTTTTAATGGTCATTCACCAATATTTCCTAAAACATGATCTATCTGAGATTTAAATGTATAAGGTTTTTTGGAAAAGTAATCTAAAATGATATAATAGAACTGATGGACGGAGTAGATATGCAATACATACTCCATGTTGGGACCCATGATAAGGGCCGCACCGTATGGAGTGAAGCCGGGGCCGCACCTAATTCGCTCCCGTTTTGTTGGCGGATTGGCTGGGGACGCGGATTGCGTCCTACCCCTGCCCGGACAGTAATCCGTCCGGGTAAGGATCTGTGGGGTCGAACGTGATGCAATTGTTTTATCCGCACTGTTCAACACTTTTTTCAGATAATTTTAATACATAAAAAAAAGATATTTGAAAATCTTAAACTTCTTGGGATATGAGAAGTTTCGTACCAAGGTGATATTTGTATTTTCGCATCATCCATGTCTACATGACCTCGTGAATAGGTTGGATGGTGAAAAAACATCCCGTTGTCCCTTAGAAAGGTTTCAACGGTGGGTGTCATTGTCAGTGCAGCTTTCTTTCGTGTGGTCCACTGGAGCTGTGTATCTGCCTCTTTTTTTGATCATGCATTAAAATGATCACAAAAAAGCTGTGAACGGCATGGATAAAATACTAACATTACAGTGGGACCCACAGAGCCCTGCCTGGACGGATTACTGTCCGGGGGTAAGACGGAATCTGCGTCATCGGCTAGTGTACCACACAAACCAGCTATTTAGCTGTGTATTGACGTAAGCAAGTTCTGTGGACCCATCATGATGTATGTGATATATCGAAACTGTCCATCCATTTTCCGAGCTCATCTTAAGGCTTGAGAGGAAAAATAAGACAAATATAATGACCAAGTGGGCCACATTACAAAAAGCTGCTGGGATTAAACGTCTACAATTGAACCCTATTGGGGTTGGATCAATATGAAATTTGTCTTTACTCTTAACCTTATCAACAGATTGGATGGAAAATAAACGTTATAGTGGACCTATGAATTTTTTTACGGTGAAAATCATTATCTCGGCTGCTATTTGTGGTGTAGTGCAGTTGATCTTTGTATATGATTATTTTTTGGATAGTATTCTAAAATGATCTCGAAAAATGGATGAATGGCGTGGATATAATAAATATATCATTTCAACTGTTCGTGTAAGAGCACGATACGTACCTACACCAGCTATAAAGCTGGTGTGCGGTACACTAAAGTACGCGTGCAACGACAGTAGCCAGACTTCTGACTTTGGGTAGTTAGTTGGTGCTCTGGCAGACTTCCATGCTTGGTACACGGTCATTTTTATGAGATCAATAACCCATGGTAAATATCTGCGGTATATAGTCCTTAATAAAATTTGAGCCCACTTTTGAGAAATCAAATAGTCTCAAAATGAGATTATTTCAAATTCATTTGAAATTTCATTAAATTAGCTTTCTAACAAGCACAAGATCACCCAAATTGGACATGTAACGATGGAGTTATGGCTATTTTTGTGAGATCGATGACCTATAGTAAATATCTACAATTTACAATAATTGATGAACTTTGGGCTCACTTTTGAGAAATAAAATGGTGTCTGAATGAAATAATTCTAAATCCATTTAAAAGTTCATCAAATTATGTTTCCAAAGAGTATATGATCACCCAAATCAGATATGTAACGAGAGAGTTATGGTTATTTTCATGAGATCGGTGACCAATAGTGAATATTAGCGGTCTACAGTCCTTAATAAATTTGGAGCCCACTTTTGGGCAACCAAATGGTCTTCAAATGAAATGATTTCAAAGTCATTTGAAAGTTCATCAAATTATCTTTCCAATAGTACAAGATCACTAAAGTTGAATGTGTAACAAGGAAGTTATAGCCGTTTTCATGAGATCGATGACCCATAGTAAATGTCTGTGATCTACTGTGAAAATATTGATAATCTGTGAAAATATTGATAGTAAATGTCTGTGATCTACTGATCTACTGTTAATATCAGTAGTTCACTATAGATATTAGCTATACACTATTAATATTAGTGATTCATAGTGAATATTAAAGGTCCACTACTAATATTAGCGATCTGTTGAGAAGTAGAGCCACATGCACGGATTTCGTGTCGCAAGTCCTTTCGCAACTGGGATGCTGAAAGGAGTTTTGTAGATTTCGTGTTGTAAGTCCTTTCGCAACTGGGATGCGGAAAGGAGTTTCGCGGATTTTCGTGTCGCAAGTCCTTTCACAATTGGGATGTGGAAAGGGAAGTTGCCAAAACTATAAATTGGGGTCCCTAGGGCTATTCTAGGGTTAAGGTGAATATTGGAAAATATTTCTAAGGTGTGGGCAAGGAATTTTCTCTGTACTTCCAAGGGAAGGTTAGTATATTGCCTTATAATCTTCGTTCTTCATAGTGGAAGTTTGCATTTGTGGTTTTTTATCCTAGATTGAGGTTTTTCCACGTATATCTTATCTTGTGGTTTGTTTTGGATTTCTTTGATCTGTTTCTAGTTTATATTTCTTCATGTTTATCGTTTGTGGGTGAGGCCTGAGATTGGATCTAGGCTCACTGCGTTGTTGGCGTGCTGCGCAACAACTGGTATTAAAGCTATTGGTTTAGTTATATTGGGAGCGATGGCAGAATATGAGAAAACTAGAATTGAGAAGTTTGATGGTTCAAACTTTGCTTTCTGGAAGATGCAGATGGAAGATTATCTGTATCAGAATGACCTCTATATTCCTCTAGGAGGAAAAGAGAAGAAACCAGAAAAGATGACAGATGATGAATGGTTTTTACGGGATAGGAAGGCTTTAGGAACGATCCGACTCTCTTTGTCTAAGAGCGTCGCCTTCAATATATCTAAGGTAAAAACGACAAAAGAATTAATGGAAGCCCTAGCCACCATGTATGAAAAACCCTCAGCATCCAATAAGGTTCATCTTATGAAACAACTATTCAACATGAAGATGTCAGATGGTGGGAGCGTGGCTGAACATCTAAATGAGTTTAATATAGTCACGAGCTAGTTGGAATCCGTTGGCATTGTTTTTGAGGATGAGGTCAGAGCGTTATTGATCTTATCCAGTTTACCAGATAATTGGGATGGTTTGGTGATTGCTGTGAGCAATTCTTCAGGGTCGACAAAGTTGAAATTTGATGATGTGGCCGGTCTAATTCTCAGCGAAGAATCTAGAAGGAAGGCATCAGGAGTTTCAGGGGATTCAGGGAATGCTTTAAACGCTGAAGGAAGAGGAAGATCACTGAACAAAGGAGACAATAAACACGGGCGTTCTAAGTCGAGGAAGAAGTCCAAGGGACCGAAAGACAAAGATGGGTGTTGGCATTGCGGCAAGAAGGGGCACATGAAACGTGATTGCAAGGCGCTTAAGAAACAAGAAGGAAGCTCTCAAGGCAGGAAGGATTCAGTGAATCTATCTGAGGAGAGTGACACAGAGGCGTTGATCTTGTCTCTTGATGCGTGGAATGAGTCTTGGGTTATAGACTCGAGTGCTTCATTTCATGCCACTTCATGTAAGGAAGTTCTGCGTGATTATGTGTCAGGTGACTTTGGGAGAGTTTACCTGGGTGATAATGTGCCGTGTAGTATTGTTGGAAAGAGGGACATTCATGTAAATCAGAAAGACGGAACGTCTTTGAAATTGAAGGATGTCAGACATATACCGAGTTTGAAACGTAACTTGATCTCAGTGGGGCAGTTAGCTGATACCGGTTATGTGACGACATTCACCAGTAATTCCTGAAAGATCATAAAAGGTGCCTTGGTGATATCTTGAGGCAAGAAGGAAGGTACTTTGTACGTGACTTCAGGATCGTATAGTTCACTCGCAGCCACATCAACTGGAGTGAATGAACAGTTATGATATCAGAGGTTGGGACATATGAGTGAGAAATGGATGAAAGTGCTATTGTCTAAAAGGAAGCTATCAGGGCTAAAGTCTATTGACTTGAAATTCTGCGAGGACTGCATGTATGGCAAGCAGAAGAGAGTAAGCTTCAAGAAGACAGGACGCGCTCCAAAGACGCATCTGTTGGAGCTTGTACACACTGATGTGTGGGGACCGGCATAGGTATTATCTCTTAGTGGCTCATGTTATTTTGTTACTTTTATTGATGATGCTAGTAGAAAACTGTGGGTCTATTTCTTAAAGTACAAATCTGATGTATTTGATGTATTTAAGAAGTGGAAAGTTATGATAGAAAACGAGACAGGTAAAACAGTAAAATGTCTCAGATCTGATAATGGGGGAGAGTACTGTGATAAGAGATTTGAGGAATATTGTGCAGCAAATGGAATCAAACGTCGGAAAACGATTCCAGGGACACCACAACAGAATGGTGTGGCTAAGCACATTAACAGGACCATCCTTGAGTGCGCCAGGAGCATGAGGTTACATGCAGGGTTGCCCAAGACCCTTTGGGCAGATGCAGTGAATACTGCCGCATATCTCATCAATAGAAGTCCCTCAGCACCATTGGATGATGGGCTACCAGAAGAAACGTGGACTGGGAAAGAAGTGAACCTTGCACATCTCAGAGTGTTCGGTTGCACTTCATATGTTTACATTGATACAGAGCACAGAAACAAACTGGATGCGAAATCCAGGATGTGCATGTTTATAGGCTACGGGCAGCATGATTTTGACTACAGGTTTTGGGATGTAGAAAACAGGAAAATCATCAGAAGCAAGGACGTAGTCTTCAATGAAAAAATGATGCATAAGGACAGTGCGTAGGAAAATAAGGTCGAGGAAAAAGAATTCGTAGAGATGGAAGAGTTACCGGACACGGGTGTTACAGCGCCACAGGATGATCATGCACAGGAGCATTATGAGGCAGAGCTGTATATACCGGTTGTGAGGAGGTATACTCAGGTGAGGAGACCCACGGTCCGATACTCACCCTCCTTACATTATCTACTGTTGACAGATAATGGTGAACCAGAGTGTTTTGAAGAGGTATTACAGACGGATACACGGGTTAAATGGGAGCAGGCCATGGATGAGGAGATAGACTCTCTTGTGTCTAATCGTACATGGGAGCTAGTCACTCTACCTAAGGGTAAGAAAGCTCTTCATAACAAGTGGGTTTACAAACTGAAGGAGGAGCACGATGGTTCAAAACGGTACAAGGCTAGATTGGTTGTGAAAGGGTTTCAACAAAAGGCAGGTATCGATTTCACTGAAATATTTTCACCTGTAGTAAAAATGTCTACAATTCGCATGGTCTTAAGTATAGTGGCTACAGAGGACTTACATCTAGAGCAGCTAGATGTTAAGACAGTCTTTCTTCATGAGGACCTTGAAGAAGAGATATATATATGCATCAGCCGACAGGATACGTGGCACTAGGAAAGGAGAACAAGGTGTGCAGACTGAAGAAGAGTCTATATGGCCTAAAGCAGGACCCAAGGCAGTGGTACAAGAAGTTCGACAGTTTCATGTTAGGAAATGCTTTAGGAGATGTCATGCAGACCACTGTTGTTACTTGAAGAAGTTTGATACATCATACATCATTCTTCTTCTGTACGTTGATGATATGCTTGTGGCCGGTTCAAGCATGAAGGACATCTCAGATCTCAAAAGACAACTGTCTAGAGAATTTACCATGAAGGATTTAGGAGCTGGAAAATAAATCTTAGGCATGAGGATAAAGCGTGACAGGGAAAACAAGAAACTAATTTTGTCACAGGCAGAGTACATAGCCAAGGTACTTGACCGATTCAATATAGGAGGTGTTAAGCCGGTTAACACTGCATTAGCCAACCACTTCAAGTTATCTAAGGAGCAAGGGGCAAAAACGTAAGAGGAACGAGACTATATGGCTAAAGTCCCATTCGCGTCAGCTATCGGGAGTCTCATGTATGCTATGGTGAGCATGAGGCCAGACATTGCTCAAGCAGTGAGAGTTGTTAGCAGGTTCATGAACAACCCCGGGAAGGAACATTGGAAGCTGTGAAGTGGATCCTTAGATATTTGGTAGGTACTAAGGATGTAGGGTTGTGCTATGGTGGATCGAAAATCAAGCTACAAGGTTAAGTGGATTCAGATTTGACAGGAGATATTGACAGTAGGAGAAGCACTACAGGTTATGTCTTTACTCTAGGTAGTGTTGCAGTCAGTTGGGTCTCTCAGTTACAGAAGATAATATTTATCAGTACGACAGAAGCAGAATATGTTGCGGCTACAAAAGCATGCAAGGAGATGGTGTGGATGCAAGGTTTCATGGAAGAGTTGGGTAAGAAGTAAGCAGACTGCAAACTGTACAGTGACAGTCAGAATGCAATACACTTGGCCAAGAATTCAGCCTTTCATTCAAGGACCAAGCATATTGCCATCAGATATCACTTCATACGTTCGTTCCTGAAGATAGATCGATTGCTCTAGAGAAGATTCATACAAGTGAGAATCCTGCGGATATGTTGACCAAGGCAGTCACACGAGAGAAGATGAAGCTCTGTTCAGCTTTGATTGGTCTTCAGGCTTGAAGACGGGGAGGTGGTGCACTCCGGATGAAGAAGACAAAGGTTCATGGCGATGTGTCTCCAAGTGGGAGATTGTTGAGAAGTGGAGCCGCATGTGCGGATTTCGTGTCGCAAGTCCTTTCGCAACTGGGATGCTGAAAGGAGTTTCGCAGATTTTGTGTTGCAAGTCCTTTCGCAACTGGGATGCGGAAAGGAGTTTCGCGGATTTTCGTATCGTAAGTCCTTTCGCAACTGGGATGCAGAAAGGGAAGTTGCCAAAACTATAAATTGGGGTCCCTGGGGCTATTATAGGGTTAAGGTGAATATTAGAAAATATTTCTAAGGTGTGGGTAAGGAATTTTCTCTGTACTTCTAAGGGAGAGGTTAGTATATTGCCTTGTAATCTTCGTTCTTCATAGTGGAAGTTTGCATCCGTGGTTTTTTACCTTAGATTGGGGTTTTTCCACGTATATCTTGTCTTGTGGTTTATTTTGGATTGCTTTGATCTGTTTCTAGTTTATATTTCTTCCTATTTATCGTTTGTGGGTGAGGCCTGAGATTGGATCTAGGCTCACTGCGTTGTTGGCGTGCTGCGCAACATGGTCTACAGTGAATATCAGTGGTCCACTATTAATATCAACAGTCCACAATGAATATCAACAGTTCACTGTTAATATCAGTGGTCCATAGTGAATATCGGTGGTCCAGTTTCTAATATTAGTAGTCCACGGAGAATATCAACAATTTATAGTGAATATTGATGATCCATACTGAATATCGATGATTCACAATGAGTATCAGTGATCCACAGTAAATATCAGTAATCCACCATATAACATTTATCCATTATAACATACTTTCATATCAACATTCTTCTATTATAAAACAACAAAACTCATCAATTTCAATATTCATTCATTCCAACATTCTTCACATTCATTCATTACAACAATTTTTCATTACAAAATTCATCAATTACAACATTATTTTATTATAAAAATTCATCAATTATAACATTTTTCTGCACCCTCCTCCTTTTCATAAACTCCCACCATTCATACTCAATAAAAAATAATAATTTAAAAATAAATATAAAGAGAACCATTACACCCTCTTCTATTTCACAAACTCCAACCATTCATATTGTTTTAAAAAAAAAAACTAAAAAACAACTATAAAGGAAAGTAAATAAGAAAGAAGGAAGAAGGAATACCATCCTCCCTTTCACATCACGAAGAAAAACTAAGGAAGAAGGAAACAATCAAATAGCCATCATAAAGTTTTGAACCCATCCACATTTATGTGGGGCCCACTAGGCTGTCTTGAGGCAAATATATTATGTCCACATGTAAGGCATTTTAATTTTATGTCATCAGTTCAAGTTTGAAGGCAAAACTCACGATAGATGAACCACACATCAGTCCAAGTTTGAAGGCAAAACTCACCATAGGTGAACCACACTAGAAAAAATATTTCAAAATTAATGTAAAATATTAGTATAATTGTGAGCCACAACGGACTTGAGACAAAAAACTTTTAAAAAAACAATTGTGTGGATTTATGATTGTTTGATAAAAAATGAACGGATTATATTAGCCAAAAAGGGTGGGTTGAATTCTTATTTTTGGTAGGACCATGCCCCTTTTTAAGAAACCTTTCTCCTTGGAAGACAAGAGCGTATGGTCCGAGGAGCACCGGTGGCGTAAGATCATTTTTGTTCTCAAAAAATGATAAAGTTTCCTCATGGTTAAAAGAACTTAAATTTAGAGAGGAGGGGCTAACGCCACAACCAAGTCACACTATAAGGCTACTGTGAACAAAAACATTTTTTTTTCTTTTTTTGTGGGGTTTGGGAATTACATACTTCTGGACGCGTGTATATGCAAGAGTCTACTCGGGTTTCAGTCCGTCCAACTGAGATCACGGTCCAAAAATCTCAACTATTGATATGTTCTTGGGCACTATGGATGGACTGTGGTCCAAAAATCTCTCAAATATAAAGATCCATTCCTCCAATATTGAGCCCCATTTCCAGTTAAAAAATGACCGTTCTTGTATTTTTCTTGAACGTTAATTGCCCGGGCCACAAATTTTAGGGTCCTATATTTTGGTAGCATAGATTTTCAGGGCATTGTCCATCGAAGGTGGGGCCCAAGAAGAGCATGATCTAAATCACTGAATGAATGGGCTCCACTTCTACACGTGACAATCTGACTGTCCTCGGGTCGAGGATCACATATTTCGCACACGTGTGGATTTTTCCTATTCGAGAAATTGGGTCAAACGCGATGAACTAATCCTTAGTCAAGTGCTCATTACTGTTGGACACGTGGCAGAAAGGCCTGTTGGTTTGGACATTCCATGCAATTGGACACTGTGGATGGGCCCATTCCAAAATAATCACAAAAAATCAAAGGATCTCGATAGCCTGATCCTTAGATATCAAACGGACCATTTAAAAATCACACCACTCGTATGATATTATCTGTCTGATTGTTTCTTTCTGAAAAATCATCATATGGATGTGATTTTATGAAGTCTACCTTACAAAGATGGGTTTCACCACATGGACGGCCTGGATTGTCTGAAAGAAAAGCCAATTGTGCACTTGGAATAGGCGACTAGCCCATCGTGTTCTAGACAAAATAGGTTAACTAAGCGCATGCGCGCGTATTTCCATGTATAAACAGCCAATCAAACGTGCCAATATTGAACACGTGTTAAATATCAGAGCTTTCCACCATGTATGATATGTCGATTAGATCATTTGATTAAAAATATCAGATATTTAACACCTGATTCACGCTACAATATACAAAACAAATGGACGGCTAAAACAGTTGTTACTAGCTGTCCATTTATTTTGTATCCTGTGGACAATCTAATCAATAAAAATGGCTGACTATTAGACCAGAAGATGTAAACACCACCGGAAGAAAAGCTCATATCTCTCTCACGTGTGCCATATTGAGTGTAGATGAGCAGCGATGAACGCGCGTGTGGGCATCTCGACGACGCTGTGAAAAGTCTTGATTTGCTGTTTTGCTGGGAATGCGGATTGGGTGCGGCGCCGGCCACACCCAAGACGGTGCGGCCCTCTTACACTGTGACCCACTTTGATTATTTATTGTATATCCACTCTGTCCATCCGTTTTTTACATATCATTTTAGGTATATGTACAAAAATGAGACAGATATAAATCTCACGTGTACTATAATAGAATAAACATTAATGATTTAACATCTCACCATTAAAAACTTCCTTGGCTTATCATAATGTTTTTATAATTTTTATTTTCCATCTAACCTGTTGATAAGGTAATAAAATCCTATATAAGTGGAAAAAAGTAAATATTATATCATAAAAGAATATTTTGGCCCACACAAAGTTTTTAATGGTCATTCACCAATATTTCCTAAAACATGATCTATCCGAGATTTAAATGCATAAGGTTTTCTGGAAAAGTAATCTAAAATGATATAATAGAACTGATGGACGGAGTAGATATGCAATACATACTCCACGTTGGGACCCATGATAAGGGCCGCACCGTATGGAGTGAAGCCGGGGCCGCACCTAATCGGCTCCCGTTTTGTTGGCGGATTGGCTGGGGACGCGGATTGCGTCCTACCCCTGCCCGGACAGTAATCCGTCCGGGTAGGGATCTGTGGCGTCCAACGTGATGCAATTGTTTTATCCGTACTGTTCAGCGCTTTTTTCATATAATTTTAATACATGAAAAAACAAAAAAAGATATTTGAAAAACTTAAACTTCTTGGGATAGGAGAAGTTTCGTACCAAGGTGATATTTGTATTTTCACATCGTCCATGCCTACGTGACCTCATGAATAGGTTGGATGGTGAAAAAACATCCCGTTGTCCCTTAGAAAGGTTTCAACGGTGGGTGTCATTGTCAGTGCAGCTTCCTTTCGTGTGGTCTACTGGAGCTGTGTACCTACTTCATTTTTTGGATCATGCGTTAAAATGCTCACAAAAAAGCCGTGAACGGCATGGATAAAACACTAACATTACAGTGGGACCCACATTGCCCTGCCCGGAGGGATTACTGTCCCGGGGTAGGATGGAATCTGCGTCCATCGGCTAGTGTACCACACAAACCAGCTATTTAGCTGTGTATTGACTTATGCAAGTTCCGTGGGCCCCATCATGATGTATGTGATATATCCAAACTGTCCATCCATTTTTCGAGCTCATCTTAAGGCTTGAGAGGAAAAATAAGACAAATATAATGACCAAGTGGACCACATTACAAATAGTTGCGGGGGATTAAACGTCTACAATTGAACCCTATTGGGGTTGGATCAATATGAACTTTGTCTTTACTCTTAACCTTATCAACAGATTGGATGGAAAATAAATGTTATGGTGGCCTTGTCAATTTTTTAACAGTGAAAATCATTATCTCCACTAATATTTGTGCAGTGCAGTTGATCTTTGTATATGATATTTGTGCAGTGCAGTTGATCTTTGTATATGATTATTTTTTGGATAGTATTCTAAAATGATCTTGAAAAATGGATGAAGGGTGTGGATATAATAAATACATCATTTGAACCGTTCGTGCACCCCAGAGCACGACACGTACCTACACCAGCTATAAAGCTGGTGCGCGGTACACTAAAGTACGCGTGCAACGACAGTAACCAGACTCCTGACTTTAGGTAGTTAGTTGGTGCTCTGGCAGACTTCCATGCTTGGTACACTGGCACACGAATATTGTACACGTGGCACATATAAACTCAAAATAAAGCGTCGAAATTGTGGAAACCACTGTAGATAATATATAGGACAAAATTAATTTTGATTTGGATTATTATGAGCCCTGATTAATGGACATTTTTCGTTAAATTCACACCGTTGACTAATTCCATTAGATGTCCATCAAGTAGCGAGATGGAAATTGAATCAGCTTAATTTTCGGTAAAAAAGCTACCTAAAAATTGGGGCCCATGATTTTGACAATTTCCCTCGGTTAACTTCATCCCTCGTGTGCAATTTTCATAGTGCCTGCGTATCATCCATCACACTCTCCCGAGTATCAAAGTTTTCCTCCACCAACTTTTCATAACGATCTGAACGAGAGGAGAAATACTTCTTCACATTTCGCATGCAGCTGTTTGTGAACTTTCACATACAACGGTTTTATAGGACATCTGATCAGTGAAAAAGGTGGGCCCTACTGTAAAAGACTACTTGGAGAGAAAACGGAAGCAAATCCACTCACTAGTTCGGTCAAAGTTGTACATTGAGTATAAGTATATGATAATAATCATCACTCATAGCCTGCTCGATAATTAATATAATCTTATTTGTAATCATATATTGGGCCCACATTTTGAACGGATCAGATTTGCTTAAAAAGTAAAGTGGTGGGGATAAAGAAAGCGTTGTATGTGAAAGTTCACATCCAAACGTCTTACATCAACATATATCAAATCAAATCCGGTTAGCTAATCAGGAAACCACGTGGCCTAACGAAGCGGATTGGCTGGTGTACCACACGCCACCGACCTGGCTGGTGTGTTGACGTCACCAAATTTTGTGGGTCCCACATGAGGTATGTGTTATATCCAAACCGTCTGTCCATTTGGCGAGCTCGTTGTAGGGCTTTAGCCGAAAAATAAGAGAGATCCAAAGATGAAGTGGACCACACTGTGAGAAGGAGTAGGAGATTGAACATCTACCATTGAAACCCTTATGGGATCACAGAAGCTTTGGATCAATTTAAATTTTCTTTTCTCTTCATCCAGGTCTGTGTGACCTTATGAATAAATTGGATGGGAAATAAACGTTACCGTGGGACCTATAAATGTTTTAACGGTGAGAATCATTGTCCCCACTTCTATTTGTGGTGTGGCCCACTTCATTTTTGGTCTCATATTCTAAAATGATTTCGAAAAATGGATGAACGGTGTAGATATAATAAATACATCATCGTGAGGGCATGTAGCTTTGATCTCCTTTAAACCGTTCATACAGCTACCGGAGCTCGAAGACGGTCCGCGCTCGTCTTCGCACGGCACTTACACACTAGCCAGGTCGGTGGTGTAAGGTACACCAGGCAATCCGCTTCCGTGAACTAACGCCCCAAACTGATATCATAGAATCGCGTCTATAGTAATATGGTAGAGGCAGTCATTTCAAGCATGGAGGACCTGAGGTAGATCTTGAGCGTGCGTCAATACATCAGGGGCGGCTCTAAGGGGTAGGCAGGTGAGGCAATCGCCTAAGGCCCCTATTTATGAAGGCCCCATATCCTAGGAACAGGCTTTCAATACTCTGATAGCTTCTGGTAATCTGTACATATGCACTGAGAAATTGCAACCTCTGAATATTTTTAAATTAAATTAAACAGATATAAAAGTGGGTCCTAGTCTAGATGGTTCATGAAAAACAAAAACAAAAACAAAAACACACAATGAATGGATCTCCTAACCGGTTGATTCTTGTACACTAAACAAATTATTTGAATTCAACATACAAATTCCCACTAATTGGAAGATAGAATAGTTAAATCAATGGATTTTTTTGTAATATAGCCTATCTAGAATGGATCACCTAATTTAGATGGTTTCGATGGAGTCAAAATATGCTATATTAACAATCTAGGAATGCCTGTTTATTAACTATAATACTGCTAGAGTACTATACAAATCTAAATTGAGAAAATGACCACTGTAGACAAAGCCTTTTACCCAGCGGTTTCTATGAAAGAATACAAACTTTAGTTACCAATCTAGACTAGCACGTGCGGACAGCGACTCTTTGGACGAAACTGCCCCTCCTTTTTACTGCTGTTGCGGAACGGATTGGCTCCTCCCCCTGACAACGGTCCCGTGGCTGGTGTTCGGTGGTCTGTCGGCCCCACCATGATGTATGTGTTTCATCCATTCCGTTCATCCATTTTTAAAGATCATTTTAGGGGTTCAACATAGAAATAAAAGGGATTTAAATCTTAGGTCGACCACACCACAAGAAAACAATAGTGATTGGATATCCATCATTTAAATCCTCCTAAGGCCCAACGTACTGTTTATATGACATCCAATCTGTTGATTAGGCCATAAAGACCCAGATGAAGCGAAAAAAAAGATCAACTTGATCCAATACTTTTATGGCCCCCAAAATTTTTTTAATAGTCGACATTCATTCAACACTCTTTCCTGTAATGTGGTCCACTTGAGATTGTTATATACGCATTTTTTGGGTATTATCATAAAATGATCTATAAAAATAGATGGACGGCATGGATGAAACACATACATCATGGTGGGTCCCACAGACCACCGAACATCAGCCATTGGCTGGTGGCAGGGGGAGTAGCCAATCGGTTTTCCCTTTTCCTTTCCCTTTGACAGAAAACAGATGCACTTTTTTTTTATGACACATCCCTGCGTTCCATTGCAACGAGAAAAACCGACGCAGGGCCATTTTTCTTATCATTTTTCTTCCTAAATTTCAAACTTTATCATCTCCATATTATCATTCTACACTTGGCATTTTCCATCTTGGCGAGGGTGACGTGGAATCCTCCAAAGTGGTTGCACCTCCAATCTTCGAAAAGGTTTAAATTAATCCCTCACTTGAAAGCACCCGTCCTCAACTTGCATTGAGCGAGGGTACGGTTCTTGGAGGTACGATATTTTTTTTAAAAAAAAAAAAACCATAGTGTGGTTTATAGATATATTCGTTTGTAGTATTGGACAACGTTTAACTAAGTACCTGTGGAAATTTAGCTTGTAATTCAGCAAAGGTGCTTGGTTAAACTTAGCCACTGCACACTTGAATTTGAAGAAGAACTCACGGAAATTGAGACGAGCGGAAGTCGACGACAATTGATCGACTACTCGTCGAATTTTATACTGAAGTTCTCGTGAATTTCATGTCGGCTCTTACAAGTTCATTTGTTAGGCTTAGTCAATTTTATGCGTTGATCGTTCAAATTAATGTGAAAATCATTCAATTCCATTTGAAGCTCACTCAATTTCATTTTAGGGCTCACTCAATTTCATGCTAGGCTTGCTCAATTCAATGTTTGCCCTAGTCAATGTCATGCTAGGCTCGCTCAATTCAATGTTTGCCCAACTTAGTTTCAAGCTAGGCTCACTCAATTCAATGTTTGGCCAGCTCAATTTCATGCTAGGCTCGCTTAATTTAATGTTTGCCGAGCTCAATTTCATGCTAAGCTCGCTCAATTCAATGTTTTCCCAAGTCAATTTCATGCTAGGATCGCTCAATTCAATGTTCACCCAACTCAATTTCATGGTAGGATTGCTCAATTTAATGTTTGCCCAGCTCAATCTCACTCTAGGCTCACTCAATTTAATGTTTGCATTAATAAATTTCATGTTTGCCTCGATGAATTTCATTATTGTCTCACTCAATTTCATGTTTGCGTTGCTAAATTTCTAGTTTGCCATGCTCAATTTTCAGTTTACCATGCTCAATTTCAGCTTTCCTCGCTCAATTGTCAGTTTGTCTCGCTCAATATATACTTTACCTCGCTCAATTTTCCTCTTCCTCATTGAATTTCTAGTTTGCCTCGTTCAATTTATAGGTTGCGTTGGTAAATTTCCACGCTTCCCTCGCTCAATTATTTCTTGTGTGCCGCTCAGATTTGAAGTTCCCTCGATCGATTTCATTTTTCCCTCGTTCAATTTCTAGTTTGCCTCGCCCAATTTCTAGCCTGTCTCGCTAAACTTTGGCTTTTCCCTCATTGAATTTCTAGTTTATCTCATTCAATTTCTAGGTTGCGTTGCTGACTTACTAATTTGCCTCGTTCAATTTATAGGTTGCGTCGCTGAATTTTCATGCTTCCCTCGCTTGATTATTTGTTTTCCTTTGTTCAAATTCGAACTTCCCTCGCTCGATTTCATGTTTCCCTTGCTCAATTTCTACTCCGCCTTGTTGAATCAGATGTTTGCCTTAATCATTTTCATGTTTGCTGCGGTTAATTTTACTTGAGGTTTATTCCATTTTATCCGAAGCTCGCTCAAATTATCAAGTGCTTGATATTTAGTATTAATGTATGATATAATGCTTAAATTCCTATTAGTCTAATTCTATATGGATTAACCATGTGTAGAGAAGTTAGCCTTGTATCCCCTTATGGTACATTTGTGATTGCTTGACCTCCAATGAACTTTGGAATTATGGGAGAACAAATAAACTGGTATGATGTGTATTAGATTAAACTAGAATGTTCTTTGAGCTTGACCTCCAATGAACTTTTTAGCAACTGAGGATTTGAATTTTCCCATAATTTTCCTTAGTTGAAATGACATTGTGAAGACACTCAGTAGACAGTAGTGAAATGAGTTTTTGCATTGTAAGCAGTTCCTTACCCATTATATTGTACATTAGATCAAATTTAAGCACCCCCTAAACTTAAAACCCGCACTAGGAATTAAAAATGAAAATTCACTAAGAAATCTCATTAGTTAGAGATGATATTTCGCATAACTTTTGGCAATTAGCACTAAGTAGAAGCGAATTTATAAAGGTTTGAGAAATAAATTTTAGCTCTAAATGGAGCATATTGAGACTAGGATTTTGTAATTTGAATCGCCAAATACATCTCGTTGATCAGAAATAACATCTCTTGTATGTTCCAACAATTAGAAATATTCAATAGTGAAATTTTAGGTGAAATTTCAACCCTAACTCTGCTTGTTGAGACTAGCTTTGAAAATTGATGTAAGTTTAACATATTTTAAACCCAAATCCTCATGTAGAAATGTTAGGTTCGTATATATTTTTTTAAAGTGTACTAGGCCATCATAGAATTGTCTTGTTAAAATAGAAGACTATATGGATATTCCATGATAGATAGCGTCACTGAATTTAACAAGCACCACATGAAATCATTTGTATCTCTGAATCTGTAATCCATGTAAGCTCTTATTGTTTATTTAAAAATTTAACACATTGCTTACTCTTTATTTCCTTAAGCTCTGTACCATCCTCATCTATTATAGAACGTGAGAACTCGGTCCTCTATTATTTAATCGAGTTTTGTCTTATGGCAAGCTTCCATTGCTTAATGATTCACTAATATAATGTCATTGTATTGGTTTTCAGATAATGTCTACGAGAATCATCTGCTGTTATGGCGGGGAGATTGAATATGAAAACAAGCGATACTCGTACACTGGTGGGGAAATGAAAACTTTTTTGCTACGTGTCGAGACTACGTATGAGGAGCTTCTGTCTAGAATTTACAGGATTATTAAGAGACAACCAATAGATTGTGATATTAGGATGAAAGTAATGTATCCTTGCACAAATGAATCAATCCCTCCAACCGTAATCGCAGACGACGATGACGTGCGAGAGTTCCCTTCGCTACACACTTGGAGCATTCGGATAAATTCATTCCCTTAGTCATCGAGACAATGCAACACATTAATAGGACAACACACATAGACAGTTTTCCTGAGGAGCATGGCGTGGAATTTGAATACAAGGCATCTCCATTACAAGTGGTAGTGAGCAACGATCAACTGCCCGAGCCGCCTCAAACATCAAACTTTGTGAGTAGCCAAGTCAGCTGGGCACGTGACCTTAACCTCACTTATGAGTACATGCCACCGCCTTTAGCAATAATAGCAGATCTGCCATCATCATCCACCACCCAAGCTGTACGTGTAAGCAACATTTCGCTTCCAGACCTTGCTGAAAGTGGAAACTTCATCACTCGTCAAGTTCCCGTGCCATTTGATGATGCTACATTCACCAATGCGGCACTACTGGAATATACAGATTCGTTGCTTGAACCGATCGATATAGCTGTTGATCAAACATTTAAAGACAAGAGTCGATGTCAGTATGTTCTAAGCCAATTTGCAATTCGCAATAAATTTCAGTATAAGGTACTGTACTCAAGTTCTAGCAGATTTAGCGTGGTGTGCTTAGAAGATAAATGCGACTGGAGGGTTTGCGCAACTCGGGTGAATGATACTGGAATATTCAAGATACGGAGGTATACGTCGGAACACACGTGCGGCATGTCGTGGATGAAGAGTGATCACCGACAAGCAAGCAGTAAGTTAGCGTGTGATTTGGTTGTTAGCCGCATTGAGCAACGGCTAGGTTTGAGGCCACGTGATGTTATCTTCGCTATGCAAGAGAAATATAATATTGTTATCAGTTATAGAAAGGCATGGAAAGCGAGGGAGCTTGCAATTAATCAGGTGATGGGGTCTTACAAAGACTCTTACAATCAACTCCCCATGTATTTGCATGAGTTGAGGATGGTCAATCCAGGGATGGTGACTGCCGTGCTTGTTAACCAAGAGACTTTGAGGTTTGAGAGGTGTTTTGTAGCGCTCGGATAATGCGTTCGAAGTTTTCAGAATTCTATGAGGAGGGTATTAGCCATTGACGGGACACACTTAAAGGGTAAATACAAGGGTGTTCTATTCATCGCCACGGCCTTAGATGGGGACAATCATATATTTCCAATTGCGTTTGGTATCGGAGAATCGGAGAACAGCATGAGTTGGAATTGGTTCCTTACCTACCTTAACGATGCGTTAGGGTATCTGGAGGGTCTTGTGATTATTTCCGATCGACATAAAGGTTTACTGAAAGAGGTTCCCCAAGTATTCCCACATGCAATTCATGGCATCTTGTGCGTACCATATTTATAGAAACTTGGTGGACACTTTTAAAGACAAGTCGCTGGAGATATACTATTGGCGGGCAGTTAAGACTTGCAGGAGAGCTGAATTTGAAAAATTAATGCATGATATTGAAATGGCCAACCCCCTAGTACATGCATGGCTGACATAAATCGGCTATGAAAGGTGGGCATCTTCGCACTTTCCGGTAAAAGATTCAACTTGGTCACCACGAACATATCTGAGTGTGTTAACGCCCTCTTCAAGGAAGCACGGGAATATCCTGTTACTAAATTGATAGAGGCCGTAAGATGTAAGATACAGAATTGTTTTACAAGAGAAGAGAATCATGACCTCATTTGTAGGTCCGTTGACACCATGGGCGGAGCAACAGTTGAAAGATCTTATACTAGAAGCGCGAGATGTTCGCCATCATCCGATTTCTCGAGATGAGTACTATGTCGTGGGAGATTATAATGATACAGTCAAGCTCAACTCGCTTTCATGTACATGTCGTGAGTTTGACATGAAGGGTTACCCTTGTATGCATGTCCTGTCCGCTTGTATAAACTACAATCTTCCTCATTACTCGTATTGCTCCCCATTCTACACAGCGCAAAATTACTTGAGCACATATAACGAATCAGTGTACCCAGTACGTGACATGAGCGAATGGGAGATTACAGAAGGCTTCAAGGAGTATTGTGCAAAAATTAAACCCCCAGGACAGAAGAGGCCATCTGGAAGATCAAAGAAGTTAAGAATTCCCTCGCGTGGAGAAGAATCGAAAACATTAAGGTGCGGTCGGTGCAAACAAACTGGGCATAATCGCCGGACGTGCAAGTTTCCTATACCTGATGTATAGCATACTTTGTAATTTATTTAGTGTTTTGTATGATATATGTTGTAATATATTTCCTCTCATGCAATAATCTTTTGGTTGTCTTGCTCAATTTCTAAGTTGTCTCTCAAATTTTCAGTTTGTTGTACTGAATTTCTTATGCTACCTCACGTAATTTCTACTTTGCCTCGCTCAATTCCTCGGTTCCCTCGCTCAATTTATAGGTTGCCTCGCTCTATTCCTAGGTTTCCTCGCTGAATTTTTTACGTTCCCTCACATAATTCCTAAGTTTCCTCCCTCATTTTCTACGTTCCCTCGCTTAATTTCTAGGTTCCCTCGCTCAATTTATAGGTTGCCTTTCTCAATTCTTCGGTTCCCTCACTCAATTCCCAGGTTCCCTCGCTGAATTTCTAGGTTCCTTTGCTCAATTCCTCGGTTCCCTCGCTCAATTACTAGGTTCACTCGCTCGATTTCTAGGTTGCCTCTCTCTATTTCTAGGTTCCCTCGATCAACATGTTCCTCAACAACTACATGTAGTACTGCATCCAACAATATTGGCACTGATATGATGGTCTGAGTCATCGACACAAGCATAAGGAGCGTGTTCACAATGAAGTGTGTAAAACCAAGTTCCAACAGCACCTGAGCATAAAACTCAGGTTGGAGAATTAACAAATGACATTCATATTTTGTCAAATTTCTATGACCAACTACCTGCCTAAAATTGACCTTCTTTTGTCAAATTTATTTACAAAAATTAAAACTAAAATGGAATGAACATAAGGTAAATATTTTCAGTGGCTAACAGTTCTAGCTACTTGCATAATCTTGCATATACCATTCTGCAAGATAAGATAGAGCATCAAAACTGGTAGAATACTATGTAAACCTTTTCATGTTTATATCCAAATTCGTTGAGATATGTAGCAGTGGCAATGCATTCACATAAACAGAGGAAATTTGAATAATTACCATTGAATAGTTGGAAGATAAAAATACATTCAAGATATACTCCATTTATCATGAATTTTTACTTTTATTTTTAAAAAGGACTTGATGGGCTACATGCCATGGCTTTTTACAGCTGAATTGTAATTGTTAGAGAAAAGCCAGATTTTATTATTCAAACTAGATTCTTGCAATTGCAACCAGGTATTTCATCACATCATGGATGGACTATGGATGGAAAACATCTTCTCTTTTCTCTAGAACCACCGGAATTAGGCTAATTCATCAAAGCTCCTGGTTTTCTTCTTGGAGAAACTTCCGCAATTACAAGAAACATGGCATCCATTATCCAGAAATGCAGTCCAAGCATTAGCGGAACAAACAACATCAACAAACCATTTTAGTTTTCAATATACCAGTCCCCTTTTTTTTCGTCACTTCACGAAATCATCAATGAAGCTGAAATATAACTACAGTCTACCAAATCTTTTGTAATTTGATGTGCTCCCCACAAAATATCTCCCTTTCAGATACACAATAATAACACCTTCAAATCCCATAATTCTCCTTATGAGCAGAAACACACGACACACATAAGCTCTATTGATTAGCTGCTGGGATGTACAACGCGCATGTTGGCATTGAGCAGAAACACACGACACACATAAGCATCTGCCTCTCCGTGCAATTGAAAGGCTCGTTCAACCGCCTCCATCCATTCGAAAGAATTCTTTTTAAGAAGAGAGATGAGCTGTGATGCAATCTTGCCAAAGTCTTTTATGAACTTTCTATAGTATTCGGTGAGGCCCAAAAAGCCTCACAGGGCCTTTGGAGTAGTGGGGCAAGGCAAATGGAGCATGCAAGCAACTTTATCACGGTCAACAACTATTCCCTTTTGTGATATTATGCGGCCCAAATATTCGACTTCCTCCTTCCCAAACCTGCATTTCGTTATCTTGGCATAAAGTTGGTGATTACGTAGGATCTCCAAATCAGTCCGAAGATAGGCTAAATGATCTCCCAAGTTCAGTTGTATATTAATATATCATTAGAAGAAAAAAAAAAGACCAAATAAACTTGTGGAGATATGGTCTAAAGACTCGTTCATTAGACTTTGAAATGTAGATGGGGCATTTGTAAGCCCGAAGGGCATAACAAGGAACTCATAATGCCCCTCATGGGTTCGAAAGGCAGTTTTGGAAATGAACTCGGATCTGGTGGTATCATAACCAAAGGTCCAACTTGGTAAAGTATTTAGCCCCATATAGTTCATCAATAATAGAAATCAAAAACTTATCTTTGATGGTTTCCTTGTTGAGAGCGTAGTAATCCACACAAAGACACCAATTGCCTGGATAGGGGATGAGTAAGGGTTGGAGCTCGGTCAGATGATCCTCGAATCAAGCATTTCATGAACTATCTTCTCAATTTCATTTTTGTGGTAGTGTGGGTACCGATACAGTCTCACACTAACATGTTGGCTTCCCTTAGGTAAGGGAATCCGATGGTCCTATGGGCGTGGTGGCAACAGCCCACATGGTTCCACGAACACATCCTTTAAGTTATCGAGCACAGACTTCAGTTGATTGTTTGAGGCAGGTGATTCTGGTTAGTCGGTCAATTTGTTGATGTGCAACATTGCCCCCTCACCCTGCTTCCAAATCAACTTCATGATGCTTTTACACACAACCACCTCGGTCCCACTTGGCAAGTATCCCTTGAGCTCGTGCTCCCTTCCTTTTATGGAAAATTGCATAAGCATCTTTGAAAAATTCCAAAGAATAGGATCTAATGTGCGTAGCCAATGAGCTCTTAGGATGGCGTCACACCCACCCAAGGGTACGAAGTAGACATCAATGTGAATAGGTAATCCTTAGACGGTGATGTCATGTCACTTGCATTTTCCCTCACTAGTAAGCCTTTCACCATTGGCCATCATCACTTCGAATCGTTTGCTATGTCGCACCTTGATACATGCCCTTTTGATCACGATTGGGTCCATAAAGTTGTGTCTTGCCCGAGTCAAAGAAGATCGTCAACAACTACTTGATGTGACCTTCAACCCTCATGGTCTCGAGTGCTAGTGTCCCCCACAATAGCGTGTAATGTGATCTCTGGAGAGGGTTCTTAAGGCTCTTCCGTCACCGCTTCATCTTCATCAAGCTCTTGACTAATCTCTTTCTCCTCATCTTGCCAGTTGCCTTCCATAGGAAGAGTTTTGTGTCTTACAACGATGGCCCGAATGGAATTTATCACCAGAGTTGTAACAGAGACCTCAATCCCTTCTTTCTTTGATCTCGACTGGTGTCAACTGTTTGATTGGTGGTATGGTTCCCTTAGATGCCTTTGAACTGGATGTAGTGGAGGCCTTGATCCCCTTAGGCTGCATTAGCTTTAATGCATGGGCATTTTCACACTGGGCTCGAGTGAGGTCGCCTGTTGGATGCAGGGGCACACTCAGGGTGGGTGACCAATCCGATTTGGGGCCCACGGGGGAGGTCTCATGTTCGAGACTTCTTACCAGGGGTGATTAATACGCGTTTCACACCGGGCTCGAGTGGGGTAGCCCGTGGGATGCGGGGACACGGGGTGGGCGGCCCATGTGATTTGGGGCCCACGAAGGGGAGTCAGCTAAGGTCCTAACCCATGAGATGTGGGGCCTGGGCTATGAGATAAAGGGATTAATTCGTCATACTATAACAGTTCGAGCTTTTAGAGCAAGTGGTTAATTGTCCTGCATCAAGCTTCCTTTTTACAATCAATTTTTTCCTCTTGAAGTCCAATCAACCCAATTGCTACTATAAGTGACTTAGGATTGAACATCTAAATGTCCAACTTGACTTCATCCTTAAGTCCACAAACAAAGTAACTCACTAGGAAGGACTCACTCAAGCCTTAAGTGTGGTCAACCAACCTTTCGAACTAAGCTTGATAATCCCACAATGATTTGGTCAGTTGCAGCTTGGTTAGAGCTCTGACATAATCCTCGAACTTGGTGGGTTTAAACCTTGCATTCAACGCCTTAACAAATTCATCCCAAGACATGGGGCCTTGGGCCTTCTCCAACCATCAAAACTACTGGAGCACTTCCCCTTCCATGTGGAAGGATGCAATGCCCTGTAAATCCAACTAAATGGGTCTTCCCCACTATAGCGAGGAAAATTCAATTTTAGCAACATTGTTTAAATGATTCTAGTTGAACGAGATTGTGAGCAATCCCCTCCGACTTTGGCTCGTGAAATCTGAACATAAGAACCAATGTTGTTAAATGGCATAAGCGATCCTGTGCAATCGGGTGGCGGATCGCACTTTTTTTTTTTTTTTGAAAAAAATTAAAATGAAATTAAAAAAATCAAGAAAATTGGAAAGTATGCGATCGCATATGCCATTATGTGATCGTATCATCGCATATGTGATATGCGATCGATCGCATACCATCCATATGGCATATGCAATCATCGCATATGCCATATGGATGCCAATATGTGATTATGCGATCACTTTTGACAACATTGATAGGAACGCCCTTCAGGCCTCTTACTCCTATCTTTCTGGAGAGAAGTTGCAAGATGGTAGTAGTTGATATCTATGGCCGTCAACTTCCGTAGAATGTCAACTAGCAATAACTCCTGTTTAGTTGATGATTCTTATAAAGGCCCAATCTCAGCCTTATGCTCATCAACTCAAGGGTCAGCCATTGCCGAAGGTGGCTCTAATACCACTTTAGTATGACCTTTCTTCCTTTTTAGGTGGAATTGTGAAAAATAAAGAAAAAAACACAAGTTGGTTTAATTGAAGGAGAATCGGCCTCCAATAATTTCATAGAAGGGATCAAAGGGATTCAGTTGTTTTTCTTCACTGCTCAATCATAAATAAATAACTCAACCACACAACAACTTAGTTACATGATATGTGACCCACACCGACAAAACTACCTAGACATGAATGACTCTTTACATGACATCCCTCCCATACCTACGTAACTAAGGGGTCATTTGCATCATGGATTTTGTTTTTTTTTTTAATTTTGTGTTGCGGGGGGGGGGGTGGGGGGTTTCAAATCCCCTAGTATGTTAGGCACCATAAAGTAGTCGGGGGTTTCAAATCCTGGGGGATTTCAAATCCCCTAGTATGTTAGGCACCATAAAGTAGTTGGGGGTTTCAAATCCTCTCAAAGAGGGGGTTTGAAAGCTTGGATTACATCTAAAATCCTGCCAAGAGTTGCACTTGCATGTATCACTAGGCTATTAATCTATTGGGCACATGGCCCATTGATGATATCCCAAAACAATCATATTATCAATTGCATCACTATAATTAGTTTAATACGATGATTTGTGTCGTCCAAACATTGTCCATGTAAGTCAACGGTTAAAAAACGTCAGTTAGTGACTCGGATGTGATCTTGTGTTTGTGGCCCATCCGAGACTTGGAATTTCATCATTTTCGGGCAAAGTATATATTTCAACAGGCTTATTACAACCATTGTGTCAAACATTACTTACGTACACCAATTAGAGATATTAAAGTTAATTTAGTAATTAAATTTAAACCCTCAAATATACTATGCATAGCTACTTTTGATTACAAGGGATTCTCAATCCGTGGTGCCAAACACAATAAGAGGATTTCAAATCCAGGGGTTTCGTAAGGCATCAACAAAAAGAGAACCAAATGTATATTTTTCGTAAGGCATCAACAAAAAGAATTCTAAGGCTATTCAACAACTATTCAAAAATAGACAAAATCAACATAAAAAAATAAAATAAAGTAAATCAGTGAGAAGTGTGAATGCATAATGGTCTGTTCCACCAACAAGTATAGAAACAAGATGTCTTGCCAGCAAAAGAATAGTGAATTGTACCATACAAATACAAAAGAAGAAAAAAGATGAATTAGAAACTTGGATATAAAATCAAAGAAAAATACAAGTTTTGCTAGCTTTTCTCAATATAAAACAGCTTCTAATATTACCATCATGTGTGGGTAGGAAACCAATCCAATAAGATGAGCTATAATGGTATCTACATTCTCTAAAATAGCCTCTTACCCTGTTTGTACATGTGGACAACAGAAACTTCATATGAAACTTTGCATAACAAAACATGGAATCTGATATCGTCTGGACTTGACAAAAGATGGAATAAGAATCTTCTCAAAAAATCAAAACCAAACATCTCACCTTTTCCCTATACATGTTCCTCACCTCCCAAACCTCCTCAATAACACTCTTAGTTCACACCACAACATAATGTGGTGCCAGTCTCACCATTGAATCTCTTCAGCGCTCCATACAATTGGTAAAACAATAGAGATCTCAACAGCCTTAGTTGTCTTTCACATATGCATTTCAAATAGAGAAATTTGCGAGTATACGACCCATTTATGGCCCATTTGCGAGAATAAGCCCACCTCATTTTTCCTTGTGAGAATACGCCCCAGCTGTACGGACGCCTTTCCAAAGCAAATAACTTTAGAATACGAGTCACGATAGGCAGTTTTACAGTTTTCAGGTAGCTTTCCACTTGCAACTCTACAAGTACATTGTAATTTGATCTCAAGTGAAGCAGCAAAGGTGATTTGTCTTGAATTTTCTTCTTTAAATCTTCAGTAATAGCCTTGGGAATGGCAAAATCATTCAAGCCAACATTCTATCCTTCTAAAAGGGAATCGCATCAGCATGGCTGTAACATGTTAAAGAACCTAACACCCTCTTCTGTTCCCTTCTTGTCAAGAACAGAAGTAACAATCTCTATTGAAATCAATCCTCACCATTTCACATTTACTGATCAAATGCCTCTCCCCAAAACAGTACACAGAGCACCTATATGGTGAGCCTTAACTAGTGCATGGTGCATGGTTCTGGTAAAACTGGTGAAACCCACATAGCTAATTGTGGCTGCGGTCGCTTTGTTCAAGAAAAAAGTCCTAAACATAAGTTTTAGTGACAATAAAGAATCATGCACCAGTTGTAAATTCAAACTACCACCATGAGAACTACGGATTTGCTTTTCAACACTAAACAGCTCCAAAACTTCTGACCACGCTGCAAGAGACCCGATAAAGTATATGAACACAATCCTCATCAAAATACGCCTATTTATGATTTAACCAACTTTCAAATATGTATGACCTTTTGAACCTTCCCTAATTGCATAAGTGGCTGAACCATCTCTGTATTTTAGGAAAGAAAAAGAAAGCTTATATTGTAAAATGTTGGAAGCTACCATCATGGGCAAGACTCCAAATGTGTGTCGAGTAGTGTGCCATTACGAGGCAGTTTCCAAATGTGCAGAAGTGACCGTGGAGTGAAGATGCGGGACCGCGAAATGCATGATATTCTATGTTATGCATTTCGCGGTCCCGCGTCTTCACTTCACGGTCAGTTCCACGCATTTCGCGGTCCAATCGCTTCATGGAACCCCCATTTCCATGCATATCATGACGATTCCCGCCTATTTCGTGTTGATTCACGGTGATTTCGATGGATTTCGCGGTCCCACGTCTTCCGCTTCTGCTACCCCAAAATCATATATGACATGTCTCGGGGGTCAGAATATCTTGGTGCAAAACGGACCATCAATTGATGCGATAATGCTGTTCTTATCATAGTCCATAGCCAAGAAGACACAAATGGCATAAGAGGAGAAGACCAGTAATACACAGATTATTTACATAAACTGGATGGGAAAGAGATTGCTCACAACAACAATTATCTTTGGAAGAATCACACAAAAAGGAAATCAGTGACGCGGGCCAATATATCCACACCTGAAGTCAGTGAAGATCTGTTAGCAGAGTTTAACCAGATAAATGGACTCTGTGTTCAAATGGTATGGAAGTATATAGCACCCTTAAGGTTAGCATAAATAGAGACTAGGGAGTTTAGTTTTCAAGAATCGCTCAAAGCTCAGCCTAAACTTGACGTGGTTCGGCTCAGCTCAAGTTATGTGTGTGTGTGTGTGTGTGTGTGTGTCTGAAAAGTAAACAGAAAATGCTCAGCTTGAAAGCTTGAGCTCAAACTCGGCATTAAAGGGAAATCACCGCGAAATGACCGTGAAGTGAAGGGAAATGATACTTGCTGAAGTGTGCAACATTCGCAGTAAGACAAATAAAACTTCTTAAAAAAAGGTGAAAGAGCGTGACAAGAGTGCAGGATCTCATCCATGCTCTGGTCGAGTCCTTTCAGGCGCATCTTATCAAGCTGAATGTGGCCAACAAGGCCTGTAGCTGCTTCTGATCTTTCACGTATTTGTCGATGCCTTTGGTATTCAATGGGGAAGTCGAAAGCAACAGGATTTAAAGTGATTTTCCAAAGGATTCTGAAATAAATATACTGCATTCTCCTTGCAATGCATTTTCTCGCAGAAGCACTCATTCAAACATAGAATAACTCTACGATCAATAATATCATTCTTGAAGTTAACTTTGCACAAAAGTATTTCCTTCATCGATTCCCATGAAGAGTTGTTGCTCTAAAAAGAGTCAAGAACTGCTTTATATGCCGGTTTTGATACTGCAGTAGCAACCTCTACACCCACCTGTCCATACTCAAATTGAATTGTAGAATGGCTGCGGAGGTTTCTCACTGTGCCATCATAACGGACAACGACATCTCTAAGTGTGAAACATTTTAGAATACGAGTCACGATGGGCAATTTAATAGTTTTCAGGTAGCTTTCCACTTGCAACTCTACAAGTTCATTGTAAGTTGATCTCAAGTGAAGCAGCAAAGGTAATATGTCCTGAATCTTCTTCTTTATATCTTCAATAACAGCCTCGGGAACGTCAAAATCATTTATATCAACACTATAAATGATGTCACTTCTAAGGGCAATTTCTAATGACCAGAACTTTGTAAAACCATTTGTTTTGCCAAGTCCCCAACATTTCTCCATCCTCCTATCCACAATCCTAGAATTATCACAAAATTATCAAACAGTTGAAAACCAAAATTTTCACCATTCATTCATTGATTCACCATGGGAAATCAAAATTACTACCCCAAGTTTGAGTAGTATAATCATCATCCAAAAGAAAAGAACAAGAAGCCCTTTACGGGCATACAACATCTAAAAATTTACAAGTACCAAAAAAAAACATCAGGCTAAGCCCCAGGACCGGCCCAATGTGGCACGGTGTCATCTCATCTGCATGTGATCATCGACGTCAGGTCATGTAGCGTCTTCTCCACTCGCTCGACAGCTTCTTTTGTCGCAACTACGATCTTCTCGATCTGTGACAATCGTTGATCGTGCTGGCGAAGTTGTTCATCTTGCTGGCGAAGACGGTATATAATCGATGTGCGACGGTCTCGGTGGCCAGCATGACGATGAGTATGTGGGACTGGTGAGAACGTCGGGTCACTGTGTTGGGGCCGCTCATCTCCAGTGGCTGCTGCCTCGGTGTCCATCGCATCGGTCTCAGCTCCTTCAGCCTCAGTTTCGGCCATATTATCAACTGGAGCAGACGAGGAACCTGGTGTGTCAACCAATTTCATTTTTTTTATGTTTATTATCGTAAATTTGCTCGGCTGTCGGGGACGGTCAGTGGTGGGAAGCAATCCCACATGTCGAGACAATAGACAGATAAGATGAGGGAATGGAAGGCACACATCTCTAGAGGCTTGGATTGCCACGGCCAGCTGATGCAACATGAGAGTAGGCAGACACAGTTTCACTTTTTGGCTGACGGCATAGAGAATCCCCAACATGAATGGGGTAAGATCAGACCTGTTGGTGCTCCTGGGATAGACGTTTGTGCAAAAAATTGCATGAAGTATGCGGAATTGTGCAGACATGTGCTTTGCTTGCAGAGAGTTACCCTGTACTCAAGGAATGTCTTCGCCATTGCATACATGTCTTGTAATTTTTCACGAACTTCAAGTTCACTGAGGTCGTAGTCTGCAAAGCCTTGAGATTTACATGGAATTCCAATTAACTGACCGATAATGGGAGGAGTGATGTGAGTTGTGGTTTGGCCAATGGTGACATCTAGGCCGGGGGGTCAGATACGGGGGAATGACAGTAAGCTAAAAACCTGTATACTTGATCATTCCGTGTCACTCCACCAAAGTCAAGCATACGAGACCAGTCAATGGCCTCGAGCATTGGTACAATCCCATATGGAGCTAGACAAGACTTATCAACTTGTCTTTCATAGTCCATCTTCCTTCCCCTAAACTTTTGATATTGATCCTCAGGAGGCGGTGGCACATTAGGGATTAGAAGTTCGGGTGGCGGAATGTTTGTAGGTGGTGGAGAGACATTTTGGGTTGCCGGCTGAGCATTTTTCCTGTGGGCAACTTTTTTAACACGTTTTGGCCTAGGGTTGGATGATTCTCCCTGATGAATCGATTTACTCCGCTCTTTTCCCATGTAGATGAAAACTTGAAGAGGATATCCTGATAAAAGAATGGGAAATCAAGGAGATTGAAGAAGTGGATGGCAAATAGGGATGAACAACATAAGGAAAAGGGGCGAAAATTCTAGGGTTTTGAATGATGTGAAGTACCAACCTTAAAAAGCTCTGGAAAATGGTCGTCCTTCACCGCTACCGACTTCTTGGAGAGGCTGCCGTGCAGAGGAAGAAGAAAAGTGAAGGAATGAAACGGAATCGTCGCGCCGCAGCTTAAATACATCCAACATTTCGATATATCGACTGTTAATCGATATATCGAACACAACCAACGGTCGGACACAGGGAACTTCTCTTTTCAAATCATCTATTCTCCTTCGATATATCGAAACCTTGTCGATATATCAATAATTGCATTTAAAAGAGGACTGCATCTCTGGACAGTTTCAGACCATTTTCGATATATCGACAATTAGTCGATATATCTACACATTATCTACTTCGATATATCGACAAAGTGTCGATATATCGATAATTCAGTTAAAAAGAGACCTCGTCACTGGACAGTTTCAGAGCATTTTCGATATATCGTCACTTACTCGATATATCGACATCTTCTAAATTCGATATATCGAAGTTTCGTCGATATATCGTGAAGTGATTTTAAAAGAGGAGTTTGTCACTGGAGAGTTTCAGAGCATTTTCGATATATCGCCAATTAGTCGATATATCGACAACTTTACTCCTTCGATACATCGTCAAATAGTCGATATATCGATAATTCCTTTTAAAAGAGGATTCGTCGCTGGACAGATTCCGACCATTTTCGATATATCGCTAAGTAGTCGATATATTGAAGTGTTCGTATCTTGACTTATTTCGATAACATCGATTAGTGTTCGATCCTATCGACAACTTGACCCCGCTGTCATCGATTAATATTCGATAACATCGATGTTGTAACCCTTCGATATATCGACTAATTGTCGATATATCGATAATTTCTATTAAAAGTGGAATTCGCCACTGGACAGATTCAGCCCATTTTAGATATATCGACAACTTGTTGATATATCGACACTTACTCTTCTTCGATATATCGATAATTAGTCGATATATCGATAATTGCTTTGAAAGCGGTTTTCGCCACTGGACAGTTTCAGACCAGTTTCGATATATCGACAATTTGTCGATATATCAGTACATACTCTACTTCGATATATCGAAATCAGATCTATATGTCTTCCTTTGACTACGGATTATAACCGTAGCTAGATCCGTAGCCTAATAACTTTTTTGTTATTTGTATTATTCCGTATTATTTTTTTACATGGAGAAAAGTCATTTAGAGAATCCAACAAAAAGCTTGTTAATTAATATCATATTCAATTCACAATACAATGAAAAATTTACAGTAATTATTAAGGTGGTTTGTTCGGTTTTAATTCTCCAACTTGCAATTTCTGACAGATCACAAGCAGCTCCTATCATTTCCGGAGTGAGTGGCTAATCTTGCCCGCACAATGGATATAGGAATTCACATCAGTTTGAATATCAAGCAGCCTTTGATCATTCGTAAATCTAAAATTTGTCGAATATTTTGAAGTTTATTTGGGATGGTGGACTGCAACGATGGAGTGCCACAACAGAAATATGTATTCCTGTAATCTAAGTCACTCGGACATTCCAAAAGCAATGGGCTTTTAATATTCTTCAAAAATAGCTTTTATTCTTCTAAGCTTTCTCAACAAGTAATGGTTCCCTTCCTTCCCTTTCTAATCTTCTTTTCTTTCCTCATTCCCTCTTTCCTTCCCTATACAACAACAACTTCTTATTAATCATTGACTTACATGGATGCAATGCTCTTTGTATTTGGGAAACGAGCGAGGGAAGCTAGAAATTCAGCGAGGCAACCTAAAAATTGAGTGACGGAAACATTTACACGTTTTGAAATTTAATTCATAATAAAATTTTCGGAAGTACAAATTGTGCGGGGTACATACAACACTATATATAATACAACATTCCACAAAATTATCCTTTTCATCTCATGCCTACAACAAGTATCATTTACAAGTTACAGACAAACAATCATACGCTATCGACTTCCTCCAATGTATAGTAAATTTTTGCATGTCTGTTCCCTCCAAGGTGCGACCGCTGCACAGTATATCGATGAATTTCATTACAAATATGCCACAGTCAAAACCATTGCATTGCTTCGGCACAGATTTCATGGATTTGGCTGTCCAAGTCTTCCCTTCAAGCGCGGTGACGTCTCCGGTGGCATAGAAAAGAATCGGGAGTGCCTCCGTCATCAAATTGATCGTCTGCTTATACTTTAGGAGAGCATTTGACACTAAGCTATCGATAATAATGATCTCCCGTTGTCTTGGATATAGGACCATCAAGAACCAATGACAGCTATCATGGTTGACGGGTACATAAACCTGTCCATGTTTAAGAAGTAGGCTATCAGTTAAAAAACATGTTCAAAGAACACATTACGACATTTTTTGATGTTATGTGATGAATAAATTACCCGTTCACTATTCCAAATCTCCTTGGCGTGTGATTTACCCTTTGCGCTTGACAATTGCGATGACATTGTTCATCATGCCTACCAACTTTGCACGTTCCGAAGCAGACTTCGAGTCCCGATACGCCCTTAGAGTCGGCATACTAGTTTTAAGGCATTGCTGTAACAAACGTAATCAAAGATCAATACAAGTAGAAAAACACAAATTAATTAAAAAAAAGCTTTAGCGATACTCCCAAGAAAATATTTACCATAAAATAGGTGGGGCCATGAACTTGCAATCTTGGGGATATGCAATTGCACAATCACCGCTTTTTCCTCTAGGAAGTCAACATATTTGTCAATAGCCTACTCCACAAGATAATATGATTCAAGCAATAATTGATTAAAAAATATAACTATATCAAAGTCAATGTATATAGACACTCTCATACGAATGCTTACTATGCTATCAACCCACGCGTCATCTACCCATATAGACTTGAACCATGAAGCCTCTCCTGTATCCGTATTTGCTTCATAGTAGTTTTCTACCTCATTGAGTTCATCCGTCGATAGCATCCCGAATGGATCCATCTCGTAAATGAAATGGTATCGGAGATGTAGGAAAGTTTACGCTTCCTCAGGTCGCCTCACTACGTTCGGGGTTGTATTGATCGAAGACAGGGACAAGAATGGAGAAACCATATAATAGGATGGCTTAAGTACCCTTTTAGTTCTCCTTACATAAATAGCTGGAGAAACGGGTGCTTCATCAAATAGATTACGCTCCGCCATACCATACGATTGCACCTCCATATCTACATTTCCTTGTTCTTTTTCTTCCATATGCTCAACTTCCACTTTCTTCTTCAACTCCCCGTCCTCATCCCTCATAGACTGTCCTCTCTGTATATAGAAATATTCCTTCTCCTTCTTCAAGGCCTCCCTCTCTTTCGCTAAGTTTTCAGTTTCTCTCAACAACTCACACATCCGCCTATTCAACTCCTCGTTCATGGTGAAAAACAATTCCCTCTCTTTCTTCAATTGCGCTCTCTCGTTCAGATCTACTCTTTCCATCTTCAACAATTCTTTCTCTTTCAACAGCGCCTCCCTCTCATCGAGCCTCTCTTCTCTCTTTCTCAATTCTTCCTTCTCTTTCCTCAGGTCGTCCCTCTCCTTTTTCAACTCCTCTCTCTCCTTCTTCAACTCATCTATCCCAACCCTAAATTCATCCATCAAAAGAGAAGGTTTCACGATATTCCGCCCTGATCTCTCTCCTCAGTACGCCTTTTTCATCACTTTCCGCCGATCTCCCCTCACCCTCGTCATCATTCTCGTTACCCTCATCGCTCAATTCCTGGGTTTCGATGACCTACAAAATGTATCAATGCACATATAAGAGTCGGAAAACTTTTAACGGTGAATTAAACAACATTTCATTTTAACTAAACGCTCATGATATCTCACACTGAAAACTATCACGAGCAAGCGTACGACGTCCGTTTCCCATTCTCGTAAGGTGGGTTCCAAGTTCTTTATTAAGATAGTCTGAAAAGAACCCAGATTGATGTTAATATACCTGAGTGTAAGTGTCAAATCAAGCAAAGTGAACGGCGGAGAAATACATATACTTACAGCTTCACTCTCAAAAATTGCATTTATTTTGTTGTACCTCCAACCCTTCCAGCCTCGATATTGAATGAAGCGTGGAATTTGCGAGGGAACAAATGAAATAACACACTCTCGCAGGGCTGGTAATCTCTCTACAGCCCATATCTATTTTAAAGAAATTGCATGAGGATAAAAATCCACAATTGAATATAATCATGTAGAATAAATAAAGAGTTTTTACCTGCAGAGGAAAGACGCAACCATATACATTGTAGCGAACCGCACCTGATGCCATCACAGCAGCTACGACCCCTTGCAACATTGTATTGTAGGCCAAACTACCCCAAGGATAGCTATAAAAATCCTCTATGGAGTCTGCTAGGTACATATAATCTATGTTACACATAGTTTTCGATTCGGTTCCCCTAACAAAATACTCTACACACATAAGTAGAGCAACCTTCACGACATCCTCGTGCTTATTGGTATCAACTAATTTATTAAACACATCTAATAAATGCTTCTTATAAACTGGATATTCTCTGAAGTATTTGTCCATTAATGTACTATTGATGGGACGCTTTTTCTCGTATTGTAAGCTCCCGTCTTAAACCCTGTTATGAGGGCGAAGTCTATCTCGGTGAATTGCAACCGTGTCCCCCGTATCTCAAATATAAGATCACCTTTATATCTTATAAGAAGAAGGTGAAATAAAGCCCCTATAAATCGAAAGGATGAGAGGTGCAATAAGAACGAAAATGGGGATTGCTTGAATAGGCTTAGCCGAGTATCATGCTTCTCTAATCCACCCTTCACCGTGTCGAACCACCATCTCAATGAACACTTAGAGGATGGGTTTGGGAATTGGGAACAAGAATCGCCACCTACAAACATGTAATTGAAAATATATTAAAAGAAAATTTCACTACTTAAAGAATCATAACGCAAAAAATTAAACATAGTTGAAATTGAGCGAAGCAAACTAAAAATTGAGGGAGACAAATTACAAAATGAGTGCTTCGTGAAGGCAAACATTAAATTGAGCAAGGCAACGTACATACCAGGCTAGGCAACCTAAAAAATTGAGCGGAAAACCTATAAATTAAGTGAGCTAACCAAGAAATTCAGCGACGGAACTGAGACAATGAGAGAGGGAACCCTAGAAGTTGAGCGAGGCAACGTAGGAATTCAGCGAGGTAACCTAGGAATTGAGCGAGGGAAGGTAGAAGGATCCTAGAAATTGAGCAAGGCAACATAGCATTTGAACGAGGCAACGTAGCATTTGAGCGAGGGTAGGTAGAAATTGAGCGAGGGCAACCTAGGAGTTGAGCGAGAGAAACTAGAAATTAAGCGAGGGAAGGTAGAAATTGAGCGAGGCAACGTAGGAATTGAGCGAGGGAAGCTAGAAATTGAGCGAGGGAAGCTAGAAATTAAGCAAGGGAAGGTAGAAATTGAGCGAGGCAACCTAGAAATTGAGCGAGGGAAGGTAGAAATTGAGCGAGGGAAGGTAGGAATTGAGCGAGGGAAGGTAGAAATTGAGCGAGGGAAGCTAGAAATTGAGCGAGGGAAGGTAGAAATTGAGCGAGGGAAGCTAGAAATTGAGCGAGGGAATGTAGAAATTGAGCGAGGCAACCTAGAAATTGAGCGAGGGAAGGTAGAAATTGAGCGAGGCAACGTAGGAATTGAGCGAGGGAAGGTAGAAATTGAGCGAGGGAATGTAGAAATTGAGCGAGGCAACCTAGAAATTGAGCGAGGGAAGGTAGAAATTGAGCGAGGGAAGGTAGAAATTGAGCGAGGCAACCTAGAAATTGAGCGAGGGAAGGTAGAAATTGAGCGAGGCAACGTAGGAATTGAGCGAGGGAAGGTAGAAATTGAGCGAGGGAAGGTAGAAATTGAGCGAGGCAACCTAGAAATTGAGCGAGGGAAGCTAGAAATTGAGCGAGGAACCTAGAAATTGAGCGAGGCAACCTAGAAATTGAGCGAGGGAAGGTAGAAATTGAGCGAGGGAAGCTCGAAATTGAGCGAGGGAAGGTAGAAATTGAGCGAGGGAAGCTAGAAATTGAGCGAGAGAACCTAGAAATTGAGCGAGGGAAGCTATAAATTGAGCGAGGGAAGCTAGAAATTGAGCGAGGCAACGTAGGAATTGAGCGAGGGAAGGTATAAATTGAGCGAGGGCAACCTAGGAGTTGAGCGAGAGAACTTAGAAATTAAGCGAGGGAAGGTAAAAATTGAGCGAGGCGGCGTAGGAATTGAGCGAGGGAAGGTAGAAATTGAGCGAGGCAACCTAGGAGTTGAGCGAGGCAACCTAGAAATTGAGCGAGGCAACCTAGGAGTTGAGCGAGGCAACCTAGAAATTGAGCGAGGGAAGGTAGAAATTGAGCGAGGGAAGCTAGAAATTGAGCGAGGGCAACCTAGGAGTTGAGCGAGAGAACCTAGAAATTGAGCGAGGGAAGCTAGAAATTGAGCGAGGCAACGTAGGAATTGAGCGAGGGAAGGTATAAATTGAGCGAGGGCAACCTAGGAGTTGAGCGAGAGAACCTAGAAATTAAGCGAGGGAAGGTAGAAATTGAGCGAGGCAACGTAGGAATTGAGCGAGGGAAGGTAGAAATTGAGCGAGGGAAGCTAGAAATTGAGTGAGGGAAGGTAGAAATTGAGCGAGGCAACATAGGAGTTGAGCGAGGGAACCAAGAAATTGAGCGAGGGAACCTAGAAATTGAGCGAGGCAACATAGGAGTTGAGCGAGAGAACCTAGAAATTGAGCGAGGGAAGCTAGAAATTGAGCGAGGCAACGTAGGAATTGAGCGAGGGAAGGTATAAATTGAGTGAGGGCAACCTAGAGTTGAGCGAGAGAACCTAGAAATTAAGCGAGGAAGGTAGAAATTGAGCGAGGCAACGAGGAATTGAGCGAGGAAGGTAGAAATTGAGCGAGGGAAGCTAGAAATTGAGCAAGGGAAGGTAGAAATTGAGCGAGGGAAGCTAGAAATTGAGTGAGGGAAGGTAGAAATTGAGCGAGGCAACCTAGGAGTTGAGCGAGGGAACCTAGAAATTGAGCGAGGCAACATAGGAAATTAAGCGAGGTAACGTAAAAATTCAGCGAGGTGACCTATGAATTGAGCGAAGGAACTTAGAAATTGAGCGAGGCAACGTAGGAAATTGAGCGAGGCAACGTAGGAATTGAGCGAGGGCAACCTATGAGTTGAGCGAGATAACCTAGAAATTAAGCGAGGGAAGGTAGAAATTGAGCGAGGCAACGTAGGAATTGAGCGAGGGAAGCTAGAAATTGAGCGAGGGAAGCTAGAAATTGAGCGAGGCAACGTAGGAATTGAGCGAGGGAAGGTAGAAATTGAGCGAGGGAAGGTAGAAATTGAGCGAGGCAGCCTAGGAGTTGAGCGAGGGAAGGTAGAAATTGTGCAAGGGAACGTAGGAATTGAGCGAGGGAAGGTAGAAATTGAGCGAGGCAACGTAGGAATTGAGCGAGGGAAGGTAGAAATTAAGCGAGGGAAGCTAGAAATTGAGCGAGGGAAGGTAGAAATTGAGCGAGGCAACCTAGAAATTGAGCGAGGGAAGCTAGAAATTGAGCGAGGGAAGCTAGAAATTGAGCGAGGGAAGCTCGAAATTGAGCGAGGGAAGGTAGAAATTGAGCGAGGGAAGCTCGAAATTGAGCGAGGGAAGGTAGAAATTCAGCGAGGGAAGCTAGAAATTGAGCGAGAGAACCTGGAAATTGAGCGAGGGAAGCTATAAATTGAGCGAGGGAAGCTAGAAATTGAGCGAGGCAACGTAGGAATTGAGCGAGGGAAGGTAGAAATTGAGCGAGGCAACCTAGGAGTTGAGCGAGGGAACCTAGAAATTGAGCGAGGCAACATAGGAAATTAAGCGAGGTAACGTAAAAATTCAGCGAGGTGACCTAGGAATTGAGCGAAGGAACTTAAAAATTGAGCGAGGCAACGTAGGAAATTGAGCGAGGCAACGTAGGAATTGAGCGAGGGCGACCTATGAGTTGAGCGAGATAACCTAGAAATTAAGCGAGGGAAGGTAGAAATTGAGCGAGGCAACGTAGGAAATGAGCGAGGGAAGCTAGAAATTGAGCGAGGGAAGATAGAAATTGAGCGAGAGAAGGTAGAAATTGAGCGAGGGAAGCTAGAAATTGAGCGAGGGAACGTAGGAATTGAGCGTGGGAAGGTAGAAATTGAGCGAGGGAAGGTAGAAATTGAGCGAGGCAACCTAGAAGTTGAGCGAGGGAAGGTAGAAATTGAGCGAGAGAAGGTAGAAATTGAGCGAGGGAAGCTCGAAATTGAGCGAGGGAAGCTAGAAATTCAGCGAGGGAAGGTAGAAATTGAGCGAGGCAACCTAGAAATTGAGGGAGGGAAGGTAGAAATTGAGCGAGGCAACGTAGGAATTGAGCGAGGGAAGGCGCAATCGAGCGAGGGAAGCCAGAAATCGAGCCGAGGAAGGTAGAAATTGAGCGAGGTAACCTAGAAATCGAGCGAGGAAGGTAGAAATCGAGCAAGGAAGGTAGAAATTGAGCGAGGGAAGCTAGAAATTGAGCGAGGGAAGGTAGAAATTGAGCGAGGGAAGCTAGAAATTGAGCGAGGGAAGCTAGAAATTGAGCGAGGGAAGGTAGAAATTCAGCGAGGGAAGCTAAAAATTGAGCGAGAGAACCTAAAAATTGAGCGAGGGAAGCTATAAATTGAGCGAGGGAAGCTAGAAATTGAGCGAGGCAACGTAGGAATTGAGCGAGGGAAGGTAGAAATTGAGCGAGGCAACCTAGGAGTTGAGCGAGGGAACCTAGAAATTGAGCGAGGCAACATAGAAATTAAGCGAGGTAACGTAAAAATTCAAATGAGGTGACCTCAGAATTGAGCGAAGGAACTTAGAAAGTGAGCGAGGCAACGTAGGAAATTGAGCGAGGCAACGTAGGAATTGAGCGAGGGCAACCTATGAGTTGAGCGAGATAACTTAGAAATTAAGCGAGGAAGGTAGAAATTGAGCGAGGCAACGTAGGAATTGAGCGAGGGAAGCCAGAAATTGAGCGAGGGAAGATAGAAATTGAGCGAGGGAAGCTAGAAATTGAGCGAGGGAAGGTAGAAATTGAGCGAGGCAACCTAGAAATTGAGTGAGGGAAGGTAGAAATTGAGTGAGGCAACGTAGGAATTGAGCGAGGGAAGGTAGAAATTGAGTGAGGCAACGTAGGAATTGAGCGAGGGAAGGCAGAAATTGAGCGAGGGAAGCTAGAAATTGAGCGAGGGAAGGTAGAAATTGAGCGAGGCAACCTAGAAATTGAGCGAGGGAAGGTAGAAAGTGAGAGAACCTAGAAATTGAGCGAGAGAAGCTAGAAATTGAGCGAGGCAACGTAGGAATTGAGCGAGGGAAGGTAGAAATTGAGCGAGGGAAGGTAGAAATTGAGCGAGGCAACGTAGGAATTGAGCGAGGGAAGGTAGAAATTGAGCGAGGCAACCTAGGAGTTGAGCGAGGGAAGCTAGAAATTGAGCGAGGCAACCTAGGAGTTGAGCGAGGCAACCTAGAAATTGAGAGAGGGAAGGTAGAAATTGGGCGAGGGAAGCAAGAAATTGAGCGAGGGCGCCTAGAGTTGAGCGAGAGAACCCAGAAATCGAGCGAGGGAAGCTAGAAATCGAGCGAGGCAACGTAGGAATTGAGCGAGGAAGGCATAAATTGAGCGAGGGCAACCCAGGAGTTGAGCGAGAGAACCTAGAAATTAAGCGAGGAAGGTAGAAATTGAGCGAGGCAACGTAGGAATTGAGCGAGGGAAGGTAGAAATTGAGCGAGGGAAGCTAGAAATTGAGCGAGGCAACCTAGGAGTTGAGCGAGGGAAGCTAAAAATTGAGCGAGGCAACCTAAGAGTTGAGCGAGGCAACCTATAAATTGAGCAAGGGAAGGTAGAAATTAAGCGAGGGAAGCTAGAAATTGAGCGAGGGCAACCTACGAGTTGAGCGAGAGAACCTAGAAATTGAGCGAGGGAAGCTAGAAATTTGGTGAGGGAAGCTAGAAATTGAGCGAGGGAAGCTAGAAATTGAGCGAGGGAAGGTAGAAATTGAGCGAGGGAAGCTCGAAATTGAGCGAGGGAAGCTAGAAATTGAGCGAGGGAAGCTCGAAATTGAGCGGGGGAAGCTCAAAATTGAGCGAGGAAAGCTAGAAATTGAGCGAGGGAAGGTAGAAATTGACCGAGGCAACCTAGAAATTGAGCGAGGGAAGGTAGAAATTGAGCGACAACGCAGAAATTGAGCGAGGAAGCCAGAAATCGAGCGAGGAATGTAGAAATTGAGCGAGGCAAACCCAGAAATCGAGCGAGGAAGGTAGAAATTGAGCGAGGCAACGCAGGAATTGAGCGAGGAAGGTAGAAATTGAGCAAGGAAGCTAGAAATTGAGCGAGGAATGAATGTAGAAATTGAGCGAGGCAACCTAGAAATTGAGCGAGGGAAGGTAGAAATCGAGCGAGGAAGGTAGAAATTGAGCGAGGCAACGTAGAATTGAGCGAGGGAAGGTAGAAATTGAGCGAGGGAAGGTAGAAATTGAGCGAGGCAACGTAGGAATTGAGCGAGGGAAGGTAGAAATTGAGCGAGGGAAGGAGAAATTGAGCGAGGCAACCTAGAAATTGAGCTAGGCAAGGTAGAAATTGCGCGAGGGAAGGTGGAAATTGAGCGAGGCAACGTAGGAATTGAGCGAGAGAAGGTAGAAATTGAGCGAGGGAAGGTAGAAATTGAGCGAGGCAACCTAGAAATTGAGCGAGGGAAGGTAGAAATTGAGCAAGGGAAGCTAGAAATTGAGCGAGGGAACCTAGAAATTGAGCGAGGCAACCTAGAAATTGAGCGAGGGAAGGTAGAAATTGAGCGAGGGAAGCTCGAAATGAGCGAGGAAGCCAGAAATCGAGCGAGGAAGGTAGAAATTGAACACGAGGGAAGCTCGAAATCGAGCAAGGGAAGGTAGAAATTCAAATGAGGGAAGCTAGAAATTGAGCGAGAAAACCCAGAAATTGAGCGAGGGAAGCTATAAATTGAGCGAGGACGCTAGAAATTCACGCCGAGGCAACGTAGGAATTGAGCGAGGGAAGGTATAAATTGAGCGAGGGCAACCTAGGAGTTGAGCGAGAGAACCTAGAAATTAAGCGAGGGAAGGTAGAAATTGAGCGAGGCAACGTAGGAATTGAGCGAGGGAAGGTAGAAATTGAGCGAGGGAAGCTAGAAATTGAGCGAGGCAACCTAGGAGTTGAGCGAGGGAAGCTAGAAATTGAGCGAGGCAACCTAGGAGTTAAGCGAGGCAACCTAGAAATTGAGCGAGGGAAGGTAGAAATTGAGCGAGGGAAGCTAGAAATTGAGTGAGGGCAACCTAGGAGTTGAGCGAGAGAACCTAGAAATTGAGCGAGGGAAGCTAGAAATTGAGCGAGGCAACGTAGGAATTGAGCGAGGGAAGGTATAAATTGAGCGAGGGCAACCTAGAGCTGAGCGAGAGAACCTAGAAATTAAGCGAGGAAGGTAGAAATTGAGCGAGGCAACGTAGGAATTGAGCGAGGGAATGTAGAAATTGAGCGAGGGAAGCTAGAAATTGAGCGAGGGAAGCTGGAAATTGAGCGAGGGAACCTAGAAATTGAGCGAGGGAAGGTAGAAATTCAGCGAGGGAAGGTAGAAATTGAGCGAGGCAACCTAGGAGTTGAGCGAGGGAAGCTAGAAATTGAGCGAGGCAACATAGGAGTTGAGCGAGGCAACATAGAAATTGAGCGAGGGAAGCTAGAAATTGAGCGAGGTAACGTAGGAATTGAGCGAGGGAAGTTATAAATTGAGCGTGGGCAACCTAGGAGTTGAGCGAGAGAACCTAGAAATTAAGCAAGGGAAGGTAGAAATTGAGCGAGGCAACGTAGGAATTGAGCGAGGGAAGGTAGAAATTGAGCGAGGGAAGGTAGAAATTGAGCGAGGGAAGCTAGAAATTGAGCGAGGCAACCTAGGAGTTGAGCGAGGGAACCTAGAAATTGAGCGAGGCAACATAGGAAATTAAGCGAGGTAACGTAAAAATTCAGCGAGGTGACCTAGGAATTGAGCGAAGGAACTTAGAAAGTGAGCGAGGCAACGTAGGAAATTGAGCGAGGCAACGTAGGAATTGAGCGTGGGCAACCTATGAGTTGAGCGAGATAACCTCGAAATTAAGCGAGGGAAGGTAGAAATTGAGCGAGGCAACGTAGGAATTGAGCGAGGGAAGCTAGAAATTGAGCGAGGGAAGATAGAAATTGAGCGAGGGAAGCTAGAAATTGAGCGAGGGAAGGTAGAAATTGAGCGAGGCAACCTAGAAATTGAGCGAGGGAGGAGAAATTGAGTGAGGCAACGTAGGAATTGAGCGAGGGAAGGTAGAAATTGAGTGAGGCAACGTAGGAATTGAGCGAGGGAAGGCAGAAATTTAGCGAGGGAAGCTAGAAATTGAGCGAGGGAAGGTAGAAATTGAGCGAGGCAACCTAGAAATTGAGCGAGGGAAGGTAGAAATTGAGCAAGGGAAGGTAGAAATTGAGCGAGGGAAGCTAGAAATTGAGCGAGGCAATCTAGAAATTGAGCGAGGGAAGGTAGAAATTGAGCGAGGGAAGCTCGAAATTGAGCGAGGGAAGGTAGAAATTGAGCGAGGGAAGCTCGAAATTGAGCGAGGGAAGCTAGAAATTGAGTGAGAGAACCTAGAAATTGAGCGAGGGAAGCTAGAAATTGAGCGAGGCAACGTAGGAATTGAGCGAGGGAAGGTAAAAATTGAGCGAGGGCAACCTAGAGTCGAGCGAGAGAACCTAGAAATTAAGCGAGGAAGGTAGAAATTGAGCGAGGCAACGTAGGAATTGAGCGAGGAAGGTAGAAATTGAGCGAGGGAAGCTAGAAATCGAGCGAGGCAACCAGAGTCGGGCGAGGAAGCTAAAAAATTGAGCGAGGCAACTCAAGAGTTGAGCGAGGCAACCTATAAATCGAGCAAGGGAAGGTAGAAATCGAGCAGGGAAGCTAGAAATTGAGCGAGGCAGCAACCCAGAGTTGAGTGAGAGAACCTAGAAATTGAGCGAGGAAGCCAGAAATTGAGCCGAGGGAAGCTCGAAATCGAGCGAGGGAAGCTCGAAATCGAGCGAGGAAGGTAGAAATTGAGCGAGGCAACCCAGAAATCGAGCTTAGGAAGCCAGAAATTGAGCGAGGGAAGCTCAAAATTGAGCGAGGAAAGCTAGAAATTGAGCGAGGGAAGGTAGAAATTGAGCGAGGTAACCTAGAAATTGAGCGAGGGAAGGTAGAAATTGAGCGAGGCAACGTAGAAATTGAGCGAGGGAAGCTAGAAATTGAGCGAGGGAATGTAGAAATTGAGCGAGGCAACCTAGAAATTGAGCGAGGGAAGGTAGAAATTGAGCGAGGCAACGTAGGAATTGAGCGAGGGAAGGTAGAAATTGAGCGAGGGAAGTCGGAAATTGAGCGAGGAATGTAGAAATTGAGCTAGGCAACCTAGAAATTGAGCGAGGGAAGGTAGAAATTGAGCGAGGGAAGGTAGAAATTGAGCGAGGCAACGTAGGAATTGAGTGAGGGAAGGTAGAAATTGAGCGAGGGAAGGTAGAAATTGAGCGAGGGAAAGAGAAATTGAGCGAGGCAACCTAGAAATTGAGCGAGGCAAGGTAGAAATTGCGCGAGGGAAGGTGGAAATTGAGCGAGGCAACGTAGGAATTGAGCGAGAGAAGGTAGAAATTGAGCGAGGGAAGCTAGAAATTGAGCGAGGGAAGGAAGAAATTGAGCGAGGCAACCTAGAAATTGAGCGAGGGAAGGTAGAAATTGAGCGAGGGAAGCTAGAAATTGAGCGAGGGAAGGTAGAAATTGAGCGAGGGAACCTAGAAATTGAGCGAGGCAACCTAGAAATTGAGCGAGGGAAGGTAGAAATTGAGCGAGGGAAGCTAGAAATTGAGCGAGGGAAGCTCGAAATTGAGCAAGGGAAGGTAGAAATTCAGCGAGGGAAGCTAGAAATTGAGCGAGAAAACCTAGAAATTGAGCGAGGGAAGCTATAAATTGAGCGAGGGACGCTAGAAATTCAGCGAGGCAACGTAGGAATTGAGCGAGGGAAGGTATAAATTGAGCGAGGGCAACCTAGGAGTTGAGCGAGAGAACCTAGAAATTAATCGAGGGAAGGTAGAAATTGAGCGAGGCAACGTAGGAATTGAGTGAGGGAAGGTAGAAATTGAGCGAGGAAGCTAGAAATTGAGCGAGGAAGCCAGAAATTGAGCGAGGCAACCTGTGGGGCTGAGCGAGGAAGCTAGAAATTGAGCGAGGCAACCTAGAGTTAAGCGAGGCAACCTAGAAATCGAGCGAGGAAGGAAGGCAGAAATGAGCGAGGAAGCTAGAAATTGAGTGAGGGCAACCTGGGAGTTGAGCGAGAGAACCTAGAAATTGAGCGAGGAAGCTAGAAATCGAGCGAGGCAACGTAGGAATTGAGCGAGGGAAGGTATAAATTGAGCGAGGCAACCTAGAGTTGAGCGAGAGAACCTAGAAATTAAGCGAGGGAAGGTAGAAATTGAGCGAGGCAACGTAGGAATTGAGCGAGGGAATGTAGAAATTGAGCGAGGGAAGCTAGAAATTGAGCGAGGGAAGCTAGAAATTAAGCGAGGGAACCTAGGAGTTGAGCGAGGGAAGGTAGAAATTGAGCGAGGGAAGGTAGAAATTAAGCGAGGCAACCTAGGAGTTGAGCGAGGGACCTAGAAATTGAGCGAGGCAACATCGGAGTTGAGCGAGAGAACCTAGAAATTGAGCGAGGGAAGCTAGAAATTGAGCGAGGTAACGTAGGAATTGAGCGAGGGAAGGTATAAATTGAGCGTGGGCAACCTAGGAGTTGAGCGAGAGAACCTAGAAATTAAGCAGGGAAGGTAGAAATTGAGCGAGGCAACGTAGGAATTGAGCGAGGGAAGGTAGAAATTGAGCGAGGGAATGTAGAAATTGAGCGAGGCAACCTAGGAGTTGAGCGAGGGAAGGTAGAAATTGAGCGAGGGAACCTAGATATTGAGCGAGGCAACCTAGAGTCGAGGAGGAACCTAGAAATTGAGCGAGGCAACATAGGAAATTAAGCGAGGTAACGTAAAAATTCAGCGAGGTGACCTAGGAATTGAGCGAAGGAACTTAGAAATTGAGCGAGGCAACGTAGGAAATTGAGCGAGGCAACGTAGGAATTGAGCGAGGGTAACCTATGAGTTGAGCGAGATAACCTAGAAATTAAGCGAGGGATGGTAGAAATTGAGCGAGGCAACGTCGGAATTGAGCGAGGGAAGCTAGAAATTGAGCGAGGGAAGCTAGAAATTGAGCGAGGGAAGGTAGAAATTTAGTGAGGCAACGTAGGAATTGAGCGTGGGAAGGTAGAAATTGAGCGAGGGAAGCTAGAAATTGAGCGAGGCAACCTAGGAGTTGAGCTAGGGAAGGTAGAAATTGAGCGAGGGAAGGTAGAAATTGAGCGAGGGAAGCTCGAAATTGAGCGAGGGAAGCTACAAATTGAGCGAGGGAAGGTAGAAATTGAGCGAGGCAACCCAGAAATTGAGCGAGGAAGGTAGAAATTGAGCGAGGCAATGTAGGAATTGAGCGAGGAAGGTAGAAATCGAGCGAGGAAGGTAGAAATTGAGCGAGGAAGCTGAGAGTTGAGCGAGGGCAAGTAGAAATTGAGCGAGGAAGGTAGAAATTGAGCGAGGAAGCTCGAAATTGAGCGAGGAAGCCAGAAATCGAGCGAGGAATGTAGAAATTGAGCGAGGCAACCCAGAAATCGAGCGCGAGGAAGGTAGAAATCGAGCGAGGCAACCCAGAAATCGAGCGAGGAAGGTAGAAATTGAGCGAGGCAACCTAGAAATTGAGCGAGGAAGCTAGAAATTGAGCGAGGGAAGGTAGAAATTGAGCGAGGGAAGCTAGGAATTGAGCGAGGGAAGCTAGAAATTGAGCGAGGGAAGCTAGAAATTGAGCGGCGGAAGCTCGAAATTGAGCGAGGGAACCTAGAAATTGAGCGAGGCAACCTAGAAATTGAGCGAGGGAAGGTAGAAATTGAGCGAGGCAACGTAGGAATTGAGCGAGGGAAGGTAGAAATTGAGCGAGGGAAGCTAGAAATTGAGCGAGGGAATATAGAAATTGAGCGAGGGAAGGTAGAAATTGAGCGAGGCAACCTAGGAGTTGAGCGAGGAAAGGTAGAAATTGAGGGAGGGAAGGTAGAAATTGAGCGAGGCAACCTAGGAGTTGAGCGAGGGAACCTCGAAATTGAACGAGGCAACATAGGAAATTAAGCGAGGTAACGTAGGAATTCAGCGAGGTGACCTAGGAATTGAGCGAAGGAATTTAGAAATTGAGCGAGGCAACGTAGGAAATTGAGCGAGGCAACGTAGGAATTGAGCGAGGGCAACCTATGAGTTGAGCGAGATAACCTAGAAATTAAGCGAGGGAAGGTAGAAATTGAGCGAGGCAACGTAGGAATTGAGCGAGGGAAGCTAGAAATTGAGCGAGGGAAGATAGAAATTGAGCGAGGGAAGGTAGAAATTGAGCAAGGGAAGGTAGAAATTGAGCGAGGGAAGCTAGAAATTGAGCGAGGCAACCTCGGAGTTGAGCGAGGGAACCTAGAAATTGAACGAGGCAAGATAGGAAATTAAGCGAGGTAACGTAGGAATTCAGCGAGGTGACCTAGGAATTGAGCGAAGGAACTTAGAAATTGAGCGAGGCAACGTAGGAAATTGAGCGAGGGCAACCTATGAGTTGAGCGAGATAACCTAGAAATTAAGCGAGGGAAGGTAGAAATTGAGCGAGGCAACGTAGGAATTGAGCGAGGGAAGCTAGAAATTGAGCGAGGGAAGGTAGAAATTGAGCGAGGGAAGGTGGAAATTGAGCAAGGCAACCTAGGAGTTGAGCGAGGGAAGGTAGAAATTGAGCGAGGGATGGTAGAAATTGAGCGAGGCAACCTTGGAGTTGAGCGAGGTAACCTAGAAATTGAACGAGGCAACATAGGAAATTAAGCGAGGTAACGTAGGAATTCAGCGAGGTGACCTAGGAATTGAGTGAAGGAACTTAGAAATTGAGTGAGGCAACGTAGGAAATTGAGCGAGGTAACGTAGGAATTGAGCGAGGGCAACCTATGAGTTGAGCGAGATAACCTAGAAATTAAGCGAGGGAAGGTAGAAATTGAGCGCGAGGCAACGTAGGAATTGAGCGAGGAAGCTAGAAATCGAGCGAGGAAGATAGAAATTGAGCGAGGAAGGTAGAAATTTAGCGAGGAAGCTAGAAATTGAGCGAGGAAGCTAGAAATTGAGCGAGGCAACCCGGAGTCGAGCGAGGAACCCAGAAATTGAACGAGGCAACATAGAAATTAAGCGAGGTAACGTAGGAATTCAGAATGCTGAGGTGACCTAGGAATTGAGCGAAGGAACTTAGAAATTGAGCGAGGCAACGTAGGAAATTGAGCGAGGGCAACCTATGAGTTTAGCGAGATAACCTAGAAATTAAGCGAGGGAAGGTAGAAATTGAGCGAGGGAAGCTAGAAATTGAGCGAGGGAAGATAGAAATTGAGCGAGGCAACATAGGAATTGAGCGAGGGAAGGTAGAAATTGAGCGAGGGAAGCTAGAAATTGAGCGAGGCAACCTAGGAGTTGAGCGAGGGAAGGTAGGAATTGAGCGAGGGAAGGTAGAAATTGAGCGAAGCAACCTAGGAGTTGAGCGAGGGAACCTAGAAATTGAACGAGGCAACATAGGAAATTAAGTGAGGTAACGTAGGAATTCAGCGAGGTGACCTAGGAATTGAGCGAAGGAACTTAGAAATTGAGCGAGGCAACGTAGGAAATTGAGCGAGGCAACGTAGGAATTGAGCGAGGGCAACCTATGAGTTGAGCGAGACAACCTAGAAATTAAGCGAGGGAAGGTAGAAATTGAGCGAGGCAACGTAGGAATTGAGCGAGGGAAGCTAGAAATTGAGCGAGGGAAGATAGAAATTAAGCGAGGGAAGCTAGAAATTGAGCGAGACAACGTAGGAATTGAGCGAGGGAAGGTAGAAATTGAGCGAGGGAAGCTAGAAATTGAGCAAGGCAGCCTAAGAGTTGAGCGAGGGAACCTAGAAATTGAGCGAGACAACATAGGAAATTGAGCGAGGTAATGTAAGAATTCAGCAGGGGTGGCTAACATGGAGTGTGTGTACTGACATGGGTGTGTACTAACAAGCTAACCCAATTAAAAAAAAAATTATAATAAATTTTTTTTATAAAAATTACAAAAACTGAGTTTGGCCCACCTTGAATGTATGTGAACTATCCACGACGTTCATCCGTTTTTCCATCTAAAGTAAGGGTTTTAGCCCAAAATAGTGGCATATCGAAATATCAAGTGAATCAAAGCACAGGAAACAGTGGTTCCACCGTAGAAACCTTGTTATGCCCCACAATGATATTTTACTTGTAATCCATTATGTTCATTGGATGATTTTTGCATGGATGAACTGAAAACCAAGATTCGAGCTTCATCTAGCGGTTCAATGGCCCACAAAAAATTTACACCGTTTAGGTAAATGTACTACATTATACCTGTAGTGCGTACTTTTTTCCGTGGAGGACCATTTTCAAGAAAACGAGATAACGCTGCTGAATAGAGAGGGTGGGATCCAGCTAGATCGTGGTGGGATCCAAGCAGCAGATGTAGTACAATGGTTTTCGTCCTTCTGTTTTTCAAAAATGGAACGAGGGAAGGGAGGGAGAGGAAAAGCAACGACAGTAAAAATGAGGGGTAGTTTCGTCCTCAAAGTCATTGCCACACGGCAGAGTAAAAGGAGGGGTAGTTTCGTCCTCAAAGTCATTGTCACCGCACGTGCTAATCTAATTGGTAACTAAAGTTTGTAGTCTTTCATAGAAACCGCTAGGTAAAGGTTTTGTCTACAAGTGGTCATTTTCTCATCTAAATTCATTATTCTCACAGAGTCACAGTAGACGCAGATTGCGTGCAGACCACTCTAGGGATTCCTGTAGCCCTGAGCTCTATGGGGTCCACATTATTATATGTGTTATATCTATTCGGTTGATCTGTTTCTTCATCCCATTTTAGAATATTAAAAAAAGCATGAAGCAGAACCAAAGCTCTAGTGGACCACAACACAGAAAAATAGTGGATATTGCATGCTCACCATTAAAAACTTTTCTACAGGCTGATATTGGATAAGCTGATATTTATGTTTTCCTTTCATCCAACTAGGATTCACCTTATGAACGGTTTAGTAATTTTATATATCCAAACTGATTTATTAGATAAACTTGAATACAAAAGTTTATTAATTATTATGGTTTAATTTTGAATTTATTAATTTTTTATTTTTTAAACTAAAAAGCCACATTTTTATGACTTGCCTAAGGCCCCCAAAAATGTTGAGCCGCCCCTGAATACATCTTACGAGCTATACCATGGATCTCCAATTAACTCAAACGTAGATGTCATACCATTTCAAATGGACAAAAAAATTAACTGCTGAAGTTGAAAAAAGAAGCCAGAGAAAGTTATCGTAGTGTTTATTCTACTATGTGTATAGGGCTGTACACGAGCTAAGCTAGTTCAGAAAGCTTGTTCGGCTTGACTCGATCTAGCTTGACTTGATTTGGATTGAATACATATTTGAAGTTAGCCAAGCTTCATATGACCTTAGCTCATTTAAAAAACAAGCCGAGTTCGATCATAGTAGATCTTAACTCGACTCAACTCGAACTTGGCTCGACTCGAATATATATATATATATATATATATATATATATATATATATATATATATATATATATAAAAGTTAAAACTTAAACACTACATTTGTCCCTTTCTTACCATTTTCCTTCCTTAACTCAACTTGTCGCGAGCTCCACAAACACACACACACACACACACACACACACACTCTCTCTCTCTCTCTCTCTCTCTCTCTCTCTCTCTCTCTCTCTCTCTCTCTCCTCGGCTACTCAAGCTCGAACTTAGCGTCTGCCCGACTCGTATTAGCCATACGGCCTGCACTCGGCCACTCGCCCCGATCTCTTTCTCTCTTAACACCAACAACAAGGTACCTATATGGCTTTATCTAATATTATATATATTATTAATTGAATATTTGATTCGGGAGTTAGGTTGGGTGCGGGTTGGCTTAGTTGGGTCAGGTGGCTAGGTTAAATCGGGTGTAGGTTGGGTCGAGTTGCTAGGTTGAGTCGGGTATAGGTTGGGTCCGGTTGAGAGTAGGCTCGACTTGACTCTAGGTAAGCTCGCTTTGACTCATCCACTAGCTCGCCTTGAGTTCGACTTGAAAGGTTTGACAAACAAGCCAAGCTCCAATGGTAAGCTCGAAGCTGAGATCGAGGAGAGCACGGAAGAGTCAGGCCAAGGTTGGCCAACCTCGACTCGACTCGACTCGGCTCTATGTACAGCTCTAACTGTGTGTAGTTTTAAACGGACGCGGTTTGGCTAGTGATGCTGCCACTAGCCAGGTGGCTAGTGGTCGATGCTATGAGGGCCCCACCATGACCTATGTATTTTATCCACACCGTCCATCCATTTTTTAAAATCATTTTAATAACATATCCCAAAAATGGGGCAAAAAAAAAAAAAATCTCACGTGGACCACACCAAGAAAACAGTAGTGATTGAATGTCTACCATTAAAAACCTCTTAGGGCCCACTGTAATGTTTATTTGACATCCAACATGTAGATTAGGTCATACAGACTTGGATGAAGGCAAAAAACAAATATCAACTTGATCCAAAACTTTTGTAGCCCCAAGAAGTTTTTAATGGTGAGAGTTCAGTCAACACTGTGTGGCCCACTTGAGATTTTGATCTACCTCATATTTGGGTTCATAGCATAAAATTAGCTGAAAAAATGGATGGACGACATGGATGAGACACACACATCATGTTGGGGGTCCACATAGCACCGACCACTAGCCATTGGCTAGTGGCAGGGGGAGTAGCTAATCCGTTTCCGTTTTAAACAGTGGGCTACCTAAGACAACTAACTAGGTTGATGGTCCTAATCCACCAAGAAGTTTTTAATGGTGAGAGTTCAATCAACAGTGTGGCCTACTTAAGATTTTGATATACCTCATTTTTGGGTTCATAGCATAAATTTAGCTGGAAAAATGGATGGACGGCATGGATGAGACTAGGAGTGTACATTAAGTCGAGCTGGCCTCAGCTCAACTCGGCTCGGCCACTAGCTAACCTCAACTTGAACTTGGCTCGGTTCGGTCCTCGAGCCTGATTGGCCAGCTTGGCTCGGTTCGGTCAATAGCTTGGGCCAGTTCGAACTGAATTCGAGCCAAGATCAAGCCGAGTTCACCTGTGCAGCATTTTCACAAACACTTGGAATGCACCTTCAAAATCCCATCGTGTTTTAAACAGCGACAATGGTTTTACAAGTATTTTGTCAAACACCTTCTAAGCAACATAAAAAATCAAGAAAAAAATGGTATTTGTTTCATATACATACCTTCCTTGCCACTAGCCACACTTCGTTGAGTCATTTCATCAAACACTTGGTGAGCAACATCAATATCAAAGTAACCGAGTCACCGAACTGGTTCGATCCGAGTTCGATTCGAGCTGGGTTCAATCCGAGTCGAGTCGAGCTGGGGCCAGCTCGAACTCATTTTCGAGCTCAAAAACTCAACTCGACTCGGCTTGAACTCAGCTTCGAATTGAGTCGAATCTAGCTTTTTCGAGTCGAGTCGAGCGAGCTAACCGAGCTAGCTCGGTTCATGTACACCCCTGGATGAGACACATACATCATGTTGAGGTCTACATAGCACCGACCACTAGCCATTAGCTAATGGCAGGGGGAGTAGCCAATCCGTTTCCGTTTTAAACAGCAGGCTACCTAAGATAGCTAACTAGGTTGATGGTCCTAATCCACCAATAAGTTTTTAATGGTGAGAGTTCAATCAACCGTGTGGCTCACTTGAGATTTTGATCTACCTCATTTTTGGGTTCATACCATAAAATTAGTTGGAAAAATGAATGGACGGCATGAATGAGACACATACATCATGTTGGAGTCCACATAGCACCGATCACTAGCCATTGGCTAGTGGCAGGGGGAGGAGCCAATCCGTTTCCGTTTTAAACAGTGGGCTACCTAAGATAGCTAACTAGGTTGATGGTCCTAATCCATCAAGAAGTTTTTAATGGTGAGAGTTCAATCAACAGGGTGGCCCACTTGAGATTTTGATCTACCTCATTTTTGGGTTCATAGCATAAAATTAACTGGAAAAATGGATGGACGGCATGGATGAGACACATACATCATGTTGGGGTCCACATAGCACCGACCACTAGCCATTGGCTAGTGGCAGGGGGAGTAGCCAATCCGTCTCCATTTTAAACAGTGGGCTACCTAAGACAGCTAACTAAGTTGATGGTCCTAATCCACCATCTATCCTTACACGTGGACAGTTAAAGTTAGTTTTGTCATGCTATAGTAGAGATGCTCTATCATTTCATCTCCTAAATTTGAGAAATTTCTGTACTAAATTTTACTTTTAACCCACCAGCTTAACTACACCTTCAGAATTTTAGTTTTCTTTTTTTAAACGTATGAAATTTTTTTGGGATGAAAATACTTTTGCTTTTTGAATTCGATTCCTTTCATTCGGCTATTCCCAAAAACCTACTTCAATTTTCTTCCTAAAATCTACAGTGAAACCTGAAATCTCATGTTATTGTCATTTTACATCTACAATCTTCTTCAAGGTTTTGTTTATTGCTTCAAAAATTTCACCGAGTACAATGAAATTGGTCGAGTTCTCTTTGAATTTTACTGTACTTGGTGAAATTTACCAAATACATTGAAATTCAAAGAGAACTCGACCAATTTCACTATAATCTTTGAATTTCTTTGACAAAAGAATAAAACTTTAATTCGTGTAACGATTTTATAAAAATAATGAATTTATTTGTTCGCTAGTAGGATATGAAGGAATGATCATTGAGTATATTAAAATTCAAAGATAACTCAATCAATTTCATTATATTCTATGAATTTCTTTCGATAAAAAAAATTAATTTGTTTAACGATTCACTAAGAATATTTTTATCCTGTTTGTTTGCAGTTAATAGCTGAAAGAATCATCATATGTTCTTATAGTGAGGAGTTAATATGTGAAAACGATAAATACACGTATAAAGGTGGAAAGTAAAAAATTATTGCTTTGAGTGTTGGGACTACATATATGAAGCTTCTATCTAAAATGTACATGATTATTAAGACTACACTGAAAGATTATAATATTAGGATGAAAGTGATGTACTCATGCTCAAACCAATCAATCCCTCCATTTGAAATCGAAGGCGATGAATATCTGTGAGTGTTCTTGACAGCATAGTCGGAGCATCCGAATACATACAAGCCTTTAATCATATAAATAGTGTTGTACATTAATGAGACCATATGCGAAACCCTGTCGGTTGGATTGGTGTTGAACGTGATGTCGTCATTGAATATGATGCCCCTGCAGTCGAAAATCCGTGTGAGAAATGTGATGTTAGTTGGGTAGCTGACCTTAACCTGAAATATGAACATTTGGCATTACCTTTACCTATAGGAATACACGTGCCTTTATCCTCTACCACCGGTGACAAATGTGTATACATTCCACCGCCCGAGCCACCTAAAACATCAAATATCATGACTGATTAAGTTAATGTACCTTTCAAGGATGATGCATTCATCAATGCGGATCTGTTGGAATATTCGGATTCGTTAGATGATTCAATTGACATAGTCGTTGGACAAACGTTTAAGGACAAGAGCTGATACCAATATGTTTTATCCAATTTGTAATTCGGAAAAACTTCCAATATAGGGACATGTATTCATCATTCACAAGATTCACTATGGTGTGTTTCGAAGATAATTTTGAATAGATGGTTCATGCGTATAGGGTTAATGATGTTGGGATATTCAAGATAAGGATTTACATGTCCAAACACACATGTGGCATGTCATGGATGAAGAGCAATCACCAATAAGTAGTAAGTTAACTAGCGAGTTGGTTATTAGTCGTATTGAGTAACACATGTGATTAAGGTCGAGTAACATTATATTGGCTATGCATGGGAAATATAATATTATTATTAGCTATAAAAAAGGCATGACGGGCTAAGGAGATCACAATCAAGTGCATAATGAGATTTTACGAAGGCTCTTACAATGAACTCCCAACTCATTTACATGGGCTGAGGAGGGCCAACCTAGGGATGATGACTGTCGTGCTTATTAACCAATAAACGAGTAGGTTTGAGAGATGTTTTGTTGCTCTTAGATAGTGTGTTAGAAGTTTTTAAGTTTCTTTGTGAAGGGTGTTGGTCATCGATGGAAGGCATCTAAAAGGTTAATATAAGGGTTTTCTATTCGTAACTACAACCTTGGATGAAGACAATTATATCTTACCAGTAGCATTTGGTATTGAAAAATCAGATAACGTTAGTAGTTGGAATTGGTTCCTTACTCACCTTAATTGTACGTTAAGGTATTTTTTGAGTTTTGTCAGTATATCAGACTATCATAAAAGTTTAATGAAAGAAATCTCCAAAGTCTTCCGATACACAATCTATGGTTACCATGCCTACCATATTTATAAAAACTTAGTTGGCACATTCAAAGACAAGTCATTGGAAAAGTATTATTGGTGTGTTGTAAAGACATGTAAGAAGTCTACATTTGAAAAGTTAATGCACGATATTGAAATGATTAATCTCCTGTACACATAAGTTGACAAAAATAAGATACGAAAGATGGGCATTTTCACTTTTCCAGGAAAACGATTAAACTTGGTGACTACTAATAGATCGGAGTGCGTTAATTCTTTATTTAAAGAAGCAAAAAAGTACCCTATGACCAGACCAATAGAGATGGTCATATTTAAGATTCAATAAATATTATACAAGAGGAGAATTTACATCGTCATTTATTGGACCGTTGACATCATGGGCGGATGAACAACTAAATGGTCATCTACCGAAGGCATGCGATGTCCATTGTTATGCCATTTCTTGAAATGAGTATTATATTATGGGAGATTATAATGACACAGTTAACCTCAGTGAGCTTTCGTGTAATGTCGCGAGTTTGACATCAAATGGTTGTCTTGTTTGCATGTTCTTTCAGCATGTATAAAGTATAATTTTCCTCATTATATATACTACTCCCCATTCTATATGGGTCAAAAATACCGGATCGGGTATAACGAATCAGTGTACCAAGTACATGACAAGAGCAAACAGAAAATATCAAACGAATTCAATGAATATTATGTGAAAATTAAACCCCCATGATAAAGGTGGTCAGTTGGAAGATCGATGAAGATGAGAATTCATTCATGCAGAGAGGAACAAAAAACAGTAAAGTGTGAAAGGTACAAACAAACAAAGCATAATTGCCAAAAATGTAAATTTCCAATACTAGAGGAATAATGTATCGTACTTTCCCAATAGACATGCACATTAATGTATTTTTTGTGGTGCACATTAATGGATTTTTTTTATTAGAATGCAATTAATGTGAAGTACGTTACGTGTGTTAAGTGAATGTACTGTGACAAAGGTCTTCTTTATAAAAAGAGAAGTATGTTAAGAGTATTATGTTGAGTCCATGGTTCACAATAGTTCACAAGACACAATAATCTAAGGACAGTTGATAAAAAACTTCAACTAAGTATTTGGTGAAAATTTACCGATTATAGAGATGTTTGACTCAGAATTTAGTTAAAATTAAAAGGTACTCGGTGAATTTTCACCGAGTATAGAGATGTTTGATCGAGAATAATTCACCGAGTATAGAGATGTTTGACCGAGAATTCGGTACTCAGTGAAAATTCATCGAATACGGAGATGTTTAACTGAGAACTCGTTCAAAATTACAAGGTACTCAATGAACATTCACTGAACACAAAAAAGTTTAACCGAGAACTCAATCAAAATTACAAGGTATTTAGTGAATTTTCACTGACTACAGAGATGTTTGACTGAGTACTTGGTCAAAATTTCAACGTACTCGTGAATTTTCACCGAGTATAACCGAGTTCTTTGAGAAAAGTACAAAGTACCTTGTGAATATTCACCAAGTACAAAAAAATACTATTCACCATTCACAAATTACTAGGATTTTTTCACCGTTCTAAATCGCTATTCATAAATTGAAATTCACCAATCACCATTCACCATTCACTATTCATTATTAACAAATCACCATTCACCATTTCAATGTAATAGTTAAACGATTAATAAAACAGTAATACGACACAATATTCACTAAGTACAGAGTTGTTTGATCGAGATAAAATGATAACATTTACAATATATTACAACATATCATAGAATTTTCTTATTTCTCCCATGCCTAAGAGTTAATACTCAAACAATCATGCGCCAGCGAGTTCCTAAATATTTGAGTATATTGTTGCACCTCTTTTCCCATCAAAAGTTGACTGTTGCACGGTATGTCAATATATTTCATTACAAATATGTCGCAATCATAACCATTTTTCTTCTTGGGTGGAAAAATCTATTCTTTAACAGTCCAGTCCTGCCTATTAAGCGCATATGTGTTTCCTATGGCATGGAAGATTATCAGAAGTCCCTCAGTTATGATCTTAATCTCTTTTTGGTATTTACTTAATGCATTAGTTTATATACTATCGAGAATAACAATTTCTCTTTTTGGTGGTTGGATGACTATTAGAATCCAATGTGTATTCTCATGGTTCATGGGTACGTATACTTGTCCATGTAAAAAAAGAAAAGAAAATATTATTGAAGACATGATGGAAAAAAGGTATATCCATTACCCTATATGGATAAGTTTTAATGAAAACATTACTCTTTCGTAGCACCATATGGCGTTAGACCCTTCTCGTTATCTGACAATCCCAAAGGCAGTGACCTTCTCAATTTCTAATGCTTGTCACTCCGAGTATGTGTCTTGATCCTGATATTTTCTCAATTTTTGTGAGCCCTGGTTTTGAGATATGTTTATTACAAATAGAATCAAATATGATTATAAATCTCATAAAGATGGGAAACAAATTAACCATAATCCAAAGTAAATATTTACCAAAAATTAAGTGGGGCAAAACTTACAATTTTGAGGATATGCTGCTCTAATTTCGTTCCGCATTTTTTTTAAAGAATGTTATGTATTTGTCAATAGCATAAGCAACAAAAAATGATGATTCAATTCAAAGATGATAATGAGTAAATAGATGTAAATCAATGCATATAAATTGAGAATATTTACAACACTATCAACCCATTTATCTTTCACCCATATTGAGCTGAACCAAATTCTTGGTGTCGAGTCTTTATTTGTATCATACCAAGTTTTCAATTCTTAAACTTCCTCATTTGATAACACTCTAAATGGGTTCATCTACATATCGAAGGTATATGAGAAGTATTAAAGTCTTTACATTCTTCAGAGTCAGTGATAATGCCAAGAGTTGTATGAAAGACATACATGGAAAAAAATGGAGATTTCTTGAAGTAAGAAGGCTTCAAGGGCCTTTTTGGTCTCCCATTATTGGCAGAAGTAGTTGTCGCTGCTTTCTCTTCTCTCTCTATCATAATAGATGGTTGTCTCTCCATCTCTTTTGTATCCTTTATCGCAATAAAGGATTGCATCTCCACATCTTTCTTATCTTCTATCGCAATAGAGGGTAGTCTGTCCAACACTTTTTTTGTTCTACAAAGTAGATAAGAGTATTTATTCAAGTTCGCATAAAGTGTTATCGTAAGAAATGGTCGTGTCTCCATCATAACAGTTCTGATATAATATTTCGCATAACATTTCACAAAACAGTTCACAACTCTATACTCAACGAATACTCAAAGAATATTCATCGAGTACAAAGATTTTTGACCAAGAACTCGGTTAAACTTATAACATACTCGATGAACATTCACCAAGTATATAGAGCTATTTGATCGAGTATTAGGTCAAAATTACAACATACTCAGTGAATGTTCACCGAGTATAAAGTTGTATGACTGAATACTCGATCAAAATTGTGAACTTTTTGTGATATATTAAGGACACGATACTTCATAAAAGAGTTCATGAGTAATACATCATGGACACAATAATATGACACAATATATCATAAATACATGCATTGATATGACCATCTTCTTCCTCTTCTCCCTCTTCTTCCTCTTTCTCTTTAAAACTCTTCAAAACCCTTTGTTGTAGTTGGGATGAGATTAGTGGAGTGGGGGCAACGTCATTGGAGATGATGGAGGAGGACTCTCAAGCTTAAAGGTATTTTTGTTATATATATATATATATATATATATATATATATATATATATATATATATATATATATATATATATATAAAGAACCATACAGATAGAGTTTAATAATGAAAAGTAGGATATTGAAGTTTTACTTACATTGATACGGTAAAGGTGAAGTCTATTGTCTAAAATTTCTCCCCAATTTTTCAAATAGGCAAATGATATGACTGTGTATGGTGCTCGATAGTCAAACACTTAGACATGTACACGTGGCCTATTTCGACTCAAATTAAACCGAATAAATTGTGGAACCAACAATCGATAAGTCACAGACAAAAAATCAGATTGGTTAAAGAATCCTGGTAGCTAATTCGTGGCGACTTGTCTGTTGAAATAAGACCGTTGGATTTTCATTTTTACATTCTAAACCATTCAATCGCTGTCCACCAAATGTAAGTTTTGGTTCAATATTCACTAAACTCAAAATTATAATTTCAAAGTTTAATTTGACTTGTGTGCCACATAAGAAATTTCTAAGTTCATGTGCATCATCCATCATACTCCCCCAGAGTATCAAATTTCTCTCAAAATGATATCATAAGCCATATCAATCATCAGATAATAGAACTGAATGCGGATTGCTTGGTGACCCCAACACCAACTTGCTACGTGTGTGGATTCTCTGTGGGGCCCACTGTAATGTATGTGTTTCATCCACGCCGTCCATTCATTTTTCCAGCTCATTTTAGGGCATAATCCCAACATAAAAGCATATCAAACACTCAAGTGGACCACACCACAATAAGCAGTGGGAATTTATCACCATCCGGCCACAAAAGTTTTGGATCAATGTGTTATTTTTGTTTTCCCTTCATCCAGGTCTGTGTTACCTTATGGATAGGTTGGATGACAGATAAACATCACTGTGGGCCCAAGAAGCTTTCCACGGTGGAAGTCATGATCCCCTCAATCTCTTGTTGTGTGGTCCATTTGAGCTATGGGTATGCTTTAATTTTCGACTCATAACCTAAAATGATCTAGAAAAATGAATGGACGGCGTGGATAAAACACATACATCACGGTGTGCTCCATAGAGTCCTTACACCAAGTAGCTACGTGGTTTGGAGGTCACCACACAATCAGCGTCCAATAGAGTCGTCCTCTCATCGTCGATGTTGCATAGTAAATGGTAGATCTCAACGATACAACTAGGGACCCAACCACAAATTGCACAATTTCCAAAATTCACGTACCATGATGTTCCTAAACAGTTTAAGTGGTAAGAAAATTACATGTCTAGAATTGTCCTTGGTGTTTAAAGCATGTCCCACTGGATGGACGACCGTGATTAACTATATAGGCTTCCGGGTGGACAGAGGATGGGGACTATCATATTATTATCAAGATGGCTTTATCCTATCATTTCCTTCATTAGATATTGACTTTTTTAGGTCCAGATACAATGGAGAGAGGGGCCCATGCACTAGGACAGTTGACCATGTGGACCCTGCTGCTGTTACACCGTGAACTCAAAATCTAATGCTTATTAGACTATTCGAGTTAGAGCCGTACACGAGTCGAGCCGAGTATTGCCCAGCTCATGCTCGGCTCGCATTGCCCGAGTCCTACTTGTACTCGGCTCTGTTCGGGCATCAAACATGGATTCCGAGTACAAGCTGAGTACGAGCAGAAATCGAGTCACGTCGAGTCCGAGTTTTCGAGTCGAGTTCAAGTCCGAGTTCGAATTTGAGCCCCAATTCGAGCAGGGTTTTCGAGCAACGAGTTCGAGCTTTGAGCCGAGTTCGAGTTAGAAATTAAGATTCATTTGAATTTCAATTCGATTGTCAATTGGAATTCGAAGTTGAACAAAGCAATAAAATATATAAAATGCATATAATTTATAATTAAAAAACTTCGATAATTACATATTTACATTACAATGTTCAAAACAACAATTTATAACTAATAACCTCCAAAAGAGGAGTGCCTTCCTGTATTGTCATCTGATCCATCGGAACTGCTATCTATTTTTTCATATACATATTGGTTCACTTTCTCTGAGTCAGAAGGCGAAGAGATATTTCCTTCGTGATCTTTTACACTTTGAACTAGATTTTTCAAACTTTCTTTATGTGAAGAATTGTATGTAGTACTCAATGCCTTATAAAATTCACCGAGATGGGTTAAGAATTTGAATATGTTACTCTTTTTCTTCTTCTTATTTGTCGTGCTCGATCCTGCTTCAACATCGTGTTGTCTTTGACTCGAATATCGCTGAAGTGTAGAAACTTCTTCCATACTGTGTTTTAAGGCGAGTTGGAATTGTTCTTCCTCCAAAGTTTTTAATCTGGCTTCCTCCTTTGTATCTTTTGTGGATGTTATTCGTCTACTAGATCTAGAAGCAGAAGGTTTGGATGGAGTGGAAGGTTTTTTATTTGAATCTAACAGGGCTTGAAAAAGAATTTGGACATCCTTAGGGGCATTGGGGCATGGTTTTGCATCACCACCTTGACATGACTAGTGTAACCGAAAGCGATTAGTCTTGTTCACAAACTTTGTGCCACACAAACCACACTTAATCGTTATTTTTTCAGAACTTGGTGGTGATTCAACTAGGGAAACGTAGTCCCAAATATTTATTGATAGGTCAGATGATGACATATCTACACTTAATTTTTAATAAAAAAAAATCAGAATATTGATAAATAATTTAAACTTGATATAGGAACAAAATAAAGTAATATAAATGTATCAAAAATAAAAGCAAATGAACAAACATATGTAAATAAATATCAAAGATTCAAAGTCTTCCAAACCACATTCCAACACTTTCAGTTTCATGTTTGCAGTTGCAGTGAAATAATATTACAGATCATTTAACTTTCAACAAAAAAGAATTAAAAAATCAAAAATAATTACTAATCTGCAGGTAGAGACTCATCACGAATCTCAATCTCCTCTTCTTCATCATCATCATTCATATCTCCTCCCCATATCGGGCACAACCAATCTTCCGTACAAATCAATGCTTCAACTGTATTTGGTAAAAGTGAACTTCGATACTTGCTCACAACCCTATTCCCTGTGCTGAATGCGGATTCTGATGCCACTGTTGAAATTGGTATTGATAATATGTCCCGTGCCATCACAGATAATGTAGGGTATTTTGATTCACTAACGCTTATCTTCCACCATTCCAACACATCAAATTCGGATCACACTATGATTGGCTCATTGAGGTACATTTCTAGCTCTGATTCCTCAGTATCAACTCCTATTCGTGTTTGTGCCAAGTATGATATTGTAATGCCCCAGATTTCGAGGGTCGAGCAAAGCTCTACTCCCGAGATCCAGCACATCACTTATGTAACATGGATAATGATGTTCAGATTTTGTCCATATTAATGAGTTAAACATGATGAAGATTATACCAAAACAACATATCATACTCCAAATATAATTAAATTAAGCAAGCGGAAGACTGAAACATATGTATTTAAGTATGTAGGTGTTTCACAACCTCCAGAGTATAAGTATATTACAGGGCTAAATATATACATGTATTGTTTCAAAACTGACAAAATATCAAAATGTAAAGTGTCCAGCTAATCCATATATCCCTGTAATCCCGTCGAATCAGTACGAGGTCTACCTAGACCCGCCTGAGATCTAAACGTAGGAGAATTCTTCCTCCACATCCATGAAATCCTGCTCCATTGCATAGACTTCGTCATAACCTGCTTCTAAAATAGAGTCTGGTTGGTGTTTTAAAACACCATCCCAGGGTGGGAGTGAGTGATCAACTCAGTGGTACTATAAGGCAAAAGTTAGCATGTTATCAAGTCAATCAAGCAGTAATGATAAAGCAATACAACAATCACTTCCTAACTACTCTTGTTAATGCAGAGATGGTATGCAGTAATGATGTATGCCCTCATATATAAGCTCCCTCATAAGCAACTCCGACAACCAAGTTCGCGTATGACAACCTCCCTAAAGTGTAACTTCCTCGCCAAAGCATATGCAATGCGGTGCATGGTCGTGTTAGCTGAGTACTTAATTAAGCTTATTCATACAGCAGATTTGAGAAGCTAAGGTACCTCCCTTTATATCATTAACCTAAACTAAGGATCCATCTAGGATCGTCAATCCTAGTTAACCATATGCGATATGCAAGTTGTAGGGCATCACCCCTAATGAAAAGCGGTCGAGAGGCAAATTTAAAGTTTATACTCACGGTCACTACGGGGAGACTCGTCACCTTAGCGTAGGCCGACAGCTCAAACACGGTGTCTCATACCACCATGCCCGGCTTACGAGTTTAGGTTGCTCACTGGTCACTACGGGGAGGCTTGTCACCCCAACGTAGGTCGGCATCTCGATCACGGTATCCCATACCACCATGCCCGGTTCATGAGTCTTAGCGGATCGTGGTACCATGGTTGAAATGGGCTTTTGTATTGGTAAGTGGTACCTTAGATTCAAGCAGTGATGTCCATACATGGTAAACACACAATAGATCAATTAGTTTGTTTGTCAAGTTCGATTGGTACGAGCACACGTAGACTTGAATGACATGGAGTGCATAAGTACCCCTTGTGGCCTAACCACTGTCCACAATCGTCGTACGACTCAGATTTGTCGAATTACCCAATGTGGCAAGGCTAATTCAGCCACCTGTACAAGGATTGTTACCGATCGCCTAGGCCACGTTGTAACCGCAATCTTACTCAGATGCAATAGGTAGACACATGTGATAATCATATCAGTATTTAACAAACAATCCAAATAAATCCCTCATTGGAGCATTTCATCAAACACATTGAACATGTCACCAAGCACTTGCATTTATCCATAAATTGTGTAGCGGCAAATATGATTACATGAAAGAAACTATACATATGATTAAGGTAATTGAGAATCCTATCTTAATACACTTAATAAATACAATTCATCAACATTTCCTCATTCAGACATTTTATCAAACACCTAAGTTACACTTCACTAAATACATAGACTAAATTAGTTATGACATATATTATGGCATTTCCTTACACAAAGAGATCATCATGCATACGATAAACATGAATCCTAAATTAACACTCATGGCAAACACAAATCATAATTTCATGTTCATTCAAACATTTCAACAAACACATGGGATGCATCTTGTCTTCAACATAGTTCACACATGTATAATACATCGAAAACTTCGTATCTAAGATAATATGGCAGCAATCAAGTTAGACATAAATCATTAGCTGACATTGAAAGCATTGAAAATCATAACCTAAATGTTTATAGTCCGCACATTTCGTCGGAATACTCGATTCGGACGCGGTTTGAATTCTACGTTCCCGAAAACGGAACGTCGGGCACCTAAGCAATGAATAGGTTAGCTATTTTGTCGATTACTCTATTTGGATCTCTAAATCAATATTAAGGTTAGGATTTTTTACCCAAATCGTACCCAAAATAGGTTGGGTAGCGTAATAGAAAGGTGATTCAGTGCGTGGAGTAGTGGGAGAGAATCCCAGCAATGATCTCCCAAAATCTCTCCTATCCTTCCTCTTTTCTCTCCTTTTCTCTCTTCTCTCTCCGAGGTTTAGAGAAATTCGTATGGAGTAGAAATGTGATGGTTTAAGGGCTATATGTAGGCCTAGAAGTGATGTAAATGGCCCCAGGGCCCTAGTATACTTAGTTTGTATCTAAAGGGCGTTTGTTTTCGACAAATAGGGCACATAGGGAGGCCCATTATTCACTTACGGCATAGGGTAAGCTCCCTGAGAATGGATCTATGCCAGGATGTAATTTTGGCGCAATTGGATAGGCTAACCAACCGTGAAGGACCTGTGTTAGATCAACGGTCGAACTTACTCGATCGGGGCCACAAGTATACGAATTTGTGCAGCGAAATTTTCCTTTTCCATGGGTGAAGTTTGGTTAGAAACTGACGGTCTGAAATTTTCAATTTCGTGCGTAAGCAAATGGCCCAATTTACTTAAGTTTCATTACGTTTTCTAAAGATATTCGCGTTTCTCACATACTTTACTCAAAACTCAAGTTATGCATTTCTTGACACCATTTAGGCTCGATTCCCACGATGGTTGTTAAGCCCAATAAGATGGATATAACCCTATAGTTTCATGGTCATTAGACTTTCGACGTGCGGTCCAGGTCCGATACGGAGTTTCAATGTACTCCCGAGAACGATAGGCTCTTGGGATTTTTCCTAGGTCTTTATGTAGTGTTGAGTCAGTGGTATTCATGGGTTTAGGTCTTCTCATTTGTGGAAAGGGTGGCCCAAGCTTAATCCACCGATTATTTAGTTTAGCACTTAACCAATTTTCACCTAAATTTCTACGGGATACGATCCTTAGGTATTTCTGCCTGAGGTGGTACTTGGGCCTTTGTACGGATTTTTCCGAGACGTTACAGATATGTCTTCATTTAGCACATCCGAATTACCAGGTATAGAAATATCCGCATCTCTATTTTCTTCAACACCCGCTACAGGTAAAGTTTTAATATACAATTTGTACAAATCTTCAAGAGCTTGACGAAACTTGGATGTCTCTGTTGCCGCTCTTTCAGTAGGATAAATCTTCATGAAAATAAAGCTAACTAACCCCATATTACAACTAGGATCAAGAACAACTGTCAAGGACATCAACAGATGACATTCGTCCCAGTATTTATCGAACTTTGTCTTCATACCAACTGTCATCTGGCATATGAAATCTGGACCTGCACTGACATTTTTCTGTAGAGTATCCTTAATCTTCCAAAGAGACGGAAGAAATAGATTCGTGGTTGGATACTGATTCCCAAAAAAATCTTCGTGCAATCGTAGAAAGCTTTGAGAAATGTGTGAACTTGTTTTGCTTTAGCCTCTGTGCTCGGCAACTAAGAATACGTTCTGTCACGCGTCGCGTATTCAGGAAATGTAAACTGTAATTCCATTGCCATATCTAACATTTCATAGGTTGAGTTCCAACGTGTACACATATCCAACTTCAACGTTTTTTTAGATGACACATTCAAACGTTGATGATGTCATTCCATACACTTAATCTCGATAGCGACCCCCTTATATATTTCACACTTTCTCTTATGTTCTCTATAATGTTATCAATTTCTTTCAGCCCTTCTTGTACAATCAAATTTACAATATGGGCACAACATCTGACCTGTAATACTTTTCCTTCAAAAAATAAATTTCCTGTAGTCCTGAACTGGTTACGTAAGCATAAAATGACACTGTCATTTGCTGAACCATTGTCTTATTGTTGAAATTTTCTTCTCAATGCCCAAACCTTCTAGACAACCGTAAATGTAATTTGAAATAAGTAAACCAGTATGTGGAGGAGGAAGGTTGCGGAAGTTCAAAATTTACTTGCATAGTTTCCAATCCTTATCGACATAGCGAGCGGTTAATGAAATGTATCCTTTTCTTTGATTGGATGTCGTCCATAAATCAGACGTCAAAGCTATTCTAGACATTGAAGCTAAAATTTCTTTCAGTTTCATCTTCTCCTTTACGTACATCTTCATGCACTATCTCTGCACCGTGACGTGGGAGATATTCTCGGCTTGAGGGTTAAGGAATTGACAGAAAGTCCTAAACTCTTTACTTCTATCATTCTGAAAGGTTTTTCTTCCAGAATCACTAATCTAGCATACCACTCATTTAGCTTCTCTTTGTCAAACTTATGAGTGAACACTATACCTTATGAGTTGTCCCCTTCTGACTTCGTAAATGACAACAACTGTTGGCCGGGAGGAGGGAGTCTTGGTCTCTTAGGATACGTCTTCAAATGTCTATTTAGATGTGTCATAGATCCTCCTGGAATCTTGTTGTATAACCCTTTGCAGTGATTACACTTTATCTTCTGTATACCGTTAACTGTCACATCTTTGAAATCATCCCACACTATTGATCTCTTCTTTTTCCCTTTGCATGCAGTTGATGTGTCTGTGTCTCCCTCTACGATTAGAGAAGATGTGGCTGATGCACCCATTCCAAGTGTATTTGGGCTTTCATCTTGACTAGTCATCTATAAAATAAAGTTCTCGATATATTATACAGCTATACCTAGACGGCTAGACCGCTAGACGGGCATACTTACTTAACTGTCTAAATCAGTTACCCATTCAAGGTTGGATAGATTGTAATGCCTTCATTTTTTAATTTAAATGCTACGCCAAAATTCTGGCAGCATCTCCCCTTATCTCTTCAGAATATATTAATCTTGTATTTGATTCTCATGTCAATCATCAACACAAAGTGTGGACATTTGACGAGGGAAATAAATACATGAAATATATCCAGAGAGAAAAAAGAGAGACGAAACCAGAACAGGCATATGCATTTAAATTGGAATAAATGAAGACATTACAATCTATCTAACCATGAACTGTCCAAAAAATGGATAATTTAAGAATTTCTATGTATCCAAGAACACACTGAATCTATGTCTAGCAACATAGAAATCTTCAAATGGGCAACTGATTATCTTATACTACAACTAGAACAACAAAAATAATAATAAAACCTAACAATCGAACAATAAACGAATTGAAAGTGCAATCTGAAAGATGAATACTAAGTATATTAACTTGAGTGCACTAAGCATTCCTCAACCCAAATGCTAAATCCAATTAAGCTATTGAAACCTGTAACATCCTGGATTTTTCACTGTTTTAGATTTTCAAAAATCCTTGAATTTTTTTTTGTAATTAACTTATATTATCACTTACTGACCATTAGTACTAAATGTTGGTTTACACATGGGTGAAACCAGTAAAGAACCTCACAAGTCCAATTAATCAACTGTAGGAAGCCAACGAATCCGCCCAATCACTTAAACATCAAGTTTAGCCCCATGATTTACTCACATAGGATCCAAATCTAACTGACTCATTGCTAACTAATCAGGACAATCATAACTAAATTAAAGATCTAACCGAAGCCAAATCAGATAAGGCCCGGATCTTGACTAATAGACCAAATCAACCCCGTTACTCAGCTTAAAACTGATGGTTTAGAGTAATCATGACCAAATCTCCACTTTCACTAGTTATAAATAGGCCACACTATGAACATAGTTAATCCAAACCCTAATCATTGCATATGAGAAATCTCAATACCAAATTCATTCTAGAAATGCCCCAATTTTCTGAACAAGCTCTAGATTGCTCGTTGGTGGGCAACTAATTCCAAAACTATAGAATAATGTCCGTCTTACTGGGCTCGATGTCCATCATGGGAGTCAGACCTGGGTACTGTCCAGAATCGCTCAACTTGATCCAAAGGACGAGTACATGAGAAGTGTAAATACCCTAAAGGAGGAGGCTGAAACTTAAGTGAATTGGGTCGCCCACTCTTATGTAAAGTTGAGGACTTCGGACCGTCGGTTTACGACCAAACTTCATACGTGGAGTAAGGATATTTTTCTGCTTATATTCGTTTAGCTGCAGCCCCGATCGACCATCGATGACCGTTGAACATACTTCTAATCATATATGTCGATCGGCGCATCCAAATGGCGGGCCGATCATGTCCATACGTAGATCATTATTAGAACTATCCTACGGTGTATATCAATATATATGCCCCATAATGGGCCCTAGAGGTTAGAAAGACCCTCTCATAGGGTTAGTATAGTAAAAACCTTGCCCTTGGGGCCATTTACACCAAATCTGGCCCTATATAAGGGTTTCATTTGGGCACCTCTCTCCCCATACGAATTTACCCTAGAAGAAAGAAATGGAGAAAGGGAGAAGAGAAAGACGAGAAAAGAGGAGAAAGAGAGAGGGAGAGCTTGGAAGCATGAGGGCTTGTACACCTCCACCCTCTCATCTTCTCTATAGCAACATTGTCCTTCATTGGTGTCAATCCGGTGATAATTGAAGATAAGTATTGAGTTATGTTTGTAAGGTTAAGTCTTGTGTTTAATTCCTTTCAATTCTTACAAGCTTGTATGCTTATTTAGGCATTTCAACGATGATTTCCTAACACCATAACCCTATGGGCGCCGTGAATCGAGCGGTTCGTCACAAGGTGCAGACTATTATCCTTAGGTGGCCTAGCACCAATATTACTATGAGTTTAATGATTATGAATGTTAGGATGATGTGCTTGAGTAATCTAGAGAGAACTTAGCTAAGACCCTATATGATAGGTCCCCCTAAATTCCATGAAATGAATAAGTGTTGTTTATTTATTTTTCAACATGATTGGGTTTGATTTTGGTGTGGTATGTTCATCCCATATATGATTCTACTAAATTCCATGACATGATTGAGTGTTATTTACTTGCTTTTCAACATGATTAGGCTTAATTTGGTATGATATGTACCTCTCATATGCAATCCTAGTATAACCTTTCCTGTGGCATGCATGATTGTATTAATCCTTGTTGTATGTTTGTCCTATGAATGATGTATAGTTGTTAGTCTCTTCGGTAACCCCACTCAACACACACACACACACATACATTAATGTTGTATTTTATTAGTAGTTACATTATAGAAAAATCTGAATCTTTATGTTAGATGTATGAGTGCATGACTTTACTTGTGTTAGAAGACGAATCTGGAATTGTTGGAATATTATTGAATGTCATCAACCCCTAAGTTGGTCAGGGAACTGAGGTGGGAGAAGGTGGTCCCGTTGGTAGGACCATCATGCGGCTAAACCAGCGTATTTGGGCTGATGCGAATGGGCGACAGTAGTTGGACTATATGGGTTGCTTGTACTCGATGTTGTCCGTCATGTACTCGCTTGAACTCGCACGATCTAATTCACTCACTGACCAACCATGTTTGTTAACCATGTCTGCTCACGCCTGTATAGAACCTGGAATACCCTTCAACCACTAAAGCTTATTGATAACCATTTGAAACCGATTCACTGATTTGAGAGCCGGACATGGTGGAATGGGACACTGTGTCCGAGCTGTCGGCCTATGCTGGGATGACGAGCCTCCCCGTACTGACCGCGAGCGATCCCTCTTCTCAGCACTCCCCATGTGCTTGAAATCGGGGATGGGGAACCCGATGGGATCAAAGATCGCGGGGTTCTGGCCTCGCACGTTGAGGGGTCTTGGCCTCGCAATCAATTGAAGGAAATAATACGTGGGGTATACCAGTTTTTTTAATTTGCTAGATGAACAGAATTAACTAAATACTCGGCTAACATTATTCATGCATCGCATTAGCTAGGATTTGATGACTCGGCAGTTGAGGTCGTAATGAGGGAGTGTTGGTCATGCGCGATCGTTAGATGAAGTCGCTCGAAGGAGTGTTATTGTGAGGTCATGCATTATATCACAATACATACATATGCATTAACAAGACTATTTAGGGATCTATGAATGTATGTCTTTCATTAAATTCATCATATAATTGATGCTCGTTGTAACTTAAGGTTAATAGTAGCTACTGAGTTAGCTACTCACTACCACTCTGGGACGGTGTTTTAAAACACCAACCAGACCCTTTACTAGATGTAGGTAAGGTGGAGCTCGACGAGCTAAGCGGTGTGAGCATAGATAAGGAAGAGGAGCCTCCCTTCTTCCAGACTTTCGGTGGATCCTTTTAGTTTGAGTTCGGGCTACCGCGGGGTATGGGCCAGGGCTCTAGTCACTTTGGGTCATGTATGGGTAAGACTAATTCTCTATTTAAATGACTTAAGATTTATGGTTTAGATATTTTTATATTTAGTGGCACTCGATACTGCTTTATGACTTACTTATGCTGCATGCCTTGCTAAACTCTCCATTGTTTATGAAATCATCTAAATGTAATTAAAATTTGAAGCCCATTAGGGCACCCATGGCACCTGGGATTTTGGGAGTCGAGTTCCTACACGGCCCCTGAGAACCCGGGGTGTTACAAAACCTAACTCTAGCTACTAAGCATCCAACAAAGATAAAAGAATCACTATATTAAGTTCAAAGACAAACAACAATCTAAATCCAAATCACAAATGAAATCAGAAAAGAAAAGGACCCAAAACCAGATCTTTTGTAGCCTCTAATCAGATGGTTAGGATCCATCTTTTGTACTTTGCTAGTTTGTCCCACCATAATGGGGCCCACGGTTTTGAATGGCTACGATTGGTTACACATAGAAATTGAATAAGTAGCATACATTAATTCAAATTAAACCGTATAAATTGTGCAGCCTATTATCATTTAGCCACAATCCTAAAATCAGATTGGTTAAACAATCCTAAAATCATATTGGTTGAACAATCTGTCCAGAAGGTTTCATCATCAATTATAAGACCTGGACAAAAAAATCACCCATATGTACAACTCAAGTGGGCCACACCGTTTAGAACAAGGGAGATGGGATGTCAAGTTGATTTATGTGCATGGCTACTATCGTCTATCGTAATCATATTTCATCATACCCATTAATCAGATAAAAATCACTAGGATGAAATGAAAATACAAAAATTAGCTGATAATTTTTTTTATATACGATTAAAATAATAATTAAAATAAAAATTCTTACCTGATGGATAGACAGGGGCACTGGGTAGGGCAGGGACGAGCTACGGACAGAGCAGGGTAGGGACAAGCTGCGAACAAGGGTTTTGGGCAGGCCAGGGATGAGCTACAGCAGAGACAGGGGCACCGGGTAGGGCAAGGAAGAGCTGTGGACAGGGGTGTCAGACAGTCGTTGTGGCCACCAGACAAGGCAATGTGAGCGCCAAAGAGAGAGAGAGAGGGAAGAGGAAGGGTAAGGGAAATGGCGACCGAGAAGGGCAGGGACCGCCGGATGGTCGTTGTGGCCGTGCGGGTTAGAGTTTTTTAAGAGAGAGAGAGGGTTTTTTTAAAGGGAAACGTCGGAACGACCGAACGAGAGAATGACTAGCACCGGACAGGGGTAGGGACGAGATGCGGCACCTGGACAGGCAGGCCGGCGGTGCCGCAGGGACGAGCAAAGAAAGACTAGCGTCGGACAGAGGAGAGAGAGAGAGAGAGAGAGAGAGAGAGAGAGAGAGAGAGAGAGAGAGAGAGAGAGAGAGAGAGAATGGGTAGTTTTGAATGGGCGCTGGGAGGGAAGGAAGGGTATTTTCGTTTTGGGCGGGCGGGCTGAAAGCGTGAAAGCGACTGGACTATGGCTTTCGTTTTGGGTATATGGCCTTGGTCGAGTATGAGTCTCGAGTACGAGTCGAGTACCGAATCGAGCACACGAGTAGAGTATCAAGTCGAGTACCGAGTCGAGTACTGCCCAGCTCATACTCTACTCGAAATCAAAACGAGTATAAAAAAATCTGCTCGTGCTCGGCTCAAACTCATGACGAGTCGAGTAATTCCGAGTCGAGTCGAGTCGAACGAGTAACCGAGCTTACTCTGCTCGTGTACAGCTCTAATTCGAGTCAACTTAGACCCAGTTGGGCTTGATCTAGTTTCATACCACGAGCCACTGGGGCAGTCAATGGGCCGTTGGTCTGGATTATTAGGCCTGAGGGCTTAAATTCAGGCCTGTTTTCAATCGGGCTAAGTTTGGACCATAAATAACAGCCGTCGGTCAGCCCAAGTCCCGGCGGCCCATTAGAGACCTGGCCCATTGACACCCCTAGGAATCAATGCATCAATCATGACCTTCCATCTATTGGGTCCTACTATGGATCACGGATGCTTAAATCTAGATGAGATGATCCCATAAATTTGATCGCTGGCCTTCAAGCAACCGTTCGAAATCTAGATGATATGATTGTCCCATTGGTGCAATTTTCGAACCAAGGGCTACCCCCATGTCATGCAAAAGAGAGAGAGAGAAGAAAAGAAGAAGAAGAAGAAGAAGAAGAAAGAAATCACAAGTTCTAAACAGAAATTTCAACTGAAATAAATGGTGAAACAAAAATACAGAAAATGTGTTTTTCTTCTGTGGAATGGAAACTGATGGCATTTTGAGTGTTACATTGTATGTGGCTGGGGGTGGGCGTTTTCTGTAAAATTCAATTCAGCAAGCTGGCTTTGAGAGTGCTTCCTTCATTGCCTTTGAATATGTCTGGTGCTGGTAGGCCAGTGTCGATTCTAGAAGGTCCATTAGCGACGTCTTCGGGTTCCATCCTTAACCACCCAATCATAACAACAAGCACAAATTACCTCAGCAGAAGACACATAAAATCATCTGCCAGGCCCCACTGTGCCAATGGCCTAGGCCGAGCAGGTGGACCGCATGTTTATATTCAATGCAGATAGTTGACAATCCTTTCTGAACATATGTGGCCCACCTGGTCATCAATTGGTGTGATCTGGCCAAATGCACGGTTTGGCTATCACCTTTGTGTGGGGCCTTTTATGGGGGGAACTAGAAATAGTAAGGAGTTTAAGAAAAGATGGCATACCGAGCTGTTTGTTGATAATGGTCATGTCAGGAATGCGCTTGTCAGAGTCGTCGTACCCTTCACCGTAGAAATCCTTTGAGCTTACATCGATGGTGGGTACCTCCAATGCAGGCTCACCGGATACTTTTGGATACACCTGAAAAAGGATTTTTATTTTTTTTTTATTTTTAATACCAGACTTGGCATTTGTGACTGAAGAACAGAGAACAAAGTAGGGACTTGTGTGGGGTAATCAGGATTGTTTGGTTTGATGGACCATCATGCAGTTGGGTTATAGCCCAAAACTCATGGACAGCCGAACTGTATTATGAGTGAAAATGCCTACTGCTGAAAGACATACCTTTACCATCATTTCTGCCAGTTCTTTCATTGTAACTTCATTGTCAGGATTGCCCACATTGAAAATATGACCGTTCGCACGTGATGGGTTCTCCTGATAAGTTCTCACATCAGAAGAATCATTTCTTGCATGTACAAGGATGAATAGAAGTAAAGGAAAGGATAAAAGCACTTACAATCATCAGCAAAAGCGCTTCGATGGCATCCTTTATGTAGAGAAAGGTCCTTTGTGACTGACCACCATCAACAAGCTTGAGTTGCTCACCCCGGAGAAGATTCTAAAGAGACACATGGTGTGGGTCAGTCGATCCAAGGAAATGAATCCCGAGAATATATGTGACAAGGCCCGAAAATCAGGCCGTTTAAATCATCAAGTGGTCTATGCTTGTACAACAAAAAATGGGACAGTTAAATCATCTGTGGTCCACCTGATGACTATGCGGACCTGTTTTTCATGCCACAATGCATAAACCATGAGTTCCACCCAATGAACAAAGTAGAGCCATGATTGGACATACACAGATCATATACCGTTAATGATTGCTTGGAATTCTATGAAGGAGAAGCTAATTTACATTACTGAAGCATGCAAGAACCCTAGGGACTCCTTCGCTTGGCCCATCAATGCCTGGTATGAAATCCATCCTCGGTCCAATCCAGTTGAAAGGCCTAACAATCGTGAACTTGAGGCCATGTTCATAACTCTCAGCTACATACATGCAAACTACCAGTCAAGAGAACAGAACTTAAATATAAGCCGATAGAAAGTGCACATTTGTCGTGATGCTTACCATATATCAGCCTTTCGATCATTTGCTTAGAACAGGCATAGGACCACCTCTGTTTCTCTATTGGGCCGAAAACGCAGGGAGACTCGTCTTCTCTCAGGACATAAAATTTTGGATCCTGCTCAACATGAGAAGTGGTGAATTTGGAACGGGAATTTAAGAAGTAACAGGACAGTATGATGCTTTTTGTCTCAAAAACATCAATTCTGCATTTGGATCAACAAGTGAATTGAATTGCAAAACACATGTATCGAAATGAGGGGGATCCCTTAAATCACATTTACATTTCTTTCAGGTCCAAATGGAGAGTAATGTATCAAAATCCAGACTTTATTAGACTAACAACTTCAATTCAATAGTGAATCCAGACGGACCAAAATGTGTAGTACCATTGTAGCATGATGGTGTTGATTGAATTAAAATGTAATAATAAAACATCTAAAGAAAGCAACGGATGCGATTTCACTCCTATGGAAAGAAAAATGGCTACCGAAAGAAATGGTTGCAATGTTGGGTGTGATTCCCCCATCATGAATGTACTGTGGCAAGCCCCACTTTGGTGCATTTACTACTAAATGAATTTAATCAATGCAATGCAGTGCGACTAAACATCCAACACATCCCTATATAGCGAAAGTCCAGGAGATATTTCATCCTATCTTACAATGTATGCAATGGGAAAAGTCGAAATCAAGTAGTATGGACCTCATTAGAGTGCTGAAAATCATCCACTCATTCATAATCAAGCTTTGATGGGCATCCAATATCATCTACATCATCATCTTACAATCCTACTATAACTGAAATATTAGACATGAAAACAGATGAACCGTATTTGCGCACAGTCAATTTAATACATCTCAAGAAACCTACTTTCTGATTCATTTTGGTGCAGTCACTGATATTTGGCTAAACTCAAATGCAAGGGAATGGCGTTGCAACGAAATAGTGAGGCCGAAAAAAAAAATTTCTCTCTCATACAAAAATGAAACGAGAAGAAAATTTGGATGATCTATACTCAATCAGGAAACAAATAGACAGAGACACAAAACAACCTGAATTTCAAGAAACCGTCTTGATTTTCAAGAAAGTGAGGACATGAATTAAATAAAAATGCATAGTAAGATCAAACAGAGATACAAAAACAATCTGAATTTCAATTATTTGAAAATATGAATGACACCAAAAAAAAGAAAAAAAAGAGGAATAACATGAAGCACATTGGTAGAAGAAACAGCAGACCTTGACCCACTTATCAAGAACTAGCCCGTGCAAGTGAGATGGAGCAAGGACATCACGATACACATGACATCTGAGTCATTCATCCATTGACGGCTACTAATGAGAAACATGGATGGTTAGAGAAATGGCCAAGTGTGTGGCCTGGCCTATATGTGGACCACTTGCTGTTCAGGTTAGGGCATGCTCATGGTGGGTCCCACCAGATCATTGGCCTGGGTCTTGTGTTCATGTCTGCCGCTCTCTCCATCATACCTAGAGAAATACAGGAAACATTACCTGCCGAAGGGGGTGATCTTTCGGAAGGAAACTCCCGACGGTCTTCCCATAGATTTCACACGTAGAGAAATGAATCAAGCGCTTCTTATACTCAGAACAGAACTTAACCTGCAACAAGAATCAAAGAAATCAAGGAATGCATACCCAAATAAGCAAAAAAGTAAATAAAAAGAAAGCATCACAGACCGATTCAAGAAACCATTGAATTCCAAGAACCCACCACTGGAATCGCATCGATGAAATTGCTGTAGATTGTATCAAGCGGCCGCGTGTTGTAATCCGCCGGTGTGCAGATCGCTGCAAGATTGATCGTCTGCGCCACAAATGTACCCCGGAAAATATCAGCACAGACAGAGATATTCCAGTGATCTAGACTGTTCATCTGGTGGGCCACCTAATTTCTTAGCCATCTATTTGAAGGCAAACAATCAGATGGCTGGGATTACATTCTTGGAGAGCATTTCGCAGCACCAACCATCCATAAAGGGTCCTACCCAATGAATGGCTCAGATTGCATAAGTGGAACTCCTATCGATCTTTTTCTAATAAAAAGAAACCCTAAGACAGATCGATGGGCAGGGTACGAAATTACCAGATCGGCGGTCTTGATCAGAGACTCGAGGCGGGAATCATGCTTGATGTTGATCTTGTGGAACTCGAAGCGGCTGGAAGAGGGGCAGCTTGCCTCGAGGAGGTGTTTGATCTTTTCTTCAGAGACGTCGATCACGATGACCTTGTGGAGGCTTTCCTCGGCGAGCTTGTCGCAGAGATGGGACCCGATGAATCCGCCGCCGCCGATCATGCAGATCGTGAGCGGCTCGATCGGGTTTCCGTCCAGATCGAGTCTTGCCATTGAACTTTAGAAAGGGGGATTTTTCTCAGAGAGGATTACACGGAAGAAGAAGAAGAAGAACGGAACTCTCTCTCTCTCTCTCTCTCTAACCGTTTTTTTTTTAAGAAGAGGAGGGAAGGAAGGATCCAAATAACGAACGGTTCAGGGGCATTTTCGTAAATAGATGAAGAAAGACGATTTGATACTCCGCCGGATTATGATAGATGATACGCATGCACTTAGAAAATGCAATCGTGGAGAAATAGGTAGTTAAAATTAAACTGTTGATATTATGGTTCATAGTTTAGATTTATTGTAAACAAAAATAAGTATGGTTATTTGATTATCTGCTGCTGGATTGATGGATATTGATTGGACGGTCAAAAAATGGAACACACCCAGTGGTTCTATTTCAATAATAAAGAAAAAATGAGCACCGTAGACTTTTTTTGAACGGACAAAAACTTATGTTACCAAAGTAGATTTTTCAACTGAAAAAGTAGGGGTATTTTCGTCTTTATTGGGTTGTCCGTACGGGTAGAAGTCTAGTTTGATAAGGTAACTTTTGTTCAGGTCGAAAAAAGGGAGGTGGATGGAAGGTCGAGTCTGCAGTAAAAAATTATCCTTCAATAAATGGGCAGTCCAAATATGTGGATTGAGAAAAAAATTAGCAGTGTAGAAGCTTCCTTTTTATGCCTTTATTTTTTTTTTTGAACGGCCGAAAGCTTATGTTGTCAAAGTAGATTTTTCAGGTACGGAAATAGAGTTTTGAAAAAAAATACCCTTGGTTTTTAGGTAAAAGCAAAGGTCTAGTTTGGTAAGGTAGGTTTTGTTCGGGTCAAAAAAAGGGAAGTGGATGTAAGGTCGAGTCTACAGGAAAAAATTATCCGTGGATTGGAGGTTCCCGCTTCCCACGTGTGCATTCTTATGGGTAGTGCACTTCCTCTCACACTGACACGTGGTTTACGACCTTTCTCTCACACGTGGCATGTGGCCCAGCACACGATGCTGAGTTGCACAAGTGGGGCCATGGATGATTGATCCCAACAGTTGGTGTGATGAGCCTTACACTGGAAGTTCCATCCACTTGTATTACGCTGCTTAAGATGATAAGGCAATTATCATAGGGCGCGATTCGTCTTTTGAAAATTGATTACACATTTGCCTTTGATATGGAAGGGTTTTTTTTTTTTTTTTCCAGTATAGATAAAATAAAAAGGAAATTCTATAGTCGACCACGAAGAACAACTGCAGAATGCTTTTATGGAAGAAGAACTTTGCTTGAATTACAGCTAAAGTTAATTACTTAATTACTATTACAGATTATACTAAGGAATGTAAATGATAGATAAAGCTAATGATTACACTAACAAATGTAAATGGCAGATAAAGCTAAGGATTACACTAAAGAATGTAAATGATAAACAAAGTAATTGAAAAATAAATTTGGTTTGGTTTCTTCTACTGAATTCCTTTATCTTTTATACCATTAATTTGATCATCTGGATACTTCTCATATTCTTACAGTTGTTATAACCATTTTATCATTATTAACTTTCTTGAGCCTTTCCTTCCTAGTTTGCCGCAAGTACATATTTTAAATATACTATGCAAGCCTTGTAAAATTACACGTCTCTTTTGATGGAGTTTTTTTTCCCCATGCTTGTCACGCCCCGAACTCGGAAACCGGGCTCACAAAATTCCCGATCGCCGAATCCGGCGCCGACAGCCTCCGTAGAACCCCATTCTCGGCTCCTAGCGCCCATACGCCAGGTTCCGATCCTGGGATGCTACAAGGAGGATTTCTAATAATCTGAGCACAACCACAAGCATAACCCACGAACAATAACCACAAGAACACCATCACAAAATCCACTATGAACAAAAACTTTGAGTACAAGGTGTATAAAAAGGAAATACAAGATAGTGCTAATAACAAAACTCCAGAAGCTCGGCTGCACACTCCAACTGCGGCGAGGCTACGGCTGCGTCCTGGCGTCACCTGCACGCATCAATCGTGCATAAGCTTATAGAAAGCTTAGAGGGTGGTGTAAGTGTGTGCGCAATATGAGCGTGCTCAGAATGCAGGGTCAGAGTAATGCGGAATCGTGCCAATGAGTACATGAATGCAGTCAGCCGTACCAAGGCTATGCAGTACAAGATATGAGTGCAATCGGCCTTACCAAGACCATGCGATGCAAGATGCAGCTCAAGCATGCCAATCCTCATGTCAATATAGTTATCAGTCTGGATAATCACCGGGGTCTAGTACACTCTACGCCAGCTTGCCGTCCCTATCCGGACGCACAACTGGAAGAGCGAAAGAGACCTCACTATCCGCCTGCCAATATCGGGCCCGGCTCGTCGATAGCGGACCGATTCCTCAAGCTGGTCAAACTCAACCTAGAAATTGCCCCCTCACTCAGGCGGGTAAGGTCACACCCCTTTCCAACCGACCACGACACAGTGGGAGACGCGACCTCCTGGTATTCGGCCCTCATGCGCTCGTACATCCACTCGGTCTCGACGTTGGAGTCATCCTCTGGTACCATCGGGTTTAGGGATTTTCACCCAGGGACATCTATGGCGCCCGTATGCTAGAACCAAATATTTCCGGTATCCAATCCAGCCACCCACGATGTGTCTGTGGAGGCTATGGCCCTGGTGTCGCTAGGGCATACAGTAACTACAATCACACAATGCAAGTGCATGAGTCACACTACCAGTCATGCAACAGTCCTGCGTAAACCATGCGCTCATGCAGGACAACTCCGCCTATCAGGGAGCCCGTAACAGTCTGCCCGAAGGCATATGCTATGATCAGTCACCCCTCATCTCAAGCATGCATATGATGCGTATGATCATGAATCATGGGGTAGTACTATACTTATGGTATGATAATGGGCGTTACTCAAAGTGAGGATGGGCCTAAACAGACTGCAGAGTACAAGTATGGGCCTATCAATGCGGGCCTAGGGAGATTTATAATGCGGACATTAAACCAACATTATTCTTACAATGTGGACGTCAAACCAACATTGCTTCCAAGGCATGACTGTCATCAAACATTATTACACACACTATGGAGGAATCCCTCATTGTAATGGACCCTAAGGACACCCTGTTGGGCCTCGACCCATAGGCCTTATATTCATCAAATGGGCTGCATCATATGGGCCTTTTATAAATCAAGTGAGCCACATCAAGGGGGCCTTATGTACATTGCAATGGGCCATATCCCACGGGCCTTTGAATACATCACAAAGAGCCTTGTAACATGGGCCTTAAATACATTGAATGGGCCCCATCACATGGGCCTTATAAATATCAAGGTGGGCCTCAACAACGGTCACAATTACTCATCCAGGTGGGCCTCAGCAACGGCCATATGGTTGAACAACTTGGATGCAACACATGCATCATGGTGGGGCCCATAGAGGCCCACCATCATATATATATATATATTATATAATGTAATATATAATTTATATATATATAAATATATACAATATTATATATAATAATAATATAATATTATATATATATATATATGTATATCCACACACACACTCACACACACACGTGCACACACACCCACATGCATACACACGTGCACACACATGCACACACGTGCACACATGCACACACGTGCACATACACACGCTAGGGGGTCCCACCGTCCGAGGGAGGACGGTGCGGACGTGCACATACATCAATGAAGCCCCACCGTCCCGTCCGGACGGTGGCTAAAACTACATACATCCTTTGTGGGTCCCATGTGGGGCCCACCATAACATTTACTTTCCATCCAACCCGTTCGAAAGGGTCACACGGACCCGGATGAAGGGTGAAAACAAATTTCGACTTGATCCGAAACTCCCGTGGCCCCAAAAAGGATTTCAATGGCGAGTTCAATCACTGCTGCTTCCTACGGTGTGGGCCACCTGAGCCATGGATATTCTTTGAAACTTGGAGGGGGCCCACGTCAAGGGGTGGCCCACCTTATGAACGGCGTGAATACAAAATATACATCATGGTGGGGCCCACGGCTGGAGGCCGTGGGTACTGCTGTCCGCCCGCCGTCCGCCCAGCGCAGGCAGCGCCTGCCCTCTGTCAGCGCTTGTCCGGCTGGGCAGACAGCCCTTGCCAGCCGCCTGTTTTCTTTCTTTGTTTTTTTTTTTTGTTCTTCTTGTGAAAAATATATGTGGGGCCCACCATCCGAGAATCCACTCCGACCAACGTGTTCTAGGGCTCGAACTACACAAAATGAGTCCAAAATACAGTGTATTTGAGGTGCAGATACAGCAAGGTGGCTCAAAAAGGTTTGAACCATATGAAACACAGTTTCCTATGGTATGGCCCACCTGATGATTGGATGGACCTCATTTTTCGGCTCAACGCCTAAAATGAGTCGACAAATGAAATGGACGGCGTGGATCAAGTTCATACATCAGAGTGAACCCTATATGTGAGGTCCACCCAAAAGCTTGAACCAAGCTTATATCTTTGTTAAAAAAAAAAAACGTCCAGAGGCTATACGTTTTCTGGCTCAATGAAAACTTCAACGTGGCCCCACCTAGGTGGGCCACTACACGTCGACAGTGTGGAACATTCATACATATCAAGTGGGCCCCACCTACAAATGGGTTAGATCCAAAAGATGCTTTATGGTGGGGTCCAACAGGGTAGGCCACATGGCCATTTCATCACACAAAAGGAAGAAGAAAAGAGGGAGAGAGAGAAAGAGAGATCGGTGAGGATGGAGGGACCCCGCCACTATGGGTCCCTCTTGCATTCAACATACATCGAGGTGGGTCCCACTACATGTGGGTCCATTAAATCACAATCCAACGGTGGAGATTCCTTCTCGATAAAATAGGCAGTCTAGATGACCCTTATCAACTAGAAAGTAAACATCATGATGGGATCCATGGAGATTGGCCCCATCATGGAATGATCATGATGATCAAAGTGGGCCATCGGCCACATTTTAGGGTCCCAAGTGAGATCCAAACCATTGATCGGTTGGCCTCACTTGGCCCATCTTAAAAGAAATGAAAACTACTCTATTAGAGCACCCACCGGTTGATCTCTTCGGTCCGTTGGAACGCCACCCTCCTTGTGCTCCTCTTTGATGGTGGAGATGGGAAATGGATGGTTAGGATGATGGGTTTTGGAATGGGAAAGGTGGGCCACCAAAAATCATTTTTCTCTCACATGGAGAAGCTTGGACGTGGGTTTCTTGCTTGGGTTTGGGATGGTTGGGAAATGTGAAGGGAAAGAGAGGGAGAGAGAGAGATTGTAAGGAGAGGGAGTGATGGGTGTGATGGGAGTGATGTGAGGTGAGTGATGGGTGAGGGGATGGATTGTTTGACTTTTGGGTTTGCTTAACTTGTGGAAAAAGAAAGCATGGGTGCTTTGTACTTGACATTGAAGTGATTGATTGATTGATGTGATTGATTGATTGATGGGATGGGTCGTAGAGATTCTCTTGGGATCGAGAAAGCGCGGCGTTTCTTGAAATAAACGCCGGCTCACATCTTCTGGTCAGGGTATCGGATCGGTGCGTGAGTCACGGCGTTGGAACCGCGGCGACGGTGCGGTCGCAATGATACAGGTCTCGGATTAAACCGACTCGAATCTAAAGAATACGAATTACGATCGTGCGCAACGTCGATTATTAGTCGCGGATTGCCGGACTTCGACGGAAATGATCATAGGATTCATCGGAACAGTGCGAACTAGGATACGGGTCTTACAGCTCTCCCCACCTAATAAAAATTTCGTCCTCGAAATTTATACTACCATCGCAACTAAACGTAACTCATAAGAGGATAGGGAACATAACATTATGTATGATCAAAACACAGTACAACATACATCAAACATCAAAAGACGGGGATGACGCACATGAATCTCAAGCTCTAACTTTCAAGACGCATCATCCATAAGCAATCTAGCAAGATGGTGTAGGGGTCAATTCACATGAATCATCGACGACTGCTCCTGATGACTGAGGGTCCTGCTGAACGGCATAAAATCTGCCCTGAGCCCGCTGGGGAGGTGCAGGTCCCCTCTGAGGCCTCTGCTGCTGCGGGGGAGGTCCTGGAGGCTGGTGTTGCTGCTGAGGGGGCCTCGGTGGTGGAACCTGCTGTCGCTGCTGCTGCGGAGGCTGCTGTGGTGCTCTCGGCTGCTGTAGAGGCTGCTGAGGTGCTCTCGGCTGCTGCTGCTGAGGTCGGGGACACTCCCACCTACGGTGTCCTATCCCACCACAACCATAGCAAGTGTCAGGAAGCTGTCTCTGAGGTGGTGCCGCTGGGGGTGCCGTCGGTGCTACTGGTGCTCCGGCAGATGGGTGACTCCTAAACCTCTGCGGTCGTCGATGCTGCTGTGAGCTACTGGAGGGGGCCTGCCTCTTCTGACCCCTCCTCTGATCTCGGTCGCTCTGTCCGCCGGCCCACTCGGCCTCATAGATCTGAGCCCTCCGCACTACCGCCTGGAAGGTCGGGAGCTCATGTCCAATAACACGGCCTCGAAGACCGTAACGTAGCCGCTTCTCGAAACGGGCGGGCCTTTCGCCCCTCATCATCAATCATGTATGGCGCAAACCTCGATAGCGCTACAAAACGAGCCGCGTACTTGCGCCACGGTCATGTCCCCCTGCACCAGAGTCTCGAACTCCAGTGCTCTCTGACGTCGAATGTGGTCAGGGAAGTATTGCTCCTCGAATCTGTCGATAAAGTCATCCCATGTCCAAACGTAATCAGGTCCTGCAACACGGGTAACGGAGGTCCACCAATGCTCTGCCTCACCCTGGAAAAGGAATACCGCTAACCGAACTCGATGCTGGGACGTGCATGACATAGTATCGAAGATCTTCTCCACATCGGAGCGCCATCTTTCTGCCGCAGTCGGATCTGGCTCACCCTGGAAACGTGGAGGATCAAGCCGTCTAAACTCACGTAGAAGAGCACTCGCACGCTCCTGCTCTGCCTGCTCTGGTGAAACAACTGGGCGTCTGCCCTCGCCCCTGAAGCGCAGACGATCACGACTGACTGCAACATCTGCTGTAACTGCGAGGCACTCACAGATACGGTCGGATCCGCACCGACATCAGGTGGAGGAACATCATCCTCAGGAAAGGGAGTAGGGATCTCTGGCGGTGGAATGGGAGGCACAGGTGGTAAGGCTGGAGCCTCGGGATCCTCAGGTGGTGGGACGGGAGTCGATCGGGTCACTCGCCTACGCGGCATGTCCTATAGAAGGGATAAGGACGCTGATCAACTTCGAGAATCGTACGTTAGGGAAGTCAATCGGAAGGTTTCGCACTCGGAACCTAATCGCATTAAACTCATAGTAAACATGTGATCTGTTCTCTCGTTATTCCCAAGTTACGCTCTGATACCAACTGTCACGCCCCGAACTCCAGGAAACCGGCTCACAAAATTCCCGATCGCCGAATCCGGCGCCGACAGCCTCCGTAGAACCCCATTCTCGGCTCCTAGCGCCCATACGCCAGGTTCCGATCCTGGGATGCTACAAGGAGGATTTCTAATAATCTGAGCACAACCACAAGCATAACCCACGAACAATAACCACAAGAACATCATCACAAAATCCACTATGAACAAAAACTTTGAGTACAAGGTGTATAAAAAGGAAATACAAGATAGTGCTAATAACAAAACTCCAGAAGCTCGGCTGCACACTCCAACTGCGGCGAGGCTACGGCTGCGTCCTGGCGTCACCTGCACGCATCAATCGTGCATAAGCTTATAGAAAGCTTAGAGGGTGGTGTAAGTGTGTGCGCATATGAGCGTGCTCGAATGCGGGGTCGAGTAATGCGGAATCGTGCCAATGGGTACATGAATGCGATCGGCCACCCGTACCAAGGCTATGCAGTCAAGATATGAGTGTAATCGGCCTTACAAGACCATGCGATGCAAGATGCAGCTCAAGCATGCCAATCCTCATGTCAATACAGTTATCAGTCTGGATAATCACCGGGGTCTAGTACACTCTACGCCAGCTTGCCGTCCCTATCCGGACGCACAACTGGAAGAGCGAAAGAGACCTCACTATCCGCCTGCCAATATCGGGCCCGGCTCGTCGATAGCGGACCGATTCCTCAAGCTGGTCAAACTCAACCTAGAAATTGCCCCCTCACTCAGGCGGGTAAGGTCACACCCCTTTCCAACCGACCACGACACAGTGGGAGACGCGACCTCCTGGTATTCGGCCCTCATGCGCTCGTACATCCACTCGGTCTCGACGTTGGAGTCATCCTCTGGTACCATCGGGTTTAGGAATTTTCACCCAGGGACATCTATGGCGCCCGTATGCTAGAACCAAATATTTCCGGTATCCAATCCAGCCACCCACGATGTGTCTCTGGAGGCTATGGCCCCGGTGTCGCTAGGGCATACAAGAACTACAATCACACAATGCAAGTGCATGAGTCACACTACCGGTCATGCAACATGATCTGCGTAAACCATGCGCTCATGCAGACAACTCCGCCTATCGTGGAGCCCGTAATGTGATCTGTCAGAGGCATATGCTATGATCAGTCACCCCTCATCTCAAGCATGCATATGATGCGTATGATCATGAATCATGGGGTAGTACTATACTTATGGTATGATAATGGGCGTTACTCAAAGTGAGGATGGGCCTAAACAGACTGCAGAGTACAAGTATGGGCCTATCAGCAGGCCTAGGGAGATTTATAATGCGGACATTAAACCAACATTATTCTTACAATGTGGACGTCAAACCAACATTGCTTCCAAGGCATGACTGTCATCAAACATTATTACACACACTATGGAGGAATCCTCATTGTAATGGACCCTAAGGACACCCTGTTGGGCCTCGACCCATAGGCCTTATATTCATCAAATGGGCATCATCATGGGCCTTTTATAAATCAAGTGAGCCACATCAAGGGGCCTTATGTACATTGCAATGGGCCATATCCCACGGGCCTTTGAATACATCACAAAGAGCCTTGTAACATGGGCCTTAAATACATTGAATGGGCCCCATCACATGGGCCTTATAAATATCAAGGTGGGCCTCAACAACGGTCACAATTACTCATCCAGGTGGGCCTCAGCAACGGCCATATGGTTGAACAACTTGGATGCAACACATGCATCATGGTGGGGCCCATAGAGGCCCACCATCATATATATATATATATTATATAATGTAATATATAATTTATATATATATAAATATATACAATATTATATATAATAATAATATAATATTATATATATATATATATATATGTATATCCACACACACACTCACACACACACGTGCACACACACCCACATGCATACACACGTGCACACACATGCACACACGTGCACACATGCACACACGTGCACATACACACGCAGGGGGGGTCCCACCGTCCAGGGAGGACGGTGCGGACGTGCACATACATCAGTAGGCCCCGTCCGTCTGGACGGTGGGCATAAAACACATACATCACTTGTGGGTCCCATGTGGGGCCCACCATAACATTACTTTCCATCCAACCTGCTTCAAAGGGTCACACGGACCCGGATGAAGGGTGAAAACAAATTTCAACTTGATCCGAAACTCCCGTGGCCCCAAAAAGGATTTCAATGGCAGAGTTCAATCACTGCTGCTTCCTACGGTGTGGGCCACCTGAGCCATGGATATTGCTGAAACTTGGAGGGGGCCCACGTCAAGGGGTGGCCCACCTTATGAACGGCGTGAATACAAAATATACATCATGGTGGGGCCCACGGCTGGAGGCCGTGGGTACGCTCACCTTGTCGCCCGTCGCCGCCAGGCCAGTGTGCGTGCCGCCCTCTGTCGGCCTTGGCCTGTGAAGCCTTTGCCGCCTTTTCTTTCTTTGTTTTTTTTTTTTGTTCTTCTTGTGAAAAATATATGTGGGGCCCACCATCCGAGAATCCACTCCGACCAACGTGTTCTAGGGCTCGAACTACACAAAATGAGTCCAAAATACAGTGTATTTGAGGTGCAGATACAGCAAGGTGGCTCAAAAGGTTTGAACCATATGAAACACGCTTCTATGGTATGGCCCACCGATGATTGGATGGACCTCATTTTTCGGCTCAACGCCTAAAATGAGTCGACAAATGAAATGGACGGCGTGGATCAAGTTCATACATCAGAGTGAACCCTATATGTGAGGTCCACCCAAAAGCTTGAACCAAGCTTATATCTTTGTTAAAAAAAAAACGTCCAGAGGCTATACGTTTTCTGGCTCAATGAAAACTTCAACGTGGCCCCACCTAGGTGGGCCACTACACGTCGACAGTGTGGAACATTCATACATATCAAGTGGGCCCCACCTACAAATGGGTTAGATCCAAAAGATGCTTTATGGTGGGGTCCAACAGGGTAGGCCACATGGCCATTTCATCACACAAAAGGAAGAAGAAAAGAGGGAGAGAGAGAAAGAGAGATCGGTGAGGATGGAGGGACCCCGCCACTATGGGTCCCTCTTGCATTCAACATACATCGAGGTGGGTCCCACTACATGTGGGTCCATTAAATCACAATCCAACGGTGGAGATTCCTTCTCCAATAAAATAGACGGTCTAGATGACCCTTATCAACTAGAAAGTAAACATCATGATGGGATCCATGGAGATTGGCCCCATCATGGAATGATCATGATGATCAAAGTGGGCCATCGGCCACATTTTAGGGTCCCAAGTGAGATCCAAACCATTGATCGGTTGGCCTCACTTGGCCCATCTTAAAAGAAATGAAAACTACTCTATTAGAGCACCCACCTGGTTGATCTCTTCGGTCCGTTGGAACGCCACCCTCCTTGTGCTCCTCTTTGATGGTGGAGATGGGAAATGGATGGTTAGGATGATGGGTTTTGGAATGGGAAAGGTGGGCCACCAAAAATCATTTTTCTCTCTCACATGGAGAAGCTTGGACGTGGTTTCTTGCTTGGGTTTGGGATGGTTGGGAAATGTGAAGGGAAAGAGAGGAGAGAGAGAGATTGTAAGGAGAGGGAGTGATGGGTGTGATGGGAGTGATGTGAGGTGAGTGATGGGTGAGGGGATGGATTGTTTGACTTTTGGGTTTGCTTAACTTGTGGAAAAAGAAAGCATGGGTGCTTTGTACTTGACATTGAAGTGATTGATTGATTGATGTGATTGATTGATTGATGGGATGGGTCGTAGAGATTCTCTTGGGATCGAGAAAGCGCGGCGTTTCTTCGAAATAAACGCCGACTCACATCTTCTGGTCAGGGTATCGGATCGGTGCGTGAGTCGCGGCGTTGGAACCGCGGCGACGGTGCGGTCGCAATGATACAGGTCTCGGATTAAACCGACTCGAATCTAAAGAATACGAATTACGATCGTGCGCAACGTCGATTATTAGTCGCGGATTGCCGGACTTCGACGGAAATGATCATAGGATTCATCGGAACAGTGCGAACTAGGATACGGGTCTTACAATGCTCGACCAGTCGTGAGCCTTACACGACCGGTCAAGGGCTGGTGCACGACCAGTCGTAGAGTCGAGCCCTGACTCGACTCAAAGTCCAATGACGCTGGACTATTTTTTCCGAGGGTGATCGACCGGTCGTGGGTGGCACTTGACCAGTCATGGCCTCGTCTCGACCAGTCGAGGTTATATAGATTGGTTCCGCGATTTTATGCGGATTGCGGATTTTGAGTCCTTTCGCGACAAGGATGTAGAAGGGAGTTTCCTAAAATTATAAATAGGGGTCCCTAGGGTTTTCTAGGTGATATGAAAAATACAAGAGGGCTATCAAAGGTGTGAGAGAAAGAGAGAAAGAGATAGAGGAAGCTTGTAGAAGGAAGGTTATGCTCGTGGAGGTTATCTACTGTGCAATTTATATCTCAGCACTTCTACGTCCTCGTAATCGGTGAGATCTCTCCGTTTTTCCTTTTATTCTCTCATTGTTTATCCACTCCTACGTGAGTGAAGACGGTTGTAACGTTCTACTTCATAGTGGATTGTTGATCTAGATGAGGTCCCGTGGTTTTTACCTCTTTGAGGGTTTTCCACGTAAAAATCTCTTGTGTGGTGTGTGGTTTATGCTTTGATTTATTTCATTGCATTATTATTCCATAATTCTGGTTTGTTTTGGGAGGCTAGATCCTAAGATTTTGTGCAAGGCCCCCAACATCTTTTTAATTAGTTATCGTAAGAATGGATGAAAATAAGGTACAACATTGCCCCCACGCCACTTTGCCTTTGGTAAAAAGTGAAAACAACGTGTGACCCCTCATAAATGTGGTCGTTTTGTAAGATATGTAGCGATGCCTCATTTATCACATATGACCGAGACAATTCCGAATGACGGTCGTGCTTTTCTCTTCTTTCTTTTTTTAGCAGAGAGATATTCCTATGGCAATGTGTGTATAAGTGTCGTACCATACGAGATCAAGATTACACCCGATTTTGGCCGATATATATCCCATTTAAACATGTTTCTCCATTTCTTAATCTTTCTTCCTTATTTCTTTGCTTTCAAAATTCTAATTCTCTCTCGTACTAATGATGGTTGCTTCCTCATCCTCTGTCTCTTCAACCTTCTAACAAGAATACTTAATGCATGCATTAAAAGGTCCTTCACAAAAAATTACTCGCTTCTACCCAATTTATCTATCAATTTTATCATTTATCTTCTCTTAACATAAGATAACTCATATACATTAGTATGCTAGACCGATTTTAAATTAGAAAGTAGTGTAAGCTCGTCCATCTATGTTGTTACACTGTATCGACTTACAATAAGTAGTGTAGTTTTCTTCCATCTACGCTGGGCACTAGATTCCATGGAAGATCTTTACTTTTGCATTCCGTGATGTAATTTCCTTTGTTTATGCCTCAGTCACTAAAATAATGACTAGTTATATACAGGGCCTCATCATCTACACTACAAAAGCTAGATCCAAAACAATTATCTTTATAATTTGGCTTTCTTTTCAGTTAATACAATTCAGTTCATTTTATTCATGCGTTGTATATATTAGATCATTTTGACTATCATGATAAGAAAAAATTATTTCATTTAAAAGGGAAAAATTATTTCATTAAAAAGATGAATCAAGGTGAATATAAATTACAAGTGGTTAAATACGCAACTAAATTGCGGTTTTTTAGTCATGAATAAATTATTCATGTGGTTTTTTATTTTTTTATTTTTTTATTTTTAAATTTTTTACAAGTGGTTAAATACGTAACTAAATTGCTTTAGTTATCAGTCATAAACAATGAATCTCAATGCTTGGACCTTAAGGCATTTGACTCGACTTGAGTTGGACAAGGTTTTGGCATACCTGACACTATACACATGTATAAACACTTGTGCCCTAACTATCATAAACACCTGGCAGAAATCTTGGGGACCACAAAAATAGATAATGACACTCGATTTTTTAAAATTTTGGATCCATCTGGTAGAGGTGTGCCATGTCAACACGTTTGTAAAGCGAGTACAAGAAAAGTGTACTCGCTCGAGTTCGTTCAGAACCACCTTTCCTAGATTATGAACTTGTTGGAATGTATAAAGAGAGTGACACACTTATGACTACAACCTCTGTATTAAAAATAACTTTTCATATTCCACACCTTTTCATTTTTTAAGGGGTGTCTCTCCACATTCCAAGAATGACTTTTTATATTCTTAGGAGTGACTTTTCCCATTCCATCTCTTGGAATTATGAAACGGCATTGAATATTTTGATTAATTGGAGAAGATAAAGAGTCATGTAATTACTTGGTTCCTTTAATGGGTTGGAACCAAATCATCTATAAATTCAAGGCACCTGGTCCCTCTCTCCAATTCAACATTTGCAGTTGATCTCCCATCTCTATTTACACATCAAAGAGAGTTGAGGAGAGAGAAGATCAGAGTTAGTTAATCTTAGTTGTTGTGCAAAGTTGAGAAGACCTAAACCGTTGAAAGCGAGGACTCATCAACATCAAGCTTCTTCATCGTCTAATTCAACGGTGCAAGGTACACTCTTTAATTTGTACAACTCTTTGGTCTTTATTTTGTCAAATGCATCAAGTCAAGATCCTGTGAATTTTATGTTATTGTTAAACCGTATATAAAAGTTAACATGTGGTATCAGAGATTAGGTTCAGACTGATGTATTTGACAAACAATCTTTATTAGCTATCCATGTGATGATTTGATTGTCATCTAACATAAGATTGCCTTCTTGCATATCAAGTGCATATTTTCTTGAACCATAATGATAGATAGCCAATTTTCAATATTAATGCAATTGTGGGGTCTATTAGTAGAATCATGCTATCTGAGATTCATCAATCGACAACGCAAGATATTCAAATGACTTAAATATGATGGTTCACCAGTTAAAAAGAATCGATGGGCTCACATTCAATGACTTAATCTTACACTCTTGATATGCATATGCATGTATATGATAGTCATCATATTATCACATGGAATCATGTTTTTGGCCTTATTCATAATATCATTGTCATCTTATTAGGCCCATCATGTATGTTTTTGGCTTACGAACTAACATATAGTAGTTTGCTCAAATCATTGTTATTTGGCCAAAACAGATACAGTGAGCTTTTAATGGCACTATAATCCAACAATCACTTAAGTTTCTCTTAAGCCACTTATGTAGATGCTATTAACTCTAATTAGAAATCTATAACTTGAAATAGTTTGATAGTCACTAAAGTGATCCAACTAGAAAGATTTATGGATATCCAATTGGAATTATTGATATTTGAAATCATAATTTCAAGAATAATAGTATCGCAATCGCGGTTTTGCTATTTGGATATCATGAATCGGTAGCCCAAAGGTACAATCGTCTTTAAGTAATTGCAAAACCGGTATAGGATATTGAAATAAATCATTCTGATTGAATTTGGGTTGGAATATCCAAAGGTATAAACCCATCTCCATTGTAGCATGATTGATTAGTTGGCCGTATGGGTGATGTTGCTCATCCTAGAGTGGACCAATAGCAAGTTGTAGTCTCGACCCAAAGGAGAGATTATAACGATGCAATGAGTCGCTCTTAAGAGTATGTCTACAAATGCTTTTTAGAATTACTCTAAATTACTGAATTAACGTGAATATCAAAGCATTTTAAGTAATAAGTAAGCATGTTAATCTTTTCAAACAGGTCTTACCTCAACTTCAATTCCTTATAACATTCCTATGCTTACTGGACCTAATTAATCGGATTGGCATGAGCAAATTTTATTTGCATTAGGCTCTATGGATTTGGACTTGGCCTTGTGCATTGATAAGCCAACTCAACTCACAGCTGAAAATTCTCCTGAAGCTAAAATTTTATATGAAAAGTGGGAGCGATAGAACCGATTGAGTCTTATGTACATAAAAATGTCGATTGCCAAACATATCCGTGGATCCATACCTTCGTCCATGAAGGCACAAGAATATCTTACATATGTGGAAAAACGTTTGGTGTCGACGAATAAATCGTTGGCTGGAACACTCATGGCAAAGCTAACAACTATAAAGTACGATGGGCTGAGTGGTTTGCAAGAGCACATTCTTGAAATAGCACACATAGCAGCGCAACTTGAAGTCTTAGATATGAAAGTTAACGAGCCTTTACTCGTACAATTTATTTTAAGTTCAGTTCCTCAGCAGTTTGGACTATTTAAGATACATTATAACACTAATAAAGATAAATGAAATCTTAATGAACTGCAAAGCATGTGTGTGCAAGAAGAATCGCGACTTAAACAAAAGAGAGGACATATCGTCCACTTTGTATCACAGGAGAATAAAGTAAAAAGAGAAAAATTTTAAAAGGGCAAGAGGGGTCCACCAAAGAAGAAGAATAACCTCACACCTAATGCAGCAAAGGATAACAACGACTCTAACAAAGTGAGATGTTTCTTCTGCAAAAAGAATGAACACTTCCAGAAAGATTGTTAAAAGCGAAAGAATTGGTTCGAATCAAGAGGTAATAATTTAACCTCCGTATGTTTTCATACCAATCTTGTCGATGTTCTTTTAAATAGTTGGTGGATTGACTTAGGTGCATCTGTCCATGTTTCTAATTCAATGTAGGGATTCCTTTAAAGCCGGAATCCAAGTGATGGAGAGAAGAATGTTTATATGGGAAACCGGTTGGAGTCCGAAGTACGAGCAATCAGCACCTGCAGATTCATTTTGAAAACTGACTGTCAATTGGACCTAAAAAATATTTTATTCATACCATCTATATCAAGAAATCTTTTTTCTTTATCTAGATTGGACAAAGAAGGCTTTAGCTTTCATTTTGCAAACAATCATCTTAGTTTATATAAGGACAATATTTTAGTTGGTACTGGATTTTTGAATAATGGTCTTTATCAATTAAACTTAGATTCCATATTTGAGCAATCTCTCCTTACTCTGCATGTGAATATTGGATTGAAACGTGGCCCGTCTAATGATACTTCCTCGTTGTTGTGGCATCGACGTTTGGGTCACATATCTAAAGACAAAATTATGACGTTAATGAGGGAAGGAGTGCTGACCACTCTTGACTTCACTGACTTCGACATCTGCATAGATTGTATAAAAGGAAAGCGACCTAAAATTAATAAAAGAGGTGCCACACGTAGTAAAGAACTCCTTGAATTGATACATACAGATATTTGTGGATAATTCCCACCTTCTATTACTGGAGATAAATATTTTATCACTTTTATCGATGACTATTCACGATACAGTTGTGTCTATTTACTAAAAGAAAAGTCAGAGACCATAAACGCTTTCACAAATTTTTGGGCCAAAGTGATAAATCAATTAGACAGAAAGATTAAAGTTGTGATGTCAGATAGAGGTGGTGAGTATTATGGTAAACATACTGACTTGGGTCAAAGTGAAGGTCCATTTGCCAGTTTCCTCAAATAGAAAGGAATAGTTCCTCAATATATGACACCGGCTACGCCTCAACAAAATGGTGTTGCTAAGAGGCGTAATCGGACACTCATGGATATGGTGCGTAGTATGATTAGTAATTCCTCTTTGCCTGAATCCATGTGGAGTGAAGCTCTGAAAATAACAGTGTATATCTTAAATCGGGTTCCTAGTAAGGTTGTCCCTAAGACTCCTTTCGAGTTATGGACAAGAAGGAGACCTAATTTGAGACACCTACACATTTGGGGTTATCCTGTAGAGGCTAAATTGTATAATCCACAATAAAAGAAACTTGATTTCAAAACCGTGTTGTTTTTTTCATCGGATATTGTGAGAGATTAAAAGGCTATAGGTTTTACTGTCCTAACCATAGCACCAGGATCGTTGAAAATCGAACTGCTAGATTTTTGGAAGATGGTGATGATAGTGGGAGTGATAAACCACGCAATGTGGTATTAGAAGAAAAACGGGTATCAATTTCATTATCCGTACCTTATAATGATATTGTTATTCCCCGGGACATTGTTCATAACAATGAGGAACAACAGCTCGAGAATGGACCACTCCATGAAGAAAATATCGAAAAACGGGTAAATGAAATGTCCCAACCGGAAGTATGGAGAAGATATCATAGAGTAAGGAAATCAGTCATTCTGGATGATTATATTATTTACCTCTAGGAATCTGAATTTGATATAAGAGTTGCAAATGATCTACTAACATTTAAGCCTTAAATGATAAGGATTCTGATAAGTGGCTAGATGTAATGAAAAATGAGTTGAAATCCATGAACGACAATAAAGTTTGGGAATTCGTTCAATTATCCACAGGTTTTAAGGCAATTGGTTGTAAATGGATATATAAAACTAAGTGCGACTCAAAAAGTAAGGTTGGACGATATAAAACCAGATTGCCAAGAGATTCACTCAAAAAGAATGTATCGATTATTACGAAACCTTCTCTCCAGTATCTAAAAAGGATTCACTCAGAATCATTTTGGCACTAGTAGCTCATTATGATCTCGAGTTACATTAGATGGATGTGAAAATGACATTTTTAAATGGGAACCTAGATGAGGAAGTCTACATGAATCAGCCAGAGGGATTTATTGATCAAGGTAATAAACAACTAGTATGCAAATTAAAGAAATTCATATATAGACTTAAACAAGCTTCTAGACAGTGGTATCTCAAGTTTAACTACATAATAGTTGCCTTCGATTTTGAAGAAAACACTGCAGATCAGTGCATATATCTGAAGGTCAGTGGGAGTAAGTTTATCTTTCTGGTCCTATATGTGGATGTATTTTGCTTGCTAGTAATGAACTAAGCATGTTACGTGAAACTAAAAATTCTCTCTGAGAATTTTGAAATGAAATATATGAGTGCGGCTACTTTCGTAATTGGCATTGAGATATATCGAGATAAATCACGTCGACTGCTTGGACTATCTCAAAGAGCCTACATTGATAGGATTCTCGAAAGATACAGTATGAAGAACTATAGAGCTGGTGATGCACCTATCGTTAAAGGAGACAAATTCAGTCAGGACCAATGTTCAAAGAACGATGTAGAGCGAGCACAGATGAAAGATATACCCTATGCTTCCGTTGTAGGGAGCCTTATGTATGCGCAAACATACACTCGGCCCGGTATCAGCTTTGCTGTTGGAATGTTAGGCAGATATCAAAGTGACCCTGGAATGGATCATTGGAAAGCTGTAAAGAAAGTCATGCGCTACTTATGTTCACTCCCCAAGTGCAGGGTTGTGATGTAGTAATAAATTCGGTAAGACCGAGGTCGAATCCCAAGGGACTGATACTTGTATGCTTTCTGAAAATAACCAGATCTAGAACTAGGCTAAGATGAAGCGTAAACCAATTATGATTTGAGGAATAATGGTGAAATAATTAAACTAAAATTTAAGAGAATTCAGAAGTAGGAAACTAGGGATTCAGAGGATCCACTTGTAGAGATCAGGGAGATCTTATGCCTGGATTAAAAATCAGGGAAATTAACTGAACTGACATTGATATGATTTTCAAGAGATGAAAGGTATATGAATTAGAATGGATTCCATCACCAAACCATGTCCAGGAGACAAAGCAAACAACAGAATTAAACTAATTACCAACCAATCAACATGCCATGAAGGTTAGGAAGGGTACCGTCATCCGACCATGCCCAGGAGACGATGGTGAACAACAGGGCTTCCTGACGTCATAAACATAAAAGGGGGAAGAACATGCTCAAAGCCATCGCAGACCCATTGTAATTTCAGTCACAACAGACCATTAAAAACTAAAAACATTCCCAGAATAAAATTAAATCAAAATAAAATTCGGTTCACTAATTAAAATTAAAGTGAAGGCATAAAATCTCCCATCATGCTACAAGCTTCACCTCTTGGCCCTAGCCAAGAGGTTTAGCCCAGCAACATGGTCAGGCTAAATATCTCAACAGAAAAAAAAAAAAAATAAACATGACAAACTACTGCTCCCTCTCTGTGTGTCTTTCTCTCCTCACGTCTGCCCCAAGCCCAGCTGCCACTCTCCTTTTTTTCTCCTCTGTGTCCAATCTCCTCTGTCCTCTCTCTCTCTTTTATACGCACCAGGCGAAGAGCTTCTGCAACAGAGTCGGAGATGGAGTGCGTTAACTCAATACGCAGCAACAGCCACGTACATATCTGAATCTCGAGTTTCTGGTTCATCTTCCTTCTTTTCTTTTAAAAGGATAACGTCCCCTAGGACGTTTTTGAATGAACTAAACGATGAATGGCCTGGATTAGCCATCTGATCAGTGATGGTGGCCCACCTGGATCAGCCGCAACCTCTGCAGCGGAACAAAGCTCGCAGACCTCCGTTGGCACGTTGGCGGGGCCCAGAATCAGTGACAGACGGGAAATCCACCCCGTCCATTCTACTCGTGGCAAAAAACCACTGAAAAATGTGTATTTCTCTTAAGTTTAATGCGGCCCACCATCTCAAACATTTCCACCGTCCGTCTTGCCTTCGAACGGACAAAAAACAATCTCCATTATCTTCCGAGATTCTGCCACCTAGGCGATGTTTGCACCCCTCCTATGGACTTAATGGACGGTTCTGATCATTGATCTGAGCCATCAGTGGGACCCACTAGCAAGACCATCGTCCGGTTCGTGCGGACGCTGTTCCTTCGCAAGGGAGTGCGCTGATTGTGTGATGGGGCCTACTTCATTGATGATTAGAGAAATCCATACCGTCCACCAGATTCACGACGAAAAAGTCCAGGAAAGGCTGATTAAAGTTTGATTTTAGTGTGGTCCACCACCCGTTTTGGTCCACCGTCCATCTTCCGTTTGGACAGTTGGATTGCAATCCTCACTGTCTTCTGAGTTTCAGACACCTAGACGAGGGTAGTTAACCCCCTTTTATCACCTTGGACGGTCCAGATTTTCAGCATACATGATGGATGGGTCCCACAGTAAAAAACCGGAGTCGGTTAGTGCGGACGCTGTTGCGTCTTTGCTCTTTGAGTTGGAGTCATCCTCGGGTCAGCGTAAGCTGACCGGTTTGGTTGTTGTGGTACATGGCAGGTGTACACCTGCTGTGTACACCATCCACATGAAATGAGGCCCGCCTTGATGTGCTGAGGAATCCACTCTGTCCATCTGTTCTATCATACTACTTTAACCGTTGGGTCCAAAATTGAGGCAAATCCAGGTATTAAGTAGACCCCAGATCAGCAGTTTAGTGGTCGATTTATCACTTGAGCTACTTCCACAGGGCTCCAGGGACTGAAATTCGACGTGTACGGTTCATTTAGGGTCCTCAGGCCAGATGTAAGATTTCGAGCCAAACTGATGGTGGGAACCCTGTGATCTTGCAGTATGTACCAATTTCGGGCCACTTGAGCTTCAGTTTCTCGATTTTTCTCGGGTCTCTGGCGTGTAAATTTGTCGATCTTGGTCCCCTAGGGTCCGTCCCTTGCTCTGGTGAATTCTGAGCGTCAAATCCACACTTTTAGTGTCAGTTTTCAGTCAACGCTCCTGATTGCATCCTGCAACAAAACACAATTAAAATACTCCATTAAGCATTATTGTGTATGTAAAATCTGGCACTAATCGAGGTCTGATATGCAATATTTGATCCTCAACAACTTACAGGGAACCAAGGATTATATGCTCACATATAAATGATCCGATCAGTTAGAAGTGATTGGATATTCTGACTCCGATTATGCCGGATGCATTGATAGCAGAAAGTCCACATCTAGTTATGTCTTTCTGCTTGCTAACGGGGCTATTTTGTGGAAAAGTGTTAAGTAGACTTGTGTCTCTACTTCTATGATGGAAGCGGAGTTTGTGGCATGCTTTGAGGCCACTACCCAAGCAATTTGGTTGCGGAACTTTATCTTAGGGCTTCGGGTTGTTGACACCATTTTGAAGCCACTGAAAATTTATTGCGATAATACCGCAGTAGTTTGTTACTCCTAAAATGATAAGCATTCTAGTCGAGCAAAGCATATTGGAGTTAAATATAATTTTGTCAAAGAAAATGTTCAAAATCATTTAATGTCTATTGAAATGTAAGGACAAACCAGGTGATTGCGGATCCAATGACCAAAGGATTACCACCAAATACCTATAAGGGTCATATAGCTGAAATGAGCCTAGTTAGGATATGATATACCTTGGTCATTAACTTGATGTAATAGACACTATTTATATGAAATCACATTTTAATGCTTTCTTATTTATCCTTACGTATATACATTTATGGTGGATGTAAGAAAGATATAATCGTTGGACCATTATGTTTAAGGCCTTATGCTTAGCTTGTTAATCTTCTCATTTAGCACCGGATTAGATGTGAATTGCTAGTGGTGTAATACATGGAAGGGAGTATGTCGCTAAATGATGTATGACCGCCATGATTCACATTAGTAGTTTCGTTTAATCAAGGTATTATGTTCTTTCTAGTGTGGCGCCATTGTAAGTATCTTTTCAAATGTCTAAATTCAAGAGAAGTTATATATATATATATATATATATATATATATATTCGAATCTAGGGAAAAGTCCTCATGATGTGATCATATAGGCTAAGTGGGAGAATGTTGGAATGTATAAAGAGAGTGACCACTTATGACCAGGACCTTTGTACTAAAAATAACTTTTCATATTCTGTACCTTTTCATTTTTTAAGGGGTATCTTTCTACATTCCAAGAATGATTTTTCATATTCTTAGAAGTGACTTTTCTCATTCCATCTCTTGGAATTATGTAATGGCATTGAATATTCTAATTAATTGAAGAAGATAAAGAGTCATGTAATTACTTAGTTCCTTTTATGGGTTGGAACCAAATCATTTATAAATTCAAGGCTCCTGGTCCCTCTCTCCAACTCAGCATTTGCAGTTGATCTCCCATCTCCATTCATGTATCAAAGAGAGTTGAGGAAAGAGAAAATCAAACTTAATTGATCTTAGTCGTTGTGCAAAGTTGAGAAGACTTAAATCGTTAAAAGCGATGACTCATCAACATCAAGCTTATTCATCGTATAATTCAATGGTGCAAGAGACAAAATGCACCAAGTCAAATCCTGTGAATTTTATGTTATTGTTAAACAATATATAAAAGTTAATACAACTGGCTCGTTCTTTAGGAATTACATGATCCTTAGTCCAATTTGAACTGATGATTTAGTAATCTAGACTGTTGGTTAGTGTGTCCCCTCTATGGATGGAGCAGATCCTACTCAAGATTCACTACAACAAAACTGTGGAAAAACGGCGCTTCGGTGCAACTTACAGCGGCGCTATTTAACTGAAGACCACGGATGTTATAAAAAATAAAAAAAGACGCGATTTTTATTTTCATTTCACTCGCAGCTCTGTCTCTCCCGACGACGACTCTCTCTCTCTCTCTCTCTCTCTCTCTCTCTCTCTCTCTCTCTCTCTCCCTCTCCCGACGACTCTCTCTCTCCCTCTCCCTCTCCCTCTCCCGATGACTCTCTCTCTCTCTCTCCCGATTCTCAGCTTCTTCCTACCCCCGAATCTCTCTCTCGCTCGAGCCGTCATTAATTTTAGGGCTTAGATGAAGATCTGAAACAGGTAGGAGTCTAGATTTCATCAATTTCAACATTAGTGATTTCCTAATTAGGGATTTACAATGTTGAAACCCTAATTAGGGATTTACAATGTTGAAACCCTAATTAGGGATTTACTATGTTGAAACCCTAATTAGGGATTTTTCTATGTTGGATTTCGTGACGGGTGAAGTTTTTCAATCTGAATTCTGTTCGATTTGTAGTTTTATAACTCATTAGGTATCTAGATCTGCTACTCTCTTGTTTCCTAGGGTTTTGGATCTATTTTTTACACTTTGCATTTGGGTTATTTTAGGTATGGTAAAATACATTTTTCAAATTAAAATTTCTTTGAATTTTTGTGTTCTATATTCGGGAAAAATCAACGATGGAAGCAATCTGAGATGTTCTTGATGACCATTATCATGGCTACATGGTATGTAAATTTATTTTTATGTTCTTTGATGACCATTATCATGGCTACATGGTATATAAATTTATTTTTTATTTTCTTAATCAAGAAAAATCCAACCATCTCAATAGATTCCATTGAGAAGATCTGACCCCTCGAATGAGTTGCTAATGTTATATGCAATTTCCACTCCTTGATTTTATTTGTTACACACATTACAGTGATAATCTAACGGTGGAGATTTCTCATAAAGAGAGAGAGAAAAAAAATCACTCATCATATGATGTCCTTGGTTTGGTCATCCCACCATTGTCCTGATATGCCCCCACCATGGATATGAGATGCCTGATAGTAGCAGTTTTCAAATGCCTTACGGGTGTGTGTGGTAAGTGTTTAAAGTATGACCTAAGAAGTGACAAAAAGATCCAGTTTCGCCCTGAGAAGTCCTTCAAATTCTAAAAACACTGAAGTGGATGAAAACCAAGGGCTGTTTGGATTAGTGGAAGCCAAAAAGCAGATGAGGAAAAGAAAATGTCACATATGATGAAATCTGTAAGGGAAAAGGTTTCGTTTTCATTAGGTACAAAAGTGAAAAAGGAAATAGCCCTTTATAGAGGATATCTAAGGAAAAGGAAATTGATTTCCTCAATCCTCCTGTCTTTGCAAACGAGCAAAACCATGACACTGGAAATCAATTTCTTCCTCGGTTACTTCTTGCAAGTAACCAAAAAAAAAAAAAACATATGAGGATGCATCAAGGGCAAGCATCCTCAATACAAAGAGCTAGTCATGCCACACATTCCAGGCCTCAAGTGTCCGCATTCCCATTAGCTTCTCTTCCCACATAACAAAACTCAGTTAACCAAAAATTTCCAAACTCACGAGGCCTTGTTATTGGATCCCCTTCGAACTCTTAACCCAAACCAAGTTGGAACTAAAGTGATGAATTATATGATACTCGAGCAGAGGATATGAACAGTGCTAACTATCATACCCATATGCTGTGTGCGCACGTGCATGCGTGCATGTGTGTGTGTGTTCTACTTTAAACAAGTTAACTAGATTGAATAGAAAACTAACCAATTCCAAGAGAAATTCTGCGTCCCTGACCAGGTTGATTTTGCACTATCTGCCACTGACTATTTCAAGCATAAGGACCCCAAAGTCGTATATATCCACCTTTTTAGTTAGCGACCACGCATTGCATACTCGGTGCTAGATAACCCCGCATGTAAAAATACCAAGCTGAGTTGGAAGTTGCCTTGTCTCAATTAACCAAAAGGAGAATGTTCTAAGCTGCACATATCAAGATCCAATGGACATCACCTAGCTTGCAAAAGTATACTTATAATTTAGAAAAAAAAAAATCTTAAAAAACCCCACTTATCTTAGAGAGAAATTGCACATTTAATGAAAAAAAATGAAAAAAACTATGCTAATCCTCACCCTCAAAAGGTGAGACTCCCATCTAGTAATAAAAAATCTTTAAAAAAACCCAACTTATCTTAGAGAGAAATTGCACCTGCACCTTTAATGAAAAAAAAAAAAACAACTATGCTAATCCTCACCCTCAAAGGGTGAGAGTCCTATCCTGTTATAAAAAATCTATATAAAAAAACCAGCTTATCTTAGAGAGAAATTGCACCTTTAATGAAAAAAAAAAAAACTATGCTAATCCTCACCCTCAAAGAGTGAGACTCCTATCCTGTTATTGTTATTGTTAACTGGCTATTCTAAATGAGCTTTGGTTTTCATTAAGATCATGCTCGGAGAAGAAGACCACATTTAGTAAGCATTTTGCGCTCCCACTTAGTAAAGAAAATGATGGGAGACGATAAGACAATCAAATATCCAACAAGGTCTGCTAATCTTATATTTTGACTTAAATCAGTTCCAGATTCAACCATGTATTCTTGCATGTATAAGTATTTTTAGGGTATGCCGATTAATTTCTAAAGGCGATGCAACAGAGATTCAACCCTTAGGGTCAGATTATAGGAGATGTAACCTTGTAATATTACGTATAATTCTTGGTCAGTCATAGGTTAAATTAATCAATGGGTTTGAGTTAACAAATTCCATGTCAGTATACATATGTGTAAACAGAAGTATACATTTACATATAGATGGACGGATGAGTAGATAGTTTGAGAAATGGTTGTTTGAATGCTCGTCAACTGGTTGTGACTTCTGCCCAACAACTTTACAATGTTGATATAAAACTGATCATAGCTCAACTGTCTATGTTACAACTTTATGGGCATGTTTTGATATGTGGAATCCAAGGAAAGAGAAAGGAAAAAGATACTAATTTTCTAATGATGATTTTCATAAACACTATTGATACATGGATTCCAATTTTAGAGTTGTTGTTTTGATAGCAAATGGAAATATCATATCCCTCTCACAACAGTCACCTAGTTTCTTGTACCAAGAATCCAAATGATGGAGAAGTGTAAATTTGCTTTGTGAATCCATCTTTTTCTTTACTATCCAAACAAAACATAAATTGTCACATAAATTGTGCTCTCGCTATGAATATATGTTCTTGAGAGATATGGCCATACCTTCGTTCCTTTACTTCAGTCGTGTGTTGACATTGAATCACTAATGGTTAACCTACTAATACTATGTTTTGTTTTACATGTCGTGAGAATAATCTTGTGTTGCATCCATGGTAATTTGGATTTGGATTTGGACACTTCTAGCACATGAGAGTTGTCTATCTAGTGGGACCCACAATTTATATCATCGGCCTAAAACTCAGTGGTGAAATTTAAATGGGCCACACCCGCACTGAGAAACAGTCATCCACTTGAGCGGACTGCTTGCACATATCCCTCTTGGGTCGAACACCTTTGTTTGAGCTGTGAATTCATTCCAATTTTTTTTTTTTTTCTTTCGGAGAGAATTTCGGAATATTAATTTATAGAGAAGTGTAAAAACACGGACAAAAAAGATACTGAGGCTAATACCCAAAAAAATGCGAGATATGAAAATGAATTCTATAACGGTCCACAGGACCACAATATACACACATTATCACTCTACGAAACATCATATTTATTCCTGCACTTATTTTAGATTTGAAATTATTTGTTAATGAATGCATGTTTGGGTGATTTCGAATTCTCAGCTAAGGGCATTGGATTGCCTTATATCAATGGGTACCTCGACTCCATCGGGACCAACTTCACCCACGGAGCCAACTTCGCTACAGCCGCATCAACAATCGGAGAACCAACCTCATCCTTATTCCAGGAGGGGTCGGTCCATTTTCCTTATTCCGGTATATTTGCATTCGTGAATAGATTCAAATAGATGTTGTAATTCACTAGTATGCGACCAAGTTTGCTATCATTAGCTAAATAGACTGTGAGGTTTGTTGAATGAGGAAAATATGTAGGCCTCACCATGGAAGGCCCATGGGGTAAAAATCCCTACTTGATTGGGAGATCCTAGAACTATGTTATTTGGCCCTTTTTATGGTTGAATGTGAAGGATAGTAGTAATTCTTTCTTGACTGCCTATTTGTTGGCAACTACTGCAAGGGTTGGGATTTCTCCAATCTGGGAGATTTGCTTGAATGGGGCATCCATAGTGCATTCCGATTTATTGTTGGGATCAATGAACTAGGGACCACATTGCAAAGACTCCTACAATCTGAAAACCTGAAACAGTTACGCAACTCTTTATGAATTATGCGATCGTTTGTAGGATTTTACAGTTTTCTGCATTGGGTTTTGGGGTCTTGTGGAGTGGAGATTTGATTTCCTTTTAAAAAAATAAAAATTCATATTGCCATTCATTTTTTAGTGCTATTTCTTTTCCAATCTTAGTTCAGATTTGTACTTTGAGCTGTACTGCTCGTCTTTAACAGCACAAGATGCCACACCAAGCTAAATCTAAGCTATGGGTGTTGTAAAGCCGAGATCTTGTAAGGTAGCAATGGAAACTTTCAGTTTTCACCAATAATCTGTTTTCCCAGAATCTGGCAGTTATCAACAATCCTTGTATAAATGGTAAGAATGGTTTATTTTTCTATCTTTTTTCTTTTTCATTTTAATGTCAATCTGCAGTTCTAAGAATAGGAATGCATTCCATTGTCAATCTTTTTTTTTTTTTTTTGGTGGTGGTGGTTATCTTATGCTGCATCCATTTGCTTTCTTGCACCTATTTATAAATTAATTTCCAGTGAAGATATCTAGATTTAAGCAAGAAATCAATCATAGTTCTAAAAGTCGGTGAGTCAACTTGAAACTCAGCCGAGTCAGCTCGAATCGACGGGATTTCGTGCCAAGTCTCTGGAAGCTCACTTAGTTCTAAAACTCGTGAATGTATCGATATCACCAATATAAATCCCTCATATTGTTCATCTCTCTGTGATCAAGCACACATGTGGCTGAGTGTGGATGGACGGGGACAACACTCTCCACATGTGTGGAAGAACAAACCTCCCGAATGCTAAAATGTTGCATTTATTGTTACGTAAATTGTTCAATTAATTTATCTTGATGGGCTGCGACACCATGGGCGGGGTGCATACATGATGTTTGCCTGATTAGATAATCTACGGCCCATTTGATGGATGGATTGGGTCTTGCTCCAATGTTCTTTTACGGGTTTTCATTTTGTAGGTGTCTAAGATGCAACCCCAGGATTGTACATCCAATGAAGTGTTTGGTGATCGGACCATTGATCGATGTACCTATGAGAATGTTAGATGCTCCAAATTCTTCATAGATTGGATGATCTTAACCCTTTGATCAGTGGTGCCTACAAATGGACTGATAGGTTAGAAAAAAGAAAAAGAAAAGAAGAAAAAGAAGAAGGCCAATTGTTCCACATTGTGTGGAAAATAGGTCAAACATTGAAGGGTTTGGATTGTGCAATCTTTGAAAAGATTCTTGGGTGTCTCCACCCATGGTTACGCCCATCGGATCGTGCCTCTTGAGCTATTTGGCCTCACCCGATGGAATCCTTTGCATCATCAAACTAGACATTTTACTGTAACTTCGGGACCCTATAATTTCCTATACGGTGGCATAGTGGCATCATAGATGCTCATGGGATTGTCAATTGTTCAAACCGCGGGAGAAACGACCCACGAGAGAACATGGGCCAAGGATCGGATATGGACGTTCAAGAGTGCGCCACGGATCTTGGGCGGCCCGTCTTGAGATGCGGTGATGAATAAATTGGCATTGGACGAGGATATGGTGCATTGGTGAAGAGCAAGCCGCCGGTTTTCCAAGCCATGTGGGGCCGTGATATCTTCACAAGTAGGGAGAAATTCGAAGCGCGCTTGTTTTGGTATGATTATTTTCGCATTTTAAGTTAACAGCTTCCCCTTTTGGTGTGGGGAGTTGGTAATCATATCGAAACAAATGTGGAGGCTCCCTCCCCTTCCATTCGGGTGTACAGGTAATCATATCGGATATAGATCAAATGAAGAGGGTGGTACAATTTACTAGAATTTTGAGCAATAAAGCTGAAGAAAAACTCGGTTTGTCTAAGATTGCATTCATTATTTATTTTCTTTGTCTAAAATTGAATTCGATGTACAGTCATTCTTAGGAAGGAATTAGGGTTGAGATTTTGGTGGTATTATTGGAATTTGTTCTTATTTTAGGTTACATTTATTATTTTCTCGATTTTTACAATTGGAATAGAGTCCATGTTAAAGCATCTTGTGATGGTGCATCCTTCACCAAGGTGTAAATGAGGTCGGTAGGAATATCTGGTCTTTACAATTTTCATCTTCTATGGAAATAAGCCTTACATTATATTCTCGAAAGCTTATTTTCAATAGAGCGAAGCAAAGTATGAGGATCAAGTGAAAGAAATTACAAGAAAAGTGCGGCTCTTGCGTTTGAGACAGCGAGTGCGGTTAGGTTAGCGTTGGTTGTTTCTGTGGTTCCATTTCTTTTTAGTAATAAAAAACAATGCCTTGTTCTGATGTTTCGCCGTGTTTGTTTGTTTGTTTGTTTTTTTTTTTCCAAAACCGGATATTTATTGGTGTGTTTCTGAAGGTCAATAAGGCCACTGTGAACATGCTGCATAGGGTTGAGTCCTACGTGACATATGGGTTTGTATCTTAGTCCTGTCCTGTCATTAGTATTCCATTTATAAAAAAGAATTTTATACATATGAACAGGTTGGGATGTCCCACACACATTCCATGGTGGTTTGTATGTGGTGTCTTGTTGGGACTTACAAAGGCTCTTCTTCTTGAGTATGATGCAATCATGTCTCTTGGGTTTGTTTTTTTTTTTGAGTGCTCTTGTTTTCAAAATAAATAATGATCAACCGAGATAGATGATGGTGATTTTAAACTTGAGAATCCTAAAATTTGTAGTTTGTATTGTACATTAATCGGTTGGATTGATTGTGACATAGGCTTCTTTGGAGTAGATCTTTGATTTCTTCTCCTCTATCTATTTCATGCATTCAAGATCCCGTGTTCAACTCAAAGTCGAGTGGCAGTCTTGCATACGATTCCTCCAATTAGTCCATTTTAATAAGGTAAGCTCAGATTCCTCTTTGACATTATGGTTTGCATTTGGACGTCTCAACTTTGTTGGACTTGGTTGGATGCTATTCCACCCATATCTATATTGGCTCAGAGAAAAGAAGATAGCCATTAGAAGAGGGCGTTGTTTAGAAGACCATTTTCAATTTTCTTTGTATAGATATGCTTTGATATTTTGTATCTACATAAAAACCATGTTATTCTTGAGAGAACTCCTACAATAACTAGGACCTTTGTGATTTTTATTTGATAAGCCAGGTCTACATGGAAATTGATTTTGTTATGAGCATCCATATGTGAGAGGATGCTTGAAACTTCCATAGGTATTCAGATTGTAATGTCACAAAATCATTTGTGAGCCAAAATCCATGTCAAATGGTGCCTTTTGGTCCTTCAGGCCGAATAGGTTCTAAATTTCTAATGAAGTTTAGGCAGAAACTGAAACCCTATGCATCTTCTAATTCTCATTTGAAGGGTATTTGATTGTCGAAGGTGATTCTAGTAATGATATTAATTGGCATCCTTGGTGAAGGTGGACAAACGGAGACCTTTCACCATTCCCAAAATCCATGTTTTGGTGTTGAATTTAAAGATCTCATTCTCCCCTGTATTGGGGAGGTGAATAAAGTGGTCGAAAATCTTGCTAAAGAGGAAGAGGAAATGACACAAAGGTCACTTATTTCAGATTCTCAATGCCTCCTTGAGAAAGTCACACACATGTTGTTTGCAAGCCAACCCCAACTAGCTGGTAGCCAGGTACAAGGCTATGAAATACAACGATGATGGTGATGATCCATGTGGTTTTTTTTAACTTGCTATTATAAATGTTGAATGTGTATCTTTGATGCAAAATCGTGCTGACACAAGTTCACTTTTGATGCATCTTTTTTTTATCCTTAGGATTTCCTAAGAACTTCCATTAATTGGTTCACTGTATTATGAGCAGGCTGCTTATGATCTTTGGAGAGGAAGTGGCTGAGCCAAAATAAACACTGAGAATGAGTATGCATAATTATTAAACATGCACAATATATGGCTTATTTATTTTCTCAGCAAACCGTAATTTGCCACCAATCATGTATCACTTCAGTCTCATTCAGATTGTTTTTTCCTTGAAGGATCAATTTGGAAGGACATCGTCCGCGGTTGAGGCCATATACTGTTGATGGTTTGAAGAAGCTCGTAAGAATTGGAAAAGGTGAATGCCACAATGATCTTTTGACTAATATCTAGGAAGCCCTCAGAAACTATTTTCCTGACTTTCAAAATGCCCTTCTCTATTATTTCATACTTTTATTGCGCTCTATATTCCAATCAATTACTTCGACTTCCTGGTGTGGTTTAACATCTCTGTTCTATAGAAGAGATTATTCTACGGAAGAACACCACATTAACTAGTTATACTCGCTATCATCTGTTACAATTCTTCAGCATGATAGTGTTCGTACTAAAAACGCCCTTCTATACGCATATATAAATTAGGACTTGCTGAAAAAATGTGTTTGTGTCAAAAAACATGTTTGTAATCCCACAGTAGAAAAAATGGGTGTTTGTGTCAAAAAACATGTTTGTAATCCCACAGTAGAAAAAATGGGTGTAGACATACTGTTAAAGTACTGTTGAATATTGTATTTTAAAATCCTCTCTTTGGTATCAATAATTTAAGGATAATGGTTGGTAATGTGGCTCAATATGAACAGGTTGGACTGATGCTTTCGAATGGGAGCTAACTCTGATGTTTTCAGAATGGTAAGATTAGGATAGCTGTTGATTTGTTAGGTATACAGGATTGCTAGATCTCTTACACTATTTTAAAATCATAGATGCTAAGAATTCTTTCAAAAGAGATGAACTTGATAATTTACTTCTTTTTTTCCCTTGTGCAGGATTTTAATCAATTGTACCTAAATTTGAGCTTACAAGCACTTCAGCCTTTTGATGCCACTCGCGCTAGGAGTATGCCATATAGAGGATTTGTTTATTTATTTATAATTCAAGACCATTTTCAATTTTATTGTAATAAATATTATATATATATTTTTTGTGTAGTAATATAAATTTTGGTTAATATTCAATTTTAATTATATTGCAACATTTTTTGTTTCAAATATTAAAAAATTGCAGGTTTCAATAGAATTATATATAAATTTTTTTAAAATTACTGGCCAACGCTGGATTTTCAAATCAATAACGCGGCGCTTTTATATTTCTATCGCAGCGCTTGTGGGATTTGCGGCGCTTTCTTCAAAAATACTACCGCCCAGAAAAAGCGCCGGTCCAACCCGCCAAATACTTTCTAGTCAGCGGCGCATATAAAAGCGCCGCTAAAATACCTTAGCGCCGATGAATCTTTTAGCAACCTACCCACCGGCGGCGCTTGACTAGCGCCGATAAAAACTATTAGCGGCGGTTTTGGCCGCCGGTGAAAGTACTTTGTCTTGTAGTGATTATTGGTCCTTCATTCATTTGAAAGTGGACACTCTATGTATCTTTCTCTTACGAACCATCTAATTTTAGATTGAAAACTAAAGGTTAAGATGTCATGTGAAAGGGACGAAACGGACCAATGGTCTTGATTGCTAAACCGTGGGGCCCACTCGTGAAAATGGAAAAAACCAAGCAATCCAACGGTTCTTCGATGACATCGCGGAAGGACCCGAATTTCCAAGACAGCCCGGGCAGAAAAAGCTCTGTAGATCCCATTGATACGTGTATATGATCTACTCCGTCCATTTTTGAGCTTGTTCATGTTGTGATGTGAGTCCATAAATCAGGCCTTTCCAAAAGTCCATACGATGTCTGTATGCCATCCACTCCACTCTTCAGGTGGGTCCCACCACGAAGAATAGAAAAAGGAAAGTTTTACTATTAGCCACATCTGAAACTTCTGCGGGCCCCACGAAGGTTTCAAATTTCAACGGGAAGCTTCCCAATCCCACTTTTCCCTGTGGTGTGGACCACTTTAAGTTTTATATCGGATTTAATTTTGGGCTTACGTCTAAATATGAGTTGTTTCAATGATGGACGGATTGGATGTCACACACATCACGGTGGGCCCCACAGATCTTTATGTTGGGCGGGCTACGTGGACCACCGAAGGAGATCTGCTACCTCCACATGCACGTGCGTACATACATGCCAACCTGGCATATTTGGAGATCATCCAATCCGTGAATTTAGTGGGCCCAATAATCAGACAGTTCAACTATTAAGTCGGCCAGACGACCACAGCGAACAGCCTAAAGAAGTTGCAATTGTTTGTAGGCCGTCCATTTTCCTCTCATCCTTCCAGCCACTTTTATATTAGAACGACATGATTTTTCTAAAATATAATCTACAACATGGGTCCCATCTGATACACGGATTGGATTCTCACACATGTAGAAGGCTAACACGTGTGACAACGTGAAACGGTGTGGGTGGGAAGATGACGTATGCGGGCCATGGAACCTTTCTAAGATATTAATTTAGCAATCGGTGGTCCCACGTAGTTTCCACGTGACCTTCTAGAAAGAAGAATGTTAAATGCCAGACACAAGCTCGCCAGCACGTGCACTTGATACATGTGCGAAGGATCCTGGACGTTCATTAAAATGTCTCTTTATTTCTTTGTCCTATCCAGAAATAATGCTGGCCGACCCTTCAACTGAATGTCGCCTTCACTTTGGTTGGGTGAAGACCGTTAAATATTATTTTATTACCATTCCATTTCTTCTTACACGTGTCGACACCTAATAACCGGACCCTGAGTAAATGTCCTGGATGATTTACACGTGTCCCAGTCGGCAGGGTGGGGTATATGCTTTTGACAATCGAAGACATTGAAGAGATTGTACGCGGCACACATTCGGGCTTGGCACACGTGTTCAAGCCTGAATTATTGACACGTGGGGCCCGCCATGCACACGGAATGGACCAAGATTGAATATCGTCCACTCGGCATAGGTGGGCCACACGCGTACACTGAAGTTCCTGCACAAGGATGCTGGGTGGGGCACACTGCCATGTATGTGAGAAATCCATTCCGTCCTTCTGTTTTGGGAGCTCATTTTAAGGCATGAGACAAAAAATTGGGGAAAGAAATTCATACAGTTGAAACCTTCCTAAACTCAACCTTGATGTTTATATGATATCCAAGATGTTTATAAGGTCATTTCCAATGAGATTAAGTGAAAACACAGGAAAGATATCCGATACAAAACATTTATAGCCATAAGAATGTTTCAACGGTGCTCACTGTATCCACGCTCTTTCCTCTCGTGTGGATCAGTTAAGTATTTTATACACCTCATTTTTAGTTTTACGTCCTAAAATGATCTCGAAAAATAGATGAACGGAATAGATTTCTCACAAACATCTCTTTAGGCCCCACCTAACATACTTGCGGGAGAACTTCCCGGGAAAGGCTTTCGTAGGAAATGCGCGTCCCACTAAAGATAGCCGGTCATTCTTTTTCTCGGGGATTTTGCGTCGTATAGGCCTAACGTACTACCTACATTTTTTGACTGGAGCTGAGGAGAACCTTAGGCCCTGTTTGGGCAACTGGATTAGAAGGAATTAGGTGGGATTGTATTCAAAAAAACATCATTATTACCCATGGCAGGGATTGTCCCCTGATTCCATGGGATTAGATTAATGCTCTGCTTTGTTAGTAATATGGTGGTACATTGAATGGATATACCCATCATCATTTGAAATTACCAGAATAACACATATGTATTATATCTAAATCGTTCATTTGTTTTGTAACCTCATTTTATGGTATGGCCGAAAAATGAGGTAGATCCAAAACTTATGTGGCTCTAAAGAAGTTTTCAACGGTAAGTATTCAATCCTTATTGCTTTCAGTGGTGGGTCCACTTGAGCTTTAGAATTACTTGACTTTTGGCCCATGCTCTAAAATAATCTCAAAAAATGGGTGGACGGTGTGGATATAGCCCACACATCAAGGTGGGACCTACATAACTTGCTAGCATTGAGTGAAATTGGCACGGGACCAATGTAATTCCATCCGATCTAATTCCGAGCTTTGCCAAACATGGAGTGGAATTCGCACGGAACCGGATTGAATTCGCACGGAACCAGATGAATCCAATCCCACCTAATCCCTTCTAATCATGTTGCCCAAACAGGGCCTTAAGCACTGAAGTAGACCTATAGTCGTAGGGACGAACCTAAGAAAACAAAAATACCTTGCTCTTTCCGCTGCTTTTTCCTGACAAGAGGCAGTGGTATTTTACTCAGGTAAGTTGTTGGGTGGCGATTAGGGTCGTGATTCAGTAGACAGCTCCTCACGTGACGGGGCACAAAACGTGTCAAAGATCCGTGAGTACGGCGCACGTGCCTGGAATCTGGTCATTCATCACGTAGGGAAAACCCTTGGAATATGCTATAGAGCAAAAGTAATATTGGATCATTAAACATCCATATCAAACTGTTACCAAAAAATTGGACGGTTGAAATAAAACCCCACGGCTTAAATTCAACGTACATGTGTGGTTCAATTAATGAGCATACTACCCTCATCTTTGGTATATAACAGAATAACATCAAGCATACCTGATGAACGGCCCTGATATTTGATACATGTGCCGCACTCATCGATCTCTGACACGTATTCTGCCACGGTGACACCCCTGCCCCGGGTCCTTACTCTTACTCGAGTTTCAGGTGTCTAAATACCTGGTTGAGGGTTCGAGTACCCATAGAAATCCCGCCATGGGTGAGTGTGTGGTGGTATAACGTAGGGATGGACGTGTTAGCGACCAGGCCCATGACGTAGGGATGGACGTGATAAGGTCGAGCACTGTCCTATTAGGAGATAACGAATTCCGAATTCACATAATTTGTCTTGAATCTATACTTGCATCCTTAGAATCCGTCACGAATTCGACATGAAAATAAAAAAATAAAAATAATTTTTAGAAATTCATGAATGAAAAAAAATATATAATATATATATAAGCTCTTAAATAATAACGTAAATAATAAAAATAATTTCTAAATTAAATTATAACCAGAATACTCATGAATTATGACTTGCAATAAATAGTAGAGGGTCATTATTTCTATTAGCTAGGCATCATGGTTTTCAGCCTAAAAATAATAAATATTATATGGTTTAATCACACTATTCTTCTAATTTTTTTTAAGTACTTTCCGTTTGGGTAAAACTTCAAATCCAACTAGCAAAGAGTTGCAATCAAACTAAAACTTATTATAAATAGTAAAATTTAAAATAATATAAGATTTTGACAGTTGTGGATAAGATGGAATCTTGCAAATTTAGTGGGGGCAACCAGCACAGCTGCTTTGGGTGGCTAAAATAGATTCTCCTATCCTAAAATCATACATGGCAAGTTAGATAACTCATATAGGTTTGGCTGACTTGATGCGTGGACTATATCGTGCTCACAATGTGAACTGCCTGATGAATGGTCGAGATCTCTGACATGCGTGCCGTAACGCCCGGATCCTTCACACGCTTCCGGCCCCTCACGTGAGTCGACCCCTCTTCACATTTTTAGCTGGGCGCTTGTAAGTGCTCGGTGGCTGCTTGTGGTGGATTTGGACCGTCTATTCGGCAGGTCCAATCATGAAAGCTAAAGCACCGATATGAGATGATCCTAACCGTCAATTTTCTTAGACTAGGGGGCCACTGTTGGGTGATCTGAATCGTCAATGTGATAAGACAGTCAGGTGATGTTGACGACTCCAAAAGCTCCTAATGACTTTTTCCATTAAAAGCTAAAACTGTTGTGTAGATTTCTTTCCAGCCGTTCATTCGAGGTTGCCTCGCTGAATCATTAATCCATGATTCCGTTTTCTGGTTATGGCCCGTACACGTTAGGTATGGAGTTGCCACGTGTACGGTGCACGATTTGACAACTGAACCTCGCTTCATTGTAGCTAGCTAGTGACAAATCTCTTTCTCCTCAATTTCTCGGCTAGAAATTTCTCGGGGGACTTTAAAATTTCTAATTTCTCACCAAACATTATCCATAAAATCTTAATGAAATAAAATCCTTAGCATGAGTAACACATCATAGCCATGAAACGTTCATTCATTCGGGTGGTATAAAAATCTAATCGGCTGATCACAAGCATCCGATCGATGGAAAATGAACAGATAAGATTAAGTAGCAAAATAAAATAGCTGTATTCATCACCTTGAAACATCTACTGGATAGATCTCATTCTAAATTACTTATCATATTAAAGTAGCACTTTAATTTGATAATTTTTAGACCAGGACATGATTCCAATGGATCCCACACATCATTCAAAAAGTTTGATTCCCGTAGGTACAACCTTTTTAAATTGATAAATAAATTTAAAATGTAAATATATATACATGGGAAATGGTACTACCATATATATTATGATTTATGTTGGACATCCACATATTGCATTTTTTGGGTCCCTTCAAGTTTATGGGATATTAAAAAATTAGCTGCACGCAATTGCAAGTAAGTCATGATATACGAAACCATGTGAAATTGTGCCTGAAATATCTTTTAAAAAAAATAGTCAGCCTACATGAGTTTTTATATAATTGAAACTTAAGTATGACCCATCATCCAAGTGGGACAACACATAATGGATGTCTGAACTAAATCTCAGTGAGCCTTATTAAATAGGAGCGGCCTCACCTAAGATGGTGCGGCACTTACCATGGGGCCCACCTTGATATATGTATTTTGTATGTTGGCTGTCCATCCATTTTTACATATCATTTTACGACATTATCCAAAAAATGAAGCATATCCAATTATTAGGTGGACCAATCATAGGAAACAATGGTGATTAAATGCCCTACCATTAAAAACTTATTAAGGAGCACTTTAATGTTTATGTAGTATTTATTTCCTATCCAATTTGTTGATAAGGTCACATATAGCTGAATGAAGGAAAAAACAAATATCAACTTGATCCAAAAATTTTGTGGCCTGTTAATGGTCAATCATCACTATTTCCTATGGTATGGTTCACTTGATAATTAAATCTCGTTCATTTTTAGGATAATGCCCTAAAATGATATGGAAATATGGATGGACAATGTGAATAAAAAATGAAATTGTGGTTTATACCGCTAGTACTGAAGAATGAATATGAGACTGTAACACCCCGTACTTTCCAGTACTCGGGTGTTACCATGAAAATCTAAACCAGTTTGCACGCGTGTGGAAACACACGTAGTTTTCCTTATACATCAACATCCAATGATCCCCAATTCATCAGTCTCAATTGTCTGGTACAACATTCATTCGTATATCAAGCCATCTTTTCGATTGATTCTCAAAATAGTCCAGAGACGTTTATTTTAGGACCTCAATCAATAGAAGAATCAAACCATCCGATAATATTTAATAAGTATGTATCTATATATATATATATATATATATATATATATATATATATATATATATATATATATATATATATATATATAGGGAAAAGGTACTATGCGCTCGAGCTGATGGGAACGTCCCATGAGGTCAAGCTGTGTGGGCCCCATCGTGATGCGTTTCGAACATCTACCTCATCAGTCAGATGCACCATTCCATCGTGGGCCTAAGTCTCAAAAATCAAGTCAATCTGTGACTTTTGTGGGCCACACCACATACAGAAGTTGAGAGGGGCCGTGCACTATTAAAACATTCATAATCATTTTTTGGGCCCACCGAGATGTGGTTTGCAAATCCAGCCCATCCATTATGTATGTCTCACTTGGATAAGGGTTCAGACTAAGTTTCAGATGCATGCAAATTTCAGGTGGGCCCCACCAAGTGCTTTTATATGTTTTTGGCATGTCTTCACATGATTTTAGATGGTATGGCCCACCTAAGTTCCGTATACAGCTGATTTTTGGGATATCCCATAATTTAAAGGGGACCCATCAAATGCACGGTGTTGATGGTCAACACGCATCACGGTGGGGCCCACACAGCTTGACCTCATGGGAGCTTATTGTGAGGTCGAGAGCATAGTACCTTTTCCCATATATATATATATATATATATATATATATATATATATATATATATATATATATATATAAAGTTTTACACAAACATAGATCAAAAGAATTATGGATGTAGTTGATGATTTATTTATCATATAAATAATGTATGAAAATGTGTTATAGTAGAGTAATATGTATATAACTAACGTATATAAAATATTATGAAAATAATATTATAATGAGTAATAATTTTACAATGTATAATTAAATTATAAATATTGATGTAGTACTAAATAGCTTCTATAAATGTGTACAAATTTATTAGATAAGATTTTTTACTATGGAATACAAATATGATTTTAATTAAATATATATTGTACAGTCTTAAATTCATTCATATGTATAATATAATATTATATATTATGAATTATATACTAATAAACATGTGATCCATAACATGTATATGATAGTATATTAATATTAAAATTAATATATTATTTGAATAGTCGCATATGACGGTGTGCTTAGACATATAAGTGATCCCTTAGGTCATTTTGACCATTAATTGTCCAAATGGAACTGATCCGACCATTGGATCCACGGAAAACCACCATTTGAACTAGAAATTCAAGAGTATGGCCCACCTGAGCTGTGGACCCACCTGATCTTTGGCCCAACCACTAAGTGTAATGAACGGAGTGAATTTCCCACAAACATCACGGTGGGCCCCACACGTGCGTTGCATGTGCACAGGGGGAACATGCCTCGCTGTGCACCAGTTCGGGACCCACAATTCCTCTAAAAAGAGAGGATTCTCTCTCTCACTCTAGCTAACAGCGAACGGATGTCCGTCCGTTTCGGTGATGAGTGGCCCACCTACACTGACCATTCGGGAAATCCAAACCGTTCATCTGACTCGGGCAATGGGCTCGACCAAAACCTAGCTGTTATATCAGGTTTGCTAGTATGAATGGGTGCATGATTCTTGACGCAAGTGTAGCCTACAAACACAACATTTCCTGAAATGGAAACTGTCTCTCCTTGCCACGGTGGCAATCCGCATGAGGGGTCTTCCCTTTAATGTTGGCCATCCACGTGGCCCAATCCCAGCCACTCAATGACCTTTCATGTGGATTAGAGGTTCTGCCCATTGCTAAATAGAAACCACGACTGGTTTGGCATTTCAGGCTATATTTAGGAATGGTTTCGGCCAGAAAGGATCAGGGCGAGCATAAGAAGCGTAGAGATCAAGGAACAGGGGCGCCTCCTCCATTTCGGCAACTGCACTTGAGAAAAACAGAGGGAGAGAGAGAAAACAAGGGGTGATCGATCGGGCATGGAGCCGCTCCATGCTGAGATGCAGTCAGCTGGGGCGGGTTCTGGTCAGGTCAAACTGTTGGCCGAGGTTGAAAGAAAGGAAAAAATGAGAGAATGAGATGGTGAAGGAGAGGAAGAATAGAGAGAGAGAGAGAGAGTGCGGTTGCTGTGCAGCCCGAACCGAACCGAACTGAACCAAACCGAGCTCAGTCTAGTTGTAGGCCCTGCTAGTTTGAATGTTGTTGGAGTTCTAGCACACGCACACACACACACACAGAGAAGAAGGAGAGAAAAGAAAAGAAAGAAAAGAGAGAGAGAGAGAGAGAGGGTGGCTGCACTGAGACTCGATCTGAGTCTGACGAGTTGGGGCAGCAGTCTGAGTGAGCGCAAACTCGCTCGGTCATGCTGGGGCTGGAGATGAAAGGGAGGAAGAAAGAATAAGAAGAAGAAAAGGGAAGAGAAAGAAGGGAGAGAGAAAAATCAGGAAAAAGGGGAAGAAAAGAGAGAAAGAGAAGGAACTGGGAGTGAGAGGGCTGTCGAGTCAATTGGGGTTGACCTGCTGGGCTGAGAACGGCCTAAGATGGGTGTGGGCCTGGTCACATCTAGGCTATGTGAAGACTAGAGAAGAAAAGAGAGGGAGAGTAAAGGAGGAGGAGAAGAAGAGTAGGTGGAGGGTGAGTCGCTGGGTTGAATTGGTTTCGAACCGAGTTAACTCGATATTGACTCATCATGCTTGGACCGGGTCAAGATGGTGGCTGAGTTTTAGGCCAGGTAACACCACTAGTCATGCCGAGGAAGAAAGGAGAGAGGAGGAGAGCATGTGTTGAACTGAGTTAACTCGACTCGAACCGAGTCGACTAGGTGAGCCGCATTCTCTGTCCATACTGGAATTATTTCAATTGTTATTGCTACTATCATTATCATTTTTAGGATTATCAATTTAGATGTCATTAATCATTAATAAATTATCCATACCGATGATGGTTAATATATATAGAAATTATCATCATTAAAATACTAGTATCTTATATTGCCGTTCTTAAAACATTGATATTGATGTTAGAACATACTATGTATACTCACCATAATGATTATTGGTGTCATGTAGGCTAATATAAGTTATAACACTAATGTTAATCATAATCTATAAGCATTAAAATTTATATTACAATTATTTTCACACTGTAAGACCCATATCCTAGTCCGTACTTGTAACGTCTTAGAAAAATCCGTACTGAGACCCGAGTGCCACCTCAGCCAGAAATCACTAAGGACCAAATCCTTTAGAAATTAGGTGAGAGTTAACTAGTGTTAAACTAGATTTCATGCGAAATCCGCACTGATCACTTTAAATACGATCTGCAAGACCTAAAACTTGTAGAATCATTGACGCTAGGTTACCCTAAAATCTAGGATCAATATCATTACCCAGTTGCTCTTGGGAGCACATTGAAACTTCGTAAAGGACCTGGACGGCACGTCGAAAGTCCGATTACTACAAAATTATATAATCAAGACCGCTTTGCTGGACTTGACCACCACCTCCGAAATCAAGTCCAGATAGTGTCCCGAAGCTATTCGCTTGAGCCCGGAGTGAAGTGTGTGAGAAACGTGGATATCTTATAAATAAAAATCTAAATTTAAGTCATTTGAGACTTGTCGCTTGCGGGCTGAATATAAGGATTCAGACTGTCAGAATCTGACCCAAATACACCCTTAGATCAGGAGAAATTTCTCACACATGGTAGTGTACTTGTGGCCCTGATCGAGTTTCGGTGACCGTTGAACTGAAACTGGTCCACCACGGTCAATCTGCAAATCCAATCGGACTGAAAACTTAGCTTGACCTGGATCCAATATAGGGGAGCTTAAGTCCGACCTTAGACTCAAGGGAGGGAGGGGGGGGGGGGGCTCCATAAGTGCCCCGTTGAGTTGAAACAGGCGAGTTTTGGCTGAAACCTAAGTATACCATGACCCTGGGGTCATTTCCATCACTTTCAAGCCTATATAAACACCTTAAAACCCCTCTCTCTCTTTACATACGAATTTCCAACCCTAAGGAGGAAAGAGAGAGAAAGTGAGAGAGAGAGAGAGAGAGAGTTGGTGTTTGATTCAAGGCTTCTTCCCTGCCAGTCCACGTACTCAACTATCGTATCTGCATCATTTTTCTGGCGATACCGATCCCGTTCTTAGGTAAGAAAATGTAACCCTAACCGGTTTTAGAGTACCAAAAAGCGTAAGTGATGAAATAGCTAACATATTTCATGATTTAGGTTGCCGTTTTGCAGTAGACGAATACTCGGTATACAAACTGAGTTCGATACTTGTTTTTCGGCGTAAGGTGGGACTATAAACGTATAGGTTATAGTTTTCAAGGTTTTCAATGTCGGTTAATGATATATTACTGACGTGGACGCTATTTCACATGCATAAAGTGATGTTCGTTTCATTTTTCAGTTATACGTTAGTTATGTTGAATATACTGTATTCCTCGTAGTTGTAGAAAATACCGTATACGTATGAAATTCAGATTTGTGCTTGCCATGATTAATTGTTGTCTATGTATGCTAGATGCATGTGTATCAACTTCTGGGTGAACGAATTAGCCTAATACATGTTATATTAACATACGTCGTGTATGTTACAATGCGTAGCCTAAGTGTTTGAGTAAAAGACTAAATGAGTATAAACCTTGCGTTAGTGTACGCCATGACTAACTATCGTGGCTATACGATTGTTGTGTAGGCGGCAATCCTTTGACGAAAGGACTTGTCCTAATACGTATGCTAACCAATACATACCATGTATGATATAATGTGTATGCTAAGTGTTTGTAAACATGTCTGTATGAATAAATACTTGTAAACTGGTCTTTAAATGGGTGTTGAGATAGGATTCTCAGCCACTCTAATGATGTGTACGATTTCCTCCATATGCCTTGTTTCATAATCATTGCTTTTACCTAGAAATGCATAAGTGTGGATTCATGTTTATGTTGTACTTCATAACATGCTCAACTGATTGTATGATTTGAATCATTGCTCCATTACTGCTTGAGTATCTCATATGCTAGATCGTTGTAATTGAATATGTTTGGGGCTATTATTTAGTCCGGGCAATCGGTAATAGGCCTCGAAGTAGTGGTTGACTTTGTCGCGCCTGATGAATCCGAGTCGTATATCAATTGGCGACAGTGGTTAGGCCACACGGAGTGCTTATGCGCTTCATGTCGATCAGCTCGATGTGCGCTCATGCTAGTCGAGCCTGTCAAATAACTCGATTGGACCGATGTATATTAACCATGTTTGGACACTACTGCTTGAACCTAGGGTACCAAACTCACCAGTGAAATCCCTGTTAACCTTGGTACCTTAATCTGCTAAGACTCATGAGCCGGACATGGTGGTATGGGACACTGTGGTTGAGTTGTCGTCTTACGCTGGGGCGACGAGTTTCCCCGTAGTGACCAGTGAGCAACCCAGACTCTTGAGCTGAATATAGTGGTACGGGACACTGTATTCGAGCTGTTGGCCTACACTGATAAGGTGACGAGCCCTTTGTAGTGACCTCGAGCATACTCTGAGTCTGCAGCGAGGCAATGAGCCTTTCCATAGCAATTAGAGTATAACTAGGCCTGCACTGATAAGGCGATGAGCCCTTTTGTAGTGACCTAGAACCGTATCATCGTATGAGTTTACTAGGACTGATGACCCTAGAATGGATCCTTGTTTGGAAAGTGATATCAGAGAGGTACCTTAGTTTTCCAATCCTGCTGTATGAAAATGACTAATAAGGGACTTGGTAATTACGTTCATGCATCGCATTACGTGTGCATTTGGCATTGATGGTCAAGCACTGAGGGAGTGTGACATGCCGCGATCATAATGAGTCGTTGAGGGAGTGTAGGCGAGGGCATGCATCATACATACATACCATACTTGCATTAATAAGAGTACTTAGGGATGTGTGATTTACTGCTTTATCATTACCACTTGATTGAATTGATAACATGTTAACCTTTGCTTTATTGTTCCACTGAGTTGATCACTCACTCCCACGTTACGGACGGTGTTGTACACACTAACCAGACCTTGTCTTAGATGTAGGTGGTGGCGATGCTTACGAGGCAGAGCCGGACTTTGAGGATGATGAGAACGCCTACTCTTATATGCAGTATTCAGGTGGATTCATTTAGACCGTTTTGATCGATGGGGCTCTAGGGTTTTACTTGTAGCAGACTACCACAATTTTGACATTTTATATTTTGAAACAGTACTTATAATTATTGACCTAACAATGCATGCATATTTTGGGGACCTGAAATGGTTTATAAGGTTATACATATTCTTTTCAGTCTTTCGTTTACGTATTATAACTGTCCCTAGATTATGTTTGCTGTTTTGGCTTAATCTCACTCATATTTTACGCACCAATACATACAACATAAATCATCATTATATGTGTTGCATAAGTGATGTGTTGGAACTCGGGTGTTGAGTTTCTACTCGACCCCCAATTTTCATGGCGTTACAGTACTGTTCCGTCGACTCACGCGATCCTTCCCGTCGAATTCTGCCAACCTGCGACCTATAATCGATGTTCGTGCACGACCCTAAGTCGTATCCCGTAGATTCAAGTTAGCTTAATCAGAGACTTGTACCATTATGACCGCACCGTCACCGCGGTTCTAACACCACGTCTTGGATACCGATCCGATACCTGGCAAGGAGATATGGGCGGCGTTTATTTTGAAAAAAACGCCGCGTGTTAAAAATCCCAAGAGAATCTCTACATCACGTCCCATCAATCAATCAATCACCTCATGTCAAGTACAAGGGCAACCCATGCTTTCTTTCTCCACAAGTCAAGCAAACTCCAAAAGTCAACAAGTCTTTCACCTCCCCCATCACTCACCTCACATCCATCACCCATCACTCTCACATCCATCGCCCATCACTCTCTCTCCTTACAACCCTCTCTCTCTCTCATTTCTTTTCACATTTTTAAGCAACTAAAAATGGTGCACGTCCAAGCTCTTCCATGAGAGGAAGTGAGTTGTGTGTGGCCCACTTCCCACCCCAAGATCCATCATCCTAATCATTCCTTTCTCATCATCTTCCATCAAAGAGGGACACAAGAAGATTGGCGTTCCATCGGACCAAGAAGATTGAACGGTGTGTGCTTTTATAGGCTAGGTTTTCATGTTTTTATGATGGGCTAAGTGAGGCTTATCGATTGATGGTATTAAAAGTGCCCTGGTTTGTCAGGTTACGTGAGTATTGAGTCAGATTATCTACAGAGCTTGATAGAAAGATCAATTCAAGCGTCTACCTCAACCAGATGTGTGCAAGCTTGCCACAGGTAAAACTAAAGCCTCAGATCCCATGAACCAAAATACCAGGTGAATAAAACCCTTAAAAATATGTTAGAAATTATAGAGTTTTAAGGTGAGAAAACTTTTTTCAAAATAAGGAAATCTCTAAGTTTTTTTCGTCTTGTCGATTTTATCGAAACACCCTCGATATGATTGACCTGCTCTGTCGATGTCCTCGATACCTTAACGATATTATCGATTTGAGGACCAAAAGTGTCCAACAACTAAATGTTCATCTGGACGGATTATCGATCTATCGATTCCCCTATCGATATCATTGATATACGAATCTCGAGCTCATCGAAAGTGGCTCAATAAGATCAACAGACAGATTTTCAATGTCCTTATTTTTTAATGAAAATCTCAAATTCCTTCGATATATCGATGATCTTCCGATATGATATGAAATCAAATATCGATTAGATCGGAAGTCCATCAATGATATCAATCATGAGCGCGCATATCTTACAGCAGATATTTCAGGATGCTTTTAACTATGATCGGGGGCTCTTCGATAGAATCGATATTCAAATATCGATGTTATCGGTACCGGGTCGATTGCATCGAACAAGGTCATAAATTGTCCGGCAAGCTTAACAAAAAATCTGCTGGACTTATCGATGTCTCGACTCTGATATCGATATCATCGACATTCAAATTCCGATGATCTCGATGGTTCCTTGATCATTCATGAAATCCCGAAATATTTCAAAGTCAAGTCTCTCTCATTTTTCAAGTGTCGATAGATTGAACCTATCATCGATGGAATAGGAGTTTGAAATCCGATGACATCAACAATAGTTTCGATTCATCGACCAATTGGCAAAAGTTTCAAAAGCGTATGACATTAAGTTCGAGTCATCGAGAAGACCATCAGTGCTATCGAGAGTATACACTTGATGATATCGAACTCTGTCATAAATGTGATCGTTTTATATCCGTTGGAACTTTTTACCTATATATAGAGGACTTGTCTTTTGTTGCTGTGAGAGAAAGCAGAGAGAGCTTTTGTGTGTTTCAACTTATATCTTATATCCAAAGCCCTTTCTCTCAAGGGAGTTCATCCTCCAAACCACCCTCATCATTGATATTCAATAGATTGGATTGGGAAATGAACTTCCACATTCAAGGATCCCCCAGCTACTCCTTAATGGCAAATTATTATGTTGGGATGCCTTGAATGCATAAGATTGGAATCGCTCTATCTTCCTGATAGGAAAACAATTTGAGAGTAGGATTCCATCTTAATCTTGACCCAACCCGAAGCCAAGTAATGGTATATCATTTTGTGTTGCGGATCAAGGGAGCAGAAGACTCTTCGTTAACAAGGAGGAGGAGATCTTTGACATTGCGCTAAATGGGACTCATCAACTTATTTGTAAGTATCTAGAGTCCAAGAAGACACTTGTGATTATTCCTTCTTAGGATTGGGTCTTAAGTGGTTCTCACCCTTTGAAGTCCTCAAGGAGGCCTCCGGCGGGAGTGTACGTGGTGGGTGCATTGTGTGGACCCTTGCTCTGTGGAGAGCATAAACATCTGGTTAGGAGTAAACCAGTAAAACTCTTGGGTTAGAGGTGAACTGTGTAGAAACCTCCAGTAGGGTCTTATGGAAGATCCTTGGCCAGTGTGCCTAAAAGTGGGTGCGTTGTGTTAACCCTTTCTCGTGAGAGCATAAATAGTGTAGGTTGTAAAGGTTAAAGGTGAACCTGATTTAAAACCTTAGGTTTGAGGTGAACTATTGTGAAACCTCCTTAATGAAATCCGGTACACTTAAGAGTTGAGTGCGGTTACTGGGAGTGGAGTAGACTTATTGTCGAACCACTATAAAAATGACTGTGTTTGAGATTGTTATCTTCTGATTATGTGATTTACTTTAATACTTCCATATCTGAATATCTGATCACACCTCACACACCTACACAGTCATATCCATCATAAACTAGGTTGCATATTGTTTACTTTTTAAAACAGTTTGTGATTGGATCCTTTACTAGGCTTGGAAGTTAGTAGAGTTATTCTTGAGTAATCCTAATGTGTGTCTGTTGTTAGGATTAGTGTAATATGATTTGAAATAAATCATAAAAACTTTAAAAAGTCCTATTCATCCCCCTCTAGGACATATTGGTATATTCCTTCTTCAACTAGTGCGGTCTTCACCGCCATTTCAGGTATGGATCTCACTTTAGACCCTAGATGTGGCCGATGGCCCACCTTGATTCTCATGATCATTCCATGATGGGGCCATTCTCCATAGACCCCATTATGATGTTTACTTCCTTGCATAAATAGGGTCATCTAGACCTTGCACTTTAGTGGAGAAAGGATCGCCACCGTTGAATTTTTGATCGGTGGATCCACATAAAATGGGACCCACTCGATGTATGTTTTAAATCATGTAAGGGAGGGCCCATAGTGGCGGGGTCCCTCCATCTCTCGATCTCTCTCTTTCTCTCTCTCTATCTCTCTCTCTCTTTCTCACTCCCTCCCTTTTTCATTTGTCTTTGTGGTGTGATGATGTGGTTGTGTGGCCCACTTGGATGGACCCCACTTTGATATATGTATTACCCATGTCATCCAATCCTTCCTTTTGGTTACCCACATCCATAGGTGGGGCCCACCTCAAATGTATGTATCATGCCCAAACTGTCTAGCATCCAGGGACGCTGGACGTGAACTGGAAAAATAAAAAAAAATATAAGCTTAGTTCAAGCCTTGGGGGTGGGCCGCTCATGTAGGCCCCACCTTGATGTATAAATTCAATCCATGCCGTCCATCCCTTTCCTCAGATCATTTTAGGCGTTGAGCCGAAAAATGGGGCCAATCCGACTTTCTGGTGGGCCATAGCATAGAAAACAGTGGTTTTCACTGTTAAAATACACCTTTATGTTTCCACACCCCAAAATATATTGAATATTGGGTTTGTTTGGCTTGTCTTGAGCTATGGGAAGCATTGGAAGGGGTGGATTCTTTCAATGTGGGCCCCACGTACGAAAAACCCTAGAAAAACAGATTTAAAAAAAAAAAACATCTGCAGCAGACGCTGCTGCTACTAGAGGCGCGCAGGCAGCACCTGCGGCGTTCAATGGGCGGACGGCAGGGACCCACGGTCCCAGTCGTGGGCCCCACCATGATGTGTGTTTGTCATCCAAATCGTTAATTAGGTGGGCCCCTTCTTGAAGTGGGCCCCCTCTAAAAAATCGGCCCGATCTGAAACTCAGGTGGCCCATAACACAGGAAACAGTGGGGTTGATCCGTCTGCCATTGAAACCCTTTTGGGTCAGTGAAGTTTTGGATTAATATGAAATTTATTTTTCCCTTTCATCCAGGTCCGTGTGACCTTATCAACAGATTGGATGACATATAAACCTTATGGTGGGCCCCACGTGGGACCCACAGTGAGGTATGAGTTTTATTCACACCGTTCAGGCGAACGGTGGAACCCACTGTGATGTATGTGTTTTATTCCACCATCCACAGCGTGGGACGGTGGAACCCACCATGGTGTATGTGATCTCTCCACACCGTCCATCCCTATGGGAGCCACCATGATGCATGTGTTGCATCCAAGCTGTCCAACCATTTTAAAAGCTCATTTCAAGGCTTGAGTATAAAAATAAGGTAGATCCATTTATCAAGTGGACCACACTGCACGGTGTGGATTGAACATCTACCATTAAAATCCCTTGGGATTGCAAAAGTTTTGGGTCAGCAGGAAATTTGTTTTCCTCTTAATTCAGGTCTATATGACCTTATGATCAGATTGGATGGGAAATATATATTATGGTGGGCCTTGAGAATTTTAATGGTAGAAACCATTATCACCACTTATATTTGGATGTGGCCCATATTTATGGCCCGTTGTTAAGGCCCACCATGATGTGTATGAGGCCACGTTGATATGAATGTAAGGCCCATGTTATGAGGGCCCATTGTGATGTATTCGAGGCCCATGGGTTATGGCCCATTGCAATGTACATAAGGCCCATTGGTGCGGCCCATTGATGTGGCCCACTTGATGAATATAAGGCTCATGTGATATGGCCCATTTGATGTATTTAAGGCCCAGTGAGATGTACCTAAGGTCCATTGCAATGTGTGATTCTTCCATAGTTTGTGTAATGATGTTTTATGGCGGGCCATGCCTTGGGAGCAATGTTGGTTTGACGTCCACATTGTAAGAATAATGTTGGTTAAATGTCTGCATTATGACTCTTCTTAAGGCCCATTGATAGGCCCATACTTATTATGTATAGGCTGTCTAGGCCCATCTGCGTTGTAAGGATAGTTCATTACTTTATAACATGCTTAGTATAATCCCATGACTCATGCCCATACGCATCATATGTATGCTTGATATGAGGAACGTTTGATCATAGCATAAGCTAGTTGGGTTGAGACATTTACGGGACTCCTTACGAGATGGAGTACCCCACATGATCGCGCGGTACGTGCTAAATTGCTGCATGATTTGACGGTGTGATTCATGCATCTTGCATTTGTATGTCATGATCATTGTACGCCCTAGTGACATCAAGGTCGTGGCTCCACAGGCACATTGTGGATGATCGTATCGGATACCGAAAATACTTGGTTCTAGCACTGTGGGCACTTAGGATGTCCTTGGGTGAAAGTCTCAGAACCTTTTTGGTACCAGGAGGTGCTCCAATGTCTAGACCGAGTGGATACACGAGCACCCAAGTGCCGAATACTAGTAGGCCGTGTCTCCCACTGTGTCGTAGCCGGTTGTAAGGGGGTGTGGCCTTATCTGCCCAAGTGAGAGGGCTATAAGCTAGGCTGAGTTTGACCAGCTCGTAAATGAGTCCACTATCGACGAGCCGGGTAGGTATTGGCAGACTACTGGTCAGGCGGATAGTGAGGTCTATTCCGCTTGCTTAACTGTGCAGCTAGAGAGAAGGCAGTAAGTGTGAAGTGTATTAGACCCCGGTGATATCCTAGAGAGGAACTGTATTGATATATGTACTTGATGAGCACTAGCATGCTTGCTTTACATCTTGCATATGACATTTGGCTACATAGGCCTCGCATCGCATGGCCTTGGTATGGCTGATAGCATTCATGCCTTGCATTATATGGCTTTGGTACAACTGATAGCATTCATGGACTTATCCGCATTTTTTCATATTATTTTGATATGGTATACTTGCACTCGCCTTGCTCACACACCTACACCACCCTCTAAGCTTTTGTAAGCTTATGCACGACTGTTGCGTGCAGGTGTCATTGGACAGCAGCAACGCTGAGGCAGGAGCACGCATCTGATCATTTTGGAGTTTTTGATCACCTTGTATTTCTTTTTCCGCATTGTACTTAAAGCTTTTAATATAGTAGATATGTGGTGATGTTGTTTTGTGACTTGGTTATACTTGTGGTTATGCTCCATTATAAAAAAAAAATCATACTGAAAATCCTCCTTGTAGGATCCCTAGGATCGAATCACGGCGTAGGCGCCGGGAGCCGAGAATGGGGTCTGCGAGGCTATCGCAAGACCGGATTCAGTGATCGAAAATTTTGTGAGCCCGTTTTCTGAGTTTGGGGCGTGACACACACCAACTAAAGTTAAAACCCTAAAAATCTAGCTTAGACTTAGACTCTAAGATAAACTTCTAGACCTAAGTAATTTATACCCTAGGCCCATACTTAAGACATGAATGGTAAGTTAAAGTATGAATCTAATTGTAGAAATTCATAACTCATGGTAGGTCATAGTACCTATTATCATGGCTAGATTCATTATTGAAAGTTATGGCTATTATCATTAGAAATATTACCATTTTCCTTATGGGTTAATAAAATTCTTGTTAATATAATTGTTAGTATTGGTCCTTATCATTGTTAGTGAAAATTTTAGTATCATTACTTATATTACTTAGTAGGTTATCAGTAATTACAGAAATATTAGATAATGTTGGAATATTTAAATATAAATTTGAGAATCATCATTATCAATATTGGCTGATAAATACTCCCATTACGAATATTATTCGATCTATTGTATGATAATAATATTAATAATAACTTAGGATTCAAATCCTAGAACTTAAGCATCAAACTAAACTTTGAGATAAAACCCTAACCCTACATTAAAACCCTAAAGATAAATAACTAAAACCCTAGTCTATAATCTTAAACCTTAAGTAGTGTGTAGAACTTAGATCTAATTGTTCAAATTCCTGATTTATGGTAGGGTTCGATTTTAAGAGAACGCGCATTCCCTAGTGATACAAACTATGAGGTGATGATTTTTTCCCCTTGAGCTTTCCATTTTCCCATTAACTTAAGTTATAGTCTTATTTTAATTTATAAAGGATATCTCCATTCTGTAACCACATGTGTAAATTGTTAGAATTGAGTTGCTACATCACATGCTTAATGTTTATCCTGTACATTTAATTCATGCTATTAGATTGCTTGTAGATTCCTTCTGGGATTTAAACTGGTACATTAGTGGAAAACCCCCACTTATAAATGTACACTCATACTTGAAATGTAACTCGATTGATGGTGATCGCAATGGACTGTCGATCTAGTGGTTATTGAGTAGTGGTTTAGATGGATCATTGATGTGGGCCTACCATCCAGGGTTGTTGTGTCTAAGTGGTTTTTAAGGATGGTCTTTTATCGCATGATTTTGATACTTGCCCTATGTGGCTTATTTTGATATTGCCTTATGTGGCTTGTTTTGATATCGCTTATGCGGCTTTGTTTTGGGTATTTTTCCTATATGGGTTCAATGTTTTATACCATGCAACCATACGATGGTAAGCCCCATATACTATAATATAATTGACCACTAGTCGATGGGTTTCCATTAAACATTCTAAGATGGTAGTCTCATGAGTCGGGGATGGTGGTATGAGACCTATGCTTAAGTTGTCGGCTTACACTGGTGACGAGCCCCTGTAGTAACCTTTAAGCTTATTAAAATGGCTGGTAGTAATTGGACTAATAATGGGTTGACTAATCATGCATACATGGCACAGACCAGCATCTATTGATGTCATACGTGATGTACGTATTTGTCTGACTGGATGTTTTTTCCATGTCGATGATGTCCGACTGGATGCTTTTCCCAGGTCGATGATCGCATGGGTGACGAGCCCACTGTCCGCACGAATGAGCATCCCCGGGATGATGATTGCATTTACACATCCATGCACATAATACGACCTGCATTATGTATTATTTTATATACTTTATTTTATAACTATGCTTAAGTGATTTTTAGGTTTAGGCTGATGAGGAGCCGGGTTCAAGTGCCAGGGTTGCATGACTGTATTTACTTAAGAAGCTGAGGGGTCTTGCAACTCAAATTTACTTGCATTCTACTATTTCTCATATATTAGATCATATAATTCTTGTATTTGTTAATTTTGGGGACATTGGTTTGTATAAGTCATTATGGGCATCCTCTTGTATATTCTAAATGAAATTTGAAAATTTTCTTTTATGCTTACTTGTCTATTCCACGCTCGTCTGCTTATTCTGATAAAAGAAATATATATATATATATATATATATATATATATATGAATTTGACAATCCTTTAAGGTTAACACTTAGGTTTTTGGGAAACGAGTCATATACTCGGATCCTGAAAAGTTGGGGCATTACAGAGATAATGTCCTAGAGGGGGGCGAATAGGACTTTTCAATTATTTTTTCCTATTTAAAGTCCTGATTGTCTAACTTAAATAATTATTTAATTTAAATCAAGTAAAGCAATATAACTCTAACAACTTCCAAGCCAGTTAGGGGTTCCAACCACAAAGGCTATTTAAATATATATGAATATAACAACTAGCGTAGTGTTATGAGCTTGTGTGTGGGATGTGCTTCCTATCAGTTCATAACATTCATTTAATCATGTATGAGAAGTTAGAACATACAAGCATATATAAGCATGATTAAACACAAGCATTTATAGTGGTTCGGCTACGTGCCTACTCCACTCCTGGCATCCACACTCAATCCCAGAGTGCATCGGATTTCACTATCAATGGTTTTAAAACAGGTTCACTAATAACCTTTAAAGTCTTATAATAAAGACACTAATTTATGCTCTTCGCAAGAGCAACGGTCCTACACTAAGAACCCATGTTTAGGCCCACCGGCTAATGTCCCACACTAGGCACCTACCGTTTAGACCCACCTACAAGGTCCCACACAAGGCATCTATGTTTTAGGCTCATCGGCCAAGGTCTCGCACAAGGAACTTAAACAAGTTTGTCGATACAAACTACTATCCTCAATCCTACACGAGGAAAGAGACTAAACTTTAAACTCTTAATTATGACACTTGTCGGATAGAGTTACTTGGGATGGTTGATCTTCGCGCTCTCATGCTTGAATCAGCTTTCCGGTGCTCCCCCGATCGTGTAGCTTAGATTTACCTATTAGGTTCGGCTTCACGATAAAAAAACCTTGCATAAGATATACCTATAAAGGTGACCAAGGTAATGGGAGTTGTTTGAATCTCCTATCTAAGATAATGAGTGGATTTCTTAAGGGATTCAACCTATGGATGCTCTAGAGTATCAAAAGGCAAAGGGTTTTCCTATTGGTTTGGGTTTTGTACTCTAGAGAAGGCACGAGTTCATGTTCTTCATTAATAGGAGCTTTAAATGATCATAGGAGTGAAGGATCACAATGAAGAGAACATGAAACTCGTATGGATAGAGTCTAAATAGACCAAGATAAGTTTGAAATACACTAGAGACTCTATGATGCCTATTTCCACTAATTTTGTAAGTTTCTACAAGCCGCTTTTATAGATAAAAGTTCCAACAGATAGAAAATAGTTAGTTTACGGTGCTACCGAAGCCAGCTTCGGTATCACTGAACTTACTTCGGTGGTATCGAAATATCTTTCGGTAGTACCTAATTAAATTTCCAAGTCGTTGTCTGAAAATAGTTCCTTTTGGTGGCACCGAATATTATTCGTCAGTAGCAGTCGGTGTCACCGAAATATCCAGCCGGTGATACCGAATTAACTTTGTAAGCCTGTTGGACTGTTTTAAGCCCCTTCGGTAAGGTGTTATTCAATGACACCTTCGTCCTACCGACAGTGTACAAATTTTCCTGTTTTGTCCAATAAATCTTTCACCAACTTGGGACTTGCTTAAGCCAAGATTAAAGGATAAAACCTATGAACTTGGAATTGGCTTTGAATAGATGACCTAAGTGGGTTTTCCTATTTGGGTTGGGATCATCTATTCGTAAGGTTAAGATCATAAAAGCATTCATTTGTCTTCAATATGGCTTCGTCGCCAGTCTTCATTTGCAAAGAACTCATCCGACTACAAGACACAATTAGTCACGTAATTAATAAACAAGTGTGCAACGTTGGGTGCACTTACAATCTCCCCCTTTGTCAATTACAGGACAAAAACAACCTAACCTACGACCGTGTCATAGTCCATACTAATGACATACCAAAACAATAAGAATTACATATCAAACATAGAAATTTACAACTCAAGACTTGACATGAAATACAAAGCCATGCTGCTCCCCCTTAGTATCTGCTTAGAATAACCTGTAATAAGGGAAAAAATAATTTCTGCAAAAACAAACATTGTTTTAGTGGGTAGGTTTCTTCTCCCCCTTTTCATCAGTTATTGGCGAAGGATTTACCAAGAACTAATCCAATAACATAAAGATGGTAATCCAGAGGGTACAAAAAAAATATAATGATATAAGCGTAAAGATCATTATCAAAACAAGAATTATATCATCAGAAGCAGTCAAATCATATGTTGATAGAAAAGATAACTATAAAGAGAGTATCCAATATGAGTAGAAAAGATAATACCATAGATTCATCAAAATTACTACCCAAGGATTCGGTAGAATAAACCATCATCCAAAAACCAATAGGCCCTTAAGGGCATAAATATCCAAAAAGAAATGTACTATGATTCAATATTAACATAGTAAAGATCATCTAAATGATCCACCCTCATATGGAGGGATATAAGAACGATGAGTCAAAAGCAATTCAGTGATGTGCTCCCCAGTATGTTGAAGAGTGTCGAGGCGCAGTTCAATCCCAGAGAGAAGATTTTTGCATTGCCGGAGGCGAGCTTCTATATTTGGTTGTCAGGCTTACTCTCATGTACCATCAGTTGAGAGAAATAAGCTAGACCGTAGAGCCAAAAAGTATATTTTTGTTAGCTATGGTATTGGTGTGAAAGATTACAGGTTATTCGAAGAGGTCACACGCAAGGTTATCACTAGCCGTAACGTTAGATTTGATGAAGACTCCCTATTCTACAAGAATGATCAAGAAGAGCAAGGGGAACCAGAAAAGTTAATCGTAGATGTCCAGATTGACACAGATGATACTTAAGCAGAGACAGATGTGCAGATAGAGGTACAAGATCAGGTGGAGCAGCCACCTGTGAGAAGAAACCCACCGCATGATCGCAGGTTACCGGCAAGATACAAGGACGACTCTAATATCACTTATGCCCTTATTACAGATGAGGGGGACCCGTCAACTATTCAGGAGGCTCTTGATGGGCCTGATGCAGAAAAGTAGAAGGCGGCTATGGATGATGAGATGGACTCGTTGCACAGAAATCACACATGTGAGCTGGTGGAGTTTCTAGTAGGCCGAAAAGCGATCAGAAGTAAGTGGTTATTCAAAAGGAAACATGACAGATATAAAGCGAGGTTGGTAGCAAATGGATATGCTCAAAGAGAAGGAATCAACTTCACAGATATATTCGGGTCAGTGGTTAAGCAAGTATCTATTAGATTCGTGTTGACGCTGGTTGTCCAATACGATCTCGAGCTGGAACAGATGGATGTCAAGACTGCATTCTTACACGGGGAGTTGAAAGAACATATCTACATGAAGCAACTAGAGGGTTACGAAATTAAAAGGGTAAAGAAAAATGTTTGCATGTTAATGAGGTCATTATATGGCTTAAAATAGTCGCCTAGGCAGTGGTATAAGAAATTTGATTCTTTCATGTTGAGTCTGAAATTTACTCGAAGTGAATACAATCACTGTGTTTATTACAAGACACTGAGTAATGTCAAATTCATCATCTTAGTATTGTATGTTGATGATATATTGATCGCCAGTCATGATATGCCTGAAATCAACATACTGAAAACTTGGCTATCAGGGACATTCAAGATGAAAGATCTGTGGGCTGCAAAGAGGGTTCTTGGTATAGATATTCATAGAGACAGGAAGAGGAGTAGGCTTTGGTTATCACGAGTAAAATAACTTGAAAAGGTGCTGATTAAGTATGGGATGGACCAGGCAAAGGGTGTAAGCGTTCTCCACGTAGCTCACTTCAAGCTTTCCTCAGAACAATGTCCTAAATCAAATAAGGAAAAACAGGTTATGTCTTATGTTCCTTATTCGAATGTAGTTGGTAATTTAATGTATGTCATGGTCTGTACGAGACCAGTTATTTCACAGGCAGTTGGCGTTGTGATCAGATACATGTTAAACTCCGACAAGCAACATTGGAAAGCGGTGAAATGGCTACTTTGATACATTCGAGGTACAAAAGACTACGTCTTAACTTTTGAGAAGACATGGGCAAAGTTAGTAGGGTATGTGGATTCAGACTACGTAGGTAGTGTGGATTCCAGAAAGTTAACTTTAGGATACTCGTTTGTACTAATGAGTGGAACAATTAGTTGGATGTTGAAGCTTCAGTCCATGGTGGCACTTTCCACGATCGAAGCAGAATATATGGCAGTGACAGAAGTATTTAAGGAAGGTGTTTGGTTAAGAGGCATAATAAATCAGTTGAAACTTCAGCAGGAAGTTGTGCCAGTTAATTGTGATAGTGAGAGCACTATCCATTTGGTTAAAAATTTTGTTTATCACTCTCGTACTAAACACATTGATGTTCATCACCATCTTATTCGACAGGTGTTTAAGGAAGGAGGCGTAACTCTGGAGAAGATTCACACCAACGTGAATCCAGTAGACATACTCACCAAGGTTGTTCCTATAAAGAAGTTCAAGTTATGTGCAACTTCTCTGGGCTTAGCAATGGCGTAAAAGGAAGACAGAGTGTGCACGAGAAGCATTGATGAAACTACGATGCGAGGCAAAGATAAGAGAAGAGGACAGTGAGCTACATGTTTGAAGATTGAAGACATAGCGGAGATTGTTGTATTTGATGTTTTAAATCTAATCAGATTCTGTGCAGATTTTTCGCGCAACTGCGAAAAGTGCAGGATTTGTTTCCGATTTCGTTTATGATTCTTTCCAATTTGGTTTAAGATTCTTCCTAAAACTATATATATGGGTGTAAACGGGATTGAGAGGTATTATTCTAAGGCATTCTAAGGCTTCTAAAAGGGTTCTAGGGTTTCAAGGGGTAGAGAAAAGGTGAGGTTTGAGGATTGCTTAAGCCGGGTAAGTCCTCTATCTTTGTAATCTATGCTTTTATAGTGGAATTTCTATCACTTTGTGCCGTAGTTTTTTTCCTGCAAGGGTTTTCCATGTTAAATCTCTGTGTTCTTCTTGTGCTTGCTTGGTGCTCTTGGATTGTTATCCTAGATCCATCTTTGTGTGATTCCACAACACAAATCCCAACAGTATCTACTCTCAACTGTTGTCTTTGATGTAACCCACCTAAGTCATTGATTCACCTGATTTTTAGGCACATGGGCCACTATGGAAGGGTGTGATGTGGGTGGATGATTGACATAAATCAGAGTACAGCCTTCAGAGCTCAATGTTATAGGAAGCTCCCATGAGGTCTAACTCATGGTATCGTTTTAATGTATATGTAAAAAATAATAATAAAGTTTTATTAAAAAAACTACCTAATTAATATAGAATTTACATTTAGTGCTTTTATAAAAAATAATAATAATCAAACAACTACCTCGTTAACTCATTAATTGATATAATAATCATTCCACTACCTTTGGTCACCTTGTGCTAAAGTCGTGCCAGAGCAAATGAGTGAATGGCTCAGGTGGCCCCTACTATGGTGTTTATGTACTGTCTACCTGGGCTGCCAGGTGTGTTACCCATGTTAGGCTAGAGGCCTGAAAATTTGCTCCATCTATGATTCAGATGGACCACATGATTGGAAACAATGTACAAGGCAATGCTTGGCCTCCAAAATATTTCTGTTAGTATCGCCAATGTGAGTTATGGATGGTTATGATTTTTAGCCATAGGTCTAAATTTTTGTGTGAAATCTAATGGTTATAGTCAATTTCATATAATTATCACTATGGGATCCGTAAAAATCAAGTGTGGACATTTGTCTTCCAACTGTTTCCTTTAGTGTGGCATATTAGAATTACAAGTCAATCTTATTTTTAGTACATGGGCCTATTATAGGACTAAATATCTAATGGTCAGAGTGGGTCCTACATAAACATCACGGTGAGCCCCATTAAAATGAAGAGTTGCCTTTAAAATAGCGATTAAGACCACTTGAGTAGAAGTTGGAATATGTCAATATGTCCTAGAGGGGGGTGAATAGGACTTTTTAAAGATTTATGAGTTATTTAAAAATCCTATCACTCTAATCCTATTATGTATGCAATTTTCAGGATTACTCAAATTAACTCTACTGGCTTCCAAGCTTTGTAGAGGATTCAATCACAAACTAATCAAGATATAACAATATGCAACTTAGTTTATGTTGAATGTGACTGTGTGTGTGTGTGTGTGTAAGATGTGTTCAGATATATGAATATAAATGCATTGTCATAAATCACACATATAGAAAAGCCATCACAAACACAGTCATTTTTATAGTGGTTCGACTACTTGTCTACTCCACTCCCGACTGTCGCACTCAACCCTTGAGTGTACCGGATTTCACTAAGGAGGTTTCCCAGGGTTCACCTCAAATGTAAGGTTTTAAATCAGGTTCACCTTCAACCTTTACAGAGGTTTTACGCGGTTCATCTCAAACCCAGAGTTTTGCTGGTTCACTCCTAATCAGATGTTTATGCTCTCCGTAGAGCAAGGGTCTACACAACGCACCTGAATTTTAGACCACATAGGTCAAGGACCTACATAAGGACCTAACAGTTTATGCTCTACATAAGAGCAAGGGTCCACACAATGCACCCACAACGTACACTCCCGCCGGAGGCCTCCTACAAGGGCTTCAAAGGGTGAGAACCACTTAAGACCAAGATCTAGAAATGAATGATCACAAGTGTCCTCTTGGACTCTAGATACTTACAGATAAGTTGATGAGTCCTGTTAAGCACAATACCGAAGATATCCTCATTCTTGTTGACGAAGAGTCTTTTGTTCCCTTGATCCGCAACGCAAGATGATATACCAATGCTTAGCTTTAAGTTGGGTCAAGGGTGAGATGGAATCCTACTCTCTAAAGATTTTTCTATAAGGAAGATAGAGTAGATCCCCTCTTATGCATTCAAGGCATCCCAGCATAAAGATTTGCCATTAAGGTAGTAGCCGGAGGATCCTTGAATGCGGAAGTTCATTCCCCAATCCACTCTATTGAATGTCAATGGTGAGGGTGGATTGGAAGATGAACTCCCTTGAGAGAAAGGGCTTTAGGTATAGGATATAAGTTAAAACACTCAAAAGCTTTCTCTGCTTTCTCTCACAGCAATAAAAGACAAATCCTCTATAAATAGGCAAAAAGTTCTAACGGATATAAAACGGTCACATTTATGACAGAGTTCAATATCATCAAGCAGGTTCGATATCATCGAGCGTATACTCTCGATAGCATCGATGTCTGCTCGATGACTCGGACTCGATGTCATATGCTTTTAAAACTCTTTGCCAATAGGTCGATGAATCGAAGCCATTGTCGATGTCATCGGATTTCGAACTCCAATTCCATCGATGACAGACTCGATCCATCGTCACTTGAAAAATGAGAGAGACTTGACTTTGAGATATTTCAGGTTTTCATGAATGATCGAGGGAACTGTCGAGGTCATCAGAATTTGAATGTCGATGATATCGAGATTAGAGTCGAGGCATCGATAAATCCAGCTGATTTATTTTTGAACTTGCTGGACAGATTATGACTTAGTTCGATGCAATCGATCTGGTGTCGATATCATCAATATTTGAATATCAATTAAATTGAAGGGCCCCCGATCATAGCTAAAAATAATCTGAAATAACTGCTGTAAGAAATACGCGCCCACTGTCGATATCATCGATGGACCTCCTATCTTATCGATATTTGAATTCAGATCATATCGGACGGTCATCGATATATCGAAATTTTTTGAGATTTTCATTAAAAAACAGGGGCGCCGAAAATCTGCCTGTCGATCTTATCAAGCCACTCTCGATGGGCTCGAGATTTGAATATCGATGATATCGATATGAGTATCGATACATCGATAATTCGTCCAGATATATTGTGAAGTTGCTGGATATATTTATGCTTATATCGATGATATCGATAGGTGTATCGATACATCGATAAATCCGTCCAGATGAGTATTTAGTTACTGGTCACTTTTGGTCCTCTTATCGATAATATCGTTAAGGTATCGAGGACATCGACAGTGCAAGTCGATCATATCGAGGGTGCTTCGATAGAATCGACAGAGCGAGAAAAACTTAGAGATTTTCCTATTTTGAAAAAGTTTTCTTGCCACAAAAACCCTAAGATGTTTATCTTGTTTTAAGGGTTTTAATCACCTGGTGTTTTGGAACATGGGATGTGAGGTTATGATTTACCTATTGCGAGCTTCCACACATCCGGTTGAGGCAGACGCTTGAAATAATCTTCCTATCAAGTTCTGTAGCCAGTCTGACTCACCATACACGTAACTTGACAAACCAGGGCACTAGCAGGTGCACTTTCAGCCTTCCAGTCCACCAATATTCATATGTGAAATCCACTGTGACCATTAGACGTGTAATCCTAGTTTAGGCCCATAGCCAAAAAATTGGGTGACCTTTAATTCAAGTGGGTTGTACTAAAGAAAATAGTTGGGAAATGGACTATCCTCTTAATTTTAATAACACCCACTTGTGATGATTATGTAAAATCCACTCTAATCATTAGATTCCACACCAAAAATTAGGTCTAAATCCTAAATTCAGGATCATCCATGTGTTATCTTCAATTCAATCAAACTGGACCACTCATATGATTAAGGGCCTAGATTGAGTTTTCATGTGTGGGTAAAGTGCGTGGGCATGCCAGAGTCTACTCAACTCAAAGTTTGACTAGACTGTTGGTGTCCCTAGCATTGAGCTGAATAGATTGAAGACTAGAATTAAAGCTTTAGGGTCCTCTCAACCGCCAATATTTGTGCTTTCATTCAGGTGATTGGTGAAGGGTAGGGGTTAGCCTTTCCCAATGAGTTCTTTTTACCTTGTGACAATAGACGTGAGTCTATAGACTTAAGGACTTATTCTTTCACTAACACTCTCAATTCAATATTTCTTAAAGGAATAAGGATACACATGCAAATTAAAGAAGTCAACATGTTGTCGATTTTATTAATATTTAGAAATAATGCTCATTACAATTGACAAGTTGCGAGACAACTAAATGAATAAACAAAAAGAGAAAAGATAAATATCTGATGTGTGATCAGCGAAATCGGAGCTTAGATGATCACGATCCTACAACGTAAGGTTGCAAAAAAATTACTTCTACTCCTAAAGTATTGTGGCAGGTTCCGTTAGGCAACAACTATGTAAAACTAGGTTAGGCTGGGCTATACTAAGAAAGATAATCTAAAAGATAGATTGATGCATTTGACACAGGGCCCCAAGCTCTTCTTTGATTGCTCTATTGATAGATTGTTGAAGTGGTGAAACCCTTGCTGGGGTTTCACTACTGATGTTGGATTCTTCGCTCTCACATCATAGGATATCTTGATAAGAAAATCTCATCGGTAGATCTGGAACCTCCAAACTAAGAAGGTTTCTGAAAATTCTGAAGCTATTAGATCTCAAATTTCCACTCCTCTATGTAAATGCTCCCCTATAGGATTTGAATTGGTTGAGGGAGTATTTGACCATAAGATCCATCACAACCATTCATCTGAGTGGCTTGGTATAGATCACTTAGTTCATGACTGTATGAGTGGGATTTAACACCTGATACCGATCTATTATTGGAGATAGATCGGATCCGTCACATCAAGATCTCAAATTCTTTTAATCCCAAGGAAATCACGACCAGGGTCCTTACTCTTACCTGGGTGGTAGACTCCTTGGAGTTTCAACACCGGGTCAAGGGTTCGAGTACCCATGGTGGTGAAATCCCACGGTGTGCCTATGTGGGGTGTGTGTGCATGTGGCGTGAGTGTGTGGGGGTGTGTGTGCGTGTGTAAAAAAAAAAAGGAAACCATGACCATAAGATTGGATCACCTAGTAGGGCATCTGAGCGATCTCTTTGTCTCTTCATATCTCCTTGATGAGCATCCCAAATCTGCCCAAAAATAATCCATTATCAAATAGATCTATCCTTCTTTGGACTCCCTTCACATTCTCTTCATTCCAATCGAGGCATGACTCCAAAACCAACCGATCTAATGCGTCTGTTTCTCCTGACCTAGGTCCGAGCCATGGTTGGGTTCACTTAGATCGGTCCGATCTTGGGATCTTTGAAATCTTCTTGAACGATATAGCCATTCTGAACATCTCTGGGATGATCTCCCAATTTGGAAGGACTGTGAGAGATGACCTCACCGAGATGATCATAGCCAGATTCGTGATAGATACGTTCTCTCGGTGGGGTCTCTTATAGACGTGCTGGGTATATTGCCTCATTAATGGGTACGATAAACGTGGCCACATAGCATGCATTGATTCATTCTCCTAAAGGAAAACATAAGGGTCCGTGCCTTCACATTTATAACTGAATGTGTATCGCCGAAGGAAGTTCAAATGACGATACTCTCGAATGAGAGTAGGTTTCATGTAAATTGCAGTCACGTGGTGTCGACACATGGCCGCCTTTGATTGGTCTATCTTAGAACATCGAAAATAGGTGTAAACAATGCCCCATGTACATTCGAATCGAGAGATGCAATTGGATGTTTGATGTTCAGGTTTCAGTGCCCATTATGGCGTGTGATGCGTGACAGCACAGGGTTTGTGATCGACTGTCATTCAGTTTAGTGCAGACATTGGATTTCACTTGCCATGATTGCCATCATTTTTTTGCTGACGCGAATTTTCATGTTTCATTCTACTTGTATATAGTTACATTTCCATCACAATCGATACTCTTTTATCCTTTGACCATCTTCATCTTTTCTCTCCTCTAGTTTTCTTGCATCATGGCTTCTTCTTCTTCTAGGAAATCTCATCTTGAGTCAGCCACCATGGATGTTCTTGCTCTTGACTCTATCCGACCAATTATCAAGCAAGTAGTCAATTTTGTATTACCAAACACAGTCACCCACTATGAGTCTGGTGAGCCAGACCAATACTTGTTGGTCCTGTCTTCACTCATTCCTCATAAGAGGATTTCTCTTCTCTTTTCCACTTCTTTCCCATGTATCTTCAAGAGACGCTTCTTCTGTAGTCTCCCTCCTTGAGTTGGTCTCATTGGAACCTTAGTAATTCACATCATTGACTATGGCCCTACCCTTCTCTACACTGGGTTGCGTGATTGGACCGCATTGAGTCCATGTTCAAGGATAATTGGAGAACCATTGGGATCTTCAGTTGCATCCGACTTTCTTGGATCAAGACGACCATGTAACCTAGTCAGCTGATAGCGCCGTCTGCTTTTGGGGTTCCTCGACCAACTATTTCCATTTTCCTCATGGCATCATGAGTCCCATGATTCTTGATGTCTATGTGCTAATAGGTCTTTCTACCCTAAGGGAATATATCAAACCATCTCCTCTTCTTTTGATACTCAACGGGCCAATGTTGTATATTCCTCTTATATTCGGGAGAAAATGAAACACAGTCCTGTGTCGCATTAAGAGCATTGCGCTTTCCTACTAATGTGGCCATGCCACTTTGTTTTCTGCGTCTCAGCCAACCAAATGACTAAGGAATATAGTGAGCTGGCCAAATCATTGGCCATTGGTAGTCACCTGGCCCTTGCTCATTTTGTTCTTTCTCACTTGTAACGAACTCTCTATAGTCTTGTGACAAAGAATCTCCATCATTGTAGGGGACTCTTATGGCTTCTCCAACTATGACTTTGTGAGTACTTCCCCTCTCTTGATTTCAAGATTTCCAAGGAAAATCCTCATAGATCGCCCACTTATGGCTTTCGCCATTGAACTTACTTTCATATTAAGAAACGCACATTTTCAGGAGCACCAGCATTTCTTTTTGGTTGATTTGAAGAAACTCCCAAACAAATACTTTTTCCCTTTTTTGAGATGATCCATGGCTTGAACTAGCTTAGGTTCCTTCGGCATGGCTCTCTTGATTCCGACACCCTAGAATTGGTACACCAATTGTGGGTGAGCTTTCTGATCTCACGGGATCTCCCTACTAGTGGGGAGTTTTTGGTTCATGGTCTTAATGACTGGTGTTGAATTCTACTTGACTGCCTTATGTGCACGCCAATTTGGTCCAGTTCAAGGGATTTCTCTCCCTCCTTGTTATGCCTTAATGAACGTGCATCCACTATTGAGAGAGCTTCTCCGTCATTGTGGCGCTAGTCATTCATTTTTTCAAACTTCATCTTGCTTCGCCCTCTACAACACCTGATTATGATACTTGGTGGAAGTCATATGGGGCATTCCCAATATTTGCTTCTTCAGGTAGCTGACCTGACACACCTTTTTCCGGCCAAGCCCCAAGTCGATCGACTGATAGAGGCTATCTTCTAGTCGAGAGAGGAGTTATTGTTGTTTTTGCCATCTGCCCACTGAAATAAGGTCTGCTTTAAGGGGCGTTACATCTCATTCTCCTGGTTGGTCAGCTACTCAGAGTGCTCTTTTGACTAGTGGTCATCATGATAAGGTGAAGAACACTCATTTTGTGGATGGGGACAAAAAGAAATGGTTAATGGTTGAGTCTCCAGGCAAAAAGAGGTTTGTTACCGATGGTCATCCCTTTGCTGGAATTTATATCTGGGATAAGGCATCGGCTAAAGACTCTGGTGCTTGGCCGAATAATACTCCAACTGCTCATCCATCTATCGACTCAGATCTTTTTTTTTTTTACTCAGCCATCCTTTTCTTCTCATTCGCAGGGCATGAGAAAATGAAGAATCTTAAACCTCTCCTAAAGCATCAATGGGTTAGAGAAAACATTGCTTTGCCTATGCAGTTGGTGCCTTCCGCCACTAGGGAGGGCAAGTAATCACCATAGGAGTGTCAACACTAGATCTCGGGTGGGGTCGACTAACTTCCACGGGTTGCCTCTCTTGGGGGCTTAGGGGGCTGTGATTACGAGGGTATTATGTTTAACCAGAGTTGTCACTAACCAATTACTTCAAATCTATAGTCAGTTAGACCCTATAGAAACGCTTAGGATTGAGAATTCGAAGATCCTTAATTAGCCCTAAAATGACTCTTGAGTTTGCATTCCAAAGATTCTGAGTAAGGGATCGTGATTACAGAAAGGGAAAGTGCTAGGCACCCACTTTGCATGTACAGATGTATAGTCTCTATTTCGTAAGATCTGACTAATTTCTAAGGATTATGATTAGTTCTCACACACAAAAGATGTATTGGTCATTGGAGTTGATGGTGAAAATGTTTACATTAGCTTGTCACATGTGGCCATTGGAGTTGAGATGTCCACCCTTGTATGTACATGCAAATCATGTGGACTTGCGATTGATCCCACATGTGGACGTCCAATCACGTGTGAATGTCCAATCCTAACCATCCAAGTTGTATGACAAGGTGAGTTGACTAGGTAAACTGACCGGATGGGTTGACTTCGTGAGTTGACTGAGTTGAATTAGATGAGTTATGGGTTTAGGATTATGTTCCTTGGGTTTAGGCCTCTAATGTTAGGGTGAACCATCCATTTATTCAAACCCAATCAGCTTATCGGCATAGGGTGGGTGTCTATAAAGTGGTGGCTTTCTATGAAAGACCATGACTGCTAGTCTAATTGGTCCACCTTCATTTCCTATATCAAGATTCGGTGAAGGCTTGACTACTCCTAAAGTACTTGAGTCGATTCCTTGTTGAGGGGATCAAACGCCCGCTACTTCGTCCAAAAACTAGTGTCCTTCAACTAATACGCCTTACACCGATGTTTCTATGGTGTCTCCGGTAGTGACGAAGAGCATGTTCATGACCTTTCATCCACCTGACTCGAACTTCGCCGGGACCATTGCTCTTGGAACCTTTTACTACCTTGAAGGTTTGATGGTAACCCGAGTAATGCTTGATGGTCCTCTCACCTCTCAGAGCGTCGATAGTTTAGTTTGTAGCAGTTCACCAACTGGTTTTTTTTGGCTCAACGTGCTCGATCTGATTTCCTTTTGAGAACTCGAAATTATCGTGCGATATTTTGAAACTCTCTCAATAATACCGCGATAATATAGTTTAGTGCACTTTCCGAGATAATCGTGAGATTTTTAAAAAGTTGCGATATTCGTCTCAGTGTGATTTCTAGCTTGCAGTTTATTAATAAATCGCCAACTAAGGAGATAATGGGGTGATTCTCGCGAGTAGACAATAAAGATGTTATTCGCGTCAAAAAACGTAACCAAAAATTTTTGTGTGATCCAACCTATCACCTGGTGGGGTTCACCGTGATATTTCAACGGCCGAAAAATCCACACAGTAATCCAATAAGGTGGACCTAAGTTATATACGAAATATGGACGGTTCTAAAAGAAAGGTCCTTACCTATAAAAAAAGAAAAAAGAAAAAAGAAAACGATGCCATCCGGAAGACATGGACGTTTTAAGAAGATAAATCAGCAACGGTCCACATTCAACCAACGTAGTTGGTAATGTTGGTATTTGGCATCTTATCATCTAGAGCCCTCAACCGCATCTTCGTTTTCTTCTCGCGCGAATAACATTATCATTATCGTGGACTGAAACTTTCAGCCGTTCACCTGACACCGCCACGAGTGCGGTACGGTTTAAGGATAAGGAATTATTTCATGAAATGGAGGATTATGACCATCCATATGCATGCAAACCGTTTCTTTCTATATATTAAAAATAATGTTTCAATCTAGACCGTATATATTAAAGGATCAAATGTATACAAGAATTATTCCTATTCTTGATGAATGATAATTCCATATCTGAATCTAGATCGTTGTTTATTTCTACTTTCGTAGGTCACTTAAAATAAGTTTATCAGATACTTCAATGTTTGGTATAAAATACTTTAAATTTATTTTTTATGATTTTAACGGTTTAGATTGGGTTATTACGTTCCAGATGAACATTTTTGTATGGATGTATATGGATGGTGATGATCCTCTTGAGTATATATTTTTTTTCCACTTCAAGGTTACCTTGATGATAACGACATTCGTTGGCCTGCAGCCCAATCCAGAAAAAGGAATTATATAATACGTGGCATGCGTCTTTGCACGATATACACGCGTTTTCTATTCTGACAAGTGGGGCCGATATTTCAGCAATCCAGATCATTGGTTTGTTGAGTCCCATTGGATAAAGCATACCCACAAACGTCCAGATTGGAATATAGCAGCGAACAATATTGGGGTATTTTCAGTTGAATGTAGGCCGTTGGTGGTGTTTCTCTTTTTCAGTCGTCTATTTTTAGGACAGAAATAAAAATGGTTAGAGAAATTTTAAACAGATTCCTTTCACGATGGGACACAATAGACCAACGGTCTGGATTGCCGGAACTTGGCCTTTACTTGTTCTCATTGAAATCCCCACGGTCCGATGCATTCCCCATCCTTTAAAACATAAATAGCATGGGTTACTGTGACAGCATCGTCTTGTGCGGTACAAGCGTGCATGGCACGTGTCATATACAGAACTCAATCCAGCTGTTATTCAAAAGGTGAAATCTATTACCGGAGAAATGGACGATGCAGAATCGTCCATGACTATTCTTTTGTTTGATTTCCATTCATCCATTTATTTATTTATTATTAATATTTTTTTTATTTTTTTTTGAGTTAGCTTGGATACACCCATGTTTTTAGAATGTTTTTGGGTCATACCTCAAGCGCAAATAGCCCATGATTTGGACGGTTTGTATTAAGTCACATAGATACAACTGTAACGCATTTGGCAACCCATACAATGGATCTGGCCATGAAGGCGGAGGGTAGATTACGACCGTTCGTTATTCTTCTCCTTATATCCAATTCGTTCATCTCGTGGCTCACCTATACTAGGGCCATCACAATCAGGTGGGCCATACGTGTAGAGCCTTCTCTCATCCAATTTTTTTTAGTAAATGATCGTGGCCCACCTAAGAGGCTGTCCTCCAATGGACGGTCTGATTTGTTCAGTTGAGCATTAGTCCTCTGTGGGACAATTTACTAAATTGGTACCCGACGAACACCGATTTCAACCCGCTTTTGAGTAAAGGGATTTTGCGTCCTCTAGACCCAACGTACTAACCCCTAAAAAAAAACGTTAGGGCCTGTTTGTGCGGTGGGATTAGAAGGGATTAGGTAGGATGGAATTGCATCCAATGTTAATTCCACTCCATGTTTGGGAAGAATGGAAAAGCTTGGAATTAGATTAGATGAAATTGCATTAGGTTGGAGTTGATTTCACTTAATGTTAGCAAGTTATGTAGGTCCTACCATGATGTGTGGGCTATATCCACACACACCATTTTTTGAGATTATTTTAGAGCATGGGCCAAAAAATCAGGTAAATCTAAAGCTCAAGTGGTCCCCACCATAGAAAGCAACAGGGATTTAATACTTACCGTTGAAAACTTCTTTGGAGCCACTTAAGTTTTGGATCTACATTATTTTTAGGCCCGTGCCATAAAACGAGGTTACAAAACAAATAGTCAATTTAAATATAACACATGTGCGTTATTCTCGATAATTTCAAATGATGGTAGGTGTATTCATTCAATGCACCACTGTATTACCAACAAAGCATGAAGTTAATCTTATCCCATAATAACGGGACAATCTCTGTCATGAGTAATAATTATGTTTTTTGAAGCTCATCCCACCTAATCCCTTCTAATTCATTGCCTAAAGACGTCCTTAAGCACACATTCACCCATTTTTTGAGATTATTTTAGAGCATGGGCCAAAAAATCAGGTAAATCTAAAGCTCAAGTGGTCCCCACCATAGAAAGCAACAGGGATTGAATACTTACCGTTGAAAACTTCTTTGGAGCCACTTAAGTTTTGGATCTGCATTATTTTTAGGCCCATGTCATAAAATGAGGTTACAAAACAAATAGTCAATTTAAATATAACACACGTGTGTTATTCTCAATAATTTCAAATGATGGTAGGTGTATTCATTCAATGCACCACTGTATTACCAACAAAGCATGGAGTTAATCTTATCCCATAATAATGGGACAATCTCTGTCATGAGTAATAATTATATTTTTTGAAGCTCATCCCACCTAATCGCTTCTAATTCACTGTCTAAAGACGTCCTTAAGCACCAAAGTAAACCTTTATTTGTCCGGACAAACTTTAGAAGGCAATAATACTCATACTTTTTCCAGCTATTTTATCATGACAGATAACTTTTCGGGCTGCGATTAGAAAAAAAAAAAAAAAAAAGTATTGTACGGACTCATCTACGGTGCTAATTTTTTCTTAAGTAAATGCCAAGAGAACAATACTTCTTCGATACTCTGACCGAGCGTGATAGATGATACGCAGATAGTTAGAAATTATTCAAAATTGCTTATGTGGCACAAAATAGTTAGAAAAACCGTCCAGATTATGGTAAATAGTTTAGATGTATCGAGAACAAAAATCCACTCTGATTCGTTCATGAAAATATTAGATCGTCCAACATTTATTGGATGTTTAGAAATGAAAAATATTTAATTCTCTTATTACAAAAAAAAAGGTCTACGAATCAAAGGTTCGGATCGATAAATCAACTTTATTTTTAATGATTTAACTTAAATACAGCGTATTGTACAATTTTTATCGGTTGAATTTGTGTCAACGCATGCCACGTGGACCATTTATAAGTTCCTGCGTATCAAGGATCATACGTAGCCGGAGTATCAAATAACCATGACAAAATTCCAGCTGTTTTCTTTGATTCGCTGCCCCAAACGATGGCAGAATAGTAATAAATCACAAAACGAGGAACATTTCAAAAGGCAGTTCCTTATTTAATGGAAAGGAGGGGTGGTTGCGAGAAGAGAGAGAGAGAGAGGGTTGAGTCGTCTGAATCTTCGTAAAACCGGGAATTTCCAAAACCGCTCTTGGTTTTGGCGATTCTGTGGTTTCAGAGAGAGAGAGAGAGAGAGAGGGGAGATTTATTTTTCTTCGAGTTCTCCGCTTCGCTTTCGATTTCTTCCTTAGTAGGTAGATTTACTCCATCTCTCTATCTATTTTTGTGAATTATTTGCTATTTTTCTGGCATTCAGATCGCAGATCTTATAGATCTGCTGTTGTTCTTTATGATCGTAAGCGTTTTTCCACGTTATTTCTCTGTTTTGCCTCCAAAACGGGAAATTTCCCGATCTTCTCTTATTGTAGATGATTTTAAACAAATTTCCTTATTTTTCTTATTTTTTCTCTATTTTTCTTTATCGATCTGATATCTTTATTCGTCTTCTTCTTCTTCTTCTTTTTTGTTTCTTTTTTTTTTTTGTTTCTTTTTTTTTTTTTTCGTTTTTGGGATTTTCCGTTGTTTTTTCTCTCGTAGATTTGTTTTTTCTACATCTCTTCTTTTTTCCTGAAAGATTCATCTCAAATCGTATATTCTTCTTCTCAATATCTACATTTTTTTTGTGACTTTGATTAAAAAAATCTATGATATTTTCCTTCTCTTGATCTGACTTCTTTTACAACCGTCGATTCTCTCTCATCTGACCTCGAAGCCGTCGATCTGAAAAATCTCTTCTTTGGCCCTTGCAGGTTTTGCTTCTTGCAGGTTTTGCTTCCTACGGTCAGAGTCAGCTGCGTTTGCAGATCCCTCAATCAAGCGGTCGAGATCCAAAACCCTCTAAAAAGATCAGAATCCATGGCGGAAGAGCACCGATTGCAAACACCCGAGGGCCACCGTCTCTGCGCGAACAACTGCGGATTCTTCGGTAGTCCCGCAACCCTCAACCTCTGCTCCAAATGCTACAGAGACCTCTGCCTCAAAGAAGAGCAGGCCTCGTCCGCGAAGGTCGCCTTCGAGAAGTCGCTTAACGGAGGAATTCCAGCCCCTGTGAACTCCCTGTTAGATCTAACGGAAAAAGATGACGACCGTCTGAGCCCACCATCTCTGCCGTCAGCATCGCCCTCGTCGTCGTCTGGCTCGACTCAAGCCCCCTCCGGGGAGCCGAACCGCTGCTCTTCGTGTCAGAAGCGCGTCGGTCTGACCGGCTTCCGGTGCCGGTGCGGGGCCACCTTCTGTGGGGTCCACCGGTACCCGGAGAAGCACAAGTGCACCTTCGATTTCAAGGCTGTCGGGAGGGAGGAGATCGCCCGGGCCAATCCTCTCGTTAAAGCCCGGAAGCTCGACAAGATCTAGTCTTTGTCAAACGGACGGTCTGGATTACGTAGTACATGTAAAACCGCTAGATTTCTCTCCTTTTCTTTTCTTCTCTTTCTTACTTTTTTTTTTTTTTTTTTTAAAAAAAAAAAAAAATTTTAATTTCGGATGTGGATGATAATTTCTCGTTGCCTCGCGGACTACGTTTATATTTCACCCGATATTTTCAGCCTTGGCATGGAGATCCGAGAACCAGACCCGGATCTAAAATTAAAGCTCCTTTATTAATCGGGCTCCCGAAATCGGCAGCGTAACTGACGGTTGCATTGGGTTGGTTTCTCTGCCACCGTAGATGCACGGTTCAGCACTCCTGGTGAACGGCCCAGATCTTGGACGAAACTGGGTTGCAGGGCCCTCCCTCCATCTCGGGCGGTCTCTCACACGTTTCCTGCAAACCAAAAGCTCAGTGGGCCCGTCGCGATGTATGTGTGACATCCGTTCCTTCAATACCCACCGTTGCAGTTGTTGGACGGGGAATGCGTGGTGACCCAAGTAGCTCGGTGGTGTTGGGGGTGGCACGATTTGATTGGGCCACGTGGATTTATCAGAGATGACCCGTCACAAAGCATGTTTGACGTGGATTCTGTGGTGACCCAATTCTTGAATATTTAATAGAGATCGCGTAGCTCTGTGTGGTGGTGATGTTGGGACGTGGCCCGTTTAAGGTCGAGTACATACTCAGATGGTTGGGTATATATATATATATACTTTGGTCGAGACGCGGATTGGCTGGTCACCCTGCCAAAGGCCACTGGCTAGTGGTCGGCGTTCTGTGGGCCCACCATGATACGTGTTTCATCCACGCCGTCAATCCATTTTTAAAGATCATTTTATGGTATGAGCCTAAAAAATTGAAGTAGATCCAAATCTCAAGTGGACCACAGCATAGGAAACAGTGTTGATTGAACGCCCACCATTAAAAATTTCTTGGTGGCCACAAATTTCGAATCAACCTGATACAAGTTTGGATTTTGGATGACCTAATCAACAAGTTTGGATGCCAAATAAACATCAAAATGGGCGTAGGAGGCTTTTAATGGTGGATATTCAATCACTACTGTTTTCCTGTGGTGTGGTCCACCTAAGATTTTAGATGTCTCATTTTTTGCATGAAGCCCTAAAATGATCTGGAAAAATGGATATATGGTGTAGATAAAGCACATACATCACGGTGTGGCCAGCAGAGCACTGAGCACTAGCCACCTGGCTAGTGGCAGCATCGCTAGTCACTACGCTATTCACTAGGAGCTCACCTCTTACAGGACCACCTGTGGTGGCCCATCGGTGTTCAAATTTGAAATACATTCAGACTCAAGTAGAGACCATAGCAAAATTTGAAATACATTCAAAACTCAAGTAGACCCTACCACAAGAAACTGTAGAGATTGAACACCTACCATTGGTTTAAGTTAACTTGTGTTTTTTCTCTGTTAACGTCCGCCATCTTATGAAAATGCTTAATGACAAACAAACATTATTGTGGGCTCTCAGAAGGTGATATGCTTTAATTTTGAGCTCATGCCCTAAAATGAGAGAGTAAAAACAAATGGATAGTGAGGATGAAACAAATACACTATTAGGCCCAATAGTCATGAACATAGAGTCCTCGCGTCAAATGTAACTTGGAATTGATGTGAATTGGAATCCTCTATAATTAGTATTTGGATTCTTAATTTGATTAACTAAACTAGCTTAAATATTCTAAGTTAGTGTACATTTGTCATATCTGGTAGAATGATTATAATAAATCCATTGACAACAAGGCCTTGGGAGGGTCACAAATGCAAGATCATAAATAAATGACTCACTAACATTTTTTAACTGTCCATTTAGATACTCAACGTTTAGGTAGTTAGGATAATTTCATTGGTGTGATTTTAGTGTAGTTGATAGTTGGATTGTTCTTGGGAATCAATAGCATGTCACATGTGTGATAGGTGCGTTTGGAACTTGTATTTGGAATACCTTGAATTCTTTAAATCCTAAAATTAATTAAATAAGATTTAATTTTAAAATTAGTTAAATAAGATTTAATTTTATAAATTAATATACATAAGATATATTTGATGGAGTGATTGTAATATGCTAATTGAAATATATACTTTGGCAAAAATTTAAGAAAATTGTGAAGTTTGGGGTGGATCATGAATGTAAAGATCACAAGTGAGTGATTCATTGTCTATTTAAATAGTCAACATTTGGATGGTTCATATCATTGTATTGATGTGATTTTAGTGTTTCGGCCTATATTGGAAAGGCGATTAAAAAACAATTTAGGGCCTGTTTGGCCGGACCCATCCCACGATATTAGGAGGGATGGGATTGCGATATCCCGGGATATGCATGATGAGCCAAACATACCTGGTGAACTTGTCCCGGGATATAAGCAATCCCATTCATCTTAAAATAATCCACCGACATCACCATCATTACCTTAAATTAATCCCATCCCTTGGTTGGACGGATTGGAAGGTAAAATCTCGGGATATGTCGGGCGTGCCAAACAGACCCAGTGAACTTGTCCCGGGGTATAGCAATCCCATGGATCTTAAACCAATCTACTGACACTGCCATCATTACCTTAAAATCCATCCCATCCCTCTTAATCCCATGGGATTTGCCCGGCCAAATAGGCCCTTACTCTTATTAGACTTAAATATAGCCAAATAACCCGAATTCACAACAAAATAAAGGGATTTCAAAAGACAATAAAAGTAGCTTTTTTAATTGACCCTAAAAGTGTACCTTTGTACTTGATTATCTCCTAATAATTCCATGGCTAAGTAGTAGACAATCAATGTTTCAACATTAAGACAGGGATGAGTGCTCATGTGGTGTGGTGGATTTGTGAGTGTGTGGGGGTGTGGGTATGTGTCAAAAAAATAAAAAAGAACTTTGAATACAGTTGGGCATCGAGTCGAGTCAGACCGAGTTAGAGGTAACCTGGATTGATTCGGTTTTGAAATAGGCCTACCCGAACTTGACTCGACTCGGTACCGAGTTCAGCGTGCTTGAACTGATCCGAATCTGGGTCTAGCTTGGACTAATCCGGACCGAGTCCGACCTGGTCAGAAGTACTGAGTCGGTTCGAGTTGGCACCGATTCAGATTGAGAGATAAGGGAGGGAGGGAGTGGAGAGGAGAGAGAGAGAGAGGAGGGTGGTGGGTGGCTACCGGGTTGGAAGAGGAGGGAGAGAGAGAGAGAGAGAGAGAGAGAGAGAGAGAGAGAGAGAGAGAGAGAGAGAGAGAGGGGTAGTGATGGTGGTAGGTAGTCACTGGGCTTGGAAGAGGAGGAGGATGAGGGAGGGAGAGGGTTTGGGATTAGGGTGCGGCGTATAGAGTTAGATATACTTAAAAATTAGGGTTTATATATATATATATATATATATATATATATATATATATATATATATATATATATATATACTCGTATCCGAGTCAAGTAGGTTTCAATTGAATCGAGTCTGATCGAATCGAGTTACTGAGTAATTTGAACTCGACTCGGTTTGAATTCAGATTGGGCGAAGCCTACTTGGTTTGGACCGACTCACCCATTTAGTTCGGGTCGAGTCGAGTCTGAACAAGTAGGATGAGTTGAGTCGTCCGATGCCCAGCTCTAACTTTGAATAATCCAAATATAGGGTGTCAAGCTATACCAAAGTGATGTTGGGCTACCATGCAATATGACTGTACTATGTAGGCCCACCTTGATGAATTTGTTCTATATCCACATCCATGCCACCCGTTTGCTTTTTTAATTCATTTGAGCCTGTTTTTTTAAAATTCATAGGTATTTGTTCCATTGAAACTAATTCAAAAGAGATAATTTTAATTTTTGAATTGTATGGTAATGTATATGATATATCCGTTGCGTCCATCTATTTTACTACAATATTTTGAAGCATGAGACAAAAAATGAAGCAGATACACCACTCAGGTGGCTCACACCAAAAGAGACAGTGGCCCCACAAAGTTTTTAACGGTAAGTATTTGATTCCCATTTTCGTATGTTGTGGTCCACTTGAGTTTTGGATTTACCTCATTTTTTTTTGTCTATAATATAAATTCAAATGGCATAATGGATGAACGGTGTGGATACGCGAAATGCATCACAATGGGACCCATATATATTTTGTAATGTTTTTAATTTTTGTGTCAAAAAAGTAAGTAGTCCAATCAGATATGTTGTAAATATACGGGAAAATAATTATTACTCTTTTACTTGGTATGTATTTACCAGTTCACTGGAAAATCAAACAGGCTCCGGTGAATCAAACCATTGGAAAAAGTGATGAATGACCATTGAAAGCTTTTTGTAGGCCATTAAACGTTTTGAATAAGCTAATCTTTTTATTTTCCAGTCACTGTGGTTGACCCTGTCAACGGGTTGGATGGAAAGTAAATATTATAGTGTTGCTTACAGTTGGCGTTGGGATGTTTTCAATGATGAGCATTCAATCATCACTGTTCCTGATGTTGCAGTCCACCTGAGATTTCTTTGAGATTTGGACATGCTTCATTTTTAGGACCATGTCTTAAAATGGTCTGTAAAATTGGATGGACAGAGTCGATACAACAAATGATCAAGGTGAGCCCTACTGTAAGTATAACACCCACTAAGCTATCACCCGAGTGACATCTAATCCACTCCTTGGTTCTCTTTCGATGGAGGCACGTGGCCCAATCAAAATTCACCATTCTAAGTAGTCGAGACCTGGATGCTTTTTTTTTTTTTTTATCCTAATGCCACGTGTGCGGTTGAGATGCCAATTATCAGCTGGAATGGTCTCCTTCCTTTCTTCACGGACAGAAAAACCTTTACGCGATTCCCGGGTAGTGGATTAGGGGGAGGGTATACAGGTAATATGTCATTGGATTACCGGTTTGCTGGGTATGCGGGCATGCCTTTTTAATCCAGCGGTTGCTGGTTGTGGAAATTAATGATGGGGAGAGGTTGGAGAACATTGGGTCCAGGATAAGGCCGGTCTCCATGTGGGGTCCAGTCAGAGAAAGTCCAAAAATTGGACGGCTATTCGTTGACTAATGGTCCACTCCTTGGTTCCGCCTTATTTTTGTTAATGGTGAGGCCCACCTTTTTCACGGCCCGGATGTCCTGCTTATGAAGCACAAGCACACTGGCAGGAAAACATACGACCACAGTGGGGCCCACTAAAGATAACTGATCACCTACAGGTAGGGCTGTACACGAACCAAACCGAGCCAAGCTGGACAGTCAGGCTCGAGTCGAACTGTGGCAGCTGACTCCGTCAACTCGTCGAACTGTGGTTAGCATGCTTGACTGCTCGTTCGACTCGTGTACACCTCTACCTACAGGTGCCAACTCAAAGATGCCCCATGATAAATCATGTTTGACATGGATTGTGCATTCACCCAATCCATGTGGGTTTATTAGAGACCATGTAGCTCTATGTGGTGGCGATGTGGGACGTTGTAGAGATGGGCCTTTTTAGAGTATGTTTGAAAGTTGTAACGTGGGCTGGTCAAGTATATATACTCGGCTGAACCCACCGCTTACAGGAACAATGATGACTAGCTCTGTTGTGTAGTACTCTCTAGTACCCATCAATGCGGGTAGTAATTTATGTATTCAAATTTGAAATTAATCCAAAACTTAAGTAGAACATACACAAGAAAACCATAGAGATTTGATCAAGTCAATATATGTTTTTCCCTTGTTAATGTTTGTCTGACATTGTGAAAAGGTTTTTCTCTTTTAGTAGCGCCTGCCTGACCTTATGAAAAGGTTGGATTACAAATAAAATATCGAAGAAGATTTCAACTTAAGATTTGGATATGCTTATATTTTGAACTCATGGCCGCATACATCAGTGATGATAACCTCATATCAACAATAAGGTCTTGGTATCGATTCCCAAGTGAGGTTACACATGCTAACTAATAAAAAAAATAATTTAAAAAAAAAAAAAAAAAAGCTATGCTCATTGTGGAGTTTGTATACTCCAATCTCTAATTGTTTAAGGAATTCTTTAATATATTTATATAAATCTGAATTTGATTAATTAAATTCGTCTAAATATTCTAAATTAGTGTACATTTGTGATATTTAACAAATTGATTATGATAAATTCATTAAAGCATGTATACTTCAACGAAAAAGACCTTAGGTGAGCCACAAATGGAAGGATTTTTTAGCTGTACATGTAAATGGCCGTGTTTAGACAGTTGGGATCATTTTATTGATGTGATTTTAGTGTAGTTGATAGTTGGATTATTCTTGAGCACCATCAGCATGTCAAAAGCATGATAAGGTTCATTTGGAGCTTGTATTTGGAATGGGTAGAAATCCAAATCATGATTACATGTGAATCAAGTGATTGTAAATCCTCGTTAGTGTTTGGCAGCATGAAATGCATTGGAATCCAAATTTCCATGTAGGAATTCTTTGATATCTTGAAATTGGTTTACTTAATGGACTTTAATTTCCGAAATTAATATGCATGAGATATTTGATAAAATAATTGTAATAAACCCATTGAAATATATATTATGGCAATTTTTTTTTTTAATTTCTTTTTTTAAAAAATTGAGCCTTAAAGTAGGCCGCAAACATAAAGATCACAAGTGATCAATTAACCGTCCATGTAGAGAGTCGGACGTTTGGATGGCTTGGATCATTGTATTGATGAAAGTTTAGCATTCAAACTGATAATTAAGTTGAAAAGGAATTTAAAAAAGCATTTCACTCCAAGTATACTTGAATAGCCAAACGGCCCTGAATTCGCAGCAAAATAAAAGGATTTCAAAACACATTGAAATTAGCTTTTTATTGCCTCCGGAAAATACCTTTACGCCCAATTGTCTCCTAATAACCCAAATAAGAGTGTTCAACGGGGCGTTGTTTGGGTGGACCCCGATCCTTGGGTGGATCCTAACAGTGGGGCTCACTGTGATGTATGTCTTACATCCACACCGTTCATCCATTTTGACAGATCATTTTAGAGCATGATACCATACATGCACCAGATTCAAATCTGATGTGGATCATACCATGGGAAACAGTCGTGATTTAATCCCCACCATTAAAAACTTCACGGGATTCCCATCCAACCTGTTGATAAGGTCACAAAGACCTGGATGAAGAGACCACACAAATATCAGCTTGATCCAATACTTTTGTAGTCCAAGAGAAGTTTTTAATGGTTGATTACAACTGTTTCCATATTATGGTCCACCAAAGATCTGGATCTACTTCTTTTTTGGGATCATGTGCTAAAATGAATTTTCGTAACGGATGGATCGTGAATACAAGGAGCATACATCATAGTGGGTCCCACGGTCAGGGATCCTCCGCGTCGAGTTAAACCATACCTAGTAGAGTTGGATCGCCATGTAATGCACCGCCTTTGATAGCCACATGTGGCCCAGTTAAATTTCACCAAATTCCAACACCAAGTGGTGTATAATCGGCCTGTACATATTTAGAGCTGTACACGAACCGAGTTAGTTCAGTTAGCTAGCTCGAATCTGTTGGGTTGCCTTGCACAAACCTTGGATCTAGCCTCCTGAAACAAACCAGAATTATGGATAATAAAGCAATGAAATAAATCAAAGCATCAATCACACAATTCACAAGAGATTTTTATGTAGAAAACCCTCAAAGAGGTAAAAACCACGGGATCTCGTCTAGATCAACAATCCACTATGAAGTAGAATGTTACAATCTTCTTCACTCACGCAGGAGTGGATAAACAATAAGAGAAATAGAGAAAACGAAGAGATCTAACCGATTATGAGGACATAGAAGCGCTGAGATATAAACTGCAAAGTAGAAAAACCTCCACGAGCAGAACCTCCCTTCTATAAGCTTCCTCTCTCTCTTTCTCCCTCTCTCTCACCTTTGATAGCCCTCTTGTATTTTTCTCATCAACACAACATACCCTAGAAAAACTCTAGGGACCCTTTTTTATAGTTTTAGGAAACTCCTTTGCGCATCCTAGTTGCGAAAGGACTTGCGTATCCCAGTTGCGAAAGGACTTTGCGTATCCCAGTTGCGAAAGGACTTGCGCATCCTAGTTACGAAAGGACTTGCGCACGACGGGTCAAAAAAACCCATCAAATCTCCCCCTTTTTGACCCAGGAGGGATTCACCTTTTTTAAGCCAGCCAGGTTTTTACAAACCTCAAACTTGCCCTTGAGCAAGGCCTTGGTCATCATATCTGACCCATTATCGTCCGTGTGGACCTTCTCAAGCTGTAACACCTTCTGTTCCAAAGTATCCCTGATCCAGTGATACCGAATCTCTATGTGCTTTGACTTGGAATGCTGACTTGGATTCTTGCTCAAGTGTATAGCACTCTAACTATCGCAATAGACCACGTGCTCCTCCTGCTTTAGGCTAAGTTCTTGTAGGAACCTCTTCATCCAAAGCATCTCTTTACATGCCTCTGTGACTGCAATGTACTCGGCCTCTGTAGTTGACAATGCTACGACCTTCTATAGCTTGCTCTGCCAAGAAACCGCTCCCCCTTCAAACATGAACATGAACCCCGATGTAGACTTCCTGGAGTCTATGTCACCTATCATATCTGCATCTGTGTAGCCCTCTAACACAGGTTTACCGTCACCATAGCATAGGCTTAACCTGGATGAGCCTCTTAGATATCGTAGTATCCATTTCACCGCTGCTCAATGCTCTTTGCCAGGATTGACAAGATACCGGCTGACAACACCAACCGCATATGCTATGTCTGGGCGTGTACGCACCATAACATATATCAAACTTCCTACTACTGACGCGTATGGTATCTTCTACATCTGCCTTCGTCTTGGGACATTGTCTGTCGCTCAATCTGAAGTGACCATCTAGTGGAGTACTGACCGGCTTCGCTGCATTCATATTGAACCGCTCTAGGACTTTCTCAATATACCGCTCTTGTGACGAGAGTTTCTTGTTGCTTCTATCACGGGTTATCTCCATTCCTAGGATCTGTCTAGCCGGGCCCAAGTCTTTCATCGCAAAAGACTTTCCCAACTCCTGTTTCAGCCTGTCGATCTTCTTGATGTCTTTTCCCATGATGAGCATGTCATCAACGTATAATAGTAGAACTAAGAAATCACCATCTGAGAACTTGCGCGTGAACACACAGTGGTCCGACTCCGTTCTGTCATACCCATGTTTCAACTTAAACGAGTCGAACTTCTTGTACCATTGCCGTGGAGCCTGTTTCAGCCCATACAAGCTCTTCCTCAGCCTACACACTATATGCTCCTTGCCCTTGACTTCGAACCCCTCTGGTTGGTGCATGTAGATCTCTTCTTCCAGGTCACCATGGAGAAAGGCAGTTTTAACATCTAACTGCTCTAGCTCCAGATCCATGCTAGCCGCCAACCCAAGCAACACCCGTATGGATGTCATCCTCACCACTGGTGAGAATATCTCCTCGAAGTCTATGCCTTTCCTCTGACTAAAACCTTTCACCACAAGTCTGGCCTTGAACTTCGTCTGTGAATTCTTCTGCTCAATCTTTTTTCTGAACACCCACTTGTTGCTCAAAGCTTTCTTGCCCTTAGGTAATTTTACCATATTATAGGTGTGGTTCTTATGCAAGGATTCTATCTCCTCTTGCATAGCTTTCAACTACTCCCCCTTATGCTCGTCGGCTAGGGCCTCAGAATAATCTTCTGGCTCTCCCCCATCAGTTAGTATAATGTACTCATGTAGCGAGTACCTTTTAGACGGCTGTCTGTCCCTAGATGACCTCCTCACCTATGGCTCAATAGGTGGATCAAGTGGGGGCTGCTCCCCTGGTCCATCTTCTGAAGGAACTCTCTCGTCCTCTACACTTTGCTGTACTCCCCCGTCATCAGGCACCACGGGAGGAGTAACCGGATCCATGTCCTCTAGCTCACCTGAACTAGGCTGGTTCTTCTTTAGCTTACTAATGTCTTCTATACACTGATCTTCAAAGAAAACCACATCTCTGCTCCTGACGAGCTTCCTCTAGGTCGGATCCTACAATTTATAACCGAACTTTTCATCACCGTACCTTAAGAACACACACTGCCTGATCTTCATATCGAGCTTGGACCTTTCATCCTTTGGTATGTGAACGGATGCCCTGCATCCAAACACCCTGAGATGACTGTATGATGGATCATGTCCAGTCCACACCTTCTCAGGTACTTCTCCATTCAATAGGGCTGATGGAGACCTATTTATCAAATATACCGCCGTGTGCATTGCTTCTCCCCAGAACGTCTTGGGCAATTTCGCATGGGATTACATGCATCTGATTCTCTCAACAATGGTGCGATTCATTCGCTCAGCTACACCCTTATGCTGGGGGGTTTTGGGAACCGTCTGTTCATGCCGTATACCCAGGGACTTGCAGTACTCATGAAAGTCGCCAATGTATTCACCACCATTGTCAGTGCGGATGCACTTTAATGATCTACCTGTCTCTCTCTCGACCATAGCATGAAACAATTTAAACACACCAAAGACTTCGTCCTTGGATTTCAAAGCATAAACCCAAACCCTCCTAGATGCATCATCTATAAAAGTAACAAAATACAATGCCCCACCCAAGGTTTTTGTCCTCATAGGACCACAAACATCAGAATAAACCAAATCTAATGCATGCACTTTATTAACATGAGAAACAATTTTAATGAATGAAACTCTATACTGTTTCCCTGATAAACAATCAAGACAGGTTTTGAGAGGCATACCTGTCACGTCTGGAAGGAGTTGCTTCCTCGCTAGTAGCTGAAGCCCTTTTTCACTTATGTGGCCTAGACGCCTGTGCCACATGTCAATAGCTGAATCTTCCGCTGCTTCAATCTACCCTTGCACATACTAACACTTGCCTTGTACAGGGTGTAACACTTCTTTCCTCTGCCTACGATCAACGAACCCTTGATGAGCTTCCATCGCCCACCAGTAAACCGGCTTTCATAGTCATCATCATCCAGCCTTCCCGTCGACATCAAGTTGAGGCGAAGGTCTGGGATATGCCTCACATCCCTGAGAACCAATGTGCAGCCCACATCGGTCTTTACACAAATATCACCGACTCTCATGATTTTTGATACGCCAGAATTTTCCATCTTCACAGTCCCGTAGTCGCCTGACTTGTAGCTTGTGAAGAAGTCCCTGCGTGGAGTCGCATGAAAAGAAGCTCCAGAGTCTATCACCCAGTCGGTGCCCTGACTCGTAGCCGTGAGACATTTGTCATGATCTGTAGAAAGAATAACTACCATGTCGCCATCTGAAGCGACTGCAGTAGAATCAGATTCATCTTCCTTCCCTTTTCCTTTCTTGTCGTTTTTCTTACCACGACATTCATGCTTGTAGTGGCCCTTCTTGCCACAATTCCAGCATTCAACATCTTTTCTGTTACTCGACTTGCCTTTTGATTTATCTCGTGCCTTCCCGCCCTTCCTGTTCTTTCCTCTCCCCCGTTCCTGCGTCACAAGAGCCTCTTGTTGAGTAGACCCCTGAGACTTCCTCATTGTCTCTTCATTAAAGAGACAGCTAGTCACCTGTTCCATGGATAACTTTCCATCTGGCGTGGAGTTACTTAGAGACACCACCAATGTCTCCCAATTGTCAGGCAATGAACTAAGCAATAGTAAAGCCTGCAATTCATCATCCAGGACCATCTTCATAGAGGTGAGTTGGTTCACTATATTGCTGACCTCATTCATGTGCTAGGCCACAGAACCACCATCCTTGAACTTGAATTCACAAGTCGCCTTATCAGAAATATCTTATTACCGGCTGTCTTCCTCTCATACAGCCCTTGTAATTTCAGTCATAGGCTTGCGGCTGAGGTTTCTGTAGACACATGGTGAAACACAGAATCATCCAACCATTGTCTAATAAACCCCACCGCCTTTCGGTCCATCTTCTTCCAATCATCATCAATCATATCCTTGGATTTTGCTGATATGCCTGAGATTGGAGAATATAGGTCCTTGCAATAAAGCAAGTCCTCCATCTTAGCCTTCCGTATGGTCCAGTTAGAACCATTGAGGCTGATCGTCCTTGAGCCACCTTCCATAATTCAAAACCGATCCTACTCGTTCAATGAACTTAGCTCTGATACCACTTTGTTGGGTTGCCTTGCACAAACCTTTGGATCTAGCCTCCCGAAACAAACCAGAATTATGGATAATAAAGCAATGAAATAAATCATAACATCAATCACACAACTCACAAGAGATTTTTGCGTGGAAAACCCTCAAAGAGGTAAAAACCACGGGACCTTGTCCAGATCAACAATCCACTATGAAGTAGAACGTTACAATCTTCTTCACTCACGCAGGAGTGGATAAACAATAAGAGAAATAGAGAAAACGAAGAGATCTAACCGATTATGAGGACATAGAAGCGCTGAGATATAAATTGCAAAGTAGAAAAACCTCCACGAGCGAGAACCTCCTTCTATAAGCTTCTCTCTCTCTCTCTTTCTCCTCTCTCTCACCTTTGATAGCCCTCTTGTATTTTTCTCATCAACACAACATACCCCTAGAAAAACTCTAGGGACCCTTTTTATAGTTTTAGAAACTCCTTTGCGCATCTTAGTTGCGAAAGGACTTGCATGCATCTCCGGCCATGCGAAAGGACTTCATGCGTGATCCCGATGGCCATGAAAGGACTTGCGCATCCCGCCATTCTGAAAGGACTTGCGCACGGCGGGTCAAAAAAACCCATCAGAATCGACTCGACTCGAAAAAATTCGATTAGACTCGGAAACTGAGTTCAAGCCAAGTCAAGCTGATTTTTTGAGCTCAAGAAAATTCTGAGCCGAGTTCGAGCTTGCCTGAGCTCGACTTGACTTGAATTGAACCCCAACTCGAATCAAATAAGGATCAAACTAGTTCGATGACTTTGTTATTTTGATATTGATGCTGCTCGACAATGTCTTTGATGAAATAACTCAATGAGTGTTGGCTGGCGGCGAGGAAGGTATGGATGTGAAACAAATACTCTTGTATCTTGAATTTTATGTTGTTTACCAAGTTTTTGATAAATAATTGTAAACCAATGTTGTTGTTTTACATTCCGTGAGAAATTGAAGGCGCACTCCATGTGTTTGAGAAAATGTCGTAGAGGCTTGATCTTAGCTTGAACTTGCCTCGAATTGGCCCAAACTGCTAATCGAACTAAGCCAAGCTGGCCAGTTAGGCTTGAGGACTAAGCTGAGCCGAGTTCGAGCTGGGGTTAGCTAGTGTCCGAGCCGAGTCGAATTGTGCAAAGCTCGACTCAATTTGACTCGTGTACACCTATATACATTTAGTAAGGGATGCGGTTTGGCTAGTGATGCTAGTGGTCAGTGCTCTATGGGACCCACCATGATGTATGTGTTTTATCCATTCCGTACATCCAGGTTTCCAAATCATTTTAGGACTTAAACCCAAAAAATGATGCAGATCTAAATCTCAAGTGGACCACACCATAGGAAAACAATAGCTATTGAATATCCACCATTAAAAACCTCCTTGGGTTCACTATAATGTTTCACATCCAACCTGTTCATTAGGTCATACAAACTTGGATGAACGTAACAAATAAATAGTATCTTGATCCAAAACTTTTGTGGCCCCATGAAGTTTTTAATGGTGGACGTTCTTTCCACACTGGTTCATGTGATGTGGTTCACTTGAGATTTGTATCAGCCTCATTTCATATCCCATGCTATAAAATGATCAGAAAAATGAATGGACAGCGTGCATGAAACACATACATCATAATGGGCCCACGGAGCACCGACCATAGCCATTGACTAGTGGCATTATCACTAGTCGAGACCTGCGTGCTTTTTTATTGATAGGGAAAGGTTGGAGAAGCTCGTAGGGATGGGGCCAGGACAAGCCCAGTCTCCTGGTGGGGTCCAGTCAGAGAAAGTCCAAAAAATGGACGGCTAGTCGTTGACTAATAATCCACTCCTTGATTCCGCCTGATTTTAGTTATAGGTGATGTTCGTGGTGAGGCCCACCTCTTTGACGGCCCGGATGTTCTGAATATGCAATACACTGGCAGGAAAACATGCCACAATAGTGGGGCCCACTAAAGAGAGGTTATCAAATTCAACTACAGGCTACTGCATCACAACTTGTGGGAAGGTGACAGCTTTCCCGCCAACATGCCAGCTGTATACGAAATCAGTTCCAACGGTTGGTCCGTGAACTTGGTTGGCCTTTCTCAAAAATCAGGTCTGTCAGCTAGGTGGGCCTGGCTTGTATGTTCAATCAAAACCGTAGCTTGTCTGATTTTCCAACAGTGTGGCCTACCTAATGAGCGGACCAGCTTTATTTATTATTATTATTATTATTATTTTTTTCAAATCTAGGTGATCTTTTATGATGGAGACAACCGCTCAAATGATACCACACAACTGTTTTCCTATCGTGTGGTCCACTTGAGATATGGATCTATCTTATTTTTGGAACCATCTCCAAAAATGATCTTAAAAAATGAATGGACGGCGTGGATATATAATACATACATCGATAAGTGGGCCCCACAGTCAGGGCTCACCAAGTAAGCTGTGGACGCGTGCCTCACCCAATCCACGTCCTCTCTCAAGTGGCATGGTGGCTGAAGATGGTCCAGCACAGCAAGTTGTGGTACCTTGCCTGTACAGGTAGTCAGTCCTGCCGCCTAATTAGACCGTTTGGTGAGCCCCTTCTGAGGTTCCTGGTCTACGACGCTAATTGATGGTTTTGATTGGCCCTTTATTGATAAAGTAGTTTTTTTTTTTTTTCCCAAAGGATAGTACCGAGGAAATGGTAGGCCCACCATGAAGGTTTCAACGGTGGGTGTTCGAACCCCACTGTTTACTGTAATGTGGCCCACTTCAATTTTAGATCTCCTCTTGTTTGAGCTCCTGTCCTAAAATGATATCTGAAAATACGGATGAACGGAGTAGATATAGCAAAAACATCACTGTAGGCCCCACAGAGCTTGGTGTTGGACACGGATTGGGTACTACCCCCACTACGAACTAGCTAGAGAGGGACGGTCGTGGGAGGGGCTCTGTGGGGCCACCTTGATGTATGTGTTTTATCCACGCCGATCCATTTTGACGGATTATTTTATGGCATGATCCGAAAAAGGAAGTAGATCTAAGGCTCAAGTTTACCACATAACAGGAAACAGTGGGGATGAAATGCCTACCGTTGAAAACATCATGGGGCCACTGAAGTTTTGGATCAAGCTAATATTTAGGTTTTGCCTTCATACAGGTCTGTCTGACCTTATTAACAGGTTGGATGGCAAATAAAAATCATGGTGGGCCTTAGGAAGGTTTCAACGGTGAGCATCATTGTCACCACTGCTTCCTTTGGTGTGGTCCAGTCAAGACTTCAATCTAGCTCCCTTTTGGGTTCTTGACCTAAAAGGATATGTTGAAATGGATGGACAGCGTAGATAAAACATATACATCACGGTGGGCCCCACATAGCCCCTGCTAAGACCGTCCGTCTCTGGCTAGTTACTGGTGGGGTAGTACGCAATCCGCGCGAAGGTGTGTGCGACCCTGACGGTGGAGCCCACCTCAATGTATGGGTTGCATATCAACGCCGTCCATCAGTTGTCCAGCTCATTTTTAAGTGATGATGCAAAATACGAAGGATATACAAATCTTAGGTAGACCACACCACAGGAGACAGTAGTCATTGAACTTTCACCGTTAAAAACTTCCTGGGTCCATCGCAATGTTTATTTTCTATCCAACCCGTTGATAAGTTCATTGACATGTACGAGCAGAAAACACAAATAGCAGCTCGATACAACACTTATGCCCACCAGGAAGTTTTTAATGGTAGGAATTCAATACCTACTGTGTGGTCCACCTAATATTTGTTTCTGCTTCATTTTTCAGACCATGCACTAAAATGAGTTGGAAAAACTGATAGATGGCTCGGATATACAACACATTCATCAAGGTAGGCCCCACTTTCAGTGCCGCACCCACCGGGATTAGATTGCACCTAGTCGGCGTTCCTTCCTACATTGTCCACCTGCTAACTTCTTGGATATATGATTTGGATTTTGTGCATGTGGGCTATCGAGACCGTTGAAATAGGCTGTCTGACACGTGGATATGCGTCATATCCTTTGTTTTTTTAGCTTAGACAATGGTTCAAGCCCTAGGGATCTTCTTGGTGAGATCTTAGCCATCCAATGTTTAGTCCTCGAGTTGGATGCACCAATCCAATGGTTGGGATTCTACCGTTGAGGAAGATTGGTCAGGCATGCTCCCTACTCTTTGGAGCCACCAGATCAATGGTCTAGTCAGTGGTAATCCAACCATCCGCCCTACTTAGACCGGGCCGCTGTTCATCTCCCATTGTCTAATAAACTGTATCCATCTCAATCTCATCCACTGCATCCAATGCACACATCTATGTCAATCCAGAGCGTCCAAATCATGAGCCTACATCGACCGGGCGATCTTAACCACTTGATTATGATCTTTAAGTCATGGCCCACCGATTTGTAAAAGAGCCAAAAATCTCAAGACCAGTAAATACATGGGATAGAGTCAATACCCAAACACTCACGCATTGAACACGAAATCTGAACCGTCCAAATTGGCTAAGCCAGTCTAAAAAGTGCTGTGGAATGACATGAAGTAGAGTGGCCGAAGTTGAATCGGCCATCTTTTATAAAATCAAAGCGGGCCGAAATTCTAAATCCCAGCCGCAATTCAAGAAAAAAGAAAGGACCACATCACCCCCATATGAAGCCATTGACAAATTAGATTGACTCTCACTCATTGACTATGTATCAGATCCAAACCGTCCATTAGATGTACCCTTAGATATTAGGCCATGTTGCCAAAAATCAGCCCGAACGGAAACTCGGGTAGGCTGCCGCACAAAGAACAGTAGGTAGGAGCACCAGATCAATAAAACGTTCCACACTGTTTGTGGGGTCCACTGTGTTGCTTTGTGTATTCCATTTAGTCCACTCATCAGACACAACCCACCAGGATGAAGAGAGAAAATATCAAGCCATTCTAGAACTTTGGCGTGCAAAACCACACCAATTTAGAGTAGGAAAGTGGTTAGAGATGGTTGAAATAGAAAGAAAGGGATATTCAACGGTCAGGATGAGTGATAAGGTCATGACTCTGATATCACGTTAGATTTAAAACTACAGCTCGAGGAATTCTGTACATTTCCATTGACATGGGAAGCAATTTATTATGAGAAATTTGCGACTGTGGGCCGCACCTTTTATCAAGCAGTTTTTATGAAGCAATACAAACTTGGTTTAAGAAATTAGGCCCGCTCGTACGGACAGCGAATTTGAGGACGAAAATACCCCTCCCCTCCTTTCGAAGACGAGCGCTGACGCTCCTCCAACTGAGAGTTGTACGAACGGCTCGTAAGAGATCAAAGTTACATGGCCCCACAGCTATGTATTTATTATATCCACAACGTTCATCCATATTTCGAGATCATTTCGGAGCATTATCCAAAAAAAAAAAAATCACATGCAAAGATCAACTGGACCACACCACAATGAGCAGCGGGAAAATTGATTTTTGACGTTAAAAATTTTGTAGGGCCCACCATAACATTTATTTTAAAACCAATCTATTCATAAGGTCACAAAGGCCTGGATGAAGAGGAAAAACAAATTTTATAATGATCCATAACTTCTGTAACCCCTAAAAGGGTTTCAATGGTAAACGTTCAATCCTCCACTTCCTTTTACAGTGTGGTCCACTTGATGGCTAGATCTTTCTTATTTTTCGTCTCAAGCCTTAATATAAGTTCTCCAAATAGATGGACGGTTTGGATATAACACATGCCTCGTAATAGGACCCATAAAAAGCAGTGGGGATTACAATAGGAAAAAAAAAAAAAGGAATCTATAGATACGGGGTTCTAATCGCTACGGATTATAACCGTAGCAATAACCGTAGCCATTGCTTTTTCAATATGTACTTCGATATGTATCAAAGGTCTTTCGATACGATCGAAAAAGATCCAAACTATCCAGCGAGTTTGCTCCAAAAACCTTGCAATTTTACATATAGCTATGGATCATAACCATAGCGATAATTGTAGTTTGTGGAAGTTTGTTCTTTTTTTTTTTTTTTTTTTTTAATACATGGAGAACTTTATTTTACCTACAATTTTCTCTAATACATATTTATATAAATATGTATATATAAGCATATAAAATTTTTTTTCTTTCTTTTTTTTCATTGTTTCTTGGGAATTGACTGTACTCGCCTTGAAGTTTGGGTCAATTACCTCAATCGCCACGACACTCCATATATTCGCTAAAGGGCTTTCTGACAGCTTTTGGAAAATTACTTGGACCAATATGCCCTTATCCTTGTTTCGGTAGTTGTATGGTTTTCCAAGAAAGAAGAAGTTACGTCGTATTTAATGCCAAGAAAGTGATGTGCATGGAACCCTTTTTTACATGTGAGCAAGGACCAAGCTCGTGGGGCCCACATTGATGTATGTGTATAATCCATGCCACCCATCCTTTTTGCCGTGTCATTTTAGGGCTAGGGCCCAGATATCAGCCTGATCCAGAGCTTGTGTGGGTCACATAATAGAAAATAATGGTGACAATGGAACTCACTATTGAAACTTTTCAGGCTCACTGTGATGTTTGTAGTAAATAATTTGTAGAATTGGACACTTTGTCCGAAAAATGTCGATTTTTTTCACCCACGCGAGCAGTGACTTTTTCGACAAGGTGGACAGAATGGATCACCCCATTGTGGGCCTTAAGCTATGGTACCAATGGTTTGGTAGAAAATAACGTGAACACGTTCAAAACCACGATCCATACAACATGAAAACCACGACCCATATAACATAATAACTACGACCTATGCAAACCACGACCCAAAATGGGCCCACACTGATGTATGTGTATAATCCATTCCGCCCATCCTTTTTCTCATGTCATTTTAGGGCTAGGGCCCAAATATCAGCCCGATCCAGTACTTTTATGGCCCACAAAATAGAAAATAATGGTAATTATAGAAAGTTTCCAGGCTCACTGTGATGTTTGTTAGATGTGACATTGTTCAAGTTAGGACTTTTTGGGCCCACGCCGAGCTGACTGATAAGGTGGATGGATCGAATCACCCCATTGTGGGCCTTAAGTTATGGTACTAATGGTTTGGTAGAAAAGAAAGTGAACACGTTGCAAACCATGAACCATGCAACATGACAATCACGACCCATATAACATGGCAATTACGACCCATGCAAACCACGACCCAAATGAGCCCACATTGATGCATATGAATAGTCTATGTTGCCTAACCTTTTTGTTGTGTCATTTTAGGGGTAGGGTCAAATATCAACCACAACCCTTTGTGGATAAAAACCACGATTCATTGTGCATGTGAACCACGACCCTTCATTCAAAGGATCGCAGTTGTCTTGTTATATGGGTCGTAGTTATCCTGTTTTATGGGTCGTGGTCGCAATTGTCCTGTTATATGGGTCTTAGTTGTCCTGTTATATGGGTTTCAATTATATAAATCGCAGTTGTCCTGTTATGTGGGTCGCAGTTATCTTATTATATGGGTCGCGGTCGCAGTTTTCCTGTTATTTGGGTCGTAGTTATCCTGTTATATGGGTCGTGGTCGTAGTTGTCCTGTTATATGGGTCTTAGTTATCCTGTTATATGGGTCTCAGTTTTATGGATTGCAGTTGTCCTGTTAAATGGGTCGCAGTTATCCTGTTATATGGGTCGTGGTCGCAGTTGTCCTGTTATATGGGTCTTAGTTGTCCCATTATATGGGTCTCAATTGTATGGATCGCAGTTGTCCTGTTATATGAGTAGAAGTTATCCTGTTATATGGGTCGTGGTCGTCATGGGTCGTGATTATCATGTTATATATGGCCCACAATGGGGTGATCTGATCCATCCACCTTATTGGCCAGCTTGCCGTGGGCCCAAAAAGTCCTGACTTGGGCCCACATTGATGTTTATTAGAAGTGGACAATGCCCAAATCACCATTATTGATGTTTCAACAATCACCATTATTTTCAAAAAGTCCTGACTTAGGCCATATATAACATTGTGCAAATTGATGTATAGGTCGTGGTTGACATGTTGGCCTTAGACTATTGTACCAATGACTATCCTTTCATATGGTAGTAAAAGAAGTAACATGTAACAACCGCGACCCATATAACAAGAGAACCACGACCCATATAAAATGATAACTATGACCCATGACAACTCCGACTCATGACAACTATGACACATATAACATGACAATCACAACCCATATAACATGAGAATCACGACCTATATAACATGATAACTATGACCTATGACAACCACGACCCATATAACATGACAACCACGATTTATCACAACTTTTGACCATACATCGAGGCCCACATTAATGTAACAAGAGAACCACGACCCATATAACAAGAGAACCATGATAACTACGACCTATCACAACTACGACCTATGATAACCGCGACCCATATAACAAGAGAACCACGACCCATGACAACCACAACCCATATAACATGCAATCACGACCTATATAACATGAGAATCACGACCTATATAACATGATAACTACGACCTATGACAACCACGACCCATATAACATGACAACCATGATCTATCACAACTTTTGACCATACATCGAGGCCCACATCAATGTATGTGTATAATCCATGCCGCCCATCCTTTTTGTTGTGTCATTTTAGGTCTAGGGCCCAAATATCAACTTGATCCAGTGCTCGTGTAGGCCACATAATAGAAAATAATGGTAACAGTGGCACCCAAGTCAGGACTTTTTAGGCCCACGTCGAGCAGGCCGATAAGGTGGACAGAACGGATCACCCCATTGTGGGCCTTAGGCTATGATAACAATGGTTATCCTTTCGTTTGGTAGTAAATGAAGTGAACATATAACAACCGCAACCTATATCACATGAGAACCACGACCCATGTAACATGATAACCACAACCCATGACAACTACGACCACGACCCTTACCATATTACAACCACGACCCAAATAACATTACAACCACGATCCATTATAACTACAACAACCACGACTCATGAAAACCACGACCCTTGTAACTTGACAAACACAACCCAGTCCCATATTACATAACACCCACGATCCATTCCTAAGTCCCACTATACTGTTTACTTGACATCCAATCGGTTGATTAAGTCCTAAAAACACACAACATGGATGAAACACAAGCAAGCATGGTGGTGGGGCCCACAAACCACCGAGGGTGGTGGTCCATTTGCCCACTCGGGCTAGAGACGGGCGGTGGTAGGACGCAATTTGCGTTCGTCCCAGAGACGAACGTGGGTTGGATGGAAGGGGATTGGCTAGTGTACCTCACACCGGCCTCACACCGGCTATATAGCTACTGAATTGGTGTTGGTCTGTGGGTCCCATTATGAGGTATGCGTTGTATCTAAACCGTCCATTCATTTGACGAGCTAGTTTTAAAAACTTGGCCGAAAAATAAGAAATATTACTGCAAAAAGCAGTTGGGGATTGAACGTCTACCATTGGAAGTCTTGTATCAATATTAAATTTGTTTTTCCTCTTTATTCAGGTCTCTTTCACCTTATGAGTAGATTGGATTGAAAATAAACGTTATTGTGGGCCCTATGAATTGTTTAACGGTGAAAATCATTATTTTCACGGTTATTTGTGGTGTGATACATATGATCTTTGGATATGATTCATTTTTTTAGATAATGAGCTAAAATGATGTCTAAAAGTAGATGAACGGTGTAGATATAATAAATACATCACTGTGGTCCACGTAGCTTTGATCTACTTTGAACTGTTCGTACAACTCGGAGCTCGAGGAGCGTCACTGCGTCAGTGTCGTCCTCACACGACACGTCTCTACAGCAGTAAGTGGAGACGGATCGGCTACTCACCCAGACAAGTTACTTAACGTGGTGGTCGGTCTCTGTGGACCCCACTATGATGTATTTGTTTCATCCATGCCGTTAATCATTTTAACATATCATTTTAATGTTTGATACCAAAAATAAGAGGGATATAAATCTCAGCTGGACCACACCATAGGAAAACAATAATGATTGGATATCCACTATTAAAATCCTCCTAAGGCCCACTGTACTATTTATTTGACATCCAATCTGTTGATTGGATCATAAATACCCAGATGAAGGGAAAAAATAAATATCAGCTTGATCCAAAACTTTTATGGTCCCAAAACGTTTTTAATGGTCACCGTTCATTCAACACCGTTTCAATTAATATGCTTCACTTGAGATTTCGATATAACTAAATTTTTTCTCTGATAACACGAAAATGATCTATAAAAATAAATGGACGGCATGGATGAAACACATACATCATGATGGCCCCACAAAGCACTGACGACCAGCCATTGGCCGGTGTCAGGGGAGTAGCCAATCCGTCTCCAGCGAAATCGGATTACGTACTGAGTTACTCAATAACCTCTTATCGTACTGAGTAAACTCTATTGGCCCACCTTGAATGCATTTGGTTTATCTACGCCGTCCATCTGTTTTTCAGATCATTTTAGGGGTTGAGCCCAAAATTGAAGCATATCCAAAGCTCAAATGGACCATACCACAGTAAGCAGTGGAATTTCCACTGTTGAAACCTTTCTAAGGCCTCCAGTCATGTTTATTTGTCATTCAATCCATTATTGAGATACAAAAAAAACATAAATGAAGTGAAAAAATAAATATCAGCTTGATCTATAATGTCTGTGGCCCCCTCGAGCTTTTCAACGGTAAACATTAAATTCATTATATTTTCGTTGGTATGGTGACTTGATATTTGGATATGCTTCATTTCTGGATAACCACATAAAATTAACTAGTAAAATGGATGGACAGAGGGATAAATGATTGCAGGCCCCATGCAATTTACTTAATACGACTATCCGTACTGAGTTACTCAGTACACAATCCGCTTCCGTCTCCTGCAAGGAAGGTTTCAACGGTGGGAATTCCCTTCCCCACTGTTTCAGCTAGTACGGCCTAGTTGAGTTTTGGATCCTAATTATTTAGGGTCTCATACCCTAAAATGAGCTCAAAAAATGGATGGATGGGTTGGGTTTCTAAAAAAACATAACACTGAGCTCCATCCAGAATCCTTGTGCAGGAACTTATGGGAAGGGCTTTGACAGGAAATCAGCGTCCGGACGCCGGGGAACGGATTGGCTACTCATCCTACCACTGGCCCCGTGGCTGGTGGTCAGTGCTCCGTCGGCCCCAGCTTGATGTGTGTGTTTCATCCATGCCAATCATCCATTTTTACAGGTCATCTTAGTGCTTGATACCAAAAATAAGAGGGATATAAGTCTCAGGTGGACCACACCACAGGAAAACAATATTAATTAGATATCCACCATTAAAATCCTCCTAAGCCCCACTCTATTGTTTATTTGATATCCAATCTTGATTATGTCATACAGACCTAGATAAAGGGAAAAAACAAATATTAACTTGATCTAAAAGATGGAAAATGGATGGACGGCATGGATAAACCACATACATTCACGGTGGTACACCAGCCAATCCGCTTCCACTTCCGTCGTGGATTAGAAGTTACTCGACCTATGTGTAGCTGTTAGAGTCTTCGAGGAGTCCATATTCCCGAAGAGTCCAGATTTCCGAGACCATGAAAATCACAACCCATATAACTTGGCAACTATGACCCGTGGTTGGTAACTACGACCCATGACAACCACGACCCATATAATATGACAACCTCAAACCTTGCTACATGAAAACCATAATCCATTCGAATGGATGGTTGTGGTTCACATGCACAATGGATTGTGGTTTTCATCCACAAAGGGTCGTGGTTGATATTTGACCCTACCCCTAAAATGACACAACAAAAAGGATAACTACGATCCACGACAACCACGACCCATATAACATGACTACCACAACCTATGAACATACACAAGATTATTCACATACATCAATATGGGCCCATTTGGGTCGTGGTTTGCATGGGTCGTGGTTTGCATTGGTCATGGTTGCCATATAACATGACAATCACGACCCATATAATATGACAATCACGATCCATATAACATGAGAACCACGACTTGTATAACATGATAACTATGATCCATGACAACTACGACCCATGATAACCACGATCCATGACAACTTCCAATACTCATTATTATTTTTTATTATGTGGGCCACACGAGCACTGGATTAAGCTAATATTTGGGCCCTAGTCCTAAAATTACATGGCAAAAAGGATGGACAGCATGGATGAAACTCATATATGGTGGTGGGTCGTAGTTGTCATGTTGTATGGGTCGTGGTTCTCATGTTATATGAGTCGTGATTGTCATATTATATGGGTCGTGGTTGTCATGTTATATGGGTCATGGTTATTATGAGGTATGGGTCGTAGTTGTCATGCAATTTGAGAGCAAGAATGAGAACCACGATCCATATCACACGAAACCACGACCCATTTAACATAAGAACCATGATCGTGGTTATCGTGTTATATGGGTCGTGGTTGTCATGTTGCATGGTTTGTGTTTGCAACGTGTTCACTTCCTTTTCTACTAAACCATTGGTACCATAACTTAAGGCCCACAATGGGGTGATCCGATCCATCCACCTTTTCGGCCAGCTCGGCGTGGGCCCAAAAAGTCCTAACTTGGGCAATGTTCACATCTAACAAACATCACAATGAGCCTGGAAAGTTTCTACAGTCACCATTATTTTCTATTTTTTAGGCCATAAAAGCACTGGATCGAGCTGATATTTGGGCCCTAACCCTAAAATGACATGATAAAAAGGACGGAATGGATTATACACATACATAAGCGTGGGCCCATTTAGGTCGTGGTTTGCATAGGTCGTAGTTGCTATGTTACATGGGTCATGGTTGTCATGTTGTATGGATCGTAGTTTTGAATGTGTTCATGTTGTTTTCTACCAAACCGTTGGTACTATAACTTAAGGCTCATAATGGGGTGATCCATTTCATCCACCTTGTCAGCCTGCTCCGCATGGGCCGAAAAAAGTCCTGACTTGGGCAGTGTCCACTTCTAACAAACATCACAGTGAGCCTGAAAAGTTTCAACAGTGGATTCCATTGTCACCATTATTTTCCATTATGTGACACGCATAAGCTCTAAATCAGGCTGATATATGAGCCCTGGCCCTAAAATGACATGACAAAAAGGATGGGCGGCATATATTGTACACATACATCAATGTGGGCCCCACAAGCTTGGTCCTTGCCCGCACGCAAAAAAGGGTTCCGTACATGTCACTTTCTTAGCATTAAATACGACGTAACTTCTTCTTCCCTGGAAAACCGTACAACTACTAAAACAAGGATAAGGGCATTTTGGTCCAAGTAATTTTTCAAAAGCTGTTAGAAGGCCCTTTAGGGAATATATAGAGTATCGTAGCGTTCGAGGTAATTTGCCCAAACTTCGAGGCGAGTACGGTCAATTTCCCTTATTTCTTTATTCATTTAACAAGAATATCTTCTAAAACAAAATTAGTTACTTGACGTACCCTACATGATTATGGGGTAGGAGAAGCTACTTTAGCCAACCAACCTGGTTATTTTCTAAGATTCCATCAGGTCAATGGTTGAAAATCTATTTCATTCACTTCGTAGTTAATTTTAATCAGTTCGCGGTCAATTTCATTTACTTCACGATCAATTTCATGCATTTCACGGTCAATCCCGGTGATTCCCCTTCACTTCACGATCAATTCTATGCTTAATACATTCCCCCTTACATTTTTCTCTAATACATAATTATATAAATATGTACATATAAGTATATAAAAATATTTTTCTATCATTTAATTCATTGCTTTATCTATTTATTTAACAAGCATATCTCCTAAACTAAAATGAATTACTTAACATACAACATATGATTTTGGGGTAGGAGAAGTTAATTTAGTCAACCAACCTAGTTATTTTCCAAGATTCCATCGAGTCGATGGTTGAAAATCCATTTCATTCACTTCGTAGTCAATTTTAATCACTTCGCGGTTGAAGTAGAAATTGAGCGGGACAAAAATAAAATTCGGCGGGGCAAACATGAATTTGAGCGGGGCAAACTAGAAATTCAGCGGGGTAAACATGAAAATCAGCGGGACAACCTAGAAATTGAGCGAGACAAACATGAAATTCAGCCGGGGAAACATGAAATTCAGCGGGGCAAACTAGAAATTGAGCATAGCAAACATGAAATTTAGCAGGGCAAACTAGAAATTGAGTGGGGCAAACTGAAAATTGAGCGGGGCAAACTAGAAATTGAGCGGGGCAAATATGAAATTGAGCGGGGGCAAACTAGAAATTAAGCAGGGCAAACTGAAAATTGAGCGGGGCAAATTAGAAATTGAGCGGGGCAAACATGAAATTAAGCGGACAAACATGAAATTTAGCGGGCAAACTAGAAATTGAGTGGGGTAAACATGAAATTGAGCGAACAAACATGAAATTCAGCGGTGCAAAATAGAAATTCAGCGGGACAAACATGAAATTCAGCGGGGTAAGGTATTTGGCTTTTAGGGCCTGTTTGGATACCCCAAAATAAGTTACTTTATATACATACAACAGTAGATAAGTAGCTTATTTGAGATAAGTAAGCTCGGTTTAAGATCAATTATAAGTAACTTTTTTACTTAAAGTTACTTAATCATTCAGCTTAAGAAGTAGAAACCAAGATAAGCTACTTAATGCATAGGTAGCTTATATCGAGTTACTTACAATCCAAACTCCATTGTATCGACACTATTTTCCCAAATCTTATTTCATATAATTAAGAAGTTGGTAACATCGAAACATGAAATTGAGGAAACCCACTTGTCTTGAGGTTTGACAATGAAACAGGCTATAATGTTCATCTGTCATGGCTCAAGTATACTGCAGCAACTAGCCACTCATGTGCATAAACATGGTATGCATTCATGCTAATCAGCTCACTCAAATTAGGGCCCCTATTGTGGATGGAGGAAGGCCCTAAAAATAGCCTAAATTTCTTTTTAAAAAAAAACTAAAAACACCCTAAATTTGAAAAAAATGCTCCTCGATATTATCTAAAACTCTTCGATATTATCGACATGTAAACCTCGATATATCGAATCATTGTCAATAATATCGAGCCAATACAATCCCCTATATGAAACATTTTATTGTTGATATTATCGATATATGGTCGATTATATCAATGGTAAGTCATCGATAATATCGAGTCTAGATCAATAGTATCGATAACTAATGATTTATGTCCATTGAGGTAGATGGAAAAATTCGTATCGACTAATGTATTCCTTGTGTTCATAATGAAGTAGTCCTCTAATTTTCAGTTTGCACCGCTAAATTTCTAGTTTGCCCCGCTCAATTTTCAGTTTGCCTCGCTCAATTTCTAGTTTGCCCTGCTCAATTTCCAATTTGCCCCGCTCAATTTTCGGTTTGCCCCGCTCAATTTCTAGTTTGCCCTACTCAATTTCCAGTTTGTCGCTCAATTTTCGGTTTGCCCTGCTCAATTTCTAGTTTGCCCCGCTCAATTTCATGTTTGCCCTACTGAATTTCATGTTTGCCCCGCTCAATTTCTAGTTTGCCCCACTGAATTTCGTGTTTGCCCCGCTCAATTTCATGTTTGCCCCACTGAAATTCATGTTTACCCCATTGAATTTCTAGTTTGCCCCGCTCAATTTCTAGTTTGCCCCGCTCAATTTCATGTTTGCCCCTCTCAATTTCTAGTTTGCCCCAATTAAATTTCTAGTTTGCCCCACTCAATTTCATGTTTGCCCCGCTCAATTTTATGTTTGCCCCACTAAATTTCTTGTTGGCCCCGCTCAATTTCATGTTTGCTCTGCTCAATTTCATGTTTGGCCTGCTGAAATTCATGTTTGTCCCCCTGAATTTCTAATTTGCCCCGCTCAATTTCTAGTTTGCCCTGCTTAATTTCTGTTTGACCGTGAAATGAAGGGAATTGACCGTGAAATGCATGAAATTGACGGTGAGTAAAGGGGAATCGCCGGGATTGACTGTGAAATGCATGGAATTGATCGCGAAGTAAATGAAATGAATGAAATTGACCGCGAACTGATTGAAATTGACCGCGAAGTGAATGAAATAGATTTTTGACCATCGACCTGATGGAATCTTGAAAAATAACCAGGTTGGTTGGCCAAAGTAGCTTCTCCTACCCCAAAATCATATAGGGTACGTCAAGTAAGTAATTTTGGTTTAGAAGATATTCTTGTTAAATGAATAAAGAAAGAAATGAAAAAAAGAGAGAAAAAAATTTATATGCTTATATATAGATATTTATATAAATATGTATTAGAGAAAATTGTAGGCAGAATAAAGTTCTCCATGTAAAAAAATAAAAATAAAATAAATAATATATATATATATTTTGCATAGACTGGCATAGACTGTAGCTATGGCTACGGTTATAATCCGTAGCTATAGGTAAAATACCTTTGATACATATCGAATACTTTTCGATATGTATCGAAAATTACAATATTTTTGAGGCAAACTCGCTGGACAGTTTTAGACCTTTTTCGATCATATTGAAAGACCTTCGATACATATAGAAATACCTTCAATATATATTGAAGGACATATCGAAAAAGCAGGGGCTACGGTTATAATCCATAGCAATAGGGAACCCCAGCTTTCAGAAATCACATTTCTTTTGTGGGTCCTATCATGAGGTCTGTGTTATATCCAAACCGTCCATCTATTTAGCGAGCTCATATTAAGGCTTGAGACGAAAAATAAGATAGATCTAACTATCAAGTAGACCACACTGTAAAGGGTAATGGGGAATTGAACGTTTACCATTGAAACCCTTTTAGGGGTTATAGAAGTTTTGGATCATTATGAAATTTGTTTTTCCTTTTCATCCAGGTCTTTGTGACCCTATGAATGAACTTAAACGGGGAGGATTTCTCACAAACATCACAGTGGGCCCCCAAAAAGTTTTGTGGCCCCCAAAAAGTTTTTAATGGTCGACGCTCATTCAACATTGTTTCCTGTAATGTGGTACACTTGAGATTTGGATATACCTCATTTTTGGTCTCATATCATAAAATGATGTGGAAAAATATATGGACGGCATGGATGAAAAGCATACATCATGGTGGGGCCCACAGACCACCGACCATCCGTCATTGGCTAGTGGCAGGGGGAGTACCCAATCCGTTTCAGTGAAAGGAGGGGTATTTTCGTCCTCAAATTCGTTATTTGTATGAGCAGGTCTAAGTTCCCAAACTAAATTTGTATTGCTTCATAAAAATTGCTGGATAAAAGGTTGGGTCCACAGTCGCAAATTTCTCATATATTTATACAAGCGCTAGAATACGGAGGATATATGTATATATGTGGGTCGCTTGTGCGCACCTTCTTAGGTGAGCAACACACGTGTTATGAGAACAAAATCTGAGCTGTCCATGTGATGCAGAACCCCTTGAAACTCCATGGAACTAACTTTCGGCTTGATTCAAAACTCTGGCTCGCCACAAAAAAGATAGAGGCAAATTAAGGGACGAAACGTTTTCTATCTTCTGTGGCTCACCAGAGTTTTTTTATCCAGTTGAAATTTGGTCCAAGAGGGTTTCATGAGGTGCTGCATCACATGGACCGTTCAGATTTTATGTCCAAGACATGTATACGAAGGTACACTAATGAGCATATAAAATATATATATATATATATATATATATATATATATATGCTCACACACAACTAGAGCTGGGCAATCTTGACTCGATTTGGTGGATCCGACCCGATTTGACCAGATCCGACGGCTTAGATCGGTGCGGATCGAGTAGGCCAGGCTAGATCTGAAAGCTTTTCGGGTCGAGTACGGATCCCTGCCTACCCAGACTGATCCGATCCGATTCGATCCGATTCGATCCAACCCGGCCCGATCCGGATGTATGTATTTCATTCATTCCGTTCATCCATTTTTAAATCTCAGGTGGACCACACCACATGAAAACAATAACGGTTGGATATCTACCATTAAAATCCTCCTAAGGCCTACTATACTGTTTATTTGACATCCAATCTGTTGATTAGGTCATAGAGTCCCAGAGGAAGAGAAAAAACAAAGATCAAATTGATTTGAAACTTTTATGGCCCTTAAAATGTTTTTAATGGTCGACTCTCATCCAACATTGTTTCCTGTAATGTGGTCCACTTGAGATTTGGATATATCTCATTTTTAGACTCATACTTTAAAATGATCTGTAAAAATATATGGATGGCATGGATGAAACGCATACGTCATAGTGGGGTCCACATACCACAGACCATGTCATGGGGAGTAGCTAGTTCGTTTCCCTCTCATGATGTTTATCTAACATCCACAGTCCAGCTACTATAGGGTAGTATAGGTACGTTTCATGCGAAGACGAGCACTAATGCTCCTCGAGCTCCGAGTTGTACGAACGGTTCAAAGGATATCAAAGTTACATGGTCCACAGTGATGTATTTATTATATCTACACTGTTTATATATTTTTAGATATCATTATAGAGCACTATCAAAAAAATAAATAATATCAAAAGATCATCTGGACCACACTACAAATAGTAGCAGAGAATAATTTTCACCATTAAACAATTCGTGTGGTCCCCACAATAGTTAGATTTGTCTTATTTTTTGTCTCAAGCCTTAAGACGAGTTCGCCAATTGGATGGACGGTTTGGATATAACACATACCCCATTATCAGACCCAAAAAATTTATAAACAGCAAGTTACGTGCTTGCGTGAAAAGGACGTTTCTAGCTGTTCACTTAAACACTGGTGAAACCGTGAAAGCAAGTTTTTTAAGAGTCATGTGGGGCCCACCTTAATGTATATGTTTTATCTAAACCGTTTATCCATTTGGACATAACATTTTAGGCCTTGAGCATAAAAATGTTGTAGATTGAAGGCTGAAGTGGACCACACCACATGAAACCATTAAATTAAGTTCAAATGAACCGAATCGTACCCAACCCGATCCGACTTGGTTTTTCTGACCGAGTCGGACTCAGTTCGGGTCAGGCCAACCATGCAGTGGATCGGTTTGAGTCAGGTGACCCAGACTTGGTCCCAGGTCGGATCGAATTCGAATCAGGCTATAGTGATTTCGGATTGGATCGAGTTATACCCAATCCGATCCAATCCGGACCGATACCCAGCTCTACACACAACTAATTGGACATTTCATTTTTGTCCAACTGGTTGATTAATTCAAGGAGTAATTAATGCAATTTAATACCAAGACAAAGAAAAGTTATTATAAGAGGAAAAGTAGCCCGCGGTGGTGGCCCCATTATAGAGTTAAAGTGAAATCCACCCCAACCAGGTGAGTCACCCTGTATTAGAACCGTGGATTAAAAAATCAGCCTCATCTATGGTTCAAGTGGACCACATGATTGAAAACAGTATACAACAAAAATTCACACTCCAAATTATTTTCATTGGTTTGGTCCACATGAATCACGTATGCCCCTGATTTTTAGACATTAGGCATGGATTTTTTAGTATGTCATCTTAATGGTTGGAGTGCCCCTGAATTTTGGACATTAGGCATAGATTTTTAGTATGTCATCTTAATGGTTGGAGTGGATTTCACATGCTTGTCATGTTGAGCTCGGTAAAAATAAAAAATCAAGGGTGGACGTCTCTCCTAATGTTTCCATTGCTGTGGCTAAATTGAATTAAAGGATAGCATGATTTTTTTGTCTTTATGCCTATAATAGGATTACACATCTAATGATTGGAGTGAATCTTACTTACATACCACAAGAAAAAGTGGAGAAGGAAGGCAAAAACTTCCTGAGTTTCACAGAAGTTTTGGATCAAGCATTTTCCCTTCTTCATGAGTTTTGTATGACTTTATGAATAGGTTGTACGGCAAATAAGCATCATGGTGGGCCCTAGGAAGGTGTCAACGCTGAGAATTATTGTTCCCACTGTTTCTTTTGGTGGTGTTCACTTGAGCTTTGGATCAACCTCAGTTTTGGGGCCATGCCTTCAAGTAATATAAGAAAATGGATGGATGGTGTGGATAAAACAAATACGTCATGGTGAGGCACACTATCTTTGCCATTTATAGACACCCATGCCGTGTGGTACGCTACACAATCCAAGTCTGTTCCGGAAGATATCGATCTTTCCTTGGAACTACTTTTATGGGAACCGGTGCGGGAGGGACGCCTGCAATGATATTTTACGGGGCCACATGTTGATGTGTATGTGAGATCAAATCCGACCATTAGATGTGTAATACCATGGAAAGATAGAAGCCAAAAAATCAGGATGATATGTTATTAATTTGAGGCACACAATAACAAATAGTTGGAAGAGAGACATCCACCCTCAATTTTTAGAGGGCCTACTATAATGTGTATGCAAAATCGATTACACCCATTAGATGCGAAACGAAAAGATTGGTTTAAAGGCTAAAAAATCGAGCTCACATGTGATTCGAGTGGGTCACATTTAAGGAGCAGTGTAAAGGGTCAGATAGCAGTGTAAAGGGTCAGATTTTCTGATAAAATTTTTCCAATAAGTGTGGTCCATCTGAAATAAAGATGGGCTGAGTTTTTGGCCTTGGGTCAAACAGAGGGTGACTTACCCGATGGTTGGGGTGGATTTTACTTTAACACCACAGTGAGGCCCACCCAAGCTGGTTACTCCTTTTACAAAGTAACCTCGTGCACCTTCTCTCCACACCAGAGCATTTATTAACATTAGTTAAGAGAAATTTGCGAGTGTACGACCCATTTATGGCCCAATTAGGAAACTAAGCCCACCTCATTTTTCTTTGCGAGAATACGCCCCGGCTGTACGGACGCTTTGCCAAAGGTCGAAAATGCCCCTGCCTTTTCCTTCAAGCGGGAAGACGAGGCGCTGACGCTCCTCGAACTCGGAGTTGTACGAACGGTTCAAAAGTGATCAACGTTACATGGGCCACAGTTATGTATTTATTATATCCACAACGTTCATCCATATTTTGAGATCATTTCGAAGCACTATGCCAAAAAAAAAAAATCATATCTAGAGAGCAACTGGACCACACCACAAAGAGCAGCGAAAAATTGATTTTCACCGTTGAAACTTTTATAGGGCCCACCATAACATTTATATTCCATCCAATCTATTCATAAGGTCACAAAGACCAGGATGAAGAGGAAAAACAAGTTTCATAATGATCCAAAACTTCTATGACCCCTAAAAGGGTTTCAATGGTAGACGTTCAATCATCCACAGCCTTTAACAGTGTGGTCCACTTGATAGCTAGATCTGTCTTATTTTTCTCTCAAACCTTAATACGAGTTCGCCAAAAATATGGACGGTTTGGATATAACACATACCTCATAATAGGACCCACAAAAAGCGGTGGGATTACAACAGCAACAAAAAAAAAAAAAATAAACCCTTCGATATATCGAAAATGGTCCAGAATTGTCTAGTGAGACCGTCGGTATATTGAAAAAGGTATTTTATCTTTAGCTACGGATTATAACCGTAGCCATAACTGTAGTCTGCGCCATTCTATGAAATTTTTTATTTTTTTAATTTTTTATTTTTAATTTTTTACATGGAGAAATTTATTCTACCTACAATTTTCTTTAATACATATTTATATAAATAGGTATATATAAGCATATAAAATTTTTTTCCCTCTTTCTTTCATTTATTTCTTTAATCATTTAACAAGAATATCTTCTAAACCAAAATTAGTTACTTGACGTACCATATATGATTTTGGGGTAGGAGAAGCTACTTTAGCCAACTAACCTTACTATTTTCCAAGATTCCATCAGGTCGATGGTAAAAAATCCATTTCATTCAATCCATGATCATGCCCATGCATTTTCATGGTCAATTCGCTTCAAACCATAATCATTCCCATGCATTTCACGGTCATCCCAAATAATTCTGTGTTAATTCACGGTCATTTCGAGGCATTTCACGGTCAATTCCCTTCACTTCACGGTCATTTGCATGCATTTCGCGGTCAATTCGCTTCAAACCATGATCATTCCCATGCATTTCACAATTATCCCAAACAATTTCGTGTTGATTCACTATTTCGAGGCATTTTATGGTCAATTCCCTTCACTTCACGGTCAGTTGCATGCATTTCGCGGTCAATTCGCTTCAAACCATGATCATTCCCATACATTTCACGGTCATCCCAAACAATTCCATGTTGATTCACGGTCATTTCGAGGCATTTCACGGTCAATTTCCTTGACTTCACGGTCATTTGCATGCATTTTGCCTTCACTTCACATGCATTTCACTACGGTCATCCCAAACAATTCAGTGTTGATTCACGGTCATTTCCGAGAGGCATTTCACGGTCAATTCGCTTCAAACCATGATTTCTCATTCCCATGCATTTCCCATGCATTTCACGGTCATCCCAAACAATTCCGTGTTGATTCACGGTCATTACAAGGCATTTCACGGTCAATTCCCTTCACTTCACGGTCATTTGCATGCATTTCGCGGTCAATTCGCTTCAAACCATGATCATTCCCATGCATTTTACGTTCATACCAAACAATTCCGTGTTGATTCACGGTCATTTCGAGGCATTTCACGGTCAAGTCCCTTCACGGTCAGTTGCATGCATTTCGCGGTCAATTCGCTTCAAACCATGATCATTTCCATGCATTTCACAGTCATCCCAAACAATTCCGTGTTGATTCACTACGGTCATTTCGAGGCATTTCACGGTCAATTCCCTTCACTTCACGGTCATTTGCATGCATTTTGCAGTCAATTCGCTTCAAACCATGATCATTCCCATGCATTTCACGGTCATACCAAACAATTTTGTGTTGATTCACGGTCATTTCGAGGCATTTCATGGTCAATTCCCTTCACTTCACGGTCATTTGCATGCATTTCGCGGTCAATTCGCTTCAAACCATGATCATTCCTATGCATTTCACGGTCATACCAAACAATTCCGTGTTGATTCACGGTCATTTTGAGGCATTTCACGGTCAATTCCCTTCACTTCACGATTAGTTGCATGCATTTCGCTGTCAATTCCCTTAAGTTCACTGTCATTTCCATTCATTTCACGGCCAATTTGCCTCACTTCACGGTCATTTCCATGCATATCATGGTCATTCCCGCCTATTTTGTGTTGATTCACGATCATTTCGGCACAATTCACGGTCATGCCCCTTCACTTAACGGTTATTTCCGTGCATTTTGTGGTCTAATTACTTCACTTCACGATCATTTCCATGCATTTCACGGTCATTCCCGAATATTCCGTGTTGATTCACGGTCATTTCGACGCATTTCACGGTCAATTCGCTTCACTTCACGATCATTTCCATGCATATCACTACATTCCCACATATTCCGTGTTGATTCACGGTCATTTTTCGACGCATTTCACTGTTATAACCCTTCACTTCACAGTCATTTCCGCGCATTTGACGGTCAATTCGCTTCACTTCACGATCATTTCCATGCATTTCACGGTCAATCCCGCATATTCCGTGTTGATTCACGGTCATTTCGATGCATTTCACGGTCATACCCCTTCACTTCACGATCATTTTCGCGCATTTCACGGTCAATTCGCTTCATTTCACGATCATTTCCATGCATTTCACGGTCATTCCCACATATTCCTTGTTGATTCACGGTCATTTCGACGCATTTCACGATCATACTCCTTCACTTCACGGTCATTTCGAAGCATTTCACGGTCAATTCGCTTCACTTCACGATCATTTCCATGCATATCACGGTCATTCCTGCATCTTCCGTGTTGATTCACGGTCATTTCGACACATTTCACAGTCATTCCCCTTCACTTCACGGTCAATTCGCTTCACTTCATGATCATTTCCATGCATTTCACGGTTAATCCCGCATATTCCGTGTTGATTCACGGTCATTTTGACACATTTTACGGTCATACCCCTTCACTTCACGCATTTTTACGATTTCACTGGTCAATTCGCTTCATTTCACGATCATTTCCATGCATTTCACGGTCATTCCCACATATTCCGTGTTGATTCACGGTCATTTCGACGCATTTCACGGTCATACCCCTTCACTTCACGGTCATTTCGATGCATTTCACGGTCAATTCGCTTCACTTCACGATCATTTCCATGCATTTCACGGTCATTTCGACGCATTTCATACTCCTTCACTTCACGGTCATTTCGACTCATTTCACGGTCATACCCCTTCACTTCACGATCATTTCCACGCATTTCACGGTCATTCCCACATATTCATTCTTCACGATCATTTCACGGTCATGCATTCACTTCACGGTCATTTCGATGCATTTGACGGTCAATTCGCTTCAATTCACGATCATTTCCATGCATTTCACGGTTATTCCCACATATTCCGTGTTGATTCATGGTCATTTCGACGCATTTCACGGTCATACACCTTCACTTCACGGTCATTTCGACGCATTTCACAAACCAATTCGCTTCACTTCACAATCATTTCCATGCATTTCACGGTCAATTCCCTTCACTTCACGATCATTTTTGTGCATTTCAGGTTTAGGGATTTAAAATAGGTTTAGATTATAGGTTATAGGTTATAGGTTATAGGTTAAGGTTTAGGTTTAGGTTTAGGCTAAGGTTTAGGTTTAGGTTTATGTTATAGATTATAGGTTATAGATTTAAGGAATTGAGAATAGGTTAAGGTTTAGGTTTAGGTTATAGGTTACAGGTTATAGGTTTAGGTTTGGGTTTAGGTTATAGGTTATGCGTTTAGGTTATAGGTTAAAGGTTTAGGTTTAGGTTATAGGTTAAAGGTTTAAGTTTTGGGATTTGAGAATAGGTTTAGGTTAAGGTTATAAGTTTAGGTTAAAGGTTTAGGTTGATGTTATAGGTTTAGTTTTAGGTTTAGGTTGTAGATTTAGATTTGAGAATGGGTTTAGGTTATAAGTATAGGTTTAGGTTAGGTTGTAGGTTAAGGTTTAGGGAATTGAGTTTAGGTTATATGTTTAGGTTATAGGTTATAAGTTATAGGTTTAGGTTAAGTTTAGGTTGTAGTTTTAGGTTTTAGAATTTGAGAATAGGTTAGGTTATAGTATAGATTTAGGTTTAGGAATTCGGGTTCGGGTTCTGGTTCGAGTTTGTGTTTGGGTTTAGGTTATAGGTTTCGGTTTCGGTTTAGGTTATAGGTTATAGGTTTATGTTAAGTTTAGGTTTAGGTTATAGGTTTTGGGATTTAAGAATAGGTTTAGATTATAAGAATAGGTTTAGGTTAGGGTGTATATTAAGGTTTAGGGAAATGAGGGTAAAGTGAAGGGGCATGACCACGAAATGCGTCAAAATAACCTTAAATCAACACGGTCATGCCCCTTCATTTCACGGTCATGCCCCTTCATTTCACGGTTATTTCCATGCATTTCACGGTCAATTCACTTCACTTCACAGTCATTTCCATGCATTTCACGGTCATTCCCGCCTATTCCGTGTTGATTCGCGGTCATTTCAACAAATTATTGACCGTGAAATGCGGCGAAATGACCGTGAAGTGAAGGGGTATGACCGTGAAATGCGTCGAAATGACCGTGAATCAACACGGAATATGCGGGAATGACAGTGAAATGCATGAAAATAATCGTGAAGTGAATTGACCATGAAATGCGCAGAAATGACCGTGAAGCGAAGGGGTATGACCATGAAATGCGTCGAAATGACCGTGAATCAACACGGAATATGTGGGAATGACCGTGATATGCATGGAAATGATCGTGAAGTGAAGCGAATTGACCATGAAATGACTAAGGTTTAAGGTTTAAGTTTAGGTTATAGATTTAGGAAATTTAGAATAGGTTAAGGCTTAAGTTTAGGTTATAGGTTATAATTATAGGTTATAATTTAGGTTATAGGTTAAAGGTTTAAGTTTAGGTTATAGGTTAAAGGTTTAGGTTTTGGGATTTGAGAATAGGTTTAGGTTAAGGTTATAAGTGTAGGTTAAAGGTTTAAATGTTATAGGTTTAGTTTTAGGTTTAGGGTTTATAAGAAATGACCGTGAAGTGAAGCGAATTGACCGTGAAATGCATGGAAATGACCATGAAATGAAGGGAATTGATCGTGAAATGCGCCGAAATGACTGTGAATCAACACGGAATAGGTGGAATGACCGTGAAATGCATGGAAATGACCGTGAAGTGAAGTGAATTGACCGTGAAATGCATGGAAAGGACCATGAAAGGAAGGGAATTGACCATGAAATGCGCCAAAATGACCATGAATCAACACGGAATAGGCGGGAATGATCGTGATATGCATGGAAATGACCGTGAAGTGAAGCAAATTTACCGTGAAATGCATGTAAATGACCGTGAAATGAAGGGAATTGACCGTGAAATGCGCCAAAATGACCGTGAGTCAACAGGAATAGGTGGGAATGACTGTGATATGCATGGAAATGACCGTGAAGTGAGGCGAATTGACCGTGAAGTGAGGCGAAATGACCGTAAAGTGAAGGGGTATGCCGTGAAATGCATCGAAATGACCGTGAATCAACACAGAATACGCAGGAATGACCGTGAAATGCATGAAAATGATCGTGAAATGAAGCAAATTGACCGTGAAATGCGCGAAAATGACCGTGAAGTGAAGGGGTATGACTGTGAAATGCGTCAAAATGACCGTGAATCAACACGGAATATGCGGGATTGACCGTGAAATGCATGGAAATGATCGTGAAGTGAAGCGAATTGATCGTGAAATGCGCGGAAATGACCGTGAAGTGAAGGGGTATGACCGTGAAATGCGTCAAAATGACCGTGAATCAACACGGAATATGTGGGAATGACCATGAAATGCATGGAAATGATTGTGAAGTGAAGCGAATTGACCGTGAAATGTGTCGAAATGACCATGAAGTGAAGGGGTATGACCGTGAAATGCGTCGAAATGACCGTGAATCAACACGGAATATGCGGGAATGACCGTGAAATGCATGGAAATGATCGTGAAGTGAAGCGATTGGACCGCAAAATGCATGCAAATGACCGTGAAGTGAAGGGAATTGACCGTGAAATGCCTCGAAATGACCGTGAATCAACATGGAATTGTTTGGGATGACCGTGAAATGCATGGGAATGATCATGGTTTGAAGCGAATTGACCGCGAAATGTATGCAAATGACCGTGAAGTGAAGGGAATTGACCGTGAAATGCCTCGAAATGACCGTGAATCAACACGAAATTGTTTGGGATGACCGTGAAATGCATGGGAATGATCATGGTTTGAAGCGAATTGACCGTGACATGCATGCAACTGACCATGAAGTGAAGGCAATTGACCATGAAATGCCTCGAAATGACCGTGAATCAACACGGAATTATTTGGTATGACCGTGAAATGCATGGGAATGATCATGGTTTAAAGCGAATTGACCGCGAAATGCATGCAAATAACCGTGAAGTGAAGGGAATTGGCCGTGAAATGCCTCGAAATGACCGTGAATCAACACGGAATTGTTTAGGATGACCGTGAAATGCATGGGAATGATCATGGTTTGAAGCGAATTGACTGCGAAATGCATGCAACTGATTGTGAAGTGAAGGGAATTGACCATGAAATGCCTCAAATGACCGTGAATCAACACGGAATTGTTTGGTATGACCGTGAAATGCATGGGAATGATCATGGTTTGAAGCGAATTGACCGCGAAATGCATGCAAATGACCGTGAAGTGAAGGGAATTGACCGTGAAATGCCTCGAAATGACCGTGAATCAACACAGAATTGTTTGGGATGACTGTGAAATGCATGGGAATGATCATTGTTTGAAGCGAATTGACTGCGAAATGCATGCAAATGACCGTGAAGTGAAGGGAATTGACCGGGAAATGCCTCGAAATGACCGTGAATCAATACGGAATTGTTTGGTATGACCGTGAAATGCATGTGAATGATCATGGTTTCAAGCGAATTGATTGCGAAATGTATGCAACTAACCGTGAAGTGAAGGGAATTGACCGTGAAATGCCTCGAAATGACCGGGAATCAACACGGAATTGTTTGGTATGACCGTGAAATGCATGGGAATGATCATGGTTTGAAGCGAATTGACCGCGAAATGCATGCAAATGACCGTGAAGTGAAGGGAATTGACCGTGAAATGCCTCGAAATGACCGTGAATTAACACGGAATTGTTTGGGATGACCGTGAAATGCATGGGAATGATCATTGTTTGAAGCGAATTGACCGCGAAATGCATGGGAATGATCATGGTTTGAAGGAAATGAATTTTTGACCATCGACCTGATGGAATCTTGGAAAATAACAAGGTTAGTTGGCTAAAGTAGCTTCTCCTACCCCAAAATCATATATGGTACGTCAAGTAACTAATTTTGGTTTAGAAGATATTCTTGTTAAATGATTAAAGAAATAAATGAAAAAAAAGAGGGAAAAAAATTTTATATGCTTATATATACCTATTTATATAAATATGTATTAAAGAAAATTGTAGGTAGAATAAATTTCTCCATGTAAAAAATAAAAAAAATAAAAAAATTATAAATTTCAGAGGGGCAAAGACTACAGTTATGGTTATGGTTATAATCCATAGCTAAAGGTAAAAAATACCTTTTTCGATATATCGACAGACCGTCGATATATCGACAATTGTAGGATTTTTGAGGAAAACTCACTGGACAATTCTGGACCATTTTCGATATATCGACGATTTTTTTTTTTTTTTTTTAAAAAATTTTTTGCTTTTGTAATCCCACCGCTTTTTGTGGGTCCTATTATGAGGTATGTGTTATATCAAAACTGTCCATATTTTTGGTGAACTCGTATTAAAGTTTGAGACGAAAAATAAGACAGATCTAGCTATCAAGTGGACCACACTGTTAAAGGCTGTGAATGATTGAATGTCTACCATTGAAACCCTTTTAGGGGTCACAGAAGTTTTGGATCATTATGAAACTTGTTTTTCCTCTTCATCCTAGTCTTTGTGACCTTATGAATAGATTGGATGGAAAATAAATGTTATGGTGGGCCCTACAAAGTTTTTAACTGTGAAAATCAATTTTTTGCTGTTCTTTGTGGTGTGGTCCAGTTGATCTTTGGATATAATTTTTTTTTTTAATAGATAATGGTCCGAAATGATCTCGAAATATGGATGAACGTTGTGGATATAATAAATACATAATCAGGGGCCCATGTAACGTTGATCACTTTTGAACCGTTCGTACAACTCGGAGTTCGAGGAGCGTCAGTGCCCGGTCTTCCGCTTGAAGGAAAAGGCAGGGGCATTTTCGACCTTTGGCAAGGCGTCCGTACAGCTGGGGCGTATTCTTGCAAAGGAAAATGAGGTGGGCTTATTCTCCAAAATGGGCCTAAATGGGTCGTATTCTCGCAAATTTCTCATTAGTTAATATGTAAATTAGGCGATGGATGTCAGGAGAAAATGGGTGACTTAGGAAGCTACACACATGTGATGTATTTCTGAGATGCAGTAAATGTATGAGAAATATGGTCCATTAACTAGGTAGGATTAAAAAAAAAAACATGTGAAGGACATAAATTATTATTTTTAATGATTAATGGTATGATATTTATTTACAAGAAAACGGGGCTATTAGAAATTCATTTTAGTCGTACATATTCAACATGTATGTGTGGCTTCAGTGATGATGATCGTCTATTAAATTTTAGCAGATAAAATATAATTAGTAGGCCCTATTTAATTGACAGACCAGATCTATGACATATAGTTTCTATCATACTTATGTAAAACTTGATATTACGGATCCTCACATGTGGTATATTACTTGGCATAGAAAAATAATTTTTGCTATTTAACACAATGCTAGTTGGACCAATTTGATTTGTCTCACTAATTGTGTGTAAGCATTACTATATATATATATATATATATATATATATATATATATATATATTTGTATGTATAGTCCCGGACTCCTGTGAACCATCCCGCAGGATACCTTGGTGCGGTCCAATCCTCGTGGCTGGTGTTCAGTGCTCTGTGGGCCCCACCATGATGTATGTTCTTAATCTATTCTGTTCATTCATTTTTACATATCATTTTAGGTCTTGATCCCAAAATTTATAGGAATATAAATCTCAGGGACAGGAAAACAATAGTGATTGGATATCCACCATTAAAATCCCTTTAAGGCCCACTGTACTGTTTATTTGGCATTTAATCTGTTGATTACGTCATACAGAGCTAGATGAAGGGAAAAAACAAAGATCAGCTTGATCCAAAACTTTTATGGCCCCGAAAAAGTTTTTAATGGTCAAAGTTAATTCAACACTGTTTCCTGTATGTGGTCCACTCAAGATTTGTATATACCTTAGTTTTGATCTCATACTATAAAATGATCTAAAGAAATAGATAGATGACATTGATGAAACACATAGATCATGGTGGGCCCACAGAGCACCGACCACTAGCCATTGGCTGGTGTCAGTGAGAGTAGTCAATCCGTTTCCGCAAAAGACCCTTCTGCGGCATCAGATTGGCTAAGTTGAGTAGCGAGACTATTATTGAATTTGTGGCCCCACTTTAATATATGTTTTGTATTAACCTCGTCCATCCACATGGAAGATCATTTTAGGGTGAAATTCAAAGAATGAGTCACATCTAAAGCTCCAGTGGACCCCACTACAAAAAACAGTGGGGAGAGTGATGCCACCCTTAAAACTTCTAAAGGCCACAAAAAGTTTTCAATCAAGCTTTTATTTATATTTTCCCTTCTTTAAAAATGGATGAACGGAATGGATGAAACACATACATCATGGCGGGGCCCATAGAGCACCTACCACCAGCCACGCCAATCTGTACCGGGAAATCAGATTACGTACTGAGTAAACAAAGTTAGGCCCGCCATGATGTTTTTTCAAAATTCAACCTGTTTAAAAGTTAACAAAGACATTAAAGAAGGGAAAATATAAATATAGGCTTGATCGAAAACTTTTTATGGCTTTTAGAAGTTTTTAACGGTGGCGTCTTCCCCACTATTTTCTATAGTGGGGTCCACTGGAGCTTTGGATGTGACTCATTCTTTGGATTTCACTCTAAAATGATCTCTCCAGATAGATGGACGGCGTGGATATAAAACATATATCACGGTGGGGCCACAAATTCAGTAGCAGTCTACCTCCTCAACTCGTCATTAGCCGATCCGCGCCCAGCAAGGATCTCTTGTGGTGAGAATTAGATTGCACTAAGATATCCTGCGGGATGGTTCGCAGGAGACCGGGACTCTCTCTCTCTCTCTCCATATATATATATATATATATATATATATATATATATATATATATATATATATATGGAGAAACGCTTAACTATGCACTAGTTCGCACGTCATTATGTGTGAACCTTGCTATCAATCGTCGAATAAGGCAGACGGTCTAGATGAAGGTGCTCTTAGGGCGAGGATGAAAGCACTCTTAGGGCAAGTTTAAGCAAGCTAGCGAGTTTCTTTCTCTGGCACGCCTCTTCACCCTATTTTCTAACTCTCCGAAGGATGTGATAGAAGCCTTTCACATAAAGTTCTTCCGCTGGAAACCTAAATGAGACCCACCATGATGTTTTTGAGAAATCCAATCCATCCATCCATTTTGTGAGATTGTTTTAGGACACGAGGCTAAAAATGAGCAGGATACAATACTCAAGTGGGCCGAAAACGTAAAGAATGAACACACATAGTTGAAATATTGGGGCTCAGAAGCTTTGAATTAGGCTAATATTTGTGTTTTCAGTTCATCTTAGTGGTAATGACATTAAGAACGATATGGATGGCATGTAAACATCACTGTCGACCCCAGGGAGGTTTCAATGGTAGAAAGTTCTCTACTCGCTTTTTCCTTTTGTTTGGCTCACTTAAGTCTTGCATCCTGCTAATTTTTTGTCTTAGGTCCTAAAATGAGCTCAAAAAATAGATGGACGGGGTAGATTTCTCAAAAACATCATGGTGGGCCCCACCTAGGTTTCCAGTGGGCAAAAGGCTTTCGCAGGAAATCTGCGTCTGAAAAAAGCGCGCTGAGGATTTCCTACAAAAGCCTTTCGCGGGAAGTTCCTGTGCTGGAAACCTAAGTGGGACCCACTGTGATGTTTTTGAGAAATCCAATCTGTCCATCCGTTTTGTAAGATCATTTTAGGACATGAGGCAAAAAATGAGCAGGATACAATACTTAAGTGGGTCGAAAATGTAAGGAATGAACATAGTTGAAATATTCCTTGGGCTCAGAAGCTTTGAATCATGCTAATATTTGTGTTTTTCATTCATCTCAGTGGTAATGACATTATGAACTGTATGGATGGCATGCAATTATCACTGTCGACCCCAGGGAGGTTTCAACAGTAGAAAATTCCCTACCTACCTTTTTCCTTTAGTTCGACCCACTTGAGTCTTGCATCCTGCTAATTTTTTGTCTTAAGTCCTAAAATGAGCTCAAAAAATGGATGGACGGGGTAGATTTCTCTAAAACATCATGGTAGGCCCCACTTAGGTTTCCAGCGCGTAAAAGGCTTTTGCAGGAAATTTGAGTCTGAAAAAACTGCGCTGCGGATTTCTTGCCAAAGCCTTTCGCAGGAAGTTCCTACGCTGGAAACCTAAGTGGGACCCATTGTGATGTTTTTGAGAAATCCAATCTGTCCATCCATTTTGTGAGATCATTTTAGGAGATGAGGCCAAAAATGAGCAAGATACAATACTCAAGTGGGCCGGACACGTAAGGAATGAACGCACGCAATTCAAATATTCTTGGGGCTCAGAAGCTTTGAATTAGGCTAATATTTGTGTTTTCCATTCATCTCAGTGGTAATGACATTATGAATGGTATGGATGACATGTAAACATCACTGTTGACCCCAGGGAGGTTTCAACAATAGAAAATTTCATACCCACCTTTTCCTTTAGTTCGGCCCACTTGAGTCTTGCATCCTACTAATTTTTTGTCTTAGGTCCTAAAATGCGCTCAAAAATGGATGGACCGGGTAGATTTCTTATAAACATCATGGTGGGCCCCACTTAGGTTTCCAACGTGTGAAAGAATTTCACTGGAAATCTGCGTCCGAAAAAACCGCTCTGTAGATTTCCTGTGAAAGCCTTTCACAGGAAGTTCCTGCGCTGGAAACTTGAGCAGGACCCACTATGATATTTTTGAGAAATCCAATCCGTCCATCTGTTTTGTGAGATCATTTTAGGACATGAGGCCAAACATGAATTGGATAAAAAACTTAAGTGGGCCACACTAAAGGAAAAGCTAGGCAGGGAATTTTCTACCGTTGAAACCTCCCTGGGGTCGACAGTGATGTTTACATGCCATCCATACCGTTTGTAATGTCATTACCACGGAGATGAATTGAAAACACAAATATTAGCCTGATTCAAAGCTTCCGAGCCCCAAGAATATTTCAACTGTGTGTTCATTCCTTACGTTTTCGCCCCGCTTGAGTATTGTATCTTGCTCATTTTTGGCCTCATGTCCTAAAATGATCTCACAAAATGGATGGACGGATTAGATTTCTCAAAAATATTATGGTGGGTCCCACTTGGGTTTTCAGCGGAAGAACTCATGTGAAAGGCTTCCGCCACATCCTTTGGAGAGTTAGAGAATAGGGTGAAGAGGTGAGCCACAGAAGGAAACTCGCTCGCTCAAACTCGTGCCTTCATCCAGACCGTCTGCTTTATCCGATGGTTAATATCAAGGTTCACACGTAATGACGTGCGAACCGGTGTGTAGCTGAGCGTCTCTCTCTCTCTCTCTCTCCCTCTCTCTCTCTCTATATATATATATATATATACACCTTCCTTTACTTATTTTTGTATTGTTGATTATACATATCCTATACTCTAGTTTTGATGTAGAAATCTGGTTAGCCTTCCTAGGAACTTCGTGTACCTGCACAAGGGATGGACAAAGGAGACCCTGGCTAATACAGGGGATCCTCTGATGCTTAAGTCTAGTAGGGAATCTGGGTCTAGTCAAGAAATGGGTTTTAGGCTAGAAATTGTGCGTACCTTTTACCATTAGAGGTGCTTATATTTATAGTTGAGGAGAGGCGATGGCGTAGGAGAGATCTCCCTGTGTAGCAGGGATGTGTTGTAGTAGGATTCGAGTTTTGTATATGTCATGGGGGTCTTCCAGGATTCTCGGTGAAGATCTCAAGCGGATCTCCATGTCGACTGTCCTCCTAGATTCTTGGTTAGGATGTCGCGTAGATATCGCTGAGACCAGGTTGGACCTGGTGGAATGAGAGTCGGGTTGACCTGGGATTGTGTCGACCTGGGGTCGCGCTGACCTGGGATTATACTGGTCAGAGGTGCGAAAGTTGGGCTTCCATTGGTGACGGGTGGATCGGTGTATCTTCCGACCTAATGATAAGAGATCGAGCTCAACCTTAGTTTATACTCGGTCATGGGTTGAGAGTCAAGCCTTTAGTTGCATTTGTCACTGTAACGCCCTGAAAATCGGGGGTCGAGTATGAACTCAACTCCCGAGTTCCAACGCATCACTTATGCAACATACACAATGATGGTTAAATGTTGTCTGAGTTAGCGCAATAAACATGAATGAGATTATACCAAAGCAGTAATTCATACTCCAGATCAGTTGTATAAAAGCAAGCGGAAGACTGACTGTATATATATGTATGTAAAGAAACAAAATAAATGATTCATTATCCAGAGTATGAATCCTTCTGAGTCACAATATACATGTCTGTGTAATAAACAAAATGTCAAAATAACTAAATACAATCTACGTAAAACCCATCGATCCGGCACCTAGTCGAAGCCGCCAAATAATCGCATATACGAGAACTCCTCCTGGTCCTCGTCGTAATCGGGCTCCGCCTCCAGAATGGTCGGATCGCCTAAACCTGAGACAGAGTCTGGTTGGTGTACGCAACACCGTCCCGTAACGTGGGAGTGAGTAGCTAACTCAGTGGAATAGTAAGATATAAGTTATCATGTTACCAATACAGTCAAGCAGTAATGATAAAGCAGTAAATCAAACACTCCTAGTTACTCTGATTAATGCAAGTATGAATGCAGTTATGATGGATGCCCTCTCCGACGTACTCCCTCAAGCGACACCATCTCACGTTCGCGCATGCTTACATCCCACAGTGCTCCACATCTTCCAGGCACATGCGATGCATGATGAGTATGATTACCGAGTTTTTAATTAATTCATTTCAAACAAAACAGGATTGGGAAACTAAGGTACCTCCTTGTATCATATCCAAACATGATCCAATCTAGGGTCGTCATCCTAGTTAATATCGACGATGGTGTGTTTTCTAGGTCTCTGCAGAGGCCGCCAGGGTCATTACGCACAAAGGTTGCACCACTCCCCATCACCCCTTAAACGATTCATCACGATACAACTATACGTAAACAGCCTAGTTCATACTCTATATATCGCGGCGAACCCTAAGGCACGCCGCAACTTCAGAGTATGCTCGCGGTCACTACAAAGGGTCGCTGTGGTCAGTACACACAAAGATTGCACCACTCCCCCATCACCTTATCAGTGTAGGCCGACAGCGCGAATATAGTGTCCCATACCACCATAATCGGCTCACGAGTAGAGTTGCTCACTGGTCACTACGGGGAGGCACGTAGCCCCAGCGTAGGCCGACAGCTCGACCACGGTGTCCCATACCACCATGCCCGGCTCATGAGTCTTAGCGGATCGAGGTACCATGGTTAACGGGATTTTTCACTGGTAAGTTTGGTACCCTAGGTTCAAGCATTAGCGACCAAACATGGTGAACATACATAAACACATCGGTTTGCTTGACGAGCCTGACTATCTCGAGCGCACCACAAGTTGAGCGATATGGAGCGCAAAAGCACTCCGTGTGGCCAACCACTATCGCCAACCGAAGTACGACTCGGGTTCGCCAGACACGTCCGTTGTGGCGATATGAACCTCAGCCACAACCGTAAATCTGTACGCATGTTTGGACTATAGGCATAGTCCCAAACTCAATCAGTTGTGAAGCATGGAGTAAAGCATAAGGCAAAGCATGTATTATAAAGCATGAAATAAAGCATGTTATAAGGCATGTTGTAAAGCATGTTGTAAAGCATGTTATCAAGCATGTTATAAAGCATGTTATAAAGCACTATACACACAGGGATACAAATACCTAGAGTTCATAGGTGAGTGGTTAGAGTGATCAACCACATGGAGAGTGTCATATGTGACACTAAGGTAACCGAGAATCCCATCTCAAAGATCTACCTAAGATTCTAACACTTAAGCACTTACACTCACAAGTGATTCCACCAACACTTGGAATGCATAGTTCAACATACATGACGTATGCTAGGGAAGTGTGTACTAGGGTTGTCCCTTTACCGAGCTAGTATTTTATACATATACATCCTATTCATACAGCAAATAAACATAGCAAACACATCAGCAAATTTTATACGTATAGGGTACTTTCACGTATACCCAATTTCGACATACATAGTGTTTACAAAGGAACATAGGTTTCGGCAATTCCTTTCGCCAAGCTAGTATTTTAATCATATATTGTATAATCATACATTAAATACATATGTCAAACATTATTCCAAAAGAAATACGTATACGGTATTTCTACAATACGTATTTTCAACATACGGCACATTTACAAAGGAACATATATTTTGGCGATCTCTTTCGCCAAACTAGTATTTTATTCATATGTTATATAAATAAACATTAAATAAACATGTCAAACAATTATCCAAAAAAAATACGTATACGGTATTTCTACGTATACCTAGAATATGTGAAATTCCATATTTCACACCGTTAATCAAAACAGGAAACGGAAAGCACTTTGTACATGTGCAATTGCAAGCAGATCATGGATCTACCATTATCTGACATTGAAAGCGTTGAAAACCGTAACTTATAAGCTTAAAGTCCTCACCTTTGCCTTTGGAAACGGAATAAATCAGCAAGGGTGATGGATCTTCCGTCTACGGCCGATTTCTAGCCTAAAGAGCGGAATCGGTTAGTCGGTATACACCCTACCTCAATTCCACATCAAATCAGACCTAGGGTTAGGTTTTCTTACCTTCAAATGAGGCGGAAAACACCGGGAGAACGCCGAGAATAAGGCGGTGTAGGCCGTGTAGCAATCCAGTGCAAGTGGAGGAAGATCGGCAACGATCTCCAAGTCCTTCTCTCTCTTTTCTCTCTCTCCCTCTAGGGTTTCTCCCTAAATTCGTATGGCTGTGAGAGGGGCTGCTCTAAGCCCCTTTTATAGCCTCAAACATTACGAGAATAGACTTAGGTTCATGGGGTACTGCTTACATAGGATATTCGGCGCTTTTCCAGCTCAAAAGGGGAGTTCTGGTAGCCCTCTTTGAACCAAACGTCAGACTTAAGCTCACCACCAATGGATCTACGTGGGATTACATTTTTGACTCATTCGGATACGTAGATCACACGTGGCGGACCACTTTCAGTTCGACGGTCAGTGGGCCACGATCAGAAATTCCAAGTACATGTAAATGTTCCTGAAATTTTTCTTAATCCGAGGGTGTAATTTGGTCCGATTCGACGGTCGGGTTGCTTATCTTGACGCGTCAACGAACGATGCTTGAGATCACTATTCCAGATATTTATTTCGGCTTGTGAATAGTGTTTTTCACACTACCTCGCTCTGATTCGAAACGAATGGCCGTGGAATATCGGATAAGGCTAATTTTTGAGATGATTGTTAAGCCCAGTGGGGCGGTCCTAGTTCCTTAACTTCGGGTTAATCGGAATCCCGAGGTGCGATCTAGACCTAATAGTAAGTTTCGTTTCATTCCCGAGAGCAGACGGGGAATGAGTTTGGTTCTAAACTTTAGGGTAACCTAGCGTCAATGACTCTGCAAGTTTTGGGTCTTGCAGATCGTATTTAAAGCGATCCTAACGGATTTCATAGCTAATGGAGTTTAATACTTAGTTAACTTTGTTAAATTTCTAAAGGATTTAATCCTATGTGATTCCTGGTCGAGGTGGTACTCGACCCAATGTACGGAATTTTTCAGGTCGTTACAATCTACCCCCCTTAAACAAAAAATTTCGTCCTCGAAATTTATACCTGTTCGTACTCCTCGAGAATCTGAGGGTAGTTCTTCCTGACCTCAGCCTCAGTCTCCCAGGTAGCTTCCTCCTCAGAATGATGTGTCCAAAGTACCTTCACAAGTGGGATGACCTTGCTACGCAGTACCTGCTCCTTCCTGTCAAGGATGCGCGTCGGCGCAACTCATATGTCGCATCCTCGCTCAACCCAGACTGTACTGCTCCCATCGATGATATGCGAAGGATCGGGAACATACTTCTTCAAAGCATAGATACATGAAATACGTTATGTACGAAGCAAGTGGTGTAGGCAAGGCGAGACGATACGCCACATCACCCACTCGATCCAAGATGTCGAAATGGACCGATGAACCTCGGTGTGAGCTTCCCCTTCTTCCCAAACCGAAGGACTCCTTCATAGGGGAAACCCGAAGGAACACATGATCACCAACCTCGAACTCCGGCGGTCGCCGCCTCGTATCGGCGTAACTCTTCCGTGCGCTCTGCTTGCCGTGAGTAATCGACGCCGATAATGTCTACCTTCTCTCGTAGTCGCTGTACCAACTCGGGCCAATCAAAGCTACGCTCTCCAACCTCGCGCCCAACGGTGCGGTGTGCTCTACAAGGTCGACCATATAGAGCCTCATATGGCGCCATGCCAATCGTCGCTGGAAGGCTTTGTTGTTGTAGGCGAACTCTGCGTACGGAAGACGGTCGTCCCAACTGTCCTTGAAGTCCAACACACACGCTCGCAACATATCCTCCGAGACTCGATTCACTCGCTCTGTGCGCCCATCGGTCCCGAGGATGAAGCTTAACGCTTGAACTTCAACTTCACACCCATCGCCTCCCGGATACGAGTCCGGAAGATGGATGTGAACCGCGTGTCTCGTGTCCCGACACAATCTCCAAGGGAACTCCGTGCGGACGGACGATCTCCCGATATACAATCTAGCTTGGCTCATCTGCGAGTTCGTAACTCTGATAGGGAGGAAATGGGCCGATTTGGTCAACCGGTCCACAATCACCCAAATGGAATCGTGCCCCTTCCTCGTCTTCGGCAACCCTGATATGAAGTCCATGGAGATGAAGTCCCACTTCCACTCCGCTATAGGCATGGGCTGAAGCAGTCCAGGAGGTCGGCGATGTTCTGCCTTGACCTGCTGGCATGTCAGGCATCGAGACACATACTCAGCAATGTGGGCCTTCATGTTATCCCACCAATACGTCCGTCTCATATCCTGGTACATCTTCGTGCTACCAGGATGCATCGCAAACTTCGAGTTATGGGCAGACTCGAGAAGCTCGCGTCTCAAGTCAGGCACATCTGGGACACATAGGCGGCCACGGAACCGTAAACCCCCATCAGATCCAACTCTCCACTCGGAGTCCACAGCGTCGCTAGCCTGCTCTCGGCTCAGACCAGCCGTGCATCGCCCTCTTGGGCCTCAACAATCCTGTCGTCAATAAGTGGCCGCACCCGAATGTGCGCAACACACTCAAATGGCTCCTCGACAGTGAGTCTCTGCTCGAAGTCCCGCACAAACTCTACCATATCCCACTCGGCTATCATCAGCGGTCTGCAAATGCAATCGCCTTCTTGCGGCTCAACGCGTCGTCGCCACAAGGTTCGCCTTGCCAGGATGGTAGGAAACCTCGAACTTGAAGTCCTTCAAGAGTCTCCATCCATCGGCTTTGTCTCATATTCAAATCTCATTGCGTGAATATGTATTTAAGGCTCTTGTGGTCGCAGAAAAAGCTTGAACTCCTCACCATAGAGGTAATGTCTCCAGAGCTTCAATGCAAAGATGACAGCCGCCAACTCCAGGTCATGTGTAGGGTAATTCTCCTCGTGCTTCCTTAATTGTCTCGAGGCATACGATATCACCCTATCTTTCTGCATCAACACACAACCCAAACCAACGCGAGACGCGTCAGTATACACCGTGTATTTCACCCCTTGCTCTGGCAATACTAGCACAGGGGCGGACGTCAACTTGTCCTTCAGCTCCTTAAAAGCTGCCTCCGCCTTCTCATTCCAGGCGAACTTCAGGTCCTTTCGAGTCAGCTGAGACAAGGGCCTGGCGATCTTCGAGAAATCCCGAATGAAACGTCTGTAGTACCCAGCCAGGCCAAGGAAACTCCTCACCTCGAACCGGTCAGGCCGGTCAGCCGCCAATCTGAACCGCAGCTACCTTAGCAAGGTCCACTGCTATCCCATCCTTGGACACTACATGTCCCAGGAACTTGACTTCCTCCTGCCAGAAGTCGCACTTCTTGTATTGCGCAAACAACTGGTTCTTCTTCAGTGTCTCCAATACCGCTCGCAAGTGCTCCTCGTGCTCCTCCCGACTCGTGGAGTATATCAAGATGTCATCGATAAAGACGATGACGAATCGGTAAAGGAAGGGCCGAAATACCCGGTTCATCAGATCCATGAACACGGCTGGTGCGTTCGTCAGACCGAACGACATCACTAAGAACTCGTAGTGCCCAAAGCACGTCCTGAAGGCTGTCTTCTGCACGTCCTCCTCTCTCACGCGCAACTGGTGGTACCCTGACTGGAGATCAATCTTCGAGAAATACTTCGCCCCTCTCAACTGATCGAACAGATCGTCAATCCTGGGCAAAGGATACTTGTTCTTCACCGTGACCTGGTTCAACCTACGGTAATCAATACACAACCGTAGCGACCCGTCCTTCTTCTTCACGAACAACACAGGTGCTCCCCAAGGAGACACACTAGGTCGAATAAAACCTCTCTCTACAAGTACATCAATCTGTGTCCGCAGCTCCTCCATCTCACAGGGAGGCATACGATACGTAGGCAACGAGATGGGCGTCGCACCGGCGTAAGATCTATCGTAAAATCAATCTCACGCCGAGGAGGTAAACCCGGGATAGTCTCAAACACGCCCGCACGCCAAGTCTCGAACCACCGGCGTACTATCTCTTTGTCGGACCATCGGTCGGCACAAGCAAAGCGAAGATAACAATCAACTCGACAGGGCCAACCGAATCGCACCGGAAAGTGAAAGGCATGCCGTCGGGTCCATAGGCCGTCACGATCCGAGTGTCGCAATCTACCTCCGCCCTCATCCTGGTGAGCCAATCCATGCCAAGTATAACGTCGTAGTGCCATAGCGGAGCAACAATAAGGTCGACGAGCACTGTGCTGCTACCCAAAACTACCGAGCAACCCTCACATAATCGTGTGACATCCGAACAGGTCCCGGTAGCCGTAGTGAGTCTCATTCCCTTAGTGGGAATCGTATGCAAAGATAGGCGCTTCACCGCCCCACAAGAAATAATAGAAGTAGTGGACCCAGTGTCCACCAATAAAGAGACGGGAGTGTCGTGAATAAAAGCCGTACCCTCGAAAGCCGTCGGAGCTGGAACCGACGTCTCAGGTGCCTCAGCCACGAGAGTATGAACGCGAGCCTGCTGCTGGCGGTTCGGCTGAGGAGCCAAGGGTCGCTGTGGCGGCCTGAAGCGCGGCACAGGAGGTCGGAAGGAAGGATGTGCCGGGGCATGCTGTAGCGGTGGAGCTGATATGGCCTGTGGGCGAGAACGGCCCATCATCTGTGGCGGAGAGAACCCACTGTCCTTCATCCGCGCGAAGCAACTCCCAATAAGATGACCCTGTTTCCCGCAGTATGTGCAGGTCACAACAGGGCGCCTCGCCTGAGCCCCTGGCGCTGCGATCCTAGGAGGCGAGTCAACACGAGGCCTCTTGCCTAAAATAGGCATGCTCTGTATCTCCTGCCGTGGCCTCGCAACCATAGTGCCACGTGATCGGGCCAACCGGTCCACATCTGCTCTGCCGTCATAGACATGTGAACCAATCTTTGCATATGTGGGTATAGTGAGGCAAAGATATCTTTGACCGTATCTCCGGTCCGCAAGCCCAATGAAAACCGACGCATCCGCATCTGCTCCGTCCACTAGTATAGTCGGGACAAAGCGGCCCAACTCGGTGAAGCGGTGCTCGTACTCTGTAATAGTCATGCCTCCTCGCCCGAGGCGCGGAACTCGTCCTCCCGCTCATGTCGGTAAGTCGGCGGGTAATATTTCTCATGGAACCGAACTCAAACGCCTCCCGGTCCATACGTAGTCTACTGCGCGAGACCCACAACACACCTGTCCCACCATAAACTCGCCTCTCTCTCAAACATAAAGGCGGCCGGCTCCACCTGCTCGCCTCGAGCAATGCGATCATCAAAGCATCTTTGAGATGCGGTCAAGCCAAAACTCGCCTCCTCGGGCCTATGAGTGCCCATGAACGAAGGAGGCCTCAGCGCCGAAACCGCTCGAGTAGACGGCGCGTGCGACATCTCCGGTAGGAGGCACCACGGGTGGAGGTAGGGGCACATCCTCACACCGAGCGGGAGGCTCGGGGGTGCCCGGCAGACAAACAGGGAGTCGTGGGTGGAGTCGCACTACCACCACGTGACAAGGCCTCGGCCGATAGTGGCCATAAGGCCGACGGCGATCTTTCGCTGGCTGTCATGTCTGCTGCTGCTTCTGCTTTGCATCTGCTGCTTTTCTTCTTCTGCCGCATCTCTTCTTCTTTGCATCATCATCATCATTTTGCTCAAACCTATCGGTCGGCGGAGCGACACAGGAGTCATCTTTACGCTTGAGACGATGATGGCCGGAACTGCTCACGGACGGGGGGCGTGTATGGTGGCAACCCGCCAGCAGGACCAGTAGGGGGCTGATCGGAACCCAACCCACGGTCCGTGATCAGGGTCGAATATTACATATCAGACCCCAGTAATTGCTTGATTTTACATACATGATAATGTTTAATGCCAGATTTTAATCGTGTTTTTGTTACAGGAGGAAATTAGGAGCGTGTATTGAAAATTAATGTTAAAAGCATGGAATTAACGTTTCGAAGTCACCAGAGCACGGGATGGACTCCAGAGAACCAATGGTGACGATTTTACACGCCTGGGATTTGAGGAAAGCAAGCCAAAGGGGCCCGAAAAGGGTCTAGAATGCAAGATCACATGGTTCCCGCCATCAGATCAGTTCAAAACTTCATATATGGGATGAGGGCCATAAATTAACCGTACGTATTAACTTTCAGCCATTGATGATCTTGGGAAGTGCCCCAACTGACAAATCACCTACAAATCGCTGATTTCAGGCCCACGATAACAGGATATGTCTCAACTTTGGTCCCAACCCGTTAATTAGGAGATAAAGCGGATGGTCGGATCAGATTTACGAAAAACATTACGGTGGGCCTTGTATGTATGGTGTGTGCATGGAGCGCGGGTGTAGCAGCGCCACCGGACCGCCGGACGGTCGGCGCTCGCGCCCGACCCGAGCGTCGTCACCCCGAAACGCGTCCGCGTTCCGGCGTCCGCGGAGAACCGACCGGCATTGTCGGCGGTTGTGGGTCCCACCTAGTGTCCATTGGACAATCCAAACCGTCCATCGCTTCCCTAGGCGGCGGTTGCCCTCGCCTAGGTGGCAAAAATTGGAATAAAAATTATATCGATCTGGCCGTACAAACGCGGGATGGACGGTGGGACGAAAGATCACGTGGGGCACCAGAATCCACCTCAAAACTAGTAAATTCTTACCGATTTTTGAGTGAATCTCATGAACGAAGTAGATTTCTCAAAGACATTGCAAGTGGGACCCACCATCACGTCACGCGCCGGTTGGCGTCCGCGTAACGCACGGCCGCCGGCCGATTTTCCGAATATTGTGGGCCCCGCTCATCAACCTTCCGGAAGATCCGAGCCGTCCATCGCGTAGAGGGCCACGAGAACTACAAAACCATGCTGATCTTTCACTCCCATGCGTACACACGTGCGAGATACAGAGGCCACAAAAGGGGTACCCGGCGACGTTCAAATCGATCTTTTGAGATTTCTTCGTGGGCACGCCAATGGATCTTCAAAATCACCCATTCTTGATGAAATTTCGTCCTGAATCCAATGGACGGGATAGATTTTCCGAAAACACCTCTGTGGGGCCCACCGATCACGGTTGCGAAAATCGCACTTCCGAGTCCGTCTACGACTACGCCACTGATTCCACCATCCAGCAGCTATAAAGGGAAGTTTTGGACGTGGGGAAGTCATTCAGATCCGAGGGAATTGGAGATCCAGAGCCGGGGAGAGAGAAAGAGAAGAAAGAGAAGGAAGAAGAGAGAGAGATTGTTCGGTTTGGTGTTTTGATTTTATGAATTTTATTTAATATTTTTATGGATTTCATGGGTCACTAATCTCTCGGCTAGAGGTGAGATGAAGCCCCTAATTTGATCACTCTTGTATTGGTTGATTTACTTTGAATTTTATTTAATTTGTTTCTTTCTCGAGTGGGCTTTATGGGTTTAAATTCCATACTTCTCCATCTATGAACTTGACCAAAGTATAGATGGATGTTGTTTGGATGCTTATTACAGTGCTTGGGTCGATCAAGAACAGGTTTCCTATAGAGGAAGGAACAGGGTGCTTTAATGAATTTTGCATACCATGTGCCCACCAAGGACATGGGATGTATTGTTCATGGCATTGCTTAAAGGAATTAGACAGTCTGTATGCCCGATTTAGGACACAGATTGTGCTTTCTCTATTTAAGTGGTATCAATCAAGGTCAAGGTGAATCAGCAGACAAAACAAGGGTTAGGATAATTAGGGGTGGATTCGAAAGTCCTAGTGCTCTCTCTCTGATTGAATTTTCTTCCTTGTTCTTAATTGTTTTTCCTAAAATTGTGATTAGCAGTTTAGTTCATTATTCATTGGATTAGTTAAGAAGAATCATAGATTTGAATTGTGACAACCAGTCCTTGTGGGATTCGACCTCGATCTTACCGAGTTTATTACTACATCACAACCCTATACTTGGGGAGTGAACAAGTTTTTGGCGCCGTTGCCGGGGACTGTTTCGGTCCAAATTGAATTTAGGATTCTCTCTTATCATAATTCATAGCTTAGGATTTTACTAACTTAGGTTAAAGTCTTAATTTTATTTTATTTTATTTTTAGAAATTAACCGTTGCTTAGGATTTTTTCTAACATTATTTTAGGAAACCTAAATTTATTTATTTATTTTTTTTTACAGGAATTGAGGAAGGAAGCTACTAAGTGAAGGAGGAACATCTTAAATTTTCTGACATCATTCATCTCCTTTTCCGGGTTCTTTCTTCCCATTCTTACTTACATAGTTTTAACTTGTTTTAAAATCTCATAGTTCTAGGTCTAGTTTTATTTCTCTTTGGTTGCATCTTAGTTTAGTTTTTCATTCTTCCATTGCAATAACATAGTTTATGCTAGGACGTAGATCTCTGAATATAGAACTAGCACCGTTTGATCCTGAAATAGAAAGAACACTGCGTGAAAGATTGAGAAATAATTCTGTTGAAATGGCGAATGAGACCGAAGTTAAGGCTCTCAAAGATTATTCAGCTCCTGTCCAATTTAATGCACCTTCATGCATAGTGTTGCCAACCACTACGGCAGCACACTTTGAACTTAAACCTGCAGTCATACAATTGCTGCCATCCTTTTATGGATTGGACAAGGAGGACCCATATCATCATGTGAAAGAATTCTTAGACATTTGCTCCACTTTTAAGTTCCAAAACTTCTCAGACGATTCGATCCGCCTACGCCTGTTTCCTTTTTCTTTGAAGGATAAGGCGAAGGCATGGTTGAATTCTCTAGAAGTTGGATCTATCACTACATGGGACCAACTGTCTAAGAAGTTCTTAAACAAGTTCTTCCCCGTTCACAAAACCAATGCCCTCCGTAGAGAAATTACTAACTTCACACAAAAAGAGGGCGAGCACTTTCATGAATGTTGGGAACGATGGAAGGACTTGCTTCTTAAATGTCCTCACCATGGTTTTGAGAAGTGGCAACAAGTGCAATACTTTTATGACGGTCTGACACCCCAGAACCGTCGCATGGTTGATGCCACCAGTGGAGGGTCCTTCATGACCAAAAGCGATACCGAAGCATGGAAATTCTTTGAAACCTTGTGTGAAAACTCCCAGCAATGGGACTATTCAGATAGAGGTGAAAAAAATTTCCAACCACAAAAGAGAGGTGGTATATATGAGATAGGAGTCGTGCCAGAGTTGTGCGCCAAACTTGATAACCTGACAAAGAAAGTTGATGCTCTGGTATTAAATAATGGACCTCCACAAACAGCTCAAGTGGAGGCATGTGCCACATGTTCTAGTCCTGCCCAGTCTTGTCCATCTGGGGCAGCATCCCCAGAACTTCTCTCTGAACAAGTTCATGCTATGAACACTTTTCAAAAACCTGGGAATGATCCTTACTCGAACACATACAACCCAGGGTGGGCTAGGCATCCAAATTTTTCTTGGGCAAAGGGACCACATCAAGGAGGACCATCTGGAAATCCTCCCATGCAACCGCACCTCCAAGTTGGCAGTCAACAAATTCCACAATATCAACAACTGCCTACACAATCAAGGAACCCATCTCTTGAGGATACACTTCATCTTTTCATGCAGAGTTCTCTCCAATTCCAAAAAGATACCCAAACAAACCTTATTGGCCAACCAAGAAAGCTTACATGCAAATGCACAATCCATTGCTAAGCTGGAAATACAAATGGGTCAACTAGCTGCCACATTGAGTGAGAGAGAAAAGGGCAAGTTACCTAGCCAACCTGAGGCTAACCCAAAGGGACAGTATGAGATTGGCTCTAATTCCAACCAAAGGCAATATCATGAGCAAGCCAAATCAATCATTACCCTTAGGTCAGGCAAGCAGATTGATAACGGAATAGAGATGCCTGGGATGATTCAAATTCTAAAACAAAAGATCAAGATGAAGCAAAGGGACACACCAATGCATCCAAAGTCCAAGAGCCCTCTGACTCTCCAAGAGTCACTAATGTGCCACCGTACGTGCCCAAAGCACCTTTTCCTGAACGTCTGGCACCAATAAAGAAAAGAAATAATTTTGATGAAATCTTGGATGTGTTTCAAAAAGTGCAAGTCAACATCCCGTTGCTTGACGCTATTAAACAAGTTCCTGCTTACGCTAAGTTTCTGAAAGATTTATGCACTCAAAAGCGTAAGCAGAATGTTCATAAGAAGGTCTTCATTGCAGAGCAGCTCAGCTCCATGATTCAACATAACACTCCTCCTAAATTTAGGGATCCAGGAGCTCCCACCATCTCTTGCGGCATAGGAGATCATAAGATCGGGAAAGCATTGCTTGATTTAGGGGCGAGTGTTAATTTGTTACCTTATTCGGTTTATGAGCAGCTAGGACTTGGCGAGTTGAAACCGACTAAGGTAACATTACAACTGGCTGATAGATCTGTCAAGGTGCCCCGGGGTGTTATTGAAGATGTGTTAATTCAGGTTGATAAATTTTATTTTCCAGTGGATTTCATAGTCATTGATACTCAGCCTGTTCAGAATCTTCATAGTCAGATCCCAGTCATTTTGGGTCGTCCATTTTTGGCCACATCTAATGCTATTATAAATTGCCGGAATGGAGTTATGAAATTGTCCTTTGGTAACATGAATATTAAACTCAATGTTTTTAATGCAGGACAACAATCCGCAGATTTGGATGACATATTTGAAGTGGACATGATCGAGAGCCTTGTGCAGGACTCCTTCCGTACATCTTATGAAGATCCACTTGAGACCTGCTTAGCACAAGCTGGCATGGACTTTGACATCGATAGTCCCATCCATGAAGTCAATGCACTGCTCGACTCTACTCCTATCTTGGAGACTGAAAAATGGAGAGCGAAAGTGGAACCTCTTCATCTCTCTGAGACGCCTCCTGACAGCACAGTTTCGAACTCTGAGAAGACAAAGGCGAGCAGGCTGCTTAATTTTCTTAGAACATATAAGGCAGCAATTGAAAGGAAGATAGTGAAAATACAGGGAGTATGCCCCACGATATGCATGGATCATGTGGAAATGTCGCGTGAATCTGCAAGGGAAGCATGTTCCTCACATGGAAGAAGTCGTGCGAGCGAAGTTCTTAAATTATTTGTGACAGTGTCGATTACCTCCTTGCGAGATAGCACAACTCATGGGAACTCACATCACACCTCGTCTGGGATCGGTTAATTAAGGTATTGAGGTAATTACTTTGACGGACCTTGGTTATAACGATTATTTCATTCATGGTCCGTTCTTGTCTGGTGAAGACGTTAAACTTAGCGCTCTGGGAGGCAACCCACTTTTTTACTTTCTTGTATTGCTTTTTCTTAGTTATTTCAATGTTTGTGGGTAACATTACTGCAAACCCTCACGAGACTACAACTCGTCCACTAGGGGTAACCTAGGGGTTTAAAGGCTTGTTGCATACGCTAAATGCAATCGAGAGCACCTGCGAAAGTGGTATAGGTAGGATCTTCTTTGATTTTTCTTTTTGTTATTTTTACTTCTGTTGATCTCTCTCTTGTGCTAACTTGCTTTTATGATGAAATTTTTTTTGAGAAAGCTTCTTGATTCTCCATCCAGGTACTATCTTTCCCTCACTCCTCTTTTCGTTGTCCCATGTGCATTGCTTGCTTATGTCTTTTACATTGAGGACAATGTAGATTTTAGGTTGGGGGTGGGAGATTAGGTTACCTAATCAGTATTTTCTTGGTCTTGAGAAAAATTTGTGAAAATTTTAAAAATTTTTTCTGGAATTTCTATTGAATTCAAAGTGATTTTGAAGGATAGTTGTGATTTTAACATTATAAGATACGTGATGGGTAACTTATGACTCTTGGATTTGGCCATCTGCTTGATTTCACAGTCAATTTTGAATTGTTAATCCATGATTAGAAGGTGTAAACATTGATTGAGCCATGATTTCCCATATCAGATCTCACTTGCACATTAAGTTTTCGGTTCGATATTAAATGGTAACTTGGTAATCATTAGGCATGAAAGGAACCAGCCTGAGAAATTTGTTAACGTCAGTTTATAAAGAAGAATTGAAAGAGTTAGTCACATAATCTTCACCATAGGTTTGCTCCCTATAGGTGTGGATTTGATTCTCCATAGTTGACATATGAAAAAAAAAAAAAAAAAAAAAAAAGTTAAGCGACAAGTTTTCGCCATAGGTTTGCTCCCTATAGGTGAGAATTTGATTTCCCTCAGTTGCGTTACTGCTCGTAAAGAAAATCAAAAGATGGTAACATGAAAAGTTAATCTGTGAGATAAGTGTTGGGTTCAAGCTTGATTGTCATGTATTACTAATGATATCATGAAATTGACTATTGGATCTCTTACTGATTGTAAGTCGAGATTACACTTTACATTCATGGAGCTCAATGTTTAGAATTATTCTAATTCATGGATTAATATTTTGAACTTGATTATGAAGTTTACTGTAAGCTTGATTCCAAGAGAAAAATTTCACACACCAATCATGAATCTTAGCTTTTTCACATCTCAGCTATCTGTTCACAAGTCATTTGAATTTACAAGAATTGTCTTTTATTTCTGAAATTATTTTTCGCATGTTTTGCTCGGGACTAGCAAAATGCTGGTTGGGGGTTGTGATCAGGGTCGAATATTACATATCAGACCCCAGTAATTGCTTGATTTTACATACATGATAATGTTTAATGCCAGATTTTAATCGTGTTTTTGTTACAGGAGGAAATTAGGAGCGTGTATTGAAAATTAATGTTAAAAGCATGGAATTAACGTTTCGAAGTCACCAGAGCACGGGATGGACTCCAGAGAACCAATGGTGACGATTTTACACGCCTGGGATTTGAGGAAAGCAAGCCAAAGGGGCCCGAAAAGGGTCTAGAATGCAAGATCACATGGTTCCCGCCATCAGATCAGTTCAAAACTTCATATATGGGATGAGGGCCATAAATTAACCGTACGTATTAACTTTTAGCCATTGATGATCTTGGGAAGTGCCCCAACTGACAAATCAGCCTACAAATCGCTGATTTCAGGCCCACCTGATAACAGGATATGTCTCAACTTTGGTCCCAACCCGTTAATTAGGAGATAAAGCAGATGGTCGGATCAGATTTCGAAAAACATTACGATGGGCCTTGTATGTATGGTGTGTGCATGGAGCGCGGGTGTAGCCGCGCGCACACCGGACCGCCGGACGGTCGGCGCTCGCCTGGCCCGACCCGAGCGTCGTCACCGAAAAACGCGTCCGCGTTCCCGGCGTCCGCGGAACCGACCGCCGTCGGCGGTTGTGGGTCCCACCTAGTGTCCAATGGACAATCCAAACCGTCCATCGGCTTCTGGGCGGCGGTTGCCCTCGCCAGGTGGCAAAAATTGGAATAAAAATTATATCGGATCCTAGCCGTACAAACGCAGGGATGGACGGTGGGACGAAAGATCACGTGGGCTGCACCGAATCCACCTCAAAACTAGTAAATTCTTACTGATTTTTTGAGCTGAATCTCATGAACGGAGTAGATTTCTCAAAGACATTGCGAAGTGGGACCCACCATCACGTCAGCGCCGGTTGGCGTCCGCGTAACGCACGGCCGCTGGCCGATTTTCCGAATTATTGTGGGCCCCGCTCGTCAACCTTCCGGAAGATCCGAGCCGTCCATCGCGTAGAGGGCCACGAGAACTACAAAACCATGCTGATCTTTCACTCCCATGCGTACACACGTGCGAGATACAGAGGCCACAAAAGGGGTACCCGGCGACGTTCAAATCTGATCTTTTTGAGATTTCTTCTGTGGGCCGCGCCAATGGATCTTCAAAATCACCCATTCTTGACTGAAATTTCGTCCTGAATCCAATGGACGGGATAGATTTTCCAGAAAACACCTCTGTGGGGCCCACCGATCACGGTTGCGAAAATCTGCACTTCGAGTCCGTCTACGACTCTGCCACCGATTCCAGCCATCCAGCAGCTATAAAAGGGAAGTTTTGGACGTGGGGAAGTCATTCAGATCCAGGGAATTGGAGATCCAGAGCCAGGGAGAGGAGAAAGAGAAGAAAGAGAAGGAAGAAGAGAGAGAGATTGTTCGGTTTGGTGTTTTGATTTTATGAATTTTATTTAATATTTTTTATGGATTTCATGGGTCACTAATCTCTCAACTAGGGCTTGAGATGAAGCCCTAATTTGATCAGCTCTTGTATTGGTTGATTTACTTTGAATTTTATTTAATTTGTTTCTTTCTCTGAGTGGGCTTTATGGGTTTAAATTCCATACTTCTCCATCTATGAACTTGACCAAAGTATAGATGGATGTTGTTTGGATGCTTATTACAGGTGCTTGGGTCTGATCAAGAACAGGTTTCCTATAGAGGAAGGAACAGGGTGCTTTAATGAATTTTGCATACCATGTGCCCAACCAAGGACATGGGATGTATTGTTCATGGCATTGCTTAAAGGAATTAGACAGTCTGTATGCCCGATTTAGGACACAGATTGTGCTTTCTCTATTTAAGTGGTATCAATCAAGGTCAAGGTGAATCAACAGACAAAACAAGGGTTAGGATAATTAGGGGTGGATTCGAAAGTCCTAGTGCTCTCTCTCTGATTGAATTTTCTTCCCTGTTCTTAATTGTTTTTCCTAAAATTGTGATTAGCAGTTTAGTTCATTATTCATTGGATTAGTTAAGAAGAATCATAGATTTGAATTGTGACAACCAGTCCTTGTGGGATTCGACCTCGATCTTACCGAGTTTATTACTACATCACAACCCTATACTTGGGGGCTGATCGGAACCCAACCCACGGTCCGCAGGACCACTACTACTAGAAGGTGTCTGGTCCATGGAGCCAGTCAGAAGGAGATGTGCCGTACTCCGCGTATACTGTCGCGGCATACCCTATACAACACAAGGTACAGCATTGGTGAGATACAGCATAATACACTCCATAAAGCACTTAAGCATTCCACACATCATCAAACAAAAGAGGCTATATGCTTTTCATTAACTCAAAATTGTCATAATACATGAACTACAGAGTTTACATGAATCATGACGGAAATTACATTATAGCCAATACATCCACACATCAAACACTAACATTCTACTACCTAATACATCATCTGAACGAAAACACAAACCGCCTATCGCGGTAACCAAAGCAAACACAACATACAACAATATGGATGACTAAGCATCCGAAGTAGGCGGTGGAGGAGGAGCATTCTTATCCTGCGCACAGCACAGGATGGCCTTCAACGTACGGGACATCTTCTTGAAATTCTTCTTCATGTAGGCTTCATTCTCTTCAAGTTTAGTTCGAACTTGACCAATCTCAGCCCGAACTTGTCCAATCTCAGCCCGAACTTGTCCAACCTCTCTTGCCGCAGGCGGCTTGCCTCTCCTCAAGACGGGCAAATCGCGCATCAGATACATCTCGATCCACACCCTGCCCCTGAGCCGCAGGGGGTGAACTCTCCTCAGTGTCCTGAGCCTCAGGTTCTTCCTCCTGTATGTCATCACTGCGCTCCTCATCACTGTCAGCCTGGAGGTCAACACTCTCTTCGCCGGCGCTATCCGACTCATCTCCAGACTCGTCGAGTCGGGCTTGCCGCTGTTGGGGGCCGATCTTCATATTCCTGAGTGTCGCTTCATTTATGACTCGGACCGGTGCAAGATCCTCCATATTCAATCTGTAGCCTACATCACGAGCCATCCTGCAGATCAGTCGGCCAAATGGGAGCGAAAGATCGTTCCTGGCAGAACGAACAACATTAACTATCTGGGATAGGATGAATGTGGGCAGGCATATGTCTTCCCAGTGTCCCATCTTGTACAGAAAGTCCACCATCACCCTTGTACATTCCGTGCGGTTACCCCACCGTGGGTATACATTGTATGTGAAGATGTGATGGAGCAAATGAAAGTCTTCAGACATCTTTGTCGCCGCAATACAATTTCCTCGCTTCCAAGTAACCGGCGACCACGAGAAATCGCGTGCGGCGATCCCTTTCCGCGCGTTCTAGAGAGAAGTCATCACTAGGATGCACTTGACCAAGCGGAATCTTCGTGATTCGAGCCACCTCATTCACAGTGATTGTGCGCCTTATGCCCCTCACAGAGACAGTAAACTGAAGAGGCTCTACTGATGCGTCTATGATGTGAGCGTAGAAGGCACGAACCGTGTGCTCACATGCGGGGAACTCGCCTTCAAAAATATAATTCCACCCGATATCCACCAAGTGGTCCATCATCGGGTGTAGACCAAACATCCTCTCATCCACATGAGCTTCAAACACAACCTTACGGTCCGCGAAGCGCCCATATTCCATGCCTATTGGATAAGCATTCCTGGCGGGGTGGTCAGGATCCAGGTCTCGCTTCGACCTAAACTCCCGCACGGTGCTTGTGCCGGCCCCAACATCAGATTTTCTTCGGGAACGGGCTGGCCTACTTGGGCCGGCGTCATCGGCCGCGGTTTTCCTCTTTCCCATGAGAGATAGGATGGAGGAAATGGAGAAAATGGTGGCCACCACACCAAGGAGGGCCATGGAAATTTTCCAAAATGGGGGAACAAAGGGCTGACCTCTTTTATCTTCCACAATCAACAATCCAACAGGTGTGGAAGAAGCTCTAGAGGTAGGAAATGAAGAAGAAACAAGAAGAAAATGGGATGGGTTAGTAGATTACCCGATTTTGAGCTCCAAGGAGGGTTATGAGAGCTCCAACTTGTGGAAATGGGGAAAGGGAGAGGCTAGGGCTGTTGTAGGAGGTAGGGGTGTGTGAGTTATGGAAGGAAATGGAGGGATTGGAGGTTTGGAGGGATGGGTTTCCAGCAAAATCGAAAATGGAGGTGGTGGTGGGTGAAAAGAGGGGAAATGAGAGAAATGGGTGTTTCAGCCCTAAAAAAACTAATCAAATGCCAAAATGGCACGTGCCATGGGGTAGGGAGGGCTGAACCGACCAACCCCAAGTTTAAAAATCCGCCGGAAAGCTGACGGAGGCGCGGTCCGCCGCCGGTGCCGCGGCGGCGCCGCGGTCGGGCTTAGCCGGAACCGCGCCGCCGCGGTCTGGCCTTGTTCGTCAGACTCCCAGGGTGCCAAATGCACCCTGTCTTGATCCAAAACGTTAACGGATTAGTCATGGGGGCCCACGGACTCAGTTTTGTGCCAAAACGGTTAGTTCCGGCAAAGTTCTGACATAATCTGGTCTTTCCTGATTTTTAACGACTTATTTATGGTAAATTGTGACCTGGACACGTCAATAGACGGTCTAGGAGTGACTTGGGGTCCATAAGTGTGGTCGGGATCGAGTACGCACTCGATCAAACTGTCCGTATGTAGCGAACTTCGCCGAACGGCGAAATCGGGAGACCCTAAGACTGTTGCTATATTTTGCACACCCTCCTAAGTGTAATGCGTCAGCGTACGTAGTGGGGACATAACTCAGGTCCGGTTTAATCAAAATCATGCTCTGATACCAACTTGTAACGCCCTGAAAATCGGGGGTCGAGTATGAACTCAACTCCCGAGTTCCAACGCATCACTTATGCAACATACACAATGATGGTTAAATGTTGTCTGAGTTAGCGCAATAAACATGAATGAGATTATACCAAAGCGATAATTCATACTCCGGATCGGTTGTATAAAAGCAAGCGGAAGACCGATCATATATATGTATGTAAAGAAACAAAATAAATGATTCATTATCCAGAGTATGAATCCTTCGAGTCACAATATACATGTACGTGTAATAAACAAAATGTCAAAATAACTAAATACAATCTCGTAAAACCCATCGATCCGGCAACCTAGTCGAAGCCGCCAATGAATCGCATATACGAGAACTCCTCCTGGTCCTCGTCGTGTCGGACTCCGCCTCCCGGAATGGTCGGATCGCCTAAACTCGAGACAGTCCGGTTGGTGTGCGCAACACCGTCCCGTAACGTGGGAGTGAGTAGCTAACTCAAGTGGAACAAGAAGATATAAGTTATCATGTTACCAATACGGTCAAGCAAGAATGATAAAGCAAGAAATCAAACACTCCTAATTACTCGATTAATGCAAGTATGAATGCGATTATGATGGATGCCCTCTCCGACGTACTCCCTCAGCGACACCATCTCACGTTCGCGCATGCTTACATCCCACAAAGGTGCTCCACATCTTCCCAGGCACATGCGATGCATGATGAGTATGATTACCGAGTTTTTAATTAATTCATTTCAAACACAGGATTGGAAAACTAAGGTACCTCCCTTGTATCATATCCAAACATGATCCAATCTAGGGTCGTCACCCTAGTTAATATCGACGATGGTGTGTTTTCTAGGTCTCTGCAGAGGTCGCCAGTGGTCATTACGCACAAAGGTTGCACCACTCCCCATCACCCCTTAAACGATTCATCACGATACAACTATACGTAAAGGCCTAGTTCATACTCTATATATCGCGGCGAACCCTAAGGCACGCCGCAACTTCGTAGTATGCTCGCGGTCACTACAAAGGGTCGCTGTGGTCATACACACAAAGATTGCACCACTCCCCATCACCTTATCGGTGTAGGCCGACAGCCGCGAATATAGTGTCCCATACCACCATAATCGGCTCACGAGTAGAGTTGCTCACTTTGGTCACTACGGGAGGCACGTAGCCCAGCCGTAGGCCGACGGCCTCGACCACGGTGTCCCATACCACCATGCCCGGCTCATGAGTCTTAGCGGATCGAGGTACCATGGTTAACGGGATTTTTCACTGGTAAGTTTGGTACCCTAGGTTCAAGCATTGGCGACCAAACATGGTGAACATACATAAACACATCGGTTTGCTTGACGAGCCTGACTATCTCGAGCGCACCACAAGTTGAGCGATATGGAGCGCAAAAGCACTCCGTGTGGCCAACCACTATCGCCAACCGAAGTACGACTCGGGTTCGCTAGACACGTCCGTTGTAGCGATATGAACCTCACCACAACCGTAAATCTGGTACCGCATGTTTGGACTATAGGCATAGTCCCAAACTCAATCAGTTGTGAAGCATGGAGTAAAGCATAAGGCAAAGCATGTATTATAAAGCATGAAATAAAGCATGTTATAAGGCATGTTGTAAAGCATGTTGTAAAGCATGTTATCAAGCATGTTATAAAGCATGTTATAAAGCACTATACACACAGGGATACAAATACCTAGAGTTCATAGGTGAGTGGTTAGAGTGATCAACCACATGGAGAGTGTCATACGTGACACTAAGGTAACCGAGAATCCCATCTCAGCATCTACCTAAGATTCTAACACTTAAGCACTTACACTCACAAGTGATTCCACCAACACTTGGAATGCAATAGTTCAACATACATGACGTATGCTAGGGAAGTGTGTACTAGGGTTGTCCCTTTACCGAGCTAGTATTTTATACATATACATCCTATTCATACAGCAAATAAACATAGCAAACACATCAGCAAATTTTATACGTATAGGGTACTTTCACGTATACCCAATTTCGACATACATAGTGTTTACAAAGGAACATAGGTTTCGTGATTCCTTTCGCCAAGATAGTATTTTAATCATATATTGTATAATCATACATTAAATACATATGTCAAACATTATTCCAAAAGAAATACGTATACGGTATTTCTACAATACGTATTTTCAACATACGGCACATTTACAAAGGAACATATATTTTGGCGATCTCTTTCGCCAAACTAGTATTTTATTCATATGTTATATAAATAAACATTAAATAAACATGTCAAACAATTATCCAAAAAATACGTATACGGTATTTCTACGTATACCTAGAATATGTGAAATTCCATATTTCACACCGTTAATCAAAACAGAAACGGAAAGCACTTTGTACATGTGCAATTGCAAGCAGATCATGGATCTACCATTATCTGACATTGAAAGCGTTGAAAACCGTAACTTATAAGCTTAAAGTCCTCACCTTTGCCTTTGGAAACGGAATAAATCAGCAAGGGTGATGGATCTTCCGTCTACGGCCGATTTCTAGCCTAAAGAGCGGAATCGGTTAGTCGGTATACATCCCACCTCAATTCCACATCAAATCAGACCTAGGGTTAGGTTTTCTTACCTTCAAATGAGGCGGAAAACACCGGGAGAACGCCGAGAATAAGGCGGTGTAGGCCGTGTAGCAATCCAGTGCAAGTGGAGGAAGATCGAAGAACGATCTCCAAGTCCTTCTCTCTCTTTTCTCTCTCTCCCTCTAGGGTTTCTCCCTAAATTCGTATGGCTGTGAGAGGGGCTGCTCTAAGCCCCTTTTATAGCCTCAAACATTACGAGAATAGACTTAGGTTCATGGGGTACTGCTTACATAGGATATTCGGCGCTTTTCCAGCTCAAAAGGGGAGTTCTGGTAGCCCTCTTTGAACCAAACGTCAGACTTAAGCTCACCACCAATGGATCTACGTGGGATTACGTTTTTGACTCATTCGGATACGTAGATCGCACGTGGCGGACCACTTTCAGTTCGACGGTCAGTGGGCCACGATCAGAAATTCCAAGTACATGTAAATGTTCCTGAAATTTTTCTTAATCCGAGGGTGTAATTTGGTCTGATTCTGACGGTCAGGTTGCTTAATACTGACGCGTCAACGAACGATGCGGATCACTATTCCAGATATTTATTTCGGCTTGTGAATAGTGTTTTTCACACTACCTCGCTCCGATTCGAAACGAATGGCCGTGGAATATCGGATAAGGCTGATTTTTGAGATGATTGTTAAGCCCAGTGGGGCGGTCCTAGTTCCTTAACTTCGGGTTAATCGGAATCCCGAGGTGCGATCTAGACCTAATACTAAGTTTCGTTTCATTCCCGAGAGCAGACGGGGAATGAGTTTGGTTTTAAACTTTAGGGTAACCTAGCGTCAATGACTCTGCAAGTTTTGGGTCTTGCAGATCGTATTTAAAGCGATCCTAACGGATTTCATAGCTAATGGAGTTTAATACTTAGTTAACTTTGTTAAATTTCTAAAGGATTTAATCCTATGTGATTCCTGGTCGAGGTGGTACTCGACCCAATGTACGGAATTTTTCAGGTCGTTACAGTCACTGTCCGACCTGACAAAGTACATAATGTTTCGACCTGACCTCTTTTCATTGGTCAGTCTAATTTCCCTACAACAGTAAGCCCCCTACTTTTAAGTTCACACAGTGGGCTTGATAAGTAGATTGGTCATGATTGGGTTAGATTGGCATGTGCCTGGGATGATGAGTCGACTTTATCATTAATGCCGGACAAGACGACATGCATAAGGATCAGAGCGTATCTGCAATCATAGTGCAACACACTCAAGTTATTGCACACTGCTCGAAGTCACGTGCGCTGGTAGCATGCTTGTTTGGCTGTTGGTCAACCGGGTGTCGACGCGTGGCGATCCATAAAGAGACTGGACGACGTGGTAGTGGTTGACGTTCCACATGTCCAAGCACGAGCGAGTGGGGATGCTCCATGTGTCCCGAACATGAGCGTCAAGGTAATGCTTAGGTTGCGCATTAAAAGCTGACACTTAATGCCGTACCGACGGGATTGTTATAAAAGGGGATGCCTTAGCCTCGTCTAGGGTTATTTGCCCCTTTGTTTTCGTTGTGCTTGCTCTCGCTGCATCCTCTACATTTTTTCGGCGTCAGGTGATCCCTGACGAGATGTCGAGCTGCTTTCCGGAGTCTTCTCATGCGGGTATTGTCCCTTGGTGAGCCCTGTTCTTGCTTTCCTATCCTCCTCCCTTTATCTTTTCCTATTCTTTTCTTCGAATTGTGGGCAACATTTGGGCCTAAGAACATGTTGGAAACATCTAGTCAGCGGGAGGGGGCATCTCGTTGTGATGGTGGGGTAGAGGATCTTCGCCTTATGTCGAACCCACCATTGCCCTTGATGATGATGAGCGACCGGGATTTCCGGGGGTCCCACGAGTCGTGAATGGCTGAACGGTTCCCGACAGAGCGGCTAGAGGGCGCGAAGGAGACTGTCCCAGCGATGGAGGTGTAAATTTAAGAATCTAGAGAATGTTTTACTATATTTCTTCAACCCAAAGGTGGGTTTAAATAACCACTCTACAAGACTATACAAGGAAGCTTATTTAGAGCTTCTCTATACATAGTATATTACAACTAATAACCTATACACTATCCCATATACACAATATTCTCACAACCCCCCCCCCTCTCACACTGATTTGGGATAATGAACCAACATTAGTTTGTCATGAAGAAACCTATGACGGGATGAAGTCCTAGTTTTGGTGAATAAATCAGTAAGTTGTAGCTCTGATGTCACATGAGGAAGAGAAATGATTCCAGCTGTGTATTTTTCACTCACAAAGTGGCAGTCAACTTCAATGTGTTTAGTGCGCTTATGAATACTGAATGGGAAGCTAACTGAATCGCACTGAGATTGTCAGCATATAATGGAGTCAACAAAGATAAATGAATCCCAAGATCTGTCAACAATCCCCAGAATCAAATAATTTCACTACATGCCTCTGCCATTGCACAGTATTCGGCTTCTGTGCTGGATCTAGATACCGTGGTTTGCTTCTTACACTTCCAGCTAACCAATGATTGTCCTAAGAAAACACAATAGCCAGTGGTGGACCGTCGTGAAATGGGACAGCCCACCCAGTCTGCATCAAAGTAAGTAGATAATTATAGATCATGCAATGATGGAAAGAGAAGCGCATGATTGAGGGTACCTCGAAGGTATCGAATAATGCGATGAACTGTCGTCATATGCAATGTGTAAGGTGCCTTGACAAATTGGCTAACAACATGAACTGCATATGAGATATCAGAACGAGACGTAGTGAGATAAACTAATCTCCCTACCAGCTGCCTATAGGATGTAACATCTGAGAGAAGGTCTCCATCATCTTTTCTATACTTGACATTTAATTCCAGAGGAGTCTCATGGGTATTGTTATCTGTAAGGTTTGCTAGCTTGATCAAATCACAGGTATACTTCCGTTGACTCATAAGATAACCTTGAGTATTATGAGAGATTTCAAGACCTAAAAAATATGTTAATGGCCCCATATCCTTCATATGAAATGAGGAGTGAAGTAAGGATTTGAGATCAACAATTCCTTGAGCATCACTTCCTACGATGAGAATATCATTAACATAGACCAATAAAGCAACAAGACCCGAATCAGACTTGAGAATAAACAGTGATGAGTCATATTGGCTTTAAGAATATCCCGTTGTGGTTAATACCCCATGGAATTTTTTAAACCATGCTTTTGGTGCTTGTTTGAGTCCATATAAAGCTTTAGATAGCTTGTAAACTAAGCGTGGATCCTTGGACTTATAACCGGGAGGTTGTTTCAAGTATTCTTCTTTGAGATTCTCATGGAGGAAAGCATTCTTAACATCGAGTTGACTGAGTTGCCAACCTTTAGAAGAACTTATAGTGATCAAGGAATGAACCATTTTCATTTTTTCCACTGGTACAAATGTTTCATCATAATCAACTCCATACTCTTGTTTATAGCCTTGGGCCACTAGCCGAGCTTTGTATCGATCTAAGCTCCCATCAAATTTTAATTTTATACTATATACCCATTTGCTGCCAATCACTTGCTTTCCCTCAAGTAACGGAACCAGCTCCGAGTAGCATTCTCCTCGAGTGCTTGAATCTCATCATCAATGGCCTTTACCCAAAACGGTTGTGTATATGCTTGAGAATAAGAAGTATGTACAACCAAAGAATCTAATACAGAAAATAAAGCATGATGAGAGGCAAAAAGATTTAATCGATAAGGAGGAATAGACGGACAACTGGAACGATGTAATTGGATTGTAGTGGAAAGTGAGATAGTTACCTGGGCTATAGGAGAAGAAAACACCTGATCGGAAGTAGAAGCAACTGAGGGAGAGGACCCAAGAGAGATAGGCTTCACACGATGTTGGTAGACCTGCAAAGGAGGAGTGGGAGAAGGAGGCAGAGAATGATTTTCTTCAAATGATGACATATGAGAAATGGAAGATGGAACAATGGTAACTGAAGGAGATGCATGGACAACTTTATATTATAGTAAATTTAAAAAAAAATGTGACATGTCTAGACACACGAACACGATGAGCACATGGATCATAACAATGATACCCTTTCTGATGTTCCCCATATTCAAGAAATACACATTTAGCTGCCCTCGGACTGAGTTTATTCCGTTCTCGTTTTGGAAGATGAATAAAAGCAATGCATCCAAACACTCTTAACCGACTATAATCTAGTTCTTTATCATGAAGGAAGAACATGGGAGTTTTTCGGTTGGCCAATACACTTGAAGGTAATCGATTTATCAGATACACAACTGTTGATTTTACTTCTGCCCAAAGAAATTTTGGAACACGGGTATATTCCATCATGGTGGTTGCTACCTCAGTAATGTGCAGATTCTTTCGTTCCGCTACTCCATTCTGCTCCGATGTGTGAGGACACGTTCGCTGATGTATAGCACCATTTGAACTTAGAAAAGTCTTAAACTCGGAAGACATATATTTTCCCCCAAAGTTAGACCGTAGAATTTTAATTTTCTTTGCAAATTGGGTCTCCACATATGAGGAAAATTGTCTGTAAAATGAGAATGCTTCAAACTTGTGCATCATGAAATAAATTCAAGTGTGCCTTGAAAAGTTATCCACAAAGATGATGTAATACAACGAACCACCAAGAGCCATGATGGGAGATGGACCTCAAACATCAGTATGAACGAGATCAAACAGATTCTGAGTACGAGAGTTACTCAATGAAAATGGCAATGTAGTAGATTTACACACTTTGCAACTAACACAGTTCATATAAATGGAAATGGGACTAATATTGATTTCATCAGTTAAAAGACCAGATCTAAATAAGAAAAGCATATTTTTATAATTTGGATGCCCTAAACCACTATGCCAAAGTTTTCAGCATTTATTAGCAAAAGAAATATCACGAGAAGATGGAAGAAAGAAACAACGCGATGGGACAACTTCGGGATCGAACTCTAAAGTAAATAACCTTCCTCTCTTATGGCCCTTTCTAATCAGCTTCCTTGTTTCCAAATCCTGTATGAAACAACCAGATTGAGAAAACAAAACCAAACAATTATTTTTTACTAGTTGAGTAACCAAAATCAAGTTAGCAGATAATTTAGGAACATAAAACACTTTATGAAGGAAGAAATTGTGAGATGATGAAGGTGAGACTTTTAAGGACCCGACATGAGAGATAGGTAAATGGTTCCCATCCATAGTATAGATGGAACCCATTCCTTTATAGGGGACACAACCAGTTAGACAAGAAGGGTCACCAGTCATATGATTACATGCCCCTGAGTCAATATACCAAAGATTTATATAATCAATTTTACCTATCGAACCTGAAGAACCCATCGCTTGAAGGATTTGCTGAATTTGTTCTGGGGAAAGTAGAGTAGGCTGCACTGATGGGGCCATAAATGAAGAGTCAGGCTTCTCAACAGAGGGAGCTAGAAATGCACGTCTATGTTGCTGGTAGTGAGGAGATAGGGGAGGGCGAGTCAGAAAATTGGCTATATCATGTTCGTCTTATTTGCAGTAGCGACAAAACAAAGTACTTGGTTTAGAGGGTTTCAGATTTGCTTTCTTGTTAGGACAACAAATAGCCACATGACAAAATCCATTACATTCAAAACATTTAACTTTCGACATGTCTCGTGACTTTCTCGAATAATTGCGAGTAATGAAGGCAGCATCAGGAACAACCTCTTTCATGGAAGTAAGGGTTTTCAAACATGTCTCTTTTGCCATTAAATCAGATAGAGCTGCCTCAAGAGATGGAAGTTGAGGCCGGTTCATCAGAGCGGCTCGGGTTGGTTCAAACTCCAGACGGAGTTTATACAGGAATTACATCAATTTACTTGTGTCGCGAAGTATCCTTACTGTTTCTACCGCCGTAGCGAGAATAACTGGATCCATAAATTGAATATTATGCTAAAGGAAGGTAAGTTTAAAATAGAAATCTTGTATACTCAAAGCTCCTTGTTCTAATTTTGACAGCTTATACTTTACTTGATAGCGACGGGCATGATTTGATTGTTGATAACACATTTTCAAGTAAGCTCATATTTCGGATGCAGTATCAAATGACGTGAGGTTAATTGCAATGTTGCTCTCAACACTGTTAAGGATCCAAGTGACCACCTTCAAATTATTTGTGGTCCAAGATAGGAGTTCCTTTTCATCTTTTGGTTTGCCCATAGAAACATCTAATAGCCATAGAGGCTCTTTCCTGCTAAAAAATGCTTGAATTGAAATTGTTATAGGGAAAAGATTTTCCATCCAACTGAACATGGATAGTTTTGATCTTATCAGAGGGATTCATAGATGACATAAGAAAGAAAAACCACGAAGAAGAAATGTACAATTGATTTCTAGGTGAGCAGGGCCGGATCTGACGAGCAGAGGTAGAGTCGCTGTCGTCGATGGAGAACAATCGACTTGATGGGTTCAATAAATCTCAGATCAATGGATCCAGATGTGAAGATAGAGGTAGCGAGCCAGAGATGGGTTTCAATGGATCTGAGAAATTGAGAGCTGTTGTTGAATTTGCTGCAATGGATTTGGAGGGTCCACCGAAATCGATGGGGGCTGCTAAAATTGATTGGGGCCACTGGAATCTCGATGGGGGCTGCCAGAATCAATGCAGGAGCGCCGGTCGTGCGACATATTCAGAAACTTCACTCTGATACCATGTAAATTCAAGAATCTGGAAAATGTTTTACTGTATTTCTTCAACCTAAAGGTGGGTTTAAATAACCACTCTACAAGACTATACAAGGAAGCTTATTTAGAGCTTCTCTATACATAGTATATTACAACTAATAAGCCATACACAATATTCTGACAGGAGGAGGCCAGTGGGTCCTCGTCGGAATCTGAGGAGAGGAGGCCAGTTGGGTCTGTACTAGAAGAACAAGTGGTTCTGGGTGTCGGGAGACACTAGGGATTTCCTGCCTGAGCTCTTGGGTTTTGACCTCCTTTGCTACTCCAGGTCGGTATATTTGTACCGTTGTGCTTTAGTTTAATTTCTCCCGCTTCTTTTTTTTTTTTTTTGTAAAAACCATGGTTGCTCATGGCAGTTCTGCCCAAGTACCTCGCTGGAGTGGGTATAAAAGAACGAGCTCAGATTGTTGAGGCGAGGTCGGTAGTTGTCGAGCTAAGGTCTTGGAAGCGCTTGATCACACCCCAACTGCTACTTAAATCAGGTCTTGATTTGTTTTTGATAGGTATATCTTTCTAGGGGTTCAACTGTAGGTTTCTTTTTCGCTTATATATTTACTGACCTCTATTTCCTGTCGTGTAGAAATGCCTGATCCGAGGGGTTCAAAGCATAAAGCGCCCTCCCTGACCTAAGTGACCTAGAAAAAGAAGAAGGCAACCTCGAAGAAGAAGGGGACGGTCGAGTCTTCTTCTTTCATGGGCGAAGAAGCCGTAGATGCCACGCCCACCGCTGCTGTCCCCAAGGCGGCCGAGGTGGTTGCGGGGTTGGCTTTTGCTGTCAAGGTTCGGGCTACTGGGGCCTGGAAAGTTGTGGAGACTGAGGTCGAGGCTCCTGCGCCTCAGGTGGAGGGCCCAATTGCCAGCCGAGGTGACAAGGACCAGGGGTCCTTCTGGTTAGCTCGTGTCATGATGGAGGACCTTTTGCCCTGGATTGAACGATGTGCCCCCAATGCCGAGTTTACCAAGACGATGGAGCTGCCTCCAGACGAGGTAGTGGGGCAGTTGGTGAAGGTCCTCCTTAGGGTGAATTTCCTTTCGAGATTTTTCTTTAGTTACTTAGTTATTTTTGTGCTTTCTAATGTGAGTTTTCTTTCAGTTCACCCATTCCCTCCTGAACACTCGTTGCGAGATATTGTGCGGTTAGGCAGAGTACAAGGAGACTGAGGCCACACTTTTGCAGAAGGGCATTAAAGCCGAACAACTTCGTTCTGAAAATTCCACCCTGAGAGCTCAAGTGGAGGGGACGAGCACAGCCCCAAAGGCTTAGGTGGAGGCGGCAAGCACGGCCCTGAAGGCTCAGGTGGAGGCGGCATTGACCGAGCTAGAGGCATCTAAGAATATCTTCACTGAAGCTCTGGAGAGGGGTGCTCAATGAAAGTCTAACCTAAGGGAGTTGCAGCGCTCCTATGATGCCAAGATGAGGGAGGCTCAGGTGGCTATTCAAGCTGCTCAGGGGACTGCCGTGGAGGAATTCAAGGCCTCCAAGGAGCTTAAGGAGGACACAGACACTTTATACGGCCTTGGGTACGAGAAGTGCCTTGAGAATGTCAAAGGGGTGTATCCCGAGCTCGACCTCTCGGCTTTTGAGGTCGATCCTTTCGAAGATTCCGAGGCATCTCCTGGAAACTTGCCTCCGAGCAGCCCTCCTCTTAGTGCCCTTTCTATTAATTTTCTTTTTCTTGTAATATTTCTTTCACAATGTAGCCTATATACTGTCATTAATGAAAGGGCTTTTGTTGTAATGATTACTTGTAAGTGAGTTGGTCGGGTTGATTTGTCGTTAATTGTCGGGTTGACTCTTTTAGGCCATGTTTGTTCAAGTAGTAACGATAGCTGGTTTTCCGACCTCTTCTTTAAGGGTCGTACAACTGGTCGAGGATTGTTCCCTCCTTATGTTAAAGGGAAGTCCTCGGTAGGTAATGTAAGGGATGTGGCAGCCGGCCCGACCTCTTCTTTAAATGCTGAATCATTAGTGAAGGCAGATTTTCCCTTGTACAAAGGGGAACCTTCGGTAGATTTTCGTGGGTTGAACATTAGTAGATGGAGACGTAGAGTGCAAAACTCCATGAACTTGGGATTTTTATTATATATCTTGAAGAAGACATGTCAGTTCCAACATTGTAGAATAAAAAATAGTAAAAAGTAGAGCTTATGCTTAGACCTGGTCGACCCTTAAGCATAGTAGATTTTCAGGTGTTCGGCGTTCCATGGATGTGGCAAGAGTCGTCCTTCCATGTCTTCGAGCCGACATGTCCCCGGTCGGCTCGTGCTCACCACTATGTAGGGTCCTTCCTAGTTCGGTCCTAGGGTTCTTGAGCCAGGTTCCTTAGTATTATGGAAAGTCCTGCGGAGGACCATGTCTCCAGCTCGGAACCTTCTTGTCCTTACTCTAGAGTTGTAGAAACGGGCGACCTGTGACTCTGAGCTGGACTTGCTCCCTTCTTTCTTCGATTAGGTCAAGGTCCAGTGTCTTCTCTCGACATTCAATTGCTTGTTGTAGGATCGAATTCGAGTAGTCGGGAGTTAGATCTCAACTGGGACAAAGGCTTCAGCGCTGAAGGCTAGAGAGAAAGGGGTTTCCCCTGTAGCCATCCGGGCAGTAGTTCGGTATGCCCAGAGAATGTGGGGAAGCTCTTCTGCCTAGGCTCCTTTAGCTTTCTCAAGTTTGGTTCAGAGATGGTTTTTGATGATCTTGTTGACTGCTTCGACCAATCTGTTAGCCTGAGGGAGCCGTGGTGATGAGTAGATGCTCTGGATCTCGAGGTTTTTGCACATGCCTCGGAATTGGTTGTTGTCAAACTGTTTCCGTTGTTCGAGATGATCATGTGGGGGATCCCATACCGACATATGATGTTCTTCCAGACGAAATCGGTAATCTTGGCCAGGGGCTCGACCTCGGCCCACTTAGTGAAATAGTCAACTGCTACGACTATAAATTTAATCTGCCCTTTGTCAGTTGGTAAGGGGCCGATGATGTCGATCCCCCACTGGGCAAAAGGCCACGACCTGGTCATAGGAGTCAGCTGCTTGAGCGGTTGATGGCGTATTGTCGCGAATCGTTAACACTTGTCACATTTTCGAGTATACTGCCTGATGTCTATTTGGATGGTTAGCTAAAAATATCCCTGTCGGATGACTTTGTGAGTGAGGGCCCGACCGCCAAAGTGGTTGCCACAAATGCCTTCATGAATTTTTTTTCAAGACACACTCGGCTTCATCAGCTTGGAGGCATTTGAGGTAAGGGAGAGAGAATTTTTTTGGTACAAAATGTCCCCGACCATGGTGTAGTGAGCCGCCCTGTATCGGAGTCTGCGTGCCTCTAGTCGGTCTTTGGACAACTTTCCTTCCTTGAGGTAGTTGACTATTGGGTCCATGTAGGTCGGTTCTAAATTTATTGGGAGGATCGTGATCGGATCGGGTTCGCTAATGATTGGTTCAGTTAAGGGCTCGATTAGGATCAGTTTCAGGATATCATCTTCGGCTGCTGTGGCTAGCTTTGCCAGCATTTCTGCTTTGGAGTTCTTTGACTTGGGGATCAGGCTGATATTGCGCTTTGAGAATTTGTTGATCAACTCTCTGGCTTTTTGCAAGTAGGCCTTCATTCGTTCTTTTTTGGCTTGGTATTCGCTGGCTATCTAGTTGACGACAAGCTGTGAGTCGCTGCGAACCTTCAAGTATTGGGCTCTTATGGCTGCTGCCAGTCTGAGCCCAGCCAATAGTGCTTCGTACTCTGCTATATTGTTTGATATTTGGAATCAAAATCTTAAGGCATATTGTATGCAGGTCTGGTCAGAGTCTCAAGGACTATCTTGGCCATGCTGCCTTTAGAAGTGGATGAACCGTCAACATACATCGTCCAGGTCGGCGGATCTAGATCGGCCGTTCGGTACTCGAGCTGCTCGATCTGAATGTCAGAGCTGGTCCTTGGGTCGTTCTTGGGTATGAGTTCAATGATGAAATTGACCACTGCTTGACCTTTGATAGATGTTTGGGGTTGATATATAATGTCAAACTCGCTAAGCTCAATTGCCCACTTCATAAGTCTCCCTGATACCTCAAGTTTCTAAAATACCTGCCGGAGAGGTTGGTTGGTTGGGATGACAATGGTATGGGCTTGAAAGTAGGGTCGTTGGCGACATGATGAGACAACAAGGGCCAAGGCCAACTTTTCTATATTTGGATATCTGGCCTCGGCGGGATGAGTCTAAAGTTTTAAGTTTCTATATTTTTAATTTTCCTTAACCCTAATTTCACATAAGTTCGAATGGCATTCCTAATAGTTTTCTAATGGGGCTTAAGTTTGGTTTCTAAGTCCAGACAATTATCTTGATAGTTCATAATGGGGACCTAAGTCTGGGTCTCTATATTCTCAAAATTTCCAGGGGATTCACTTAGGTTCAAATATCTAATTTCAATATACTAACTTGAGACATTTAAAGTTTGTATAAGTTCCTTTCTCCAAGGAAAGGTTTGCCTAAACTCCTCTCTGATACCATCTGTAACACCCCTGTTCCCGAAACCCAAGTACACTACTTGTTTTCCAAAAACATATGTGTTAACTTTTAAAGATAACCTAAATTTCGCATACATTTTTTTCTTTTCTTTATCAGAGTTCGTAATCTAGCGGAATAGAAACAAATCAAGTATAAGAGGGAGTCCAAATATACATAACCAAATTTCAAGTGGTTGCCCAAAAGCTTATACATACCAATGTCCTAAGTCTTTACTGTACATAAAAGTACAAATTTAGCATAAATAAAATTCACAATCTAGAGTCGCAAGGTCATCTAACTCCTCATATTCCACATGAACACCAGCATGCGCATCCTCTGCGTCTCCTGCACACTAAATATGATTTTATAACATCAATGGCTATCGTAGTGAGGTATAATTCCCAAGATTTATCGAAGCATTAAGATAATTAAGCATAGTTTATCAGGAACAGTCCATAATGAATATTTCGCAATAACTATCATAATAATGAGATAAAAGTCTATCAGATGCATAAACATAAAATAAATTCATAATGGTATTCTTATTTAAATGCATGGATGCATGCACATGCTCACAGACCTAGGGATGCACATCTAGATAGTAAAAAGTCGCCCAAGGAGAACTAGCCACCCGAAAAAGTATTCAGAGGTACGCCCTAAGGAGGACTATCTACCTGAAAAAGACCATGCAATAAGGACACCCAAGGTGAATTAGTCTCTTAGAAAAGCACACACAGGTACACCCTAAGGACTAAACACTCGGAAAAGTCCATGCAAAAAGAATAGCACATAGTGGTCAAAATGCACATGATATTAACTTAGGATCACCTGCTAAAATACTCTATGGTACAACTTATAGTGACCCAAGAAACTCCGTGTCTTACGTTGACCACCCGGTAAAGTCCGTATGTCATGAAAATGCATGATTAGCCCAACCATTATTATTCCAATTTCAAACAACCATTTTAAGAAAGTGCAAAAGTCACTTGGGGGGGGGGGGGGGGTGGGTGCTTGTCACCCAACATAGGCTAACAACTCGGCATAATATCTCATTCAACATCCTCAACTCATGGGAATCTAACAAATAAGATGTTTTAAAGGTGACATCTTCAACTTGTGGTTAATCGTTATTCAATAAGTGGAACTTACTATCGCTAGGTTGTACAAATAAAATCCATCAAAGCCACATATGGCGATTATTCCATAAAAGCTGTAATGGGCAAATATTCAATTCAATGATGTGATAGAAATGGATTTTTCCCTAAAAGCCGTATAGGCACAAAGGTTCCACCAGATGGTAAGTCCACATCAAGAATTCTCATTTAATCTAATAGACAAAATGTCCACTAGTTTGAAGACCTCTAGAAACGCCATCAAGTTATCACAAGTAATAAAATAAGTCACGTACAATCTCAATAGCACTTACACATATAAAATGTTCATCTTAACCTAGAACAAAGGTATTTGACATCCATAGCATGTTCAGATATTTGAATTTAAGTCCAATCATCATTCATTTATAAAGAATTACTCAATTAGAGACTAACAGTTATCATCATTTCCACTTAATACTATATTAAGCAATTAATTAAGATAAATGAATGAAGATAAATAACAAGGGTAACTATCATGATGTAACAAAGCTTGAAGGGTGATCCTCACCTTAAGATATGGATTCATTCCTTGCTTGATTAAAGATCACTAAATATCCATTCTAGCCTAAAATACCATACACAAATGGTTAGGATTTAATGGATTTAAATGTACTCCAACGGTTATGGATCAAAATGTGAAAAATTGGGAAACCCACTTTCCACATTCAAATCAACCATTTAACATATATTTGTCTATGAAAAGCTTAATTGAATGGTTCAAGAGGTCTTTTACCTTACTAATTTGAGATGACCGAAAAGTGCACTCAAACTAGGTTCCAAGAGGATACATGTAACGTTTCGAAAAAATCCGTATAAAGAGCCGAGTTCCACCTCAGGCAGAAATCGCTCAGGACTAAATCTTTTAGAAATTAGACGAAAATTAATCAAGAGCTAAACTAAATTATCTGTGAAATTATCTTGAACCACTTTAAATATGAACTGCAAGACCTAAAACGTGTAGAATCGTTGATGTTACATTACCGTGAAACTTAGAATCAATCTCAAAACTCGGTTGCTCTCGGGAGCACACCGAAACTCCGTATTGGACCTGTACCGCATGTCGAAAGACCGATTACCGTGAGACTATACGAATATGACTGCCTTACTGGGCTTGACGACCATCTCAGAAATCAAGTCCAGATAGTATTAAAAAATGCACAACTTTAGCCCGGAGCGAAGTGTGTGAGAAACGCAAATATCTTTAGAAAATATACTCAGATTTAAGTAAACTGGACCGTTCGCTTGCAGGCCAATTCTAAGGTTTCAGACCGTCAGAATCTGACCCAAATACACCCTCAGATCAGGGAAAATTTCATACGCAAGTCAGTGTACTTGTGGCCCTGATCGAGTGGCGATGACCGTTGAACTGAAATTAGTCCTCTACAGTCGTTCCGTAAATTTGATCAGACTGAAAACTTAACCTAACCTAGATCCAATGTCAGGAAACTTTTTTCCAGATCGTATGCAGAAAAGGGGCTCCAGATATACTCCGTTAGACCGAAACAACTACTCTTTAGCTATAACCTAAGTATGCCATGGCCCTAGGGCCATTCCCTTCAGTTCTGGGCCTATATAAGGGCCTTTACCCACCCCTCTCTTATTTAATATGAATTTTAAACCCTAAGAGAGAAAAGAGAGAGAAAGTGGAGAAGTGAAAGAGCGAGTGTGAGATAGTTCCTGGGATTTGATCCCACTACTCCACGTACGTAACTACAGCTTCCGTGTCACTATACTGGAGATTCTAATTCCGTTCTTAGGTAAGAAACCCTAACCCTAACCTATTTTAGGAATCCAAATACGTAGATTGGTGAAATAGCTAACCTGTTTTATTGATTAGGTATTCAAAGTCTAGTTTACAAGGTGAGAGTGTTCAAACTGAATTCGTTACGAGTTTACCGGTGAAAGGTGCTGACTATAAACATTTAGGTTATGGTTTTCACGGCTGTCAATGTCGGTTAATGATTTATAATTGACCTGGTTGCCATTTCTCATGCTAGATACGATGTTTCCCTCTCTTTACAGATATATATGAACTATGTTGAATATATTGTAATTCATGTGTGTGTTAAAATGTTTAAATGGGTATGAAATTTAGATTCATGCTTGCCATGATTATCCATCATGGATATATGATTGTTGTATATGTGACAACTCCTTGGTGAAAGGATTTGCTCTAATACATGTTATGACCAACATACGCCATGTATGTTGAAGTGTATAGTCTAAGTGTTTGTAAAAATATTTGAATGAGTATGAAATTTGGATTCATGCTTGCCATGATTGTCCGTCGTGGATATATGATTGTTGTATATGTGATAACTCCTTAGTGAAAGGATTTGCTATAATACATGTTATGACTAACATACGCCATGTATGTTGAAGGGTGTAGTCTAAGTGTTTGTAAAAATGTTTGAATGGGTATGGAATTTGGATTCATGCTTGCCATGATTATCCGTCATAGATATATGATTTTTGTATATGTGACAACTCCTTGGTGAAAGGATTTGCTTTAATACATGTTATGATCAACATAGGCCATGTATGTCGAAGTGTGTAGTCTAAGTGTTTGTAAAAATTTTTGAATGAGTATGAAATTATGATTTGTTCTTTCTATGATTATTGATCGCTAATACATGATTGTTGTATACATGGCTACTCCTTATGAAAGGACTAGCTATAGCGTGTGTTTTTAACGAATTTATTACCTGTATGCAATATGTGTGGTCTAAGTGTTTGATAAAATGCATAAATGAGAAAATGCTTGATGTAATGCACTTACTGAGGGTGTTGAGATAGGATTCTCAATTCCCTTATATGTAGTTACAGTTTTCTCTATGCAACCTATCTTACTACTATGTGATTTACAAATGAATGCCTATGTATAATGACATGTGTGGTATGTGTTTGTTGAAATGCTCAAATGGGATTTATGTTTAGATTTAGTTGTCACATGCTGTCTTGGAATATCATATGTGGATGCTATTGGTTGAAGTGTGATTGGGGCTACGATGTAGCCTCGGCAATCGGTAATGGTTTACGATCGGTGGCCGTACTGCTTAGCCATAACGAATACGCCTGATGAATCCGAGTCGTACGCTATTTGTTGATAGTGGTTAGGCCTTGCGGAATGCTTACGCACTCTATGTCGATCAAGTCAACGTACACTCATACCAGTCGAGCTTGTCAAGTAACCCGATTGGCCCAATGTATATTTACCATGTATGGACGCCAATGCTTGAATCTAAGGTACCAAACTTACCAGTGAAAGGCCCGTTTAACCTTGGTAACTCGATCCGCTAAGACTCATGAGCTAGGCATGGTGGTATGGGACACCGTAGTCGAGCTGTCGGCCTACGCTGGTGTGACGAGCCTCCCCGTAGTGTCCAATGAGCAACCCAGACTCGTGAGTCGAATACGGTGGTATAGGACACCATATTCGAGCTATCAGCTTATGATCAGGTGACGAGCCCGTAGTGACCTCGAGTATACTCTAAGACTACGTTCAGGCGACGAGCTTTTCTGTAGTGACCTCGAGTATAAACCAGGCCTATGCTGAGGTGATGAGCTGCTCCGTAGCTACCTGAAACTGTTCTTCGTATGTGATTAACTAGGATTGACGACCCTAGATGGATCAATGTTTGGGTAAATGATATGAAGGGAGGTACCTTAGCTTCCCAATCCTGTTGTATGAATATGCCTAATTAAGTACTTGACTAATCACGATCATGCACCGCACTGCATGTGATTTGGCGAGGAAGCACACGTTTCGGGAGGATGCCATGCGCGCATGTGAGATGAAGTCGCTAAGGGAGTGTAGGCGAGGGTATGCATCATTATCGCATACCATTCTTGCATTAATAAGAGTAATCTAGGACATGATTGTTGTATTGCTTTATCATTACTGCTTGAATGAATTGATAACATGTTAACCTTTACCTTATAATTCCACTGAGTTGATCACTCACTCCCACTCTTGACGGTGCTTTAAAACACCAACCAAACTCTGTCTTAGTTGCAGATGATGGTGCATCTTATGAAGCGAAGCCTAATTTTTATGACGACGAAGAGTTCTTATATATGCAGTACTCTGGTGGGTTCATGTAGGCCGCATTCTGATCCTCGGGGCTATAGGGATTTCATGATTTAGACGGACCTACACATTTTGATATTTTGTATTTTGAAATGATACATGTAATCGTTTAACCTGGAACATGATTATACTTTGGAGGAGGGAGAGTTTCTTCACCTTCGACAGGGAGCGATGACCGTGGCTGAGTATGAGAACAAGTTCACGGATCTGGCTAGGTATACTTCGTTGATATTGGCTAATGAGCCGATGCGTATGCGACAATTTTCTGAGGGTTTGTGTCCTGAGTTACGCTCGAAGATGTGTTACGCTAGCATACCCAGTTATGCTGAGTTGGTGAGCATGTCTCTCTACGAGCTGAGCAGGACGGGGATAGTCTATCTCATACTCGTGCACCCATGGGTCCTTGGCCCCACCCTGATTTTTCGACCAGGTCATTCCTAGGCAAGAGGCCACGTGCAGATTCGCCTCCTAGGCTTGCGGCATCACTGACTCAGCTGGGGCGAGCAGACTTGTGGTGCGACTACTGTGGGAGGGTGGGCCACACGTATAGATATTTTTTCAGCAGGATGAGGGACAACGGCTTCTCACCACCTTAGAGAATCAACCTCCAGCTTCCTCAGACTATTGCAGCTCCACCTCTATGGTCAACACCTGTGCCTTCATCTTTCGGTAACCTGCACCTCGATTCAGGCCGCCTTAATGGCCTATGGTATCGCAGCCGATCATCCGCAACAGGCTTGTATGCACTCACTTACAGCTGAGGCATCCGAGATAGCAATTACAACACTGATGGCTTTCGAAGTCACGACACATGTTCAAGGTACTCCAGTTTTCTTATTGGTGGATACCGGGTCCACCATCTCTATAGTATCATGCGCAGCAGTTAAGCGAATAGGGTTAAAATCTAGTCCTATGATTGGAATGAGACTCCTTACCGCCATGGGGACTTTCTCAGACTCCACCAAGATGTGTAAGGGTTGCTTGATAGACCTAGGGAGCAGAATAGTACTCGTCGACCTGGTAGTTGTCCCGCTATGTCATTATGATGTGATCCTCGGCATGGATTGACTCACCGATATGAGGGCAGAGATCGATTGCGATACCCGGCTGATGACTGCCTATAGACCGGAGGGCCTGACCTTTACATTTCCAGTGCAGGTTAGTTAGTACTACCGCATTAGTTGCTACGCTACCTTACTAGAGCATGTTGATGGGCTGACGTTTGGGAACACACTAGTAGTCCAGGATTTTACGGACGTGATCAGGACGATACTGGGATTACCTCCTCGGTGTGAGATCGATTTTACTATCGACCTTGTGCCTGGTGCGACACCCATTTCATTGCCTATGTATTGCATGCCTCCATGTGAGATGGAGGAATTGAGGAGACAGATTGATGACCTGTTGGATTCAGGTTTCATACGGCTAAGTGTATCTCCTTGGAGAGCACCCGTGTTGTTTGTGAAGAAGAAATATGGATCTTTGTGACTGTGAATCGATTATCGTAGGCTAAACCAAGCGACAGTGAAGAACAAGTATCCCTTGCCCAGGATAAATGATCTGTTTGATCAGTTGAAGGGGGCACAGTATTTCTCGAAGATTGACTTACAGTCGGGGTATCACCAGTTGCGCGTCAGGGATGAGGACGTGTAGAAGACAGCGTTCAGAACTAGCTTCGGGCACTACGAGTTTCTTGTGATGTCGTTTGGACTCACAAACACCCTGGCCGTGTTCATGGACTTGATGAACCGAGTGTTTCAACCGTATCTATTTCGATTCGTCATCGTGTTTATAGATGACATCATGATATACTCCAAGAGTTGGGAAGATCACGAGGAGCATCTGCGAGTAGTCTTTGATACGCTCAGAAAGAACTAGTTGTTCACTCAGTATAAGAAGTACGACTTCTGGAAGGAGGAAGTCAAGTTCTTAAGATATGTGGTGTCCAAGGAAGGGATAACTGTGGACCTTGCTAAGGTAACCGCAGATCAGGACTGGGAGCAGCCTGGTTCAGTTACTGAAGTGAGGAGCTTTCTTGGTCTGGCAGGTTACTACCGTCGATTCATTAGGAACTTTTCCAAAATTGTCAGGTCGTTATCACAGCTGACTTAGAAGGATCTTAAGTTTGCATGGAATGAGAAGGTAGAAGCAGCTTTTCAGGAACTGAAGGACAAGCTGACGTCCACCCCTGTGCTAGTATCGCCAAAGCAAGGGGTCAGATATACTATATATACCGATGCGTCTCGTGTTGGTTTGGGTTGTGTCCTTATACAGAAGGACAGGGTGATTGCCTATGCATCACGACAGCTGAGGAAACATGAGGAGAATTACCCTACGGAAGACCTGGAGTTAACAGCCGTCATCTTTGTATTGAAGCTCTGGAGACATTACCTCTACGGAGAGGAGTTCGAGCTCTTTTGCAACCACAAGAGCCTTCGCTATATATTCACTTAGAGAGACTTGAATATGAGGTAGCGCCGATGGATGGAAACCTTGAAGGACTTCAAGTTTGAGGTCTCCTACCATCCTGGTAAGGCTAACCTTGTGCAGACGCATTGAGCAGCAAGAAAGCGATAGAATTTGTGGCTCCACTAATGGTCGAGGACTGGAATATGGTACAGTTTGTGTGAGATTTTGAGCAGAAGCTCACGGTAGAGGAGCCATTTACAAGTGTCGCACACGTTCGTGTGCGGCCACTTATGGATGATAGGATCATAGCAGCTCAGAAAGAGGATGAGCGATTGGCCGAGCGACAGTGATGACTCCGAATGGAGAGTTGGTTTAGATGGAGGTTTGCGATATCGTGGCTGCCTGTGTGTCTTGAATCTTCATGACTTAAGTAGAGAAGTTCTGACAGCCGCTCACAATTCAAGATGGTGATGTATCCGGGCAGTACGAAGATGTATCAAGACATGAAGCGTTCGTACTGGTGGGACAATATGAAGGCCCACATAGCTGACTTCGTATCTCGTTGTCTCACGTGCCAACAGGTCAAAGTCAAGCATCATCGACCTCCTTGTCTACTTCAACCTATGCCTATAGCTAAATGGAAGTGGGACTTCATCTCTATGGATTTCATTTTAGGGTTACCGAAGATGAGGAAGGGGTATGACTCCATTTGGGTGCTTGTGGACCGATTAACGAAATCGGCTCATTTCCTATCGATCAGAGTTACAAACTCTACAGACGATTTGGCCAGGCTGTACATCAAGGAGATAGTATGTCTGCATAGAGTGATTATGGAAATCGTGTCGGATCGAGACACGCGATTCACATCTATCTTCTGGACTCATATCCAGGAAGTAATGGGTGTGAAGTTGAAGTTCAGTACCGCGTTCCACCCACAGACGAATGGACAGACGGAATGGTAAACCAGGTGTTAGAGGACATGTTGCGAGCTTGCGTGCTTGATTTCAAGGACAGTTGGGATGACTGTCTTCTTTATGCCGAGTTCGCTTACAACAACAGCTTTTAAGCGAGTATTGGCATCGCTAGCTACGAAGCACTGTATGGGCGCCCATGTAGAGCACCGCATTGCTGGGCAGAAGTTAACAAGAAAAGTTTGATTGGACCCGAGTTAGTACAGGCGACCTCAGAGAAGATCAATATTATCAGGCATCGACTTCTTGCAGCATAGAGCAGACAGAAGAGTTACGCCGATACGAGACGGCGACTACTAGATTTTGAGGTTGGGGACCATATATTTCTTAGGGTTTCCCCCATGAAGGGAGTCATTCGGTTTGTCAAGAAGGGGAAGCTCATGCCGAGATTTATTAGTCCATTCCAGATACTAGACCAAGTGGGTGTGGTCGTGTATCACCTTGCTTTTCCCACACTACTTGCGGGCGTGCACAACGTATTTCATGTATCTATGCTGAAGAAATACATTCCTGATCCTTCCCACTTCATCAAATGGGAGCAGGTACAGTTGTGTGAGGATGCTACTTATGCACTACGGCTGACCTCCTAGACAGGAAGGAGCGGGTATTGTGTAGTAAGGTTATCCCGTTAGTGAAGGTGTTTTATGATGTTTTATTTAAACCAACATGATTTAAATGATTTTTAAACTCGCAAGTATACGAATCTAATGTAGATATGGTATGTATTACGAGATCATTCCCACGAGGACTGGTCGTCACAATTCAAATTTATGACTCTCCTTAACTAATCCAACAAATAATGGAGCGAATTACTAATCACAATTCTATAAAAAAAAACAATTGAGAATAGGGAAGAAAATTCAATCAGAGAACGAGCACTAGGACTTTCGAATCCACCCCTAATTATCCTAACCCTTGTTTTATCTGTTGATTCACCTTAATCTAGATTGATACCACTTATATAGAGAAAGCACAATCTGTGTCCTTAATCGGGCATACAGAATGTCTAATTCCTTTAAGCAATGCCATGAATAACATATCCCATGTCCTTGGTTGGGCACATGGAATGTACAGTTCATTAAAGCACCCTGTTTCTTCCTCTATAGGAAACTTGTTCATGATCAGACACAAGTACCTAGAATAAGCATCCAAACAACATCCATATATATACTTTGGTCAAATTCATAGATGGAGAAGTACAGAATTCAAACCAATCAAGCCCACTTAGAGAAAGAAACACACCAATCAAATCAAAGTAAAATCAAAATATAACAAGAGTATTCAAATTAGGGGCTTCATCTCAGCCCCAGCTGAAAGATTAGCAATCCATAAAATTAATTAGGAAAGAAGGAAAAATAAATATGAAAAATAGGAACATCTCCCTTCTTCCTTCCTCTCTCTCTCCTTTCTTCTTCTCACTGGATCTGCTATTTTCCTCTGGATCTGGAGTTCTCCATTTTTTTGAATGCCCTTCCTCACGTTTTGCAACTCTTTTTATAACTGATGGAGTGGCTGGAGTGGTGAAAATCGGATTTAGAAAGTCAAACGCAGCTTACCAGAAAAAGCTTTTCGCGACCCGGTTCGACCCCTCGAAACATAGCATTTTCCTCGCTCAAATTCCAAAAAAAAACAGCGTCCCTTAGGACTTTATTAGGTCCTCTACATGATGGACCGTTCAGATCTGCCATATGATCAAAGATGGTGGCCCACAACCGCCTGAAAAATTGGATTTTCTAATATGTGCGAAACCTTTCGCACCCCTCGCTGTCATGATCGGTGGGCCCCACAGAAGTATTTTATGGAAAATTCACCCCGTCCATTGGATTCAGGACGAAATTTCAGTCAAGAATAGGTAGTTTTGAACGTCCATTGATGCGTCCTAGAGAAGAAAACACAAAAAGATCAGATTTGAACGTTGCAGGGCAGCCCTTTTGTGGCCTCTGTACCGCACACGTGTGCACGCATGGACACAAAATATCAACATAGTTTTGTAGTGCTCGAAGCCTTCTACACGATGAACGGTTTGGATGAGCCGTACGGGGCATGGGTGGGGCCCACTAGCGTCGCTGACTGCGTCAAGCGGATTTGGTGCAGCGCATGTGCAAGTGTGCAGTGTGCACACTCCTCATACACAGGGCCTACCGTGATGTTTGCGAGAAATCTACACCATCCATCCTCTTTATCATATTATTTTAGCCGTCAATACCAAAGTTGAGGCAGTTCCAAATATCAGGTGGGCCCCAAATTGGAGATTAATGGGCTGATCTGTCCGTTGGACCACTTCTCGAGATCTTCAATGGCTGAAATTTAATATGTACGATTAATTTACGGCCCCCATCACATGTATGAAGTTTCGAGTCAATCGAATGGCGGGAACCATGTGATCTTGCATTTTGCACCAATTTCAAGCCTCTTTAACGTGAACGGCTTGATTTTCTCGGATCCTTGGCATGTAAATTCTTCAATATTGGTCCTATGGAGTCTGTCCCTTGCTCTGGTAACTTTGGAGCGTCAAATCCATGCTTTTAATACTCTTTTTCAATCATTGCTCCTTATTACGTCGTGCAACAAAAACACGATTAAAATACGATGTTAGGCATTATCATGTACGTAAAATAGGGCAATAATCGGGGTCCGATATGCAATATTTGACCCTTATCACAACCCCCAACCAGTATTTTGCTAGTCCCGAGCAAAACATGCGAAATGTAATTTCAGAAATAAAAGACAATTCCTATAAACTCAAGTGACTTGTGAACAGATAGTTGAGATGTGAAAATTCTAAGATTCATGAATGGTAAGTAGAATTTTCTCCTGAAATCAAGCTTACAGTAAACTTCATAATCAAGTTCAAAATATTAATCCATTAATTAGAACAATTCTAAACACTGAGTTCCATGAGTGTATAGTGTAATCTTGTCTTACAATCATTACGAGATCAAATTGTCAATTTCATGATATCATTAGTAATTAACAATAGAATTCATGACAACAAAACCTGAAACCAACACTTGCCTTACAGATTAACTTTCCATTCAACCAACCTTTGATTTTCTTTATGAATAGTAATGCCAAGGAAGGGAATCAAATTCTCACCTATAGGGAGCAAACTTATGGTAAAAACTTATCGCCTAAATTTTTATAAATGTCAACCATGGGGAATCAAATCTACACCTATAGGGAGCAAACCTATGGTGACGATTATGCGACTTACCCTTTCAATTCTTCTTTATAAATTGATGTTAAAAATTTTATTTTTCAGGCTGGTTCCTTTCATGCTTAGTGATTACCAAGTTATCATTTAATATCGAACTGAAAACTTAATGTGTAAGCGAGATCTGATATGTGAAATCATGGTTCAATCAATGTTTACAACTTCTAAGCTTGGATTATCAATTCAAAATTGACTGTGAAATCAAGTAGATGGCCGAATCCAAGAGTCATAAGTTACTCATATTCTGTATCTTGTAATTTTAAAATCACAACTATCCTTCAAAATCACTTCAAATTCATAAGAAATTCCAGAAAAAATTTTAAAAAATTTCACAATTTTGCTCAAGACCAAGAAAATACTGATTAGGTAACCTAATCTCCCACCCCCAACCTAAAATCTATATTGTCCTCAATGTAAAAGAAATAATCATGCGATGCACATGGGACAACGAAAATAAAAGAGGAATGAGGGAAAGATAGTACCTGGACGGAGAATCAAGAGGCTTCCTCAAAAATATCATCGTAAAAGCAGGTCAGCACAGGAGAGACATCAACAAAAACAAAAAATAAAAATAAATAAATAAAATCATAAAAAGAAAACCCTACCTATACCACTTTCGCAGGTGCTCTCGATTGCATTTAGCGTATGTAACAAGCCTTTAAACCCCTAGGTTACCCCTAGTGGACGAGTTGTAGTCTCGTGAGGGTTTGCAGAAATGTTACCCACAAACATTGAAGAACTAACTAGGAAAAACCAATACAAAAAAAATAAAAGGCTGGGTTGCCTCCCAGGAGCGCTAAGTTTAATGTCTTCAGCCAGACAAGAACGGACCAAGAATTAACTAATCTTTATAACCAGGGTCCGCCAAAGAAATTACCTCAACACCTTGATTAACCAATCCCAGACAAGTGATGTGAGTTCCTATGAACTATGCTATTTGAAATGAGGTAACTGATATTGTCGTCAAATAATTTAAGGACTTCTGCTCGAACGACTTCTTCCATGTTAGGATCACGCTTCCTTTGCATTTCACGCGACATTCCCGCAGCATGATCCATACATACAGTGGGGCATACTCCCTGTATTTTCGCTATCTTCTGTTCAATTACTGCCTTATATGCTTTAAGAACATTAAGCAACCTGCTCTCCTTTGCCTTCTCAGAGTTGGAAACTGTGCTGTCAGGAAGAGTCTCAGAGGGATGAAGAGGTTCCACTTTCGCTCTCCATTTTTCAGTCTCCAATATAGGAGTAGAGTCGAGCAGTGCATTGACTTCATGGATGGGACTATCTAAGTCAAAATCCATGCCATATTGTGCTAAGCAGATCTCAAGTGGATCTTCAAAAGATTTACGGAAGGAGTCCTGCACTAGACTCTCGATCATGTCCACTTCAGATATGTCATCCAAATCTGCGGATTGTTGTCCTGCATTAAAGACATTGAGTTTAATATTCATGTTACCAAAGGACAACTTCATAACTCCATTTCGGCAATTTATAATAGCATTAGATGTGGCCAAAAATGGACGACCCAAGATGACTGGGATCTGACTATGAGGATTCTGGACAGGCTGAGTATCTATAACTATGAAATCCACTGAAAAATAAAATTTATCAACCTGGATTAGCACATCTTCAATAACACCCCGGGGCACCTTGACAGATCTATCAGCTAGTTGTAATGTTATTTTAGTCGGTTTCAACTCAGCAAGTCCTAACTGCTTATAAACCGAATATGGTAATAAATTAACGCTCGCCCCTAAATCAAGCAATGCCTTCCCGATCTTATGATCTCCTATGCCACAAGAAATAGTGGCGGCTCCAGGATCCCTAAATTTAGAAGGGGTGTTATGTTAAATCATGGAGCTGAGTTGCTCTGTAAGGAAGACTTTCTTATGAACATTCTGCTTACGCTTTTGAGTGCATAAATCTTTAAGAAACTTAGCGTAAGCAGGGACTTGCTTGATAGCATCAAGCAATGGGATGTTGACTTGCACTTTTTTTAACACATCCAAGATATCATCAAAGTTGTTTCTTTTCTTTATTGGTGCCAAACGTTGAGGAAAGGGTGCTTTGGACACATAGGATGGCACATTGGTGGCTCTTGGAGAGTCAGAGAGCTTTTGGACTTTGGATGCATTAGTGTGTCTCTCTGCTTCATCTTGATCTTCTGCTTTAGAATTTGATTCATCCCTAGGTATCTCTATTCTGTTGTCAATCTGTCTGCCTGACCTAAGGGTAGTGATCGATTTGGCTTGCTCATGATATTGCCCTTGGTTGGAATTAGAGCCAATCTCATACTGTCCCTTTAGATTAGCCACAGGTTGGCTAGGGAACTTGCCCTTCTCTCTCTCACTCAATGTGGCAGCTAATTGACCCATTTGTACTTTCAGCTTGGCAATGGATTACGCATTTGCATGTAAGCTTTGCTGGTTAGCTAGTAAGGTTTGTTGGGTGTCTTTTTGGAATTGGAGAGAACTCTGCATAAAAAGATTGAGTGTATCCTCAAGAGATGGTTTCCTTGATTGTGCGGTGCGATTATTGATATTGCGGCCCATGTTGAAGTTGTTGACTGCCAACTTGGGAGTGCGGTTGCATGGGAGGATTTCCAGATGGTCCTCCTTGTTGTGGTCTTTTTGTCCAAGAGAAATTTGGATGCCTACCCCAACCTGGGTTGTAAGTTTTTGAGTAAGGATTATTCCCAGGTCTTTGAAAAGTGTTCATTGCATGTACTTGTTCAGAAAGAAGTTCTGGGGATGCTGCACCAGATGGACAAGACTGTGTAGGATGGGCAGGACTAGAACATATGGCACAAGCCTCGGCTTGAGTTGTTTGTGGAGGTCCATTATTTAATATCAGAGCATCAACTTTCTTTGTCAGTTTATCAAGCTTGGCGCACAGATCTGGCATGACTCCTATCTCATATATACCACCTCTCTTTTGTGGTTGGGGACTTCTGTCACCTCTATTTGAATAGTCCCATTGCTGGAAATTTTCACACAAGGTTTCAAAGAAGTTCCACGCTTCGACATCACTTTTGGTCATGAATGACCCTCCACTGGTGGCATCAACTATGCGACGGTTCTGGGGTGTCAAACCGTCATAGAAGTATTGAACTTGTTGCCACTTCTCAAAACCATGGTGTTGACATTTAAGAAGTAAGTCCTTCCATCTTTCCTAACATTCATGAAAGTGCTCTCCCTCTTTTTGTGTGAAATTGGTAATTTCCCTACGGAGGGCATTAGTTTTGTGAACAGGGAAGAACTTGTTTAAGAACTTCCTAGACAATTGGTCCCATGTAGTGATAGACCCAACTTCTAGAGAATTCAACCATGCTTTCGCCTTATCCTTCAAAGAAAAAGGAAAAAGGCGCAAACGGATCGAATCGTCTGAAAAGTTTTGAAACCTAAAGGTAGAGCAAATGTCTAGGAATTCTTTCACATGATGATATGGATCCTCCTTGTTTAAACCATAAAAGGAAGGCAACAAATGTATGACCCAGCTTGAGTTTAAAGTGTCTGCCGTGGTGGTGGGCAACACTATGCATGAAGGCGCATTGAATTGGATAGGAGCTGAATAATCTCTAAGAGCTTTAGTTCCATTCTCTTCTGCCATTTCAAATAGGTTGTTTCTAAATCTTCTACGAAAAGTTCTTTCTATTTCAGGATCAAAAGGTGCTAGTTCTATGTTTAGAGATCTACGTCCTAGCATAAACTATGTTATTGCAATGTAAGAAAGAAAACTAAACTAAGAAGCAGCCTAAGAGAAATAAAACTAGAACTAGAAATGAGATTCTAAAACAAGTTAAAACTATGTAAGTAAGAATGGGAAGAAAGAACCCGAAAAAGGAGATGATTGATGGCAGAAGATTTAAGAAGCTCCTCCTTCACTTAGTAGCTTCCTTCCTCAATTCCTGTAAATAAAAACAAAAACAAATCAAGTTTCCTAAAATAATGATAGAAAAATCCTAAGTAACTTGCTTAATTTCTAAAAAGAAAGTTTATAAAACTAGAAAATAGAAAGTTTCTAAATCCAAAGTTAGAAAATAGAAAATTCTAAAAATAAAAACCTAATTCTCAAAATAGAAAGTAGAAAGACCGGAGAATTTAGAAAGATGTTACCAATTTGGAGATCTATGTTAGAATCCCGCAAAGAAAACAAAACAAGTTAGTTTCTAAAACAGAAAATCTAAAATTAGAAATTTTCTAAAGAACAAAAAAGAAGAGTAATTTATAAAAAGGAAAGAAATCCTAGAATTAGAAAGTTACTAAAAATAAAAAGCTAAGTTAGTTTCTAAAAAGGAAAAAAAAAAAAAATTCTAAAACTAGAAAATAGAAAGTTACTTAAAAGAAGAATCCAAATCTAAAAATAGAAAATTCAAAAATTTAAAAAAGAAATTCTAGAATTAGAAAATTTCTAAAAAGTAAAATCCTAATTCTAAAAATAAAAATTAGAAAAAGTAAAGAATTTAGAAAGGGATTACTAAATTAGAAGTTTATTTCAGGACCCTACAAAACAGGAAATAAGTTAATTTCTAAAATAAAGAAAAGAACTCTAAGTTAGTAAAATCCTAAGCTATGAATTATGATAAGAGAGAATCCTAAATTCAATTAGGAATGAAACAGTCCCCGGCAATGGCGCCAAAAACTTGATGTTTTATTTAAACCAACATGATTTAAATGATTTTTAAACTCGCAAGTATACGAATCTAATGTAGATATGGTATGTATTACGAGATCGTTCCCACGAGGACTGGTTGTCACAATTCATATTTATGACTCTCCTTAACTAATCCAACAAATAATGGAGCGAATTACTAAGCACAATTCTATAAAAAAAAACAATTGAGAATAGGGAAGAAAATTCAATCAGAGAACGAGCACTAGGACTTTCGAATCCACCCCTAATTATCCTAACCCTTGTTTTGTCTGTTGATTCACCTTAATCTAGATTGATACCACTTATATAGATAAAGCACAATCTGTTTCCTTAATCGGGCATACAGAATGTCTAATTCCTTTAAGCAATGCCATGAATAACATATCCCATGTCCTTAGTCGGGCACATGGAATGTACAGTTCATTAAAGTACCCTATTTCTTCCTCTATAGGAAACTTGTTCATGATTAGACACAAGCACCTAGAATAAGCATCCAAACAACATCCATATATATACTTTGGTCAAATTCATAGATGGAGAAGTACAAAATTCAAACCAATCAAGCCCACTTAGAGAAAGAAACACACCAATCAAATCAAAGTAAAATCAAAATATAACAAGAGTATTCAAATTAGGGGCTTCATCTCAGCCCTAGCTGAAAGATTAGCAATCCATAAAATTAATTAGGAAAGAAGGAAAAATAAATATGAAAAATAGGAACATCTCGCTTCTTCCTTCCTCTCGCTCTCCTTTCTTCTTCTCACTGGATCTGCTATTTTCCTCTGGATCTGGAGTTCTCCAATTTTTTGAATGCCCTTCCTCACGTTTTGCAACTCTTTTTATAGCTGATGGAGTGGCTGGAGTGGTGAAAATCGGATTTGGAAAGCTGTTGTACGCGCAGCGAAAGCCTTTTCGTAGCCCAGTTCGGGCCCTCGAAACATAACATTTTTCTCGCTCAAATTCCAAAAAGAAACACCATCCGTTAGGACTTTATTGGGTCCTCTACATGATGGACGGTTCAGATCTGCCATATGATCAAAGATGGTGGCCACAACCGCCTGAAAAACTAGATTTTCTAATATGTGCGAAACCTTTCGCACCCCTCGTTGTCATGATCGGTGGGCCCCACAGAAGTATTTTATGGAAAATCCACCCCATCCATTGGATTCAGGACGAAATTTCAGTCAAGAATAGGTAGTTTTGAACGTCCATTGATGCGTCCTAGAGAAGAAAACACAAAAAGATTAGATTTGAATGTTGCAGGGCAGCCCTTTTGTGGCCTCTGTACTGCATACGTGTGCACGCATGGACACAAGATATCAACATGGTTTTGTAGTGCTCGAAGCCTTCTACACGATGAACGGTTTGGATGAGCCGTACGGGGCATGGGTGGGGCCCACTAGTGTCCGCAAAACGGACGCCGTCCGTCCGTTACACTGGAGTGGAAATGGCAGCTGCCGTTTTTGGAGGGTGACGCGGTCAGCGCTGCTGATCGTGTCAAGCGGATCTGGTACGGCGCGTGTGCAAGTGTGCAGTGTGCACACTCCTCATACACAGGGCCTACCGTGATGTTTACGAGAAATCTACACCATCCATCCTCTTTATCATATTATTTTAGTCGTCAATACCAAAGTTGAGGCAGTTCCAAATATCAGGTGGGCCCCAAATTGGAGATTAATGGGCTGATCTGTCCGTTGGACCACTTCTCGAGATCTTCAATGGCTGAAATTTAATATGTACGGTTAATTTACGGCCCCCATCACATGTATGAAGTTTCGAGTCAATCGGATGGCGGGAACCATGTGATCTTGCATTTTGCACCAATTTCAGGCCTCTTTAACGTGAATGGCTTGATTTTCTCGGATCCTTGGCATGTAAATTCTTCAATATTGGTCCTATGGAGTCCGTCCCTTGCTCTGGTAACTTCGGAGCGTCAAATCCACACTTTTAATACTCTTTTTCAATCAATGCTCCTTATTACATCCTGCAACAAAAACACGATTAAAATACGATGTTAGGCATTATCATGTACGTAAAATAGGGCAATAATTGGGATCCGATCTGCAATATTTGACCCTTATCATTTTGGACGCATCACACTGAAGAAGAGGCTACTTGGGAGACAGAAGCCGAGGTCCGTAAGAACTACCCTCAGATTCTCGAGGAGTACGAAAAGGTACTAATTTTGAGGATGAAATTTTTTTTTTAAGGGGGGTAGATTGTAACGTCTCGGAAAAATCTGTACAAAGACCTAAGTTCCACCTCAGGCGGAAATCACTCAAGACTAAATCCTTTAGAAATTAGACGAAAATTAATCAAGTGTTAAACTAAATTATCTGTGAAATTAGCTTGAACCACTTTAAATATGAACTGCAAGACCCAAAATGTGTAGAATCGTTGATGCTACATTACCATAAAACTTAGAATCAATTTCAAAACTCAGTTGCTCTCGGGAGCACACCGAAACTCCATATCAGACCTGTACCGCAAGTCAAAAGTCCGATTACCGTGAGACTATACGAATATAACCGCCTTACTGGGCTTGACTACCTTCTCAAAAATCAAGTCCAGATAGTATTCAGAAATGTACAACTTTAGCCCAGAGAGAGGTGTGTGAGAAATGCGAAGATCTTTAAAAAATGTACTCAGATTTAAGTAAATTGGGCCATTCGCTTATGGGCCAATTTTAAGGTTTCAGATCGTATGCAGAAAAGGGGCCTTCAGATATGCTTTGTTGGACTGAAACAACCACTCTTTGGCTATAACCTAAGTATACCATGGCCCTGGGGCCATGTAACGCCTCAGTTTTTTAGACCCAAGTATACCACTCGTTTCTTAAAAACCCAGGTGTTAACTGACAAATAGAAGGATAATCAAACTCAATTAAAGTACAATTAACGGAACCAAGCATAGTATAGATAAAATCTAAACAGTAATAATATCCTGGGCCACTCAGCTGGGGCCCACATACAAACTTTAAATCTCAAAATGAACTAAAATGTTAATAAGCAAGTAGACTACTGATTTAATCCAAAATAAGTAGCCGCCTCTTGGTACGACTCCTCATTGTAAGCCTCCTCCATGACTTCAACCACCTCCAGATCCTCTGCAAGTCCCTTTGTCCCTGTGTCCTCTGTACAGTTGAATATTGATGAATGAGTTGCTAACTCAATGTGATCTCCCCCTAAGATTACACACCGCCGCCCTAAACAAGGAATAACATAAAAGCATACAAATAATCAAAAACAATAGATGCAGTCTCATTAAATGCATGGATATATGGTATGCATTCACGCCTCGGGAATGCTCATCCGTGCGGACAATGGGCGTGTCACCCATGAAATCACCCATGAAATGCATGGATGTATGGACAGTCTGGATCAGCAGACCTAAACCACGCTAAAGGCAGGTGGGTCCCTCATGGGGCCACCAAAAGTACATATATATTATTCTACTTCACATCCTAGTTATTTATTTGTATTTTATTTTTACTATATATATTTCTTTCTCTTTTTGCATGTAACCACGTCAGTGGTCGGACGTCCTTAGATGGATGGTCTGGACACATTGTCCATAGATGGATGGTCCAGTATCCATAGATGGACGGTATGAATATGAGGCTCATGGACGGCCTACATACAGAGCATGCTGCACTGGGTGCCCTACATGTGGATGACATGGAGAACACATACATTATGGTAGGGCCTTGCATGTCATCGTCCCAGAATGGACAGTGTTGATTTTTACTATGTGTGGGCCCCACAATCTACTGATATTAAGGCAGTGGTCGTCCAACAGACGGTCGGTCAGGATATATAATATTTACACAAGGTGAGTCCACACATGTGGGACCCACCAACACTAACTATATTGCACTACACATAACAAGATTTTATATTTTTCTTTGTCCAAACGTCCAGCAGTGGGCTTTTGTGGAGGTACGTCCAGCCTAGGGTCTTTTGCAATGCCCCTGATGGACAGTTAGGATGGATCACCACTCAAGGTGGGTCCTCATACGTGGCCTAACAATGATACAGGGTGCGGCCCATTCGCTGATGCGGGGTGTGGCCCACCTGCATCAGTCCAAGTCCACAGCTGGCTCGGCCCACCTGCATTGTGCAGGGCCCAACGTCAAACAACCCACCAGCTTTTAACGTGGAGGCAATTCCTTCTCTGCATGCAGTTGGGGCTGTCTATCAGAGCTTGTTGCAGTGGTTTGAGGTTCGGTTTGGGACCTATTCACAACCCACCTCGAGGTTAGACAGAAGCTGATTAAGGGCCATCCCGAGTGCTCCTAACCAGCGCCCATTACTAGCTTAAACCAAAAACCCAAAATAGGGCCATTTGGTGGCCTGATGGACGGTGGTTTCAACTCCAAACAACACCTACTCAAGGCCTGACTTCGGCCCTATTGGCACTCCATTTTCAGACTGAGATGAAGCCTGATTTTAGCTCAGTTGTAACCGATTCCCACCACCTTCTCCAGGCTTGATTTCGTTTTTTCTTTTTCTTTTTTTTTTTTTTCTTTTTTACTTTGACAGAGGCCTGGATAGGTCTGTAGCAACCATGAACATGGCCACCCTTAGGACAGCCCTCAGTTTAAAACAGAGCTTCGTCCCCTGCTCATGGCCTGAAGCACGGTCATTGTCTTGGTCCAATTCTAGCCTAGCATGGGGTCATTATCTTTCCTGGTTTCAGCCCAAATCCCAGCCATTGCTTGGTTTGGCCTTTGGTCTGAAACAGAGCTTCTGTTCGATTTTGCTTGGGTTTGAGACACAACCATTTACTTGGCCTGTTCTCAGCACAAAACAGGGTTCCAATGCCACCCTTATTTCAGTCATATGCATAGCCCGTTCCATCCTGCCTATGGCCTGACACACGGCCATTGTTTGGCTGGGTTCTGGCCCGAAACGATGTTGTAGTTGGGTGGGTTCTTTGTAACACCCTGAAAATTGGGGGTCGAGCATAAACTCAACTCCCGAGTTCCAACACATCACTTATACAACAAAATGAATGATGATTGAATGTTATCTGCTTTTGTATGAAGAACATGAGTGAGATTAAGCCAAAACAGCCTATCATACTCCAGAGACAGTTAAATTGCAAGCGGAAGACTTTGATAGCTATATGTAATATATAAACTGTGGTGAGTCTCCAGAGTGTGATAACAATACCAGGTTAAATAATTACAGGTACATTTTAGAATATACCTAAGGTGTAGTGTCATCTAGTCAACATCCCTGTAATCCCATCGATCAAGACACGGCTCAAATGGAGTCACCATAAACAACATATACGAGAAAACACCCTCATCGTCACAAAAGTCTGACTCCACCTCAGGAATAACGTCGCTATCTGCAATCAAACAACTTTTGGTGGGTGTTCGGAACACCGTCCCGTAACGTGGGAGTAAGTAGCTAACTCAGTGGAATAATAAAGCATAGGTTAACATGTTATCGACTCAATCAAGCAGTAATGATAAAGCAGTACAATCAAACACTCCTAACTACTCTTATTAATGCAAGTATGAATGCAGTCATGATGTATGCCCTCACCACACTCTCCCTCGTGCGACACTATGTTACGTTCGCGGCATGCTTTCATCCCTTAGTGCTCCACTCTTCCACGCACATGCAATGCATGATGAGCATGATTACCGAGTTGTTATTAGTCCATTCCAAACAGCAGGATTGAGAAACTAAGGTACCTCCCTTGTATCATTCCCAAATATGATCCATTCTAGGGTCGTCAGTCCTAGTTAATCTCAGACGATGGTGTGTTTTCTAGGTCACTGCAAAGGCTGTCAGGGCTGTTACGCACAAAGGTTACACGACTTCCCCATCACCTCTTTAACGATTCATTACTATACAGAAACAGGCCTAGTTCATACTCTCTACACTGCGGTAAAACTCGTCGCCTCACCGCAAATTCAGAGTATGCTCGAGATCACTACAAAGGGCTGTCAAGGCTGTTGCTCGCATTCATTGCACAACTCCCCCATCACCTTATCAATGTAGGCCGACAGCACGAATATAGTGTCCCATACCACCATAATTGACTTACGAGTCTAGTTGCTCACTGGTCACTACGGGGAGGCACATGGCACCAGTGTAGGCCGACAGCTCGACCACGGTGTCCCATACCACCATGCCCGGCTCATGAGTCTTAGCGGATCTAGGTACCATGGTTAAAAGGGATTTCACTGGTAAGTTTGGTACCCTATGTTCAAGCAGTAGCGACTAAACATGGTGAACATATATTAGACAAATCGGGTTACTCGACGAGCCTGACTAGCTCGAGCGCACAATCAATTGGACGACATGAAGTGCATAAGCACTTCACGTGGCCTAACCACTGTCGCCAACTGACGTACGACTCGGGTTCGCCAAACACATCTTACGTGGCGACATGAATCTCAGCCACGATCTCAAATCTAGTACCGATTGTTTAGACTATAGACATAGTCCCAAACTCATTCAATCCTTATTTGTAGCATGTGGAGTAAAGAATGATAAACAAAGTAATTCAAGCATGTTAGTAAGCATGTCATAAAGCATGTTATAAAGCATGTTATAAAGCATACATAAATAGGAATACCAACACATATATTGCATAAGTAAGTGGTTTAAGTAAACAACCTCATGGAGAAAATCATTCATGTCTCTAAGGTAGTTGAGAATCCCATCTCAACACCCTCCTAAGGCATCATCATCCAAACACTTACACAAGCATTTTCACAAACACTTAGTATACACTATTTCAACATATTTAGTGTATGTTAGCTAAACATGTATTAGAGTAGAATCCTTTACCAAATAAGTATTTTATCCATATATCATACATTCATATAACAAATAATCATGTCAAACACATTTCCAAAATATATACATATACGGTATTTTCTACAATACACTATTTCTACATACATAGTTTATATTAGCAAAACATGTATTAGGGCGAGCCCTTTTGCCAAACAAGTATTTTATCCATGTATAATATATTCATACAACAAATAATCATGTCAAACATATTTCTAAAATATATACGTATACGGTATATTTTTTACGAATACCTAGAATATGTAAAATTCCATATTCTACATCTTTAATCAAAACAGAAAGCACTTTATACATGTGCAATTGCATGTAGATCATGAATCTATCATTATCTGACATTGAAAGTATTGAAAACCATAACCTATACACCTAAAGTCTCCACCTTTTGTCGTAGAATCGTAACGGATCCGATAGGTTTGCCAAGCTTCCGTATTCGGCAGTTTGGTAACCTATAGAATGAAATAGCTTAGCTATTTCATAACCTACAATTGTCTAAACCCCAAAACAGATTAGGGTTAGGGTTTCTTACCTAGAAATGACGCCGGAATCGCCGGAAAAGCGATGAGAATGGTGTGGTTGAGTATGGATAGCAGCAGGGAAGAGTGACAGGGAGATTCTCCCACATCTCCCACACTTCCTCTCTCTTTTCTCTCTTCTCTCTCTAGGGTTTCTCTCAAATTCATATGGCTATGAGAGAGAGGTTTCTAAGGTCCTTTTATAGCCTAAAAACTCTCTAAAACAGACTTGGGAACAAGGTATACTTGGGTTTTGTCCAAAGGGCAGCTGTTTCAGCTCAACAGAGGACTTCTGGCGAGCCTCCTTGAGCCAGAGGTCAGACTTAAGCTCACCGACACCGGATCTACATTCCATTAAGTTTTCGTTCCAGTCAGATTTCCAGATCGTACGTGGCGGACCAGTTTCAGTTCAACGGTCAACGAGTCTCGATCCGAAATTCCAAGTACATGGATATGTGTATGAAATTTCTCCTGATCTGAGGGTGTAATTTGGTCTGATTCTGACGGTCTGGTTGCTTAAAACTGATCCGCAAGCGAGAGGTGCCAGATTACTATTTGAGATATTTATTTGAAAAGAAATTCAAGTATTTTCACACTCCTCGCTCCAGACTCAAGCGAATTACACTGGGACACTATCTGGATTTGATTTCTGAGATGGTTGTCAAGTCCAGCGAGGTGGTCCTAAGTCTTTAACTTCGTATTATTCAGACTCCCAATGTGCAGTCCAGACCTGATATGGAGTTTCAATGTGCTCCCGAGAGCAGTCGGGTAATGAGATTGATCCTAGATTTTAGGGTAACCTAGCGTCAATGATTCTACAAGTTTTGGGTCATGCAGATCGTATTTAAAGCGATTTAAACGGATTTCGTAGCTAATCCAGTTTAGCACTTAGTTACTTTGTCTCATTTCTTAAAGGATTTAATCCTAAGTGATTTCTGGTCGAGGTGGTACTCAGGCCTTTGTAATTTGTATGTAAGGTGATCCAAGTTATAATACTTAAGTAGTTTAAGATAGTGTCTAGGATGAAAGTACTTAGGAAAATTGAAAGAACAAGGTGGTGAAGGGAGAGATTTGTGAAGGAAATGGGTTCAGAAGCGATTTTAGATTATCAGATTCAGTTCTGATAAGTTAATAAGGCATTAGGAGCGACCCATTGCCTAAGGACGTCTCATTCCAGGTTGGGAAAAAATTCGAGTTGTTGCATTCTTAGTCCGAGTATACAGCCATCGTTTGACTGGTTCCTCGTTCTGGAAAACGGCCATCAGTTGGCCAGTTTTCAAGCTTGGCTTCCTGGTTCATTGGAGCCTGGCTTGACCTATCTCCATGGCATGAAGGAGGTCAGTACCAGCTTCTCTGTTGACGTTCTCACATTGAAAGAGAAGGAAAGAAGAATAAGAAAAGAAAGGAAGAAGATAAGGAGGCAAAAGGAGGCAACTAGCTACCTGGTTCAGCTCACTGCTTCCGAGTTGCAATGGTCCGCACTCCTACTTCTCTCTCGTTATGCATGAACTTCTAGGTCTACAGGGTCTGTCTTATAGAGGGAGTGAGAGAGAGAGGAAACGGCTGAGATCGTTTCCTCGGTGGACGACTGAGATTCATTCTTTTCAAAGAGGAAGGGTGGTTCTCTCTCTCATCACACCAAAGGCTCTCAATCGGGCGGGTTTTTGGCCAAGATGGACGGTGGCATTCAATCTCCTTCCTCCGCTTACCAATGATCAAATGGCTATACCGTTTTGTTCGTGTGGGTCCCATGAAGAGATTGGATGGCTTGGATGGCTCGGAAAGTGGACGTGGTGGGCCACTTAGAGGCTTGAAGTGAGTCGGTTTAAATCTCTGTTGGCAGGAGATATTTGCATTTTGCAAAAGAGTCGGTCAAGGTATGTTTGACTGAGCTAAGGAATTTGGTGCACTTCACACCTAAGTGTTTTCGGTGTACATGCGCCTTGCAAGGACCCACCGAAATGCTAGCGTCACAATCTATTTCGTCTATTTGTATTGGGGACCCTGGCCCATTCTGGGGTGAAGGTAAGGCCCAGGTGGACCGTTATGCTCTTCTTTAGGCTATTTTTAGCCTGCCTGATACTTGTTTTCAATGGTTAATATTAGGTACTGGTTACGATGAAAGTGTGGTTTGTCACTAACTAGTTCTCATGTGTTGGTGGCATGTGTGTTGCAGCAGTATTAGCTAACATAATGACTTCAATTTAGAGTGTTCGAGTAGTCTCACCTCCTTGACTGTCATAAAGCGTGTTTTGGCTCTTGGAAGCCCTGATGGGTGGCTTTAACGTTGATCGGAATCCCCATCCTGTGTATGTTGAGTTCAAGTAAATTTTGGTTAACCGAAATTTTTTTTAGTTCAGTGTGGGTTTAAAAGGTAACACCTGTGCACTGAAGGTATGGGGTGTTACAGTTTACCCCCCTAAAAAAAATATTTCGCCCTCGAAATTACCTGAGGCGTGTTACTGAATAGGTGAGGGTACTTTTCCCTAATTTTTGCATTTCGTTCCGATGTCGCTTCTTCCTCCCCATGATGTGACCAAAAAATCTTGACTAGATGTATAGTCTTCGTCCGTAGGACCTACTCCTTGTGGTCTAAGATATGGATGGGTTCCTCGGTGTAGGAGGCGTTATCTGTTAGTTCGATCTATTTTCAACTAACGATGTGCGACTTGTCTGGTGTATATTTCTTCAGCATGGATATGTGGAAGACATTGTGAATACTGGCCAACGCGGTAGGTAGTGCAAGGCGGTATGCCACGACTCCCACACGATCTAAGATTTTGAAAGGCCCAATGAATCGTGGTGCTAACTTCCCTTTCTGTCTGAACCTCAACAAGCCCTTCATAGGTGACACCTTCAGTCATACGTGGTCGCCAACTGCAAACTCTAGGTCACGACGTCGATTATCCGCATAGCTCTTCTATCTGCTCTGGGCGATGTGCAAACATTTTTTGACCACGTCAATGACCTGAGTAGTAGCCTGAACTAACTCCGGACCTAACAAGCTTCTTTCTCCTATTTCTGTCCAACACTGAGGGGCTCGGTAAGGGCGACCATAGAGAGCTTCGTACGATGCCATGCCTATGCTGGACTGGAAACTGTTATTATATACGAATTATTCTGCCAGTGCCAAGTGATCATCCCAGTTGTCCTGAAAGTCTAGGACGCATGCTCTTAACATATCTTCCAAGATATGGTTCACCCGCTCAGTTTGCCCATCTGTCTAAGGGTGGAATGCTGTACTGAACTTGAGTTCCGTGCCCAATTCTTCCTGCAGTCTCTTCCAGAAGGCAGAAGTAAATCTGGAGTCTCGATCTAATATAATTTCTTGAGAAACTCTGTAGGATCGCACGACTTCCCGGATGTATAGCTTTGCCAAACTATCAGTGGAATCTGCCATGCAGATTGGGAGGAATTTGGCGGCCTTTGTCAACTTATCGACGATGACCCAGATCGAATCGTGTTTCCTTTGCATCCTAGGAAAACCATATATGAAGTCCATAGAAATGTTGTCCCACTTCCATTTGGCTAAAGGCAGTGGCCGAAGGAGGCCGGCAAGCTTGTGATGCTCGGCCTTGATCTTTTGGCACACTACGCATTTTGCCACAAAGTTGGCAATGTCCCTCTTCATATTTCTCCACCAGTACTGCCTTTTTACATCGTTGTACATTTTATTGCTCCCCGGGTGGATGGCTAACTTGGGATGGTGGACTTCTGTCATTACTTCTTTCCTTACTTCGGCATTGTTTGGAATGCATACTCATCCCTGATACTGAAGACCACCATCGTCGCCAACCCTCCAGTCAGGCATCACTTCATTCTTGCACCTTTCTTTTATCTTGATGAGTCATTCATCCTGGTCTTGTATGGAGATCATGTGTCAGACCAGGGTTAGCTCTGCAGTCAACAAAGCTACGTAGGCATCAAGTTCATCGAGGGTGAGTTGGATATTGAAGTCCTGCACAAGCTCCATCATTTTTCACTCCTTAATCATCAGGGTGGCTACCAGCTCGTGCTTCTTCTTCTGACTCAAAGCGTCGGCCATGGAGTTTGCCTTGCTAGGGTGGTAAGAGATTTTGAAGTAGAAATCTTTAAGAGTCTCCATTCACTGACGCTGGCGCATGTTCAAGTCCTTCTGCGTGAATATGTATTTCAGGCTCTTGTGATTACAGAATAATTGAAAATCTTCTCCGGACAGGTAATGCCTCCATATCTTTAAGGGAAATACCATGGCTGCTAACTCTAGGTCATGAGTCGGGTAGTTCTCTTCGTGCTTTTTCAGTTGACGAGAGGCGTAAGCGATTACTTTGTCATCCTGCATTAGAACGTAGCTAAGGCCCAACTTCGAGGCATCGCTATATACCACAAACTTCTCTCCCTCTTGTGGGAGAGTGAGCATCGACGCAAAAGTTAACCTCATCTTCAATTCCTGGAACGCCACCTCTGCATTCTCATCCCACGTAAATCGAGCGTTCTTCTTTGTTAGTTGCATGAGCGGTCGTGCGATTCGGGAGAATTCCTTAACAAAGCGTCGGTAGTACCTAGCCATACCTAGGAAACTCCGAACCTCGGTCACTGTAGTGGGCTGCTCCCACTTAGACACTGCTTCCACCTTAGCTAGGTCGACCGCTATTCCTTCCGCCTTTACTATCTGCCCTAAGAATTCTACTTCCTGCTCCTAAAACTCGCATTTGGACAACTTAGCATACAGTGGGTTATCCTTTAGCGTACTTAGGACCGTACGCAGATGTTGTTCATGCTCCTCTTGGCTCTTGGAATAGACCAATATGTCGTCAATGAACACAATCATGAACCGGTCTAGGTAAGGCATGAAGACTCGGTTCATGAGGTCCATAAAAACTGTCGAAGCATTTGTGAGACCAAAAGACATAACTTGGAACTCGTAGTGCCCATAACGAGTTTTAAAGGTCGTCTTCGGGATGTCCTCATCCCTGGTCCTCAACTAGTGATTTCCTGAACGTAAGTCTATTTTGGAGAAGTACTTGGCGTCTTTCAACTAGTCAAATAGATCGTCGATACACAGTAGGGGATATCTGTTCTTGATCGTTACATTGTTCAGTCTCCTGTAGTCTATACAGAGATGCATCGACCCATCCTTTTTCTTGACAAAGAGGACCGGTGCTCCCCAGGGAGAAACATTGGGATGGATAAAGCCCTGAGCGAGCAGCTCATCAATCTGACTCCACAACTCCTCCATCTTGCAAGGAGGCATGTGAAATGGAGGGAGTGATATAGGAGCAGTCCCTAGCTTGAGGTCAATGCAAAAGTCTGTTGGTCTTCTAGGGGGTAGCCCTGGTATTTCTTGAAATACTTTGGAGAAATCTCGGACTACCGGTATCCGACTAATGGTGACTTCTACTGACTCGGCTTCCTCTAGAGCCTGCAAGCTCTCGAATTCTCGGCATCTGTCCCCCCTTTCAAAGTGAAGGAGGCACGCCCTGGGATGGATATTGTCATTGTTTTGTTGCGACAATCCATGACTGTACGCACTAACGTGAGCCAGTCCATCCCGAGGATGATGTCAAACTGCTTGATAGGCATGATAATCAGGTCCACCGTAACCTCGTGATTTGTGAGCGTGATGGGACATGCTCTACACATCTTATTTGTTTCTACAAATTTACCCATAGGGGATGATACAACTAAGGGGACATACATTCAAGTTGTGTTCAGTTCTAATCTAGATGCAATAGCAGAATTAATGAAAGATAGAGTTGCACCAGAATCAAATAAAGTATAGGTGTACCGTTAATGTGGGTGGTACCATGAATGGTCTGAAGGGGGTCCTGTTCAGCCTCCGTGGTAGCAACAACATATACTCAGGCTGGGAGAGCCCTTTACTGAGCTGGGGGCCCCTGTCTGGGCTGCTGAGGCCTGGGCGCTGTCTTAACTGCCCTCTGGTTCTGCGGGGGTCGATTTACCGGAAGTGGAATGCCCTGATCCCTCAATCGTTGGAAGCAAGTCTGGGTGGTGTGGTTAGATGTACCGCAGTAGCCACAGCTTCCACCTGAAGGCAGTGGCGGAGCTCACACAATTAGCGGCCTGAACCACCCTATTGGAACAGTTGCCTTGGTCGGAACGGGGCCTCCTGAGTTGGCTGGCGGGAGCAGATGGAGCGCTCAAAATCTTTCTCTATGCGCATTACTTTGTCTACCAATTTCGAAAAGTCCCTGAAATCTCAAGTACATAGCCGAGATTGTATCCCGGGTTTCAGCCCCTCCTTGAACTTCTCCAGTTTGTACTCCTCGTCCTCAAGGGCCTTAGGTACATATCGTGATAGATCATCAAACTTTGCCTCGTACTAGGCGATTGTCAGGCTTCCTTGTTCCAACTTTAGAAATTATGCGATCTTCTCACTTCAACATGACCGTGAAAAATACTTTTCCAGGAACTTTGTTTTGAAGTCGGCCCAGGTCCAGGCGTACCCAGCTAGCACGCTTCTTTATACATTTTCCACTAGTTTTTGGCCTCTCCCTCAAGTAGGTATGTGGCCTAGCTGACCTTTTGAGCGTCGGAGCACTCCAACAGTCCCATCATCTTGGCAATCCTTGCCAGCCAATGTTCCACCAGAACCGGATCAGGCGCTCCTTCGAAAGTCGGTGGGCGGAGCCTTAAGAAGCGGTCGAATATGTCGGTACCTCGCACCTCCATATCACGTGACTCTCCCCAACGACTTCGCAGGGTTTCCATCATTAGAGTGTGCGAGTCTTGTTGCTGCTGCTACATAGTTGTTGTCATCTGTGCGAAAGCTGTGAAAGCAGTAGCTCCCATCGATGTATCCTCGTATACGTTAGCTGAGGGCTTTGCCGATGGCATCCGTCGCTCGAAGTGTGGTGAGGGCAGCCCTGATGCAAAGATCTGAGGAGAGGGAGAGTCTCCTACAGCTTTCGACCCTGTGTCTCCATTCGCCACTCCGGGCGGAAGGCCTATTGTGTAAACAGGGCTGCTCTCCTTCTGACGCTCAATTGATGGAATAGGGTGAATATCGACCGTATTAGTTCGTTGGGATCGTAATACTGGTGGCATGGTTTCCTGTGAAGCCAAAGATTACACGTTTCAGGTATCAAGGAATGATTTCAGTTAGTTGTGAAATAATGCAAGGCTAGAGGCTTTGTTACTTGCCGTATGGCATGCGAGTTAAGCCCCCAGGTTTAACTAATATTTCTTACTGAAATTTCAAGGGGGCTAAGGTTTCCATTTCTACGTTCAGATGACTAACTTGTTGTTTATTGAGAAATTCTAAGTTGTTCATTCTGCTAATGAGGGGCCTAAGTGTTCTGTTTCTATGTTCATTCATCCTAGCTATTCTTCTAAGGGAAAGTTTCTAAGTTTTGCCTAAGTTAATCTTTCAAGGTTCATAAGCTGGTCCCACAGCCAGGTTGTCTCATACTCCGCTTTGATACTAACTTGTAACACTCTAGTTTTTGAGACTCGAGTATACCACTCGTTTCTTAAAAACCCAGGTGTTAGCTGGCAAACAAAAGGATAATCAAACTCAATCAAAGTGCGATTAACGGAACCAAGCGTAGTATAGATAAAACCCAAATAGTAATAATATCTTGGGCTACTCAATTAGGGCCCACATACAAAACTTTAAATCTCAAAATAAACTAAAATGTTAATAAGCAAGTAGACTACTGATTTAATCCAAAATAAGTAGCCGCCTCCTGGTATGGCTCCTCATTGTAAGCCTCCTTCTTAACTTCAGCCACCTCTGGATCCTTCACAAGTCCCTCTGTCCCTATGTCCTCTGTATGGTTGAATATTGATGAATGAGTGGCTAACTCAATGTGATCTCCCCCTAAGATTACACACCGCCGCCCTAAACAAGGAATATCATAAAAGCATACAGATAATCCAAAACACAGTAGATGCAGTCTTATTAAATGCATGGATGTATGGTATGCATTCACGCCCCGGGGATGCTCATCCGTGCGGACAGTGGGCTCATCACCTATGGAATCATCGAACTTGGGGCACATCATCCAGTCGGAAACAATACGCACATCACGTATGATAGCAATAAATGTTAGTCTGTGCCATGTATGCATGATTAGTCAGTCTGTTTATTAATCCAATTACACTCGGCCATTTAAATAAGCTCACGGTCACTATGGGGAGCTCGTGGCACAACATAGGCTGACGGCTCGGGCATAGTGTCCCATTCCACCATCTCCGGCCCATGAGACTACCTTCTTAGGATGTGTGTAGCACCCACTAATATGTGATCAATTAATTTAACATAAAGGGCTACCACCAATGCCGACTAGGGGTGAAATGTTAAAGTTACCAAAAGTGGCGTTTTAAATATGTCGGCATGAATGGTTCAAAGACGAGTAAACAACGGTATTTGGAAAGGTTATAAAGTCCATCCCACGTTAGTTAGGTGAAACCACACATGGATGGTAAACCGCATGGTCAAGTACCACAACCAAAACCTGCATGTCAGGGGCCTACTTATGTCACGACCAATCTAGTTACACCTCAAGCACGGACTCTCCTTACTAGGACTTCCCATGGAGAGATTCCAACAGTATGTGTGTCATATCAGTATAATGGCAAAATAGATATAAAAATAGAGATAAGGATAATGCATCTATCAATACATACTACCGAGCAACGTGAGATACACGACATGAATAGTTAGATTATTCACCCAGGCAGTTCAGAGTAATCAAAATCCTAACAATAGTAAGCATGTTGAGTAGATAAGTTAAATGAATGCAGTCTATTTCCACCCATAGCTTATCGCTGGTCTAACTAGTCGCTAATTTAAATAAACTGCTATTTCTAATTTAGCTAAGGATGGAAAGCTTAAGGGGAAAGAAATCATCACCTGAGTTATGGTAGCATGTCTCTAGATGCAGGCTCCTGCAGGTAGTTAGTGGCTCCACGATATTTGGATAATTTCCTAAAGGAAGTTAGATTGTATCAGACAATGATTCTAAGGCTTTTGAAGTACTAGGGTCGGTTAAATGACCTGCAATCACAATGGTTTGGTTTACATTACAGGGTGTCTAGATCCCATCGTAATTTGCCCAGTGGGTGGGCCCACTCTGGGCCCGATCTGACCCACCAAGGCAGGCCCCAAGGTGGTCCGCCTGACTATTGGTGGAATGCCACACATATGCATCAAGGTGGGTTCAACATGATCAGACCATCAAGTCTTGGATGGTTTGAATGCACACCTACGTCACACGGGTCCCATACACTTGCCGACTAACATAACAACTATATAGCGGGTGAGCTCACCAGTCCATTGTCTTGTATGTGCCACAGTGGGGGCCATACATGTGGTCCAGCAACTAAATGGATGGACGGTCTGGATCAACAGACCCAAACCACGCTAAAGGCAGGTGGGTCCCTCATGGGGCCACCAAAAGTACATATACATTATTCTATTTCACATCCTAGTTATTTATTTGTATTTTATTTTTACTATATATATTTCTCTCTTTTTGCATGTAGCCGCGTCAGTGGTCAGACGTCCTTAGATGGATGGTTTGGACACATTGTCCATAGATGGATGGCCCACTATCCACAGATTAACGGTTCGAATATGAGGCTCATGGACGGCCTAGATACAGAGCATGCTGCAGTGGGTGCCCTACATGTGGATGACGTGGAGAACACATACATCATGGTAGGGCCTTGCATGGCATCGCCCAACAATGGACGGTGCTGATTTTTACTATATGTGGGCCCCACAATCTGTCGATATTAAGGCAGTGGTCGTCCAATAGACGGTCGGTCCGGATATAGAATATTTACACGAGGTGGGTCCACACGTGTGGGACCCACCAACACTAACTATATTGCACTACACATAACAAGATTTATATTTTTCTTTGTCTAAACATCCAGTAGTGGGCTTTTTGTGGAGGGACGTCCAGCCCAGGGTCTTTTACAACGCCCCTGATGGATGGTTAGATGGATCATGACATCAAGGTGGGTCCTCGTACATGGTCTAACACTGATACAAGGTGCGGCCCATTCGCCGATGCAGGTTGTGGCCCATCTGCATCGGTTCAGGTCCACAGCTGGCTCGGCCCACTTGCATTGTGCAAGGCCCAGCGCTAAACAGCCCACTAGCTTTTAACGTGGAGGCAATTCCTTCTCTACATGCAGTCGAGGCTGTCTATCAGAGCCTGTTACAGTGGTTTGAGGTTCGGTTCAGGACCTATTCACGGCCCACCTCGAGGCCAGACGGAAGCCGATCAAGGGCCATCCCGAGAGCTCCTAACCAGCGCCCATTACTAGCCTAAACAAAAACCCAAAACAGGGTTGTTTGGTGGCCTGATGGACAGTGGTTTCAGCTCCAAACAGCGCCTACTCAAGGCCCAACTCTGGCCCTATTTGTACTCCATTTTTAGATTGAGATGAAGCCTGATTTTAGCTCAGCTGTAACCGATTCCCACCACCTTCTCCAGGCTTGATTTTTTTTCTTTTCTTTTTTTTTTTTTTTACTTTAACAGAGGCCTGGATAGGTCTGCAGCAACTATGAACATGTGATGAGTGTCGAATGTTGCATACCAGACCCCAGTAATTGCCTAATTTTACGTACATGATAAGGTTTAATGGAGTGTTTTAATCGTGTTTTTATTACAGGATGAAATCAGGAGCATTAATTGAAAATTGATGTTAAAGGCATGGATTTCATGATCCAAAGTCTTCAAAGCATGGGGTGGACTCCAGAGAACCAATAATGAAGATTTTACACGCCTGGGATCTGAGGAAAGCAAGCCAAAGGGGCCCGAAAAGGGTCCAGAATGCAAGATCACATATTTTCCGCCATCTGATCAACTCGAAACTTCATACATGTGATGGGGGCCGTAAATTAACCGTACATATTAAATTTCAGCCATTGATGATCTCGTGAAGTGGTCCAACTGGACAGATCAGCCCATTAATCTTCAATTTGGGGCCCACTGGTCTCCGGATATGCCTCGGATTTGGTTTGGTCAATACATTATTTGAGGGGACAAAAGAGATGGTTGGATTGGATTGCTCGTACACATTGCAGTAGATCTCACCCAGGGTGGGATGTGTATAGTGCACATGTGCACAGGACGTGCACCAAAAAAATCCGAAAGTCGGTCAGCGTTGCTGACCGACTCTTCTCTCAAAGACGAGAGAACGTAACAACGTCTCCCTGTCTCAATTTGGGTTTCGATTGTGGGCCCCACACATTGCCCAAATGCGTGATCAGGACCGTCTATTAGGTCTAAATGAAGGTCTTTGACAATGCCTAGATGTCAGAATCGTGAATGATCATCAAGAATAGAATCTAGCCGTTCAACAATGCAATGGACGGTGGAACGAGATCTTCCGTGGCCCATAGCTGAATGGAGAAAAAAATATGTTTTTCCGACAAAATTTTGACGAGAAATTCTGGACCCGATTTTCCATTCAGTGGAAGGAATGGGACCCACCATTGCCACGGAAGACGCATCCGCGTCCGCGTAACCCGGCCGCTGGCCATTTTTACGGAGAACAGTGGGCCCCACCCGTCACCTGTACGGTCGATCTGATCCGTCCATCGTGTAGAGGGCCATGAATACTACAAAATCATGCTGATATTCCACTCCCATGCGTACACACGTGTGCGGTACAGAGGCCACAAACGGACTGCTTTGTAATGTTCAAAACTGATCGTTTCGTGATTTCTTCTGTGGGCCGCATTAATGGACGTTCAAAATCACTCATTCTTGACTGAAATTTCGTCCTGAATCCAATGGACAGGGTGGATTTTCCAGAAAATGCCTCTGTGGGGCCTACCGATCACGGCTGCAAAAAATTGCACTTCGAGTCCTTCTACGACTCTGCCACCGACCCCAGCTATCCAACAACTATAAAAGAGGGATTATGGACGTGGGAAAGGCATTCAGAACTAGGGGATTCCAGATCTGGAACAAGGGAGAGAAGAAAGAGAAGAAAGAGAAGAAAGAAGAGAGAGAGAGAGAGAGAGATTGTTTGGTTTGACGTTTTTTTATGAATTTTGCTTAATATTTTTGATGGATTTTATGGGTCACTAATCTCTCAGCTAGGGCTGAGATGAAGCCCCTAATTTGATTAGCTCTTGTATTGGTTGATTTACTTTGAATATTAATCAATTTGTTTCTTTCTCTAAGTGGGCTTTATGGGTTTAAATTCTATACTTCTCCATCTATGAACTTGACCAAAGTATATATGGATGTTGTTTAGATGCTTATTATAGGTGCTTGTGTCTGATCAAGAACAGGTTTCCTATAGAGGAAGAAACAGGATGCTTTAATGAATGTACATTCCATGTACCCGACCAAGGACATGGGATATGTTGTTCATGGCATTGCTTAAAGGAATTAGACAGTCTGTATGCCCGATTTAGGACACAGATTGTGGTTTCTCTATATAAGTGGTATCAATCTAGATCAAGGTGAATCAACAGACAAAACAAGGGTTAGGGGTGGATTCGAAAGTCCTAGTGCTCTTCCTCTGATTGAATTTTCTTCCCTGTTCTTAATTATTTTTTTTAGAATTGTGCTTAGTAGTTCATTCCATTATTTGTTGGATTAGTTAAGGAGAGTCATAGATTTGAATTGTGACGACCAGTCCTCGTGGGAACGATCTCGTAATACGTCCGATATCCATCCATCTGATTCCATATTACGAGTTTAAAAATCATTTAAATTGTGTTGGTTTAAATAAAACATCAAGTTTTTAGCGCCGTTGCCGGGGACTGTTTCGTTCCAAATTGAATTTAGGAATCTCTCTTATCATAATTCATAGCTTAGGATTTTACTAACTTTAGTCTTAGATTATTTATTTATTTATTTATTTGATTTTTAGAACCAATTTTCCTGTCTTGTAGGGTCGTTGATAGATCTTCTAACTTGGTAACTTCGTCCTAATTTTCTTACTTTTTTTTTTTTTTTTTAATTTTTTTAGATTAGGTCTTATCCCCTAGATACTAACTTGTTTTGTTTTGTTTTGCAGGTTTTTAACATAGGAACTTCTACTCTGGTAACATCTTTCTAACTTCTTCTTTACTTTCGGTATTGCTGTAGGATTTTGCTTTCTTCTAGGATTAGACTCAGAGTTAAGGTTCTACCATGGAATCGTGGGTACATGCATATGCTGAGTTGGATAGGTTATATTGGAAAATGCCTGAAGGTTGTGGAATTCAACGTATACCTCAAGATTTCTCTCCATCGAGAACAGACATTGAGAACCGACTAGAACGTTATGTTCCATCGGTTAATAGGGCCGTATACGATCATAATTATGGGAATGAGGATTATTATCAACCATCATATTCTCCCATGTATGATCAGTACGATTATAACCAGTGGAACCATCAAAACTGGGAAGATGAACCAACAACATATTGTAATAATTATTCTCTTGGATCCCATACCTTTGAGATCCAACCAGAAACGATCCAAGAGGATTCATGTTGTAATCTAGAACAATTCAACCAGCATGTTGCGAAAGTGATGAAATCATTAGAAGCACTCAATTCGCACCTTGAAAGGATAGAGGAAGCTCGCTCATCCCAACTACAATCCAATCCAGAAATACAATGCAAGGATAGTGATCCTCACTCACTTTTGATGAAATCTGAAATTTGGAATGAGGAGTTGGATTCCATTAATGAGCATACGGTTCAATTCCCCGATGAGTCGATCTCGATGACTGTTCAAAAGAATGGGGAAGAAACATGGTTGTCTTTTAAATATAATGATGATGACACACCCCACTCACATGACACACTTGAGTTCAATAAAGAGGAAGAGGTTAGTTTATACGAACCTCAAACCAATCTGGAAATAGAATGTGAGGAAAGCGATCCCATCCCAAGTGTGCACTGCATGGAAGTGGACGATGATGCATATTGGGAAGACGATTATGAATGTGCAACCCAAATTCCCTTTGAATCAATCTCAAATTTGGTCCAAGTCAATGATCAAGACGTACACGAAGTGGTCGGTCATAATGAGCCACTCCCCTCCCCTAACATGTCTGATTTAAAGGTAGAGGACGGGCCCCTTACAACCAACCCTTCTAACTCTTGTGAAACGTATTTGGACCACTCCTTTGGATTACATGATGATATGATTCGGGAGATGGACGAGCTACTTGATATGACTCTTGAATTTGATACCACCCAGTTGAGGCCAATATCTGAACTGTTGAATAATGACAATTCATCGCCTCTTCTGAGTAGTATCGATGAACAGAGTCCATACATCAATGCTTCGATATCTTGATCTTCAATACATGCCTGCAGGGTGGAGCAAGAGAGCACACCTCCGTTTACTTTCAAAAACGATGGATTCCTTGGGCAGATCATCATAAGCTCTAATGTGGAAAATGAGTCACTCTCAGCTGAATGTCCCAACTCTTTGGATGATTGCTTGGCACACTTTGCAGATTCAAACGATCCCATGATAAGAGACATAGTGAATGCCTTGCAAAATAATATCTCGGTAGTCATCACTGACCGAGAGAACCCTTACTCTGAAGCCCCTCCCTCCCCAGATCCTCACTATTTACCATTAAGGGAGGAGGAGCTAAAAATTGAACCGAAGTCTGCTACTTCGGAATGTGTTGAGACTACGTCACTTTCTGAGAATTTTTCTGACTTTCATCTATGTGTAGTCTCTGATTCACCATGGGATACTAACTTCGGAACTTCTTCTGTCGCAGGTGAATCGTATATACTGTGGATACCTCAAAGCGAATCAACGAAAATTTTTGATGAGGTACATAAATTTCTTTGGAAAGTCAAGTTCCGTATGGCCCAAGCCTATTGCAAAAATGGCTTTTGGATGATCTGTGAGAAATCTACTGAGAAATTTATCACGATCTTGGCTCTAAGAGGAACCTTAAAGATGACCGAGTAGTTTTTCCCTGCTTTCTTAGGACTAGAGTAGTTTCCTTTATGCTATTTTAGGATAGACGGTAAACTTAGCGCTCCTGGGAGGCAACCCAGTCTTTGTTTTATGCTTTTTCCTAGTTAAGTTATTTCAATGTTTGTGGGTAACATTACTGCAAACCCTCACGAGACTACAACTCGTCCACTAGGGGTAACCTAGGGGTTTAAAGGCTTGTTGCATGCGCTAAATGCAATCGAGAGCACCTGCGAAAGTGGTATAGGTAGGATCTTCTTTTATTTTCTTTTTATTTTTGCTTCTGTTGATTTCTCTCTTGTGCTAACTCGCTTTTACATTGAATTTTTTTTTTTTTGAAAGCTTCTTGATTCTCCATCCAGGTATTATCTTTCCATCACTCTTCTTTTATTCTCGTTGTCCCATGTGCATTGCTTGCTTATTTCTTTTACATTGAGGACAATGTAGATTTTAGGTTGGGGGTGGGAGATTAGGATACCTAATCAGTATTTTCTTGGTCTTGAGCAAAATTTGTGGAAATTTTAAAATTTTTTCTAGAATTTCTGTTGAATTCAAAGTGATTTTGAAGGATAGTTGTGATGTGATTTTAACAGCATAAGATTTGTGATGTTGGTAACTTATGACTCTTGGATTCGGCCATCTGCTTGATTTCACAGTTAATTTTGAATTGTTAATCCATGATTAGAAGTTGTAAACATTGATTGAGCCATGATTTCACATATCACATCTTGCTTACACATTAAGTTTTCGGTTCGATAACTGAATGATTAACTTGGTAAAAAGAAGAATTACAAGGCTAAGTCACATAATCTTCACCATAGGTTTGCTCCCTATAGGCACAGATTTGATTCTCCATAGTTGACATCTAAAAAAAAAAAAAAAAGAAGTTAGGCGACAAGTTTTCGCCATAGGTTTGCTCCCTATAGGTGAGAATTTGATTCCCCTCATTTGCATTACTGCCCATAAAAAAAAAATCACAAGCTAAAAGAATGAAAGGATGATCTGTGAGGGAAGTTGGTTGTCCTGATTTCTCTTGTTGGTTACTAAAGATATCATGAAATTGATAATTGGATCTTTTAATGATTGTAAGCTGAGATGATACTATACACCTGTGGAACTCAATGTTTAGGAATGTTCTAATTGATGGATTAATATTTTGAAATTGATTATGAAGTTTACTCAGAAACTTGATTCCAAGAGAAAATTCCACACACCGATCATGAATCTTAGAATTTTCACATCTCACTATCATTCACAAGTCACTTGAGTTTACTGAGAATTGTCTTTTATTTCTCGAATTATTTTTCGCATGTTTTGCTCGGGACTAGCAAAATGTCTGGTTAGGGGTTGTGATGAGTGTCGAATGTTGCATACTCGGACCCAATAATTGCCTAATTTTACGTACATGATAAGGTTTAATGGAGTGTTTTAATCGTGTTTTTATTACAGGATGAAATCAGGAGCATTAATTGAAAATTGATGTTAAAGGCATGGATTTCATGATCCAAAGTCTTCAGAGCATGGGGTGGACTCCAGAGAACCAATAATGAAGATTTTACACGCCTGGGATCTGAGGAAAGCAAGCCAAAGGGGCCCGAAAAGGGTCCAGAATGCAAGATCACATATTTTCCGCCATCTGATCAACTCGAAACTTCATACATGTGATGGGGGCCGTAAATTAACCGTACATATTAAATTTCAGCCATTGATGATCTCGTGAAGTGGTCCAACGGACAGATCAGCCCATTAATCTTCAATTTGGGGCCCACCTGGTCTCTGGATATGCCTCAGATTTGGTTGCAATACATTATTTGAGGGGACAAAACAGATGGTTGGATTGGATTGCTCGTACACATTGCAGTAGATCCCACCCAGGGTGGCATGTGTATAGTGCACATGTGCACAGGACGTGCACCAAAAAAATCCGAAAGTCGGTCAGCGTTGCTGACCGACTCTTCTTCTCAAAGACGAGAGAACGCAACAGCGTCTCCCTGTCTCAATTTGGGTTTCGATTGTGGGCCCCACACATTGCCCAAATGCGTGATCAGGACCGTCTATCAGGTCTAAATGAAGGTCTTTGACAATGCCTAGATGTCAGAATCGTGAATGATCATCAAGAATAGAATCCAGCCGTTCAACAATGTAATGGACGGTGGAACGAGATCTTCTGTGGCCCACAGCTGAATGGAGAAAAAATATGTTTTTCTGACCGAAATTTTGACAGAAATTCGGTGGATGGAGTGGATTTTCCATTCAGTGGAAGGAATGGGACCCACCATTGCCACGAAAGACGCATCCGCGTCCGCGTAACCCGGCCGCTGGCCATTTTTGTGAAGAACAATGGGCCCCACCCATCACCTGTACGGTCGATCTGATCCGTCCATCGTGTAGAGGGCCATGAATACTACAAAACCATGCTGATATTCCACTCCCATGCGTACACACGTGTGCGGTACAGAGGCCACAAACGGACTGCTTTGTAATGTTCAAAACTGATCGTTTCGTGATTTCTTCTGTGGGCCGCGTTAATGGACGTTCAAAACCACTCATTCTTGACTGAAATTTCGTCCTGAATCCAATAGACGGGGTGGATTTTCCAGAAAATGCCTCTGTGGGGCCCACCGATCACGGCTGCAAAAAATTGCACTTCGAGTCCTTCTACGACTCTGCCACCGACCCCAGCTCTCCAACAACTATAAAAGAGGGATTATGGACGTGGGAAAGGCATTCAGAACCAGGGGATTCCAGATCTGGAGCAAGGGAGAGAAGAAAGAGAAGAAAGAAGAGAGAGAGATTGTTTGGTTTGACGTTTTTTTATGAATTTTGCTTAATATTTTTGATGGATTTTATGGGTCACTAATCTCTCAGCTAGGGCTGAGATGAAGCCCCTAATTTGATTAGCTCTTGTATTGGTTGATTTACTTTGAATATTAATCAATTTGTTTCTTTCTCTAAGTGGGCTTTATGGGTTTAAATTCTATACTTCTCCATCTATGAACTTGACCAAAGTATATATGGATGTTGTTTGGATGCTTATTATAGGTGCTTGTGTCTGATCAAGAACAGGTTTCCTATAGAGGAAGAAACAGGATGCTTTAATGAATATACATTCCATGTACCCGACCAAGGACATGGGATATGTTGTTCATGGCATTGCTTAAAGGAATTAGACAGTCTGTATGCTCGATTTAGGACACAGATTGTGGTTTCTCTATATAAGTGGTATCAATCTAGATCAAGGTGATCAACAGACAAAACAAGGGTTAAGATAATTAGGGGTGGATTCGAAAGTCCTAGTGCTCTTCCTCTGATTGAATTTTCTTCCCTGTTCTTAATTATTTTTTTTAGAATTATGCTTAGTAGTTCATTCCATTAGTTGTTGGATTAGTTAAGGAGAGTCATAGATTTGAATTGTGACGACCAGTCCTCGTGGGAACGATCTCGTAATACGTACCGTATCTACATCTGATTCGTATACTTGCGGGTTTAAAAATCATTTAAATCGTGTTGGTTTAAATAAAACATCAACATGCCACCCTTAGGACGACCCTCAATTTAAAACAAAGCTTCGTCTCCACCCTGCTCATGGCCTTACGCACGGCCATTGTCTTGGTCCGGTTCTAGCCTAGCACGGGGTCATTATCTTTCCTAGTTTCAGCCCAAATCCCAGCCATTAATTGGCTTAGCCTTTGGTCTGAAACAGAGCTTCTGTTCAGTTTTTCTTGGGTCTGAGACACAGCCATTTACTTGGCCTGTTCTCAGCACAAAACAGGGTTCCAATGCCACCCTTATTTCGGCCAGATGCATGACCCGTTTCCGTCTTGCCTATGGCCCAACACAGGGCCATTGTTTGGCTGGGTTCTGGCCCGAAACGGTGCAGTAGTTGGGTGGGTTCTTAGTCCGAGTACACAACCATCGTTTGGCTGGTTCCTCGTTCCGGAAAACGGCCATCAGTTGGCTAGTTTTCAAGCTTGGCTTCTTGGTTCGTTGGAGCCTGGCTCGACCTATCTCCATGGCATGAAGGAGGTCAGTATCAGCTCCTCTGTTGACATTCTCACATTGAAAGAGAAGGAAAGAAGATAAAGAAAAGAAAGGAAGAAGATAGGGAGGCAACCAGCTACCTAGTTAAGCTCCCTGCTTCCGAGCTGCAATGGTCCGCACTCCTACTTCTCTCTTGTTGTGCATGAACTTCTAGGTCTACAAGGTTTGTCTTATAGAGGGAGTGAAAGAGAGGGAACGGCTGAGATCATTTCCTCGGTGGACGGCTGAGATTCGTCCTTTTCAAAGAGGAAGGGCGGTTCTCTCTCTCATCACACCACAGGCTCTCGGTCGACCAATTTTTTGGCCAGGATAGATGGTGGCATTCAATCTCCTTCCTCCGCTTACCAATGATCAAATGGCTATACCGTTTTGTTCATGTGGGTCACATGAAGAGATTGGACGGCTTGGATGGCTTGGAAAGTGGACGTGGTGGGCCACTTAGAGGCTTGAAGTAAGTCAGTTTAAATCTCTGTTGGCGGGAGATATTTGCATTTTTCAAAAGAGTCTGTCAAGGTATGTTTGACCGAGCTAAGGAATTTGGTGCACTTCGCACCTAAGTGTTTTTGGTGTACATGCGCCTTGTAGGGACGCACTGATATGCTAGTGTCACAATCTATTCCATCTATTTGTATTGGGGACCCTTCACGGGGACCCTGGCCCATTCTGGGGTGAAGGTGAGGCCCAGGTGGACCGTTATGCTCTTCTTTAGGCTATTTTTGGCCCGTGTGATGTGATCTGTTGATCGGTTGGACCTGATATTCTTTTTCAATGGTTAATATTAGGTACTGGTTACGATGAAAGCGTGGTTTGTCACTAACTAGTTCTCATGTGTTAGTGACAAGTGTGTTGTAGTAGTATTAGCTAACATAATGGCTTTAATTTAGAGTGTTCGAGTAGTCTCACCCACCTGACTGTCATAAAGCATGTTCTGGCTCTTGGAGGCCCTGATGGGTGGCTTTAAAGTTAACTAGATCCACATCCTGTGTATGTTGAGTTCAAGTAAATTTTAGTTAACCCAAATTTGTTTTAGTTCAGTGTGGGTTTAAAAGGTAACACCCGTGTACTGAAGGTACGGGGTGTTACAGGCCATTCCCTTTAGTTCTAGGCCTATATAAGGGCCTTTACCCACCCCTCTCTCATTTCATATGAATTCTAAACCCTAAGAGAGAAAAGAGAGAGAAAGTGAAGGAGAAAGTGGAGAAGTGAGAGAGCAAGTGTGAGATAGTTCTTGGGATTCGATCCCACTACTCCATGTACGTAACTACCGCTTCTGTGTCGCTATATCGGAGATTTTGATTCCATTCTTGGGTAAGAAACCCTAACCTAACCTGTTTTAGGAATCTAAATACGTAGATCGGTGAAATAGCTAACCCGTTTTATTGATTAGGTATTCAAAGTCTAGTTTACAAGGCGAGAGTGTTCAAACTGAATCCGTTACGAGTTTACCGGCGAAAGGTGCGGACTATAAACGTTTAGGTTATGGTTTTCAAGGCTGTCAATGTCGGTTAATGATTTATAACTGACTTGGTTGCCATTTCTCATGCTAGATACGATGTTTCCCTCGCTTTACAGATATATATATATATATATATATATATATATATATATATATATATATATATATGAACTATGTTGAATATAGTGTAATTAATGTGTGTGTTAAAATGTTTGAATGGGTATGGAATTTGGATTCGTGCTTGCCATGATTATCCGTCGTGGATATAAGATTGTTGTATATATGACAACTCCTTAGTGAAAGGATTAACTCTAATACATGTTATGACCAACATACGCTATGTATGTTGAAGTGTGTAGTCTAAGTGTTTGTAAAAATGTTTGAATGAATATAGAATTTGAATTTGTACTTGCCATGATTATCCGTCGTGGATATATGATTCTTGTATATGTGACAACTCCTTGGTGAAAGGATTTGTTCTAATACGTGTTATGACCAACATACGCCATGTATGTTGAAGGGCATAGTCGAAGTGTTTGTAAAAATGTTTGAATGGGTATAGAATTTGGATTCATGCTTGCCATGATTATCCATCGTAGATATATGATTGTTGTATATGTGACAACTCCTTGGTGAAAGGATTTGCTCTAATACATGTTATGACCAACATATACCATGTATGTTGAAGTGTGTAGTCTAAGTGTTTGTAAAAATTTTTGAACGGGTATGGAATTTGGATTCGTGCTTGTCATGATTATCCGTCGTAGATATATGATTTTTGTATATGTGACAACTCCTTGGTGAAAGGATTTGCTCTAATACATGTTATGATCAACATAGGCCATGTATGTTGAAGTGTGTAGTCTAAGTATTTGTAAAAATGTTTGAATGAGTATGGAATTATGATTTGTGCTTGCTATAGTTATTGATCGCTAATACATGTTCGTTGTATACGTGGCTACTCCTTGTGAAAGGACTAGCTATAGTATGTGTTTTTAACAAATTTATTACCTGTATACAATATGTGTGGTCTAAGTACTTGATAAAAAGCCTGAATGAGAAAATGCTTGATGTAATGTACTTACTGAGGGTGTTGAGATAGGATTCTCAATTTCCTTATATATAGTTACAGTTTCCTTTATGCAACCTATGTTACTACTATGTGATTTACAAATGAATGCTTATGTATAATGACATGTGTGGTATGTGTTTGTTGAAATGATCGAATGAGATTTATGTTTAGATTTGGTTGTCACATGCTGTCTTGGAATATCACATGTGGATGTTATTAGTTAGAGTGTGATTAGGGCTACGATGTAGTCCAGATAATCGGTAATGGTTTACGATCGATGGTCGTACTGCTTAGCCACAACAGATACGCCTGATGACTCCAAGTCGTAAGCTGTTTATTGACAATGGTTAGGCCTCGCGGAATGCTTACGCACTCCATGTCAATCAAGTCAACGTACACTCGTACTAGTCGAGCTTGTCAAGTAACCCGATTGGCCCAATGTATGTTCACCATGTATGGACTCCAATGCTTGAATCTAAGATACCAAACTTACCAGCGAAAGGCCCATTTAACCTTGGTACCTCGATCCGCTAAGACTCATGAGCCGGGCATGGTGGTATGGGACACTGTGGTCAAGCTGTCGACCTACGCTAGAGCGACGAACCTCCTCGTAGTGTCCAATGAGCAACCCAGACTCGTGAGCCGAATACGGTAGTATGAGAAACTGTATTCGAGCTGTTGGCCTACGATCAGGTGACGAGCCCGTAGTGACCTCGAGTATAGTCTAAGACTACGTTAAGGCGACGAGCTTTTCCGTAGTGACCCCGAGTATAAACCAGGCCTACACTGAATTGACGAGCCGCTCCATAGCTACCTGGAACTATTCTTTGTATGTGATTAACTAGGATTGACGACCCTAGATGGATCAATGTTTAGGTAAATGATATGAAGGGAGGTACCTTAACCTTTCAATCCTGCTGTATGAATATGACTATTAAGAACTTGACTAATCACGATCATGCACCGCATTGCATGTGCTTTGGCGAGGAAGGGTACGTTTCGGGAGGATGCCATGCGCGAACGAGAGATGAAGTCGTTGAGGGAGTGTAGGCGAGGGCATGCATCATTATCGCATACCATTCTTGCATTAACAAGAGTAATCTAGGATATGATTGTTGTACTGCTTTATCATTATTGTTTGACTGAATTGATAACATGTTAACCTTTGCCTTATAGTTTCACTGAGTTCATCACTCACTCCCACTCTGGGACGGTGTTTTAAAATACTAACCAGACTCTGTCTTAGTTGCAGATGATGGCGCAGCTTATGAAGCAGAGCCTGATTTTTATGACAACGAGGAGGAGTTCTCGTATATGCGGTACTTTGGCGGGTTCATGTAGGCTGCATTCTGATCATTAGGGCTATAGGAATTTCATGATGTAGATAGACCTACACATTTTGATATTTTGTATTTTGAAATGATACATGTAATTGTTTAACCTGAAACATGATTATACTTTGGAGACGCACCACCACTTATATGTTTTATACATACCTATCATGGTCTTCCGCTTGCATAATTTAACTATCTCTGGGGTATGATATGCTGATTTGGTATAATCCCACTCATGTTTTGTACACTAATACGGACAACATTTAATCATCATTATCCATGTTGCATAGGTGATGCGTTGGAACTCGAAAGTTGAACTTCTGAAATGACCACGAGGATCCAGGCTCGATCAATCTCACCTCAACTCAGCAGTGACTCAGACGAGTTAAGTTGGTATGGCACCAACTCAGACCCGGACTCGAGCCTTCTCTACTTATGATCTTTCTTCTTGACTCATCTCCTCCTTTCTTTTCTTCCTTGCTTTCTTCTTTCTTCTTCTATACTCCCTTTTCTTTCTTCTCTTTTTTGGTTAGGAAAACTAGTGAGGTGCTGGACTCGGCCTGATTTACAGTGACTCGAGTCGAGTCGACTCAACTGGGTGCGGCACTAGAAGCGGCGCCCCTTCCTCTTTCTGATTTTCTTTCCATTTTTAGAAAGGGCTGCCCTAACGGGTAGCGTTTTATAAGCCCTTCTAATCCCATTCTAGAATTCTCGGATGCTAACTAATCACACGATTAGTTAGCCGAGTCGGTTGCGAACCTATATGCAACATGGTGTCATTTGGATGATTCGGATTAAAAATAGGATGCATGGCTCTGATCAGCCACTTGTAATCAATTTCTGGGTTGATGTTCAATCAAACTGGAGGTTCTGATCAATGAGTGGGCCACTACCCAAGTTAATGGGTTTCTTGATCAAACGAAGAAGACGTCCACCCTGTTAATGGCACAACCGAATCGGGTGGCTAACCTTCGAGTCTAATGGCTCTGGATGGTTTAGATGGGTCTCAAAGACCTTATGGGACCCACCATTTGAACGGATGACCACCATTTCTCAGTGGGTTCCGAGTCTAAGGGTTGTGGCGGCTCTCTTTTCCTATTGCAAAACCCTAAGGCGCTAAGTTGAGATTGATCGGACGAAGGAGTAGGATTTGAGGGCAGAAAGATATCTTAGATTTCCAGCTAACATGTAGTAACAGAGTTCCTATTTTCAGCAATTAACCATGCATAACCCTGCTTTCACCCAGATTTGTGTGCGCACACGTATGACAAAACGTGTGAGATTGATAGGGTTTTGGTCAGGACTACCGTCCGTCCGTACCAACACGATGGACAGCTTGGATCAATGCAATGGCCTGTAATGGTGGGCCACGATTGAACCCAAATAGCAGCCTTCCGTTTAAACAACAGTCGGGCGGGAAAGAGAGGAGAATTCTTCCTTTTTGCAAAATCCTCGGGTCAACACATGTTTGACTAACTGGCTGGTTCAGTTTGTTGCAAGTGCATGCACACACCAGTACACACGCAACTAGGGTGGGGTCCACTGTAATGTTTGTGAGAAATCCACTCCATCCATTTACTTTGGAGATCCCAGAAATAACCTCTAATCAAGGATGTGCTAGATCGAAGGCTCAGATAGGCCACACTAAGTGATTTTGTGCGCCAAACCGCGTGTTTACTGATCATTCAACTACCAGACTGTACAAAAACTAGTTTGTCAATGATCTCATAGATCCCCAACAACATTTAAGGAGATTTTAATCATTAATTAAGGGTTATTTAGCAGGTTAGAATAGGTTAGGTGTGGATTTTGAGATCTAGGCTCTGATTTCGACTGTGAATGATTTAAGTTGTCTTTTACGGTATTCTATAGAGTTTGTCTTTTCAATCGTACCTTATACTGGTGAAAGGTTTGCGTGTTCGTATTGCTTGTATGTTGTACGCACGTCGTACATCCGTGTGTAGATCTACACTCAGGATGGTCATGCATGATCGCGAGTTGCACCAAGATCTAGGTCTAATGGCCAACTATTTGTATGATTTAGATCGTCAAGAACGTCTTTGTTTAATCAATATGAATGAGCTGATCTAGATATGTTTTGATTCAGGGTTAATGATTAGGCAGCACTAAAGTTTCGTTTAAGTAGCCCGTAGAGTTTTACAGTTAACTAAGAGAAAATGTATGGTGGACTTTCATTACCCAAGATCAGACAGTTGAGATGGCCGGATTAATGGGTGATCAGGCGATGGTGTTTAGAGTAGATTTCACGTGTTCCCATGCATATGCATACATTAATTAGATATCCAAGGTAATACCAAAGTACTAAAAAGCACAGGGTGTTATAAAAAACACTTTGTAGTTAGCTATGGTCATAGTTACCACTAGTGCATCGTCATGGGAGTGGTGAACACCTCGGGCACCTTCTTCAGTAAAGGTCAAATCAGAAGGTGTTACTTTTTTCTCTTTAGAAGGCCGGCTGGTGACGTGGATTGGATGCTCTGAGCTGTAGTGACTGATACTTCGGGCATGAACTCTTCGAGCTCGATTCGAGTCTCCTCCTCCAGCAGGTTCGCCAAAGATTGTGCATATTTCTTCAGTAGGTTCATTGTTGATAGGTTGCTCGCTCTTCGAGTCCGATGTTAAGGGTCAAATATTACATATTAGACCCCAATTATTACTTGATTTTACGTACATGATAATGTTTAGTGCTCTATTTTAATCGTGTTTATGCTGTAAGGCGAATTTAGGAGCCTGGACTGAAAAAGGGTACTAAAAGCATAGATTTAATGCTCCGAAGTCGTCAAGGTAAGGGACGGGCCCCAAGGGACCAAGATCAAGGAATTTACATGCCAGCAATCTGAGAAAATCAAGTCATTCACGTTAAAGAGGCCTGAAAAGCATCCTGGATGCAAGATCACAGGGTTCCCACCATCCGTTCAGCTCGAAACTTTATATATGGCCTGAAGACCATAAATTAACTGTACACGTCGAATTTCAACCATTGGATCCTTGTATAAGTGGCCCAACGGACAGATCAGCCACCAAAATCATGATTTGGGGCTCGCCTGATATCTGGAGACACTTCAAATTCGGTCCCAACCCCGTAAAAGAGGTGGCAAAATGGATGAATGGAGTGGATTTCTCATATACATTATAATGGACCCCACCTGGGGTCGTGTGTGTACATGGTGTGCATGAACATGCAGGGCACTGGACCGGTCAACATACGCTGACCAACCCCGTTTGATCCAACGTCTATGCGAGAACAGCATCCGCAAGGTGTGGACGTTGTAACTCTCAATGGGCCACCATCACGGTTTCGTTGCATGATCAAGACCATTCATCGAATCCAGAGGGTGACCAAGACCTTGTCCATGCTTTCTTTTTGGTCCCTGGCACACATACACACGTGGATTGCCAGAAAATGCAAGATAGATGGTGAATTGATTTATACAGTGGACTGCACCAAAACTCAAGCAAAACCACTCCTTTCCGACTGAAATTTTACCAGGAATCCAATGAATGGGGTGGATTTCCCTTAAAACATCATTGTGGGGCCCACCGAGTAGTCCAACATGGGTACGTGCATCGGTTACGAACGTCCAAGACCCGGACGATCCGGACCGTTCTGCAACCATTGCCAGATTCGGATCCACAAGCTAGATCGTCCAAACTTCACTTCAGGGACGTCCAATTAGTCCCAAGGAGATTGAATGGACCAGATCGTGCAACCGTGCCTCCTTGGTGTAAAAACTAGTTACGTCAGATGTACCACTACCCCAAAATAGTGAAAAAAGGACGGTCTAAAACCGTCTCAAATGACCAAAAAGGACGGTCATGGACCGTCACATAGGCAGTCAAATTTTGACGTGTCCTATTACTTAAAGGACAGTTGAAAACCGTCATTCTTATTGACGAAAAAAAGATGGTTATGGACCGTCCTAAAAAAGGACGGTCATGGACCGTCCTTAAAATGGACTGGCATAGACCGTCTCTTATGAGCCCAAAGAAGATGGCCATAGACCGTCCTTTAAAAAGACCGTCATAGACCGTCCTTTAAAAAGACTGTCATGAACCGTCTCTTATAGGCCTTCAAAGGACGGGATAGACCGTCCTTTTAAAGGACTGTCCATGACCGTCTTTTTAAAGGACTGTCATGGACCGTCTCTTTTGAACTTCGAAGGACGGTTATAAACTGTCCTTTAAACGGACGGTTATGGATCGTCTTTTTAACCGTCTCTTATGACCCTTGTACGGCCAAATTTGACCTAGTCTTCTTCCTGATATACACCTGTTATACAATATATTTCATCACATTCACATCCATCCATCCATCCAAACACACAATCCCTGATATACACCTGCTATACAATATATTTCATCACATTCACATTCACATCCATCAATCCATTCAAATACACAATCTTCCTGATATACACCTGTTATGCAATATATTTCATCACATTCACATTAACATTCATTACCCAAACTACGTAAATCCATCCAAACACACAATCTTCCTGATATACACCGGTTATACAATATATTTCATCACATTCACATTCACATCCATCAATCCATCCAAACACAATCTTCTTGATATACACACAGTTATACAATATATTTCATCACATTCACATCCATCTAAACCCAAACTACGTAAATCCATCCAAACACACAATCTTCTGATATACACACTGTTATACAATATATTTCATCACATTCACATTCACATCCATCTAAACCCAAACTACATAAATCCATCCAAACATAAATTACATCCATCCAAACACAAACAATCTTATTCACATTACATTCATCCACGCATAATACATATAAATAAGTTTAGGTTTAGGTTAGGTTATAAGCTATAGGTTTAGGGAATTGAGAATAGGTTTAGGTTTAGGAAATCGGGTTCGGGTTCGGGATCGAGTTCAAGTTTGGGTTTTCAAGTTTAGGTTTAGGTTTAGGTTTAGGTTAGGGAGTAGAGATTAGGATTAGGTGTAGGTGTTGGTTTAGGGATTTGAGAATAGGTTAAGGTTTAAGTTTAAGAATTCGGGTTCGGGTTCGGGATTGGGTTTAGGTTTGGGTTTTCAAGTTAAGGTTTAGGTTTAGGTTTAGGTTGGGGAGTTTAGATTAGGATTAGGTTTAGGTTTAGAGATTTGAGAATAGGTTAAGGTTTAGGTTTAGGAAATCGGGTTCGGGTTCGGGATCGGGTTTAGGTTTGGGTTTTCAAGTTTAGGTTTAGGTTTAGGTTAGGGAGTTGAGATTAGGATTAGGTGTAAGTGTAGGTTTAGGGATTTGAGAATATATTTAGGTTATATGTTATAGGTTCAAGTTTAAGTTTAGGTTAAGGTTAAGGTTTAGGTTTAGGTTATAAGCTATAGGTTTAGGGAATTGAGAATAGGTTAAGGTTTAGGTTTATGAAATCGGGTTCGGGTTCGGGATTGGGTTTAGGTTTGGGTTTTCAAGTATAGGTTTAAGTTTAGGTTAGGGAGTTGAGATTAAGATTAGGTGTAGGTTTAGGTTTAAGGATTTGAGAATACATTTAGGTTTTAGGTCATAGGTTTAGGTTTTAGGCTTAGGTTTAGGTTTAAGTTTAGGTTAGGTTTATAGGTTTAGGTTTAGGAAATCGAGTTCGGGTTCGGGATCGGGTTTAGGTTTACGTTAAGGAGTTGAGATTAGGATTAGGTGTAGGTTTAGGTTTAGAGATTTGAGAATACATTTAGGTTTTAGGTCATAGGTTTTGGTTTAGGTAAGGTTATAGGTTTAGGTTTAGGTTAAGGTTTAGGTTTAGGTTATAAGCTATAGGTTTAGGGAATGAGAATAGGTTAAGGTATAGGTTTAGGAAATGGGTTCGGGTTCGGGTTCGGGATCGCGTTTAGGTTTGGGTTTTCAAGTTTAGGTTTAGGTTTAGCTTAGGGAGTTGAGATTAGGATTAGGAGTAGGTTTAGGTTTAGGGATTTGAGAGTACATTTAGGTATTAGGCTTAGGTTTAGGTTTTAGGTTTAGGTTGAGGTTTAGGTTTAGGTTAGGTTTAGGGAATTGAGAATAGGTTAAGGTATAGGTTTAGGAAATCGGGTTCGGGTTCGGGATCGCGTTTAGATTTAGCTTAGGAGTTGAGATTAGGATTAGGAGTAGGTTTAGGTTTAGGAATTTGAGAGTACATTTAGGTATTAGGCTTAAGTTTAGGTTTTAGGTTTAGGTTGAGGTTTAGAGGAATTGAGAATAGGTTGAGGTTTAGGTTTAGGTTTAGGGAATTGACAATAGGTTAAGGTATAGGTTTGGGAATTCGGGTTCGGGTTCGAGATCGCGTTTAGGTTTGGGTTTTCAAGTTTAGGTTAGGTTTAGGGAATTGAGAATAGGTTGAGGTTTAGGTTTAGGTTAAGTTTAGGTTTAGGTTTAGGGAATTGAGAATAGGTTAAGGTATAGGTTTAGGAAATCGGGTTCGGGTTCGGGATCGCGTTTAGGTTTGGGTTTTCAAGTTTAGGTTTAGGTTTAGGTTAGGGAGTTGAGATTAGGATTAGGAGTAGGTTGAGGTTTAGGGATTAGAGAGTACATTTAGGTATTAGGCTTAGGTTTAGGTTTTAGGTTTAGGTTGAGGTTTAGGTTTAGGTTAGGTTTAGGGATGAGAATAGGTTGAGGTTTAGGTTTAGGGAATTGAGAATAGGTTAAGGTTTAGGTTTAAGAAATCGGCTTGGGTTCGGGATTGGGTTTAAGTTTGAGTTTTCAAGTTTAGGTTTAGGTTTAGGTTAGGGAGTTGAGATTAGGATTAGGTGTAGGTTTAGCTTTAGGGAATTGAGTTTAGGTTATAGGTTTTGGGATTTGGGAATAGTTTTAGGTTATAGGTATAGGTTTAGGTTAGGTTATAGGTTATAGGTTAAGGTTTAGGGATTTGATTTTAAGTTATAGGATTAGGTTAAGGTTTAAGTTTAGGTTATAGGTTTTGGGATTTGAGAATGGGTTTGGGTTTGGGTTTAGGTTATAGGTTTTGGTTTTGGTCTAGGTTATATGTTTTGTTTTAGGTTATAGGTTATAGGTTTAGGTTAATTATAGGTTTTGGATTTGAGAATGGGTTCGGGTTTCGGTTATAGGTTTTGGATTTGAGAATGGGTTATGGTTTAGGTTTAGGAAATCGGGTTCATGTTCGGGATTGGGTTTAAGTTTTGGTTTTCAAGTTTAGGTTTAGGTTTTGGTTAGGGAGTCGAGATTAGGATTAGGTGTAGGTTTAGCTTTAGGGAATTGAGTTTAGGTTATAGGTTTAGGGAAAGGTTAGGTTTAAGTTATAGGTTTTGGGATTTGAGAATGGGGTTCGGGTTTAAGTTATAGGTTTCGGGATTTGAGAATGGGTTCGGGTTTAGGTTATAGGTTTTGGTTTTGGTTTAGGTTATAGGTTTTGGGATTTGAGAATGGGTTCGGGTTTAGGTTATAGGTTTTGGTTTAGGTTTAGGTTTAGGTTTAGGTTTAGGTTATAGATTTTGGATTTGAGAATGGGTTCGGGTTAGGTTATAGGTTTTGGTTTTGGTTTAGGTTATAGGTTTTGGGATTTGAGAATGGGTTCGGGTTTAGGTTATAGGTTTTGGTTTTGGTTTAGGTTATAGGTTTTGGTTTTGGTTTAGGTTATAGGTCTTGGTTTTGGTTTAGGTTAAGGTTTAGGTTTAGGTTATAGGTTTGGGATTTGAGAATGGGTTCGGGTTTAAGTTATAGGTTTCGGGATTTGAGAATGGGTTCGGGTTTAGGTTATAGGTTTTGGTTTTGGTTTAGGTTATAGGTTTTAGGATGTGAGAATGGGTTCGGGTTTAGGTTATAGGTTATGGTTTTGGTTTAGGTTATAGGTTTTGGTTTATGTTTAAGTTAAGGTTTAGGTTTATATTATAGGTTTTGGATTTGAGAATGGGTTCGGGTTTAGGTTATAGGTTTTAGATTTGAGAATGAGTTATGGTTTAGGTTTAGGAAATCGGGTTCATGTTCAGGATTGGGTGTAAGTTTTGGTTATATGTTTTTGGATTTGAGAATGGGTTATGGTTTAGGTTTAGGAAATCGGGTTCATGTTCAGGATTGGGTGTAAGTTTTGGTTATATGCTTTTGGATTTGAGAATGGGTTATGGTTTAGGTTTAGGAAATCGGGTTCATGTTCGGGATTGGGTTTAAGTTTTGGTTTTCAAGTTTAGGTTTAGGTTTAGGTTTAGGTTAGGGAGTTGAGATTAGGATTAGGTGTAGGTTTAGCTTTAGGGAACTGAGTTTAGGTTATAGGTTTAGGGAAAGGTTAGGTTTAGGTTAGGTTTAGGGAATTGAGAATAGGTTGAGGTTTAGGTTTAGGTTTAGGTTTAGGGAATTGAGAATAGGTTAAGGTTTAGGTTTAGGGATTCTCTAGTATTATCTACTATTGAACCTAGTATTATATACTACATACTAGTAACATACAACCAATATTAGGGCACCATACCATAAGCTACAAGAATTTTATGTCCCCCTAAACAAGGTATCCTCCATTGCTAACATATATATATATTATAAGTTTTTTATTTTCATTTACATTCCTAAATACATTCATCATCCATCCAAGAAAATTGAAACAAGTACTGTCAATCTATCTTATCTTCTGAGCCTTATGTTTCTTTTCACCTTTGTAGCTCTCATATTTGTTGCAGCTGCTACTTCACCATCAGTAGTCTCCCTAACCAAATCTATTTGCAGTCCCTCCATTTGAAGTAGTGCCTGAAGGTACAAGAAGTAGGACTGATTAGTCTTTCCATGTTTTGGAAAAAATCAAATTCTTTATTTTTTGCTACAAGTCTACTTATAATTATCATTGGCTCTTAATCTATTTATAATGAAAATCTTAAATATCACCTGATAGTGCTCAAATTGATGTGAATATACCTTTCAAAAAGAGGATCCAAAGGTTTATGCTGACTCAAATTGATGTTGGCCATGAGATGGTTGAGGAATTAGTTACTTGCATATTGCCTAGGAGAATTGAAAATAAAACCAAACCATGGATGGAAATAAGAATTACTACTAACCTACATATTACCTGTACTCTGAAACCAACACAAATATAACTGGGAAATAATATAAGAATAAGAAAAAATGAATTTACCTGTACACATCATTAAATGTTTCCTTATAAGGAGGTGATATTATATCTTTGATAGCCATAACTTTTGTGTATGAGAGAAAAAATGCAAGCGATCTGATCTGTTACAATTCAAAGGAGAAAAAGATTTGTGGTGCATAGATATTCTAGTACATTACTGAACGGTACCTCACGTGCCCAAAAAGTCAGATTGGGATCAAGCCACTACGTAGTTCTTTTTAATTAACCAAGTTACTAAAGGTCATAAATTTCATATTTAACAAAGTATCATTGAACGTCGTCTCAAATCATTTCTGGTTGGTGCATTTAAAAAAAAATAAATTGGTGCACAATCCATGTATATTCTTATTACATCTCATATTGCAACAAGTGACAACGATCTGTCAATACTTCTGTTACATTTGAAATTGAAATCCTTTAGTGACTTGGTTAATAAAAAACAAATGACAACAAGCCATAATTAGTAAAAAGGATGCTAAAGATTAAATAAATAAAAAAGGCAACTTGATCAAAAAAGCATTTCATTGAATAATCAAGTTTTCGTCATACAAAATGTCCTAAAGTTCAAAAAGTTAATCAAAACTACTGAATATTCAATTTTTCATCAGAAATTTGGGCCAAACAACCATTTCACCCAATTGAATATCTTCAAATGTCACATCATCATTAAACAACTCTGTTGTGCGACGTTGATATCATCTATTCCAACTCTGATGCATTCGGAGGGATGCCAGTATTATCTGACACCATCCACCCACTAGCAACAATCTGACCACGAAAATCTCTCAATTGGCAAATTTGTTCCATCGATGGAGTTGTTGCAGAGTCTTCTCGAATACTCGGCTCACCAGATCGACAATGGGCCTAAAATAATGGTTTCATGTAAATAAAAATGATACTTTTATCTTTAAAAATAATAATTATATCATTTGATCGCGGCAAATGTAATACGAGATCTGTTGTATCGGAGAGAAGCGGTGAAGTAGTTGGCTTTGAGTAATTTGTTGCTTAAGTTCAGCAAATTCTTGCCTAAGTTCGATAAATTGAGTCATTGATGCTTCAAATTTAGCCTCAATGGATATCGTGCATTCCTCTCGTAGAGCTTCTATAATGTAGGGGTGACAACCTTCATAGTAGTCTTAGAAATACCCAAACCCATGCCCCTAACTCGGCCTTTGCTGTCACGACCACAAACCTAAACAATAATTTTTAAGTTTAGTGATGTGTGTATATTGTTATTAAAAAAATAAAAACCAACGACAATGTATGTAAAGTGAGTAGAATTGATGGAAAACTTGTGGCGGGTGGGTAAGTGGTCTAAATCCTTGTGCTTCTTGGAAGGATCACTTCTAGCTATCGATAATATTCTTTCTGTTAGAAGATAATTGTTACAATAAATCTTTCATTGTACTTAAATATTAAAAAATGATTAAAAACTGAAAAATTATTCTCACCATTTGTTTCAAGATGTGTTTGTGTTGGGTAAGACCCATCAAGTCTGCTATGAGTGGCAACAAACAAGTCGGTCCTGGTGATGATAGTATTTGGATTTTCCTTTCACTGTAATTATATGAGTAAATTAGTTAACAAGAATTTATATTCATCAATTAAATTGTCAAAAAATGTAGTACAAATTACCATTTTCTCTAATGTCCTAGCAGCACCTCGTCTTCTAGACGTGTGAGGGCATTTCACCTGTGCTCTGGAAGTCTTCCCCTTCTTATGAAGATTGATTAATAATTCTGTGGATTGTAAATTAATGAAAATGTCCCAATCCTCTTGCTTTACACCAATGGGACAATTTCTTCTTCTTTCTACATCATTATCAACTTTATCATATTCCTTTCGATTGTATTTCCATACCTTCCAAGCTTTGCTTACTTTCGAAAATACATATTCTTTTAAATCATCATCGATGTCGTACGTGGCCTATTTCATTAAATTTATAATCAAACAATCTTATTGAGTAAGAATTATAAATAAAATCAAGAACAAACATGCTCACCAAAACCATAGACCAAATATTATCTTTAATTGCACCAGGCACTTTGCATGTCAATAAATGAAATTGACGGTGTGTCTGCCCAAGTTGCCTAAAAATGTGTTGAAAGCGCTGATGTTTCTCCGATTGGTTGCTTATATTCATTTAATTCAACTCTCTTCCTTGTATTGCTTCCTTGGTGAAAATTTGATGAACCACCAAAATCCGACATAATTCCTGCAATTTTATAAAACAAAACAATATCTCACTATTATGTAATTGGCATTCTATTAATATTTTGATAGCTAAAAAATTGTAACAATCATTACTAAATAGAATTCAACTCACTTTCAAACTGATTTGAATCTTATTAGTTTCTTTTCCGTTTCCTATGACGTGAGGTACTCGGCTCACTCTCTACCCATGATTTTTCCTGTACATTTTCATCTTCATCATTTAAATCATCAATTAATGAAAGTGCTGAAGAACCTACGTTCCTTCTGGCCTCAAACTCAAGTGGATCTTCAAATGCATATGCATCTTTCGTCAATCTCATAGGAGCATCCAGTACAACATGCCAGTCATCTCTAGTTGGATCCTTACAGTAGAAGACCTGAGCTACCTGAGATGCAAGAATAAACGGCTCATCATCTTCCTTTAAGTTCCGTCTAAACCTTCCTAGATTGACAAATATCAAATTTATTTCGGGATCTATGAAACATCCATTCACTTTATCTTCAATATGCACCCAATCACAATAGAAGAGTACTACTCGAACTTCAAAGTAGTTCAATTAGAGAATTTGTCTAATGATGCCATAATAAGTGACTTCTTCTTCTATAGGATTCCTATCCTTGGCACTTGCCTTGAAGCTAGTTAGCGCTTTCATTGAGACTCCACTGTTTTGTGTTGTTCTGTTCATTTTAGAATTCGCATGATGCTAAAAACATATCCATTTCTTGAGTAAGTATTATATGATATGCATTTGAAGTTAGGACCATCGACAATTCTCTTAAATTGAGTCATTTCTTGATTATGTAGTTGATGTCTTAACCAAGGAATGTATTCCATTGTTTTGCCTGCTGACAGATTACCCTTTCGATTTTGTCCCGCACGTGTTTGGCCCTGGATGTATGTTTGGTACTTCCTACAAACATATATATAACAATGTTTATTAATTTTATATATATAGCAATGTTTATTACCATAAGCCATTTAAAAATATAAAAAAGAATAATATACTTCATTAACTTACTCCTCCCATTGATGATTTTCAATGTGATGTTGCAAAACCCATCTGCGTGCTTGTTGGTATTGCACTGTAGTAAGATCATAAACTTTTCCTTTCTTATCATTAAGGAATCACCACATTTTCATCATCATTGAATATTTTTAGTCCTTGCTTATGACCTCCTATTGTATTATTAGGATAGTATTTCATACAGTACATCAAAGATTCTTATATAATGTAGCGTTCCACAATACAACCCTCTAGGTAAGCTTGATTCATCACATACTTCTTGTATGTTCTCATCATCCTGTTAAATATTAAAATCAGTTATTGATGAAAAAATATAAGCTATTTTGAAAAAGTTAATAAATTAAGACAGTTAAAGTTACCTCTCAAAAGGATACATCCATCGATATCTGACAGGTCCACAAACTTGTGCCTCCTCCGCCAAGTGCACAACAAGGTGTGTCATAGAAACGAAAAACGATGGTGGAAAATACTTTTCGAAAACACATAATGTTTCCACTATTTTATTTTTCATTTCTTGAAGCTCCATACGATGAATTTCTTTAGAACATATGACGTTAAAGAATCTTGACAATTGTATAATGGCGGTGCGCAATGACTTTTCTTTCTTGAATGAATGCATCAATAATACAGGTAGTAACTGTTGCATTAGAATGTGATAATCATGTGACTTAAGGCCCTTGATTTAATAGTCATCCATACTGATATGATGTTTCCAGTTTGCACTATACCCTCTCGGAACTTTCAAATCACTCAAGGTTCGACAAATGAGTTCTCTTTCAGATCTAGATAATGTGAAAGGAGCCTTAGGCAATAACAACTTACCATTTTTTTCCTCTGGCCAATATTTTGATCTTATCTTCATAGCCATAAGATCTTGACGGGCTTGTAAACCATCCTTAGACTTATCCTTCATGTCCATGATTGTTGCAATAAGGTTCTCAGTAACATTTTTCTCAACATGCATCACATCCAAATTATGACGAATGGGCATATGCTCCCAATACGGCAATGTAAAGAAGATTGATCTCTTCGACCAAGCAGTAAGGTTAGACTCCTCATCCGTGGTCTTCTTCCTCTTGTTTCCTACATGCTTTCCGAACTTGGTTTGTATATTATTCATTTTAACCAATACCTGTTCTCCAGACAAACTCTTTGGAGCTGCTGATTTTCATCATTCCCATTGAATCGAGATCTTTGACTCCTAAAGATATGAGCTCTTGGGAGGAATCTTCTATTGCCCCATATAAAAAACTTCTTTCCATGTTTTAGCCAAACAGAGTCGGTCTCCTCACTACAAACAGGGACATGCATAATTTCCTCTGTCCTACACCCAGAAAGATGTCCATAAGCTGGAAAATCATGTATTGCCCATAATAAAATCGCCTTCATTGTAAACTTGTTCTTCCCGAACGAGTCATATGTTATCGACCCTTTCCACAATTCATTTAATTCTTCAATTAATGGTTGTAAATATACGTCGATGTCATGCCTGGACCATTTTTTCGGGAATTAAAAGTGTTAACATAATAAATTCCTTCCGCATGCATAAATGAGGTGGAAGATTGTATGGAACAATCATAACAGGCCAGCAACTATACGAGATGCTCATATGCCCAAAGGGATTGAATCCGTCTGTTGCAAGTCCCAACCGAACGTTACGTAGATCCGCAGCAAAATCACTAAATTTTCTATCTACAAACTTCCACATAGAAGAATCCACAGGATGACGCATGTACGAGTCATTTTTAGCCCCCTTTGAATACCGCAACATATTCTCTGCAATCCATGATACGCTATAAAGTCTTTGTAACCTTGGTGTTAATGGGAAGTATCTTAGCACCTTCCATGGTACATGTGAGACTCTTGATCTTACAACACTATTCACTTTCCATCTGCTTACTTTACACGTAGGACAATTTTCCCTATTAGCATGCTCCTTCCAGTACAAAATACAATCATTACGGCATGCATGTATCACCTCATAGTTCATACCCAACGAACTGATCAATCTCTTTGCATTATAAGTACTATCTGGCAAAGAGTTCTTGCTTGGCAAAATCTTCTTGAGCAGTTGCAACAAACTCGTAAAGCTATTATCGACCACTGATATTTAGCCTTCATGCTCATCAACTCAAGCATCATCGACAACTTTGTATACTCACGTTTACCACGATGGATATAGGGGTTGTACCGCATCCTCCCTTAGTTTATTGTCTTGAGTATCATTGTCTATGTCATCTTGAGGACTACCATGTTCCTCATTGACCTCATTCATACATGCATCTAAGTCATCGGGTTGAACACGACCAAAAGTATCACTAACCAAATCAACCATTACAGGCAACAACTCTTCATTACAATTAGCCGCAGATGTACTAGGAGCCTTAGCATTGACACCCATATTGGGAAGTTGTTCTCCATGAAAAAACCAAGTTTTGTATGTCTGATCTATACCATTCATAATCAAATGCTCAGAAACTGTACTTAGTATTTTCTTCCCATGCACATTACGACATCTAGCACAAGGACAACTATACCAATCAACACCACTCGAATTCCTTTTCACAAAAATAATAAACGATTCAACGCCTTTAATGTATTCATCACTCAATATATCTTTCGTCATCCAATTCTTGCTCGGGGGCATCAAATCCATTTCTGATATCACGTGCATGCAGCATATAAAAAGTGAGATACAATAAAAAAGAGGCTTTTAATAAACTGTCAAAACATGCCACACATGTGGTGTAGAAGTAATAATTCAGAAGTTATTTAGGAAACAAGAGCAGCAAAAATGCAATAAACAATATAGCAACTTGTGAATTATCCATGGTGTAGATCTCTAAGGCCAACTTATAAATACAAAATGTACATCTCATGGTGTAGATCTAATTAGTAAACTTATAAACAATACAGCAACTTATAAATTCCAAAATACAGCAACTTATAAACAATACAGCAACTTGCAATAAACAATACAGCAACTTGCAATAAACAATACAGCAACTTATAAATTTCAAAATACAGCAACTTATAAACAATACAGCAACTTGCAATAAACAAAACGGCCAAAGATAAAATAAACGTCCTACTATGCACAGTACCAATAGTTGCAACAAATGGATGAGAGTAATTTAAGAATCTAGACCAATAACCCGCCAACTAGCTTTAATATATCATGATCGTCTGATTCTCTAAAAACATCAAGCATAGAGATTAACTAGCTTTTGAAATCTAAAAGCACTAGAGAAAAAAAAATAAAATCTCAATTGTTGATTTCCCATTGAAGCAAGAAAGTAGACATGATAATGGCAGTATTTTTTTTAAACCATGAAAGAAGCGGAACTAATTGTGTTGAGTAACTCACAAAAAAAAAAAGCATCTCCGAAAGTAAAATCCGAAATTGTTCAACATTCCATAAAAACTCCATTTTTAGATCAATCAAGACCAAGCTCATATATATATATATATATATATATATATATATATATATATATATATATATATATATATATATATGCATTTCAAATTTTTTGAAGGGCACATGGTTATATACAATGTTCAAATTATCGACAATAATATCAATCATATCGCAATATTATTGTTATCTTAACATGGGAAACAATCGTTCATTTCCATTTCAGTTGTCGCCAATTACTCAGCGGAATATTGTGGTGTCGATATTCTGAATATCATATTGTTGATGTATGTTTGCATGGAAGGTTGGATGGTTGGATGGGTAGGATGGTTGGACTAGCTTCTTACAACAACACATGGTTTTAGGGCCCTATTGAATGGAAACTTAGTATGTGTGCGTTCCTTTTTTAATTTTCTAAATCCTAAATATGTAAATGTGTATTTTAGCATTTCCTAAAGTTTCATTGAAAAATTACACCATTTAGATAGATATATTACAATGAATGTAATATGAAAATATCTTACATTTAGGTATTTGCAATTATTTTTGAAGGCCAAAATTCATGTGTAAATAGAAAAAAATATTTAAAAAAATATAAAATGATACCCCAAATATGTAAAATACACATTAACATGTTCTACTATGATTAACACATTATATGGCATCATTAAAACAGTAAAAGAATCATTAAAAAATAATTTTTCAAATTTTCACAAAAAGGGCCAAAATAAATGCATAAATCGAAAAAAAATAAAAAAATAAAATAAAATTGCACCCCAAATATGTAAAATGCACATTAACATGTTCTACTATGATTAACACATCATATGGCATCATTAAAACAGCAAAAGAATCATTAAAAAATGATTTTTCGAATTTTCAAAAAAAGGCCCAAAATAAATGCGTAAATAGAAAAAAAAATATTAAAAAAATATAAAATAGCACCCCAAATCTGTAAAATACACATTAACATGTTCTACTATGATTAACACATCATATGGCATGATTAAAACAGCAAAATGACTATTAAAAATTGATTTTTCGAATTTTAAAAAAAAGGGGCCAAAATTCATGCGTAAATAGAAAAAAATATAAAATGGCACCCCAAATATGTAAAATGTATATTAACATGTTCTACTATGATTAACACATCATATGGCACCATTAAAATAGCAAAAGAATTATTAAAAAATGATTTTTCAAATTTTCAAAAAAATGGCCAAAATAAATGCGTAAATAGAAAAAAATATTAAAAAAATATAAAATGGCACCCCAAATCTGTAAAATGCATATTAACATGTTCTACTATAATTAACACATCATATGGCATGATTAGAACAGCAAAACAACTATTAAAAATTGATTTTTCGAATTTTAAAAAAAGGGGCCAAAATAAATGCGTAAATAGAAAAAAATATTAAAAAATATAAAATAGCACCCCAAATCTGTAAAATGCATATTAACATGTTCTACTATGATTAACACATCATATGGCATGATTAAAACAGCAAAACAACTATTAAAAATTGATTTTTCGAATTTTAAAAAAAGAGGCCAAAATTCATGCGTAAATAGAAAAAAATATTTAAAAAATATAAAATGGCACCCCAAATATGTAAAATATATATTAACATGTTCTACTATGATTAACACATCATATGGCATCATTAAAACAGCAAAAGAATTATTAAAAAATGATTTTTTGAATTTTCAAAAAAATGGCCAAAATAAATGCGTAAATAGAAAAAAATATAAAAAAAAAATATAAAATGGCACCCCAAATCTGTAAAATGCATATTAACATGTTCTACTATGATTAACACATCATATGGCATGATTAGAACAGCAAAACAACTATTAAAAATTGATTTTTCGAATTTTAAAAAAATGGGCCAAAATTCATGCGTAAATAGAAAAAAATATAAAATGGCACCCCAAATATGTAAAATGCACATTAACATGTTCTAATATGATTAACACATCATATAGCATCATTAAAACATCAAAAGTCTTATTAAAAAATGATTTTTCGAATTTTCAAAAAAAGGGCCAAAATAAATGCGTAAATAGAAAAAAAATTATATATATAAAATGGCACCCCAAATCTGTAAAATGCATATTAACATGTTCTACTATGATTAACACATCATATGGCATGATTAGAACAGCAAAACAACTATTAAAAATTGATTTTTCGAATTTTAAAAAAAGGGGCCAAAATTCATGCGTAAATAGAAAAAAATATTAAAAAAATATAAAATGGCACCCCAAATCTGTAAAATGCACATTAACATGTTCTACTATGATTAACACATTATATGGCATCATTAAAACAGTAAATTAATTATAATTAAAATTAATACAGACAGGCATTTCCAAGTGCAAACACCAATTGTCTCAATTAAAACTCATAAACGGTCAATATCTTCTCAATTCCAAATCCCTAAAAACTCAACAAGTCTGCACCACAAGAAAAGGACACAAATAAACATCCAGAATACATAATTTTGGAGCCACGAGATTCAAAACAGAGAAAAACCAACAAATCAAGCGTAGAAGACAAACAAGCAACATAACACAAGCATAACTGAAGCACATTTATAAGAACATTAAGACAACACATTGAATGCATGCTACAGATGAGCAACATAACACAAGCATAACGAAAGTACATTCATCGAAAACTTTCTACTTCTACAACACGGAGATAGAGAACCCCCATATTAGCATTGATAGATCATTGCCATCTCATTCTCTACAAGTGATCAAGAACGAAATTGACAAGGATCATGGAGGTCTAATTATCTGGAACCGTGAAAGAACCAAAAAAGATGGATCATGACCATCTAGTTCCCTAAAAAGCATGAAGCAATTCACAGCACCATTCCTTTGAAACCCTCCGTATACGTATACATATACATATACACATGCATGTGTGCACATGTATGAAAGGTGATAGTAATTTTACTGAAAAAAAAAGGGGGGCCAAGATGGTGCAAAAGCTACAGCACAAAGAAAGGAATATACAAGAGGCTCATTCCACTACATAAAACTTTGCCAGCTAGAGACCCGCTCCACCAAGTCAACTACATCGGTCTATAAATTGGAAACATGAAAGAACCAAAACCAGTCAACCTTATAAGCCAATCAAGCAGAGCAACTCTAACAATGAAAGATTATTTCAAGTTATTTCCTATTTTATAGGACTTTACCCATATTGTGGGAGATATCATCAACCGCTACCAGCTAGGGCAGTGCATTCGTCCATTTGCCCATCCACATGTGCTAGTTCTAGCAGTCCAAAGGCATTGGGAATTTGTCCATTAATTTGGGTAGCCTAGTTTCCATAAATCAAGCTTAATGGATTGAATATAAAAAGGGATATTATCACACAACTTATATGTATAGGGAAACTTTCAATTGGTGAGTTGATACATCTCTTTAATCTTTGGTGATTTCTTTGGGTCTACAGATTGGTAGGTAGGCTTTCAATTTTCTGCAAACTAGTCACCTTCCTGTCCTTGTTTTACATTAGGACCCACTGAGTGAGAAACATGCTAAATGAATACATCAGCAGAAGCCAAAACACACTGACAAAAGCAAATTTCCAGGGAACCTCCTTAAGACAATGATGCCTACCATCACCAGCTTCACAAATCTTGCCTGCCTAAAGAAAAGGAAACTAACAGAGACACTCAACATGCCAATACAACTTAGCTACCAAAAGAAAAAATTTAAAAAATAAAAATAAAGTTTACAGATCTTAAAGAAACCCCTCTTTTGCCACTATCAGAACATGTTCAAAAGGCTAATTCCATGATTGAAATTCATATCAATAATCTGCCACAGCATACAGAAAACAAAATCAAATGAGAGAGGGAAAAAAGTACGATTACCTGTAAAAGAAAATTATCAGGATCTTCAGAAATCAAAGGCCTTGTCTATCGAATTGGAAATCCCCAAATTTCTAAATCCCCAAATCCCCAAGCCCTAAATCTCCAAATCCCTAAATGAGGGTCCACATTCGAATTGGAAATCCACAAATTTCTAAATCCCCAATTTCATAAATCAACATTAGCTTGAGAGAGATTGAGAGGGGGAGAGAGAGAGAGAGAGAGAGAGAGAGAGAGAGAGAGGGAGGGAGGGAGAGAGAGATACCTCGCGTTCGTGAATAGGGAGGGCCTTGGACCACCGCTCGGCCAAACGAAGATCGGCAGGGAGATTTGGGATTGTTTTGGTCGGGAGTCGAGATGGAGAGGGATTGAGAGAGATGGGGAGTCGAGCTGGAGAGAGAGAGAGAGGTGCGAGAGAAGATGGAGAGAAACGAGCTGGAAAATGGAGCGCGGCAGTGAAAATGTGGGCGCCAAACGTCTCGCGCTGGAATGAAATGTGGGCGCCCACTCGCGATGAAATGCGGCCCCACCCTGATGGCCGGTGTTCTGTGGGCCCCACCATGATGTATGTGTTTCATCCATTCCGTTCATCCATTTTTAAAGATCATTTTACTGCTTGATCCTAAAAATGAGAGGGATACAAATCTCATGAGGATCACACCACATGAAAACAATAGTGATCGGATATCAATCATTAAAATCCTCCTATGGCCCACTATACTGTTTATTTGACATCCAATCTGTTGATTAGGTCATACAGACCAGATGAAGAGAAAAAACAAATATCAGCTTCATCCAAAACTTTAATCGAGTTGGGTCCGAACGAGTTGAGTTAGTCGAGTTAGTCGAGTCATCTCGTGCCCAGCTCTACTACTTACTATAATAGCCTTATGTCAAATGTCTTAATTCATCAAATATCAGACATCATATTTTATCAACCACTAACTTTAACTCTAATATATGTGACCCAATGTATTTATGCTAGTATGATAAATTTAAAAATATCTCAAAATATTTATTGAATATTATTATCCACTTGCATACATATGCAATGTTTTAAACACAATTCAAAATGCACGTTGGGACCAACCTGACCCGAAATTGACCACCAATGCGAGCCATTGCTTGTACTTCGAAAAAAAAAAAAAAAAAACAACAGTAACCACTAGGTTATGCTAATTCTCTATTTTGTGTGGATCTCAAATGAAGCAGAATTACAACCTAAAACTGACCAGAACAGTTTTAAAAGATTACTTATGACCCAAAAAAAAAAAAAAAAAAAGATATCACACCTGCTTTTAAATAACTATTAATTTGTGCAAGCATACGACCCATATGCAACCTAAAACAGAACTACTTTACATGCCTTAACATGGATGCAGTCCATTTAATCTTTGGATATGATTTATTTGTGTATATATCTTAAGGCTCCAAAACTTTTATATCAAGATGATATTTGTGTATCCATACCATTCATCCATTTTGTCGACTCACGAGCACATCCAAATTTTAGCGTATTGATTAAACTCCATGAGGTAGACCATGATTTATGTATTTGATCCACTTCGTCCATCCATTTTATCAGATAAGTTTAGGACTTTATAACCCAAAAATTAAGCATATCCAACACTAAAATGGACCACACAACAAAAAACAAGTGTGAACTTATGGTTGAAAAATTCTTGGGGGCCACATAAGTTTTGGATCAAGCTTATTTTTATGTTTTCCATTCATCCATGTCCATACGATCTTATGAACATGTTGGATGACAAATAAACATTATTGGGAGGCCTAGTAGTAAAGTTTCAATGGTGGAAATCATTATTCCCACTGTTTCCTGTTGTATGATCCGCTTGATCTTTTGATATGCTTCAATTTTGGGTTCAACCCCTTAAATTATTTGAAAAAAAACGGATGAACGGCATGGATAGACTACATAAATTCACGGTGGGCACAACATACATTGATCGAAAACTTTCTGGGCCATGTCAAAAGAAAACAGTTTTATCCTTTGATTTTCATATCACTTTTCTATGACCCATCGGAGTTTTAGATTATAGTGAAAATTAGTCCACGGGGTTTAATGGGATGTTTCATCACATGAACCGTTCGGATTAGAATCTCATGACACGTGTGGAAAGGATCGCACGTGCGCACGTGCACAGGTGAGCATGCGTACGAGTAACACCTAATCCACTCCCGTTTTCAAAACAGAAAAGAAAAGGAGACATTGCGATCAAACCCTACCGTCTTGGGGAAGAGTAGAGAGGGAGGGCGGTCGTTGCAGGCAGAGAGAGAGATTGCAGAGAGGGAGGGCGGCTGTTGCAGACGGAGAGAGAGAGATTGCAGAGAGAGATTGCAGAGAGGGAGGGCGGTCGTTGCAGATGGAGAGAGATTGCAGAGAGGGAGGGCGGTCGTTGCAGATGGAGAGAGATTGCAGAGAGGGAGGGCGGCCGTTGCAGACGGAGAGAGTGCATTTCTCCATCTTCCCCTCAAATCCCCAAATCCCCAGTAACATTGAGATATTTCTCTCTCTCTCTCTCTCTCTCTCTCTCTCTCTCTCTCTCTCTCTCTCTCTCTGCTGTCTCTCTCTCTCTCAATCTCTCTCAATCTCACCCGAATGTTTATTTGCCATACAACCTCCAAACTTTTGAGGTCAATATTTCAAGTCTAACTCATTAATCAAGCGGCACTTTCTTTCTTATGATGTTTGCGAAAAATAATCAAAGACGACAAACTGTGCGAGAAGGGGCATGCACAACATCAAACATATGCTATGGCAGTGTATCAAAGAGGTAACCAATAACTGGTACTCTTTTTTTTTTTTTTTCATTTATATCACCAAACGATGCAAATCCTTTCTAAGATCTTGTTTTCTTATGCTCTTTTAAAGTTGCTTCAATGCCAAGGAATATGTTCTAATGCATATGTGATTAATGTCCCGAATCTCCTGATAAATCTATACTATGTCTGTTGATGTGATTGGTCCTACCATGTACAGGGATTCCCTATTGATAAATCCATACACCTGTGATTAACTTTTCTGCCTTTTTTTTTTTTTTTTTTTTCTCATTTCTTAACTGAATAAGTAATGAAAATCTAAACTAATGGAGACAGAAATAAATCAACATATATTTTTTTCAATTTGTCAATTTTTTCACAATTTTGTTTAATTTATTAATTTTTTTTCAAAATATCACTTTTGTTATATAACTTTTCAATTTTTCTTGTCAAAATGCAAAATCTAGTTTTATTTTTTAAAAATATATTTTTTCTAATTTCTCAAAATTTTCACAATTTTGTTTAATTTTTAAAATTTTCTTTTTCAAAATATCATTTTTTTATCGAAATCTTGTTATATAACTTTTTAATTATTTTTGTCAAAATACGAAAACTAGTTTTCTTTTTTAAAAAAATATATTTTTTACAATTTGTCAATTTTTTCACAATTTTGTTTAATTTCTTAAATTTTCTTTTTTAAAATATCATTTTTTTAATATCACTTTTGTTATATAACTTTTCAATTTTTCTTGTCAAAATGCAAAATCTAGTTTTCTTTTTTAAATAATTTTTTTTTCAATTTGTCAAATTTTTCAGAATTTTGTTTAATTTTTTAAATTTTCTTTTTCAAAATATCATTTTTTTTATAGAAATCTTGTTATATAACTTTTTAATTTTTTTTGTCAAAATTCAAAATCTAGTTTTCTTTTTTAAAAAATATACAGTTTTTTACAATTTGTCAATTTTTTCACAAATTTGTTTAATTTTTTATATTTTCCTTTTCAAAATATCATTTTTTTAGTGAAATTTTTTTTTTCAAAGTTATCAACATTATTCAAAGTTCTTAAATTTTTTTATCAAAATGTAGAATTTTATAAAATCGAAGTTTAAAAAAAAAAAAAAAAAAAAATTTTGTAGGAGGTACTTGAGTAGACGGTCTTCAGGGTCATAAAAGACAGCTAAGGACCGTCTCTAATAGAGACGGTCAGTAACAGTCTCTAATAGAGACGGTCATTGACAGTCCCTAATAGAGACGGTCATTGACAGTCTCTAACAGAGACGGTCTTTGACAGTCTCTAATAGAGACGGTTTTGGCATGCAATAAGACTGGCTAAGGACCGTCTCTAATAGAGACGGTCTCGGCCTCTCATATTCCAAGTAAAGACGGCCAATGATCGTCTTTCTAATACGACGTGACGGCCAATGACCGTCTCAGATGACCGAATATAGGACGGTTGAAGACCGTCTCTAATATGGACGGTCATTGACCGTCTCAGATGACGTATATAAGACGGTCTCTGACCGTCTTATAATGTTTGCGGACGCAAAACATTTAAAGACAATATTAGGGACGGTCAGGAGCCGTCCCTAAATTTAGAGACGGTTTACGACCGTCTCTAAAGCGTCTTTAAACCAAGCAAATTTAGAGACGGTCCAGAACCGTCTCTAAATCTGTCATTTATTTCCATTTTTCACGTAGTGTACATGCAAGGATTGTTGCGATTTTTCTCGCTGCGAAAGGGAGTGCGTAACTCCTTACGCACTCCCAGCCACCGCCTCCAGACTTTTATAAAAGGGAGAGGGAATGTGGAGCAAAAAAATCATCCATGGAGCAGAGAACCATGGGAAGAGAGAGAGAGAGAGAGAGAGAGGTGGCCAACCAAGATTTTTCTTTCTCCTTTCTTTGTTTTTCGTTTTTCTTCTTTGATGTTATTGTAAGAGATCTTAGCTTTATCATGTCTATGACGAGCTAAACCTCTTAGCTAGGGCTAAGAGGTGAAGCTTGTAGTGAGATGTGAGACTTTTCTTTATGCCTTTTGATTCATGTTTAACCTGAACTTATTTTGATTTTAGTTTGATTATAAGGAATGCCTTTAGTTTTTAGTGGTTTATTGTAACGTAAATTACAATGGATCTGCGATGGCTTTGAGCATGTCCTTTTCATTACTGTGATTATGAAGTTAGGAAGCCATGTTGCTCACCATCGTCTCATGGGAATTGTTGAGTGATGGAACCCTTCCTAACGTTCATAACTCTTTCAGATTGTTTGTGGATTGGTTAAATTTTATTGTTTGCTTTGTTTCATAGGCATGGTTTTGTGATGGAATCAATTCTAATCCTCATACCTCTCGTCTTTTGAAAACTGGATCAAAGGAAGTCCAGATTCGATTTTTTTTCTCAAGCATAAATCTCCCTGATCTCTACAAGTGGATCCTTGGCACCTTAGTTTCCCACCTTTGAATTTTACAAGTTTTAGTTTAAATACATCACAATTCTTTTCTTAATTTTCCCTGATTTAGATTTCATCTTCGCCTAGTTCTAGTTCTAGTTATTCGCGGATTACGTACAAGGTTCAGTCCTTGTGGATTCGACCTCGGTCTTACCGATTTTATTACTACATCACAACCCTATACTTGGGGTGTGAACAAAACTTGTTCACACCCCAAGTATAAGGTTGTGATGTAGTAATAATCTCGGTAAGACCAAGTTTGAATCCACAGGGACCGAACCTTGTACGTAATCTGAAAGTAACTCAAACTAGAACTAGGCGAAGATGAAATCTAGATCAGAGGTTTTTAGGAGAGTAATGGTGAAATATTAAAGTAAGACTTGTGAAATTCAAAGGTGGGAAACTAGGGTGCCAAGGATCTACTTGTAGAGATCAAGGAGATATATGCTTGATTCATAAACACAACTGGATTCAGAGTCCTATCCTCATGCAGATGGAAGATACTTTGTTAAAAACAATTATAAACGTCCTTTAATCTAGTCATCAATGGATAAGAGGTATGAGAATTAGACTTGATTCCATCACAAGGCCATGCCCATGAGATAAAACAAACAACAGAATCTAACCAATCCACATCCATCTGAGAGAGTTATGAACATTAGGAAGGGTTCCATCATCCAACCATGCCCAGGAGACGATGGTAAATAACAAGGCCTCCTAACTTCATAATCATAATAATGAAAAGGACATGCTCAAAGCTGTCACAGATCTATTGTAATTTAAGTCACAACAAACCATAAAAAACTAAAGGCATTCCTTATAATTAAACTAGAATCAACATCAGTTCATCTTAAACCTGAATCAAAAGGCATTAAGAAAAATCTCTCATCTCACTACCAGCTTCACTTCTTAGCCCTAACTAAGAGGTTTAGCCCATCATAGACATGGTGAACTCAAATCTCTTAAAAAAATCATAAAAAGGAAAGAATTAAAGAAAGCAGAGAAAGAAAAGGAGGAAGGAAATCGAGCCATCCCACACAATCTCTCTCTCTTACTCTCACCTTTGCTCCATGTCCTAGATGATTCTCTCTCTCTCTCTCTCTCTCTCTCTCTCGCTCTCTCTCTCTCTCTCTCTCTCCCCTCTCCTTTATATAGGCACCAGGGACGGTTTAGAGGGCCGGAGGTCGATGGAATTCGTGTTACGCAGCAAGGATGCAAGAAACGCACCAACTTGCATTTGGACCGAGTTCTCCGCCAATAGATGTCCAAGAAATCAATTTGGACTCCATGGTTAGGATAAAAACCCCCTATGAAGGTTCTGAACGGTTTGGATCACCCATCCGATCACAATCTAGGCCATACAACTCTCCGCAACGTCCAGTTTTTCCGGACTTGCGTTACCTACGAAAATCCTGCGCTGACGAGTTCGATGGGCCCCATCGTCGTGTTTTCAATGAAATCCACCCCGTTCATTAGATTCCTGGTCAAATTTCAATCAGAAAGGAGTAGTTTTGGTCAAGTTTTGGTATAGTCCACTGTTTAAAATTAATTCACCGTTCATCCTGCATTTTCTGGCTATCCACATGTATACGTGTGCAAAGGACCAAAAATAAAGTATAGCCAGGGTCTTGGCCACCCTCTAGACATAATGGACGGTCCAGATCATCCGAATGGATGATGGGTGGGGCCCACTATCAAAACCCAACATTGCCAACATATCTCGCTAGACGCTGGTCGCGTGAGAGAGAAAGGGAGCGGGTCAACGCCCGTTTGACCGGACTGGACAGTTCGATGTGGTGCGGATGCTGTGCACCCTATGTACATGCGATGTGCATGTGGGGTCCACTGTAATGTATAATCAAAATTCATTCCATCCATTCATTTTGTCGCCCTTTTTAAGTGGTTAGGACTAAACTTGAAGCATATCCAGATATCAGGTAGGCCCCATATCAGTATTTTAGGGGGTGATCTGTCCGTTGGGCCACTTCCAAAAGAATCCAATGGTTGAAATTCTATGTGTATGGTGAATTTAAGGTCCTCAGGCTAAATGTAAAGTTTCAAACCAAACGAATGGTGGGAACATTGTGATCTTGCATTTTAGACGATTTTTAGGCCTCTTTAGCATGGATTGTCTGATTTTCTCAGATCTCTGGCGTGTAAATTCTTCGATTTTAGTCCCATGGAGTCCGTCCCTTACCTTGGTGATATTTTAGCATTAATTTCATGCTTTTAGTACCCTTTTTTAGTCCAGGCTCCTAATTTCACATTGCAACATAAACACGATTAAAATAGAGCATTAAACATTATCATGTAGGTAAAATCAGGTAATAATTGGGGTCTAATATGCAATATTTGACCCTCAACACAATCCCCAACCAGCATTTTTCTAGTCTCGAGTAAAGTATGTGAAAAATAATTTAAGAATTATGGGACAATTCCTATAAAACCGAGTGATATTTAAAAAATAATCCAGTCAATATAATTCTAAGATTCATGAATGGTGGGCATTACTTTCTCCTAGACTCAAGTGCACGGTAAACTTTATAGTCAAGTTCAAAGTATTAATCCATCAATTAGAAAAATTCTTAACATTGAGTTCCATGGGTGTATAGTAAAACCTAAACTTATCACAATCAAAGGCTCAATTCTTTATTTCATTATAACATTGATAATCACAAGAGCAGTCAGGATAACCATAACCTAAACCACTTGCCTTACAGTTCAACTTTTCATTCTTCCAGCTTTTGATTTTTCCATCGATGGCTTTCATGTTATGTTAATCTTTTAAAGGTAAAGCCAATGAGGGGAATCGAACCCTCACCTATAGGGAGCAAACCCATGGTGAAGACCATTCACCCAACCTTTTTCGAAGACAACTCTTTTTTGGCTAGGTATTATTCGTTTTCTTTGAACATGATGGACAAATTCCCCAGGTTGGCTCCTTCCATGTCTAGTGACTACCAGGTCAACAATTCAATACTGAAGCTTTAACATGTAAGCCAGGTGTGACATGTGGAATCATGACTCGATCAATGTTTAAAACTTCTAATCATGGATTAACAATTTGAACTTAACTATAAAATCTAAAGATACCTGAATCTAACATTACGTATCGTATACTTCTAAAATCAAGATAGCCCTCAAAATCACTTCAAATTCACAAGAATTTCCAGAAAAAATTTCAAAACTTTTCACAATTTTTACTCAAGACTGAGAAAACACTGATTAGGTAACCTAATCTCCCATCCCCAACCTAAAATCTACATTGTCCTCAATGTAAAAGATATACACATGCAATGCATGACAGACAATGAAAGTAAAGGAGATGTGATGGAAAGATAGTACCTGATGAAGGAGTTAAAAGGCTTCTTTCAAGAGATCCCAGCATGAAGGCAGCTTGGCACGAGAATTAATCCAACAAAAGCAAACTATCCTAAAACAACTGGAAAGCAAACTAACCTAACCCCATAAAATTGACTAACCTAGAATGATAAAAAATAAATTACCATAATCTTATAAAATCAATAAACCTATTTATACCTCCGTCAGACTAGGAGATCAATCATGGTAAACAGGATCATTCATAGGCATGGACATGTCCTCTGAATTAGATTTCTTGACAAATGGCTTTAATCAATGTCCATCTTGGAAAAGATTTCTCGACATTATCTGGATTCGGAATTAAATTTCTCGACAAATGGCTTTAATCTAGACAATGAATCCAGTCATGGCCATTATCTGGATTCTGAATCTCGACAACCCCATGAGGATAAACATTAATAACGGTGAAAGAGACAGTCGAGAAATCTGATTAAAACCAGACAAAAGGGTCGGTCATAACGAGATCGAAGCTTACCTGGAAAGAGATGTAACCAAGAATTATATAAAAGGACTTTCTGCCCTGGCATGAACGATTTTCACAGAATGTGTTGGTCATGAAACGCTTTCATCCTGTCCTTATAAATTCTCGAGTTCTCGTACGCATCATTCCAGATTTCTTCAAGTTCATTTAACTAAAGTTTGCGCAGCGAGTCAGTGTTGTCTAAATTGAAATTCAGATTTTTGATCGCCCAGTAGGCTTTATGTTCCAACTCCACAGGCAAGTGACAAGTCTTCCCATAGACAAGTCTAAAGGGAGACATTCCAATAGGGGTCTTGCAGTACGATAAGTCCATAAAGCATCGGTCAATCTGATTGACCAATCCTTATGGTCAGGGTTAACCATCTTTTTCAAGATGTGTTTGATCTCCCTATTGGAAATCTCATCTTGCCCACTTGTTTGTGAGTGGTATGGACTGCTCACCTTATGAGAGATACCGTATTTCTTCATTAAACTCTCGAATAGTCTATTACAAAAGTGTGAGCCCCCATCACTAATGATGGCTTGATGCGCTCTGAACCAGGAAAGGATGTTATCTTTTAAGAATTTAATGACCATGTGATGGTCATTATTCCAGCACAGAATCGCTTCAACCCATTTAGTGACATAGTCTACGGCGAGTAAAATGTATAGATTTCCAAAGGATTGGGGGAATGGTCCCATAAAATTGATGCCCCAGCAATCAAATGCCTCTATGATGAGAATGGGGTTCAAGGGCTGTAGCGTCTCGGAAAAATTCGTACAAAGACCCGAGTACCACCTTAGGCAGAAATCACAAGTACCGAATCCTTTAGAAATTAGACGAAAATTAATTAAGTACTAAACTAAATAATCAGTGGAATTAACTTGAACCACTTTCTATACGAACTACAAGACCCAAAACCATTAGAATCGCTAACCCAACATTACCTAGAAACCTAGGATCAGTATCAAAACCTAATTACTCTCGGGAGCACATTGAAACTCCGTATCGGACCCGGACCACGGGTCGAAAGTCCGATGACCACGAAATTATAAGGTTATGACCACCTTACTGGGCTTGACAACATCGCGGGAATCGAGTCCAAATAGTATCAAAAAATGCACAACTTGAGCCTGGAGTAAAGTGCGTGAGAAACACGAATATCTTTAGAAAGTGAACTCAGATTTAAGTAAATTGGACCGTTCGCTTGTAGGCCAAATTTAAGGTTTCAGACCGTCAGATTCTAACCCAACTACACCATTGGATCAGGGAAATTTCCCTGCACATGTCAGTATACTTGCAGCCCTGATTGAGTGACGATGACCGTTGAACTAAAACAGGTCCTCCACGATTGATCCACTAATCCGATCGGACTGAAACATTAACCTGGCATAGATCCATTGCTAGGAAACTTTCTCCGGACCGTATGCAGGAAATGGACCTCCAGATGAGCTCCGTTGGACCGAAACAGACAACTTTTGGCTATAACCTAAGTATACCATGGCCCTGGGGCCATTGACATCAGTTCTGGGCCTATATAAGGGCCTTAACCCACCCCTCTCTCATTCCATACGAATTTTAAAACCCTAAGAGAGAGAAGGAGAGAAAAGAGTGGAGATCGTAGGGAGATCCTTGGAGTTTGCTGCTGTCCTTCTGTTCTGCTGCTCCACGCCTTGATTCACACTTCCACATCGCTATACCGTCGATTTCAACTCCATTTTTGGGTAAGAAATCCTAACCCTAACCTGTTTTAAGAATCCAAATAGAGTAATTGACGTAATAGCTAACCCGCTTCGTGATTTAGTTAGCCGTTGTGCTGTAGACGAAGACGTAGTGTACGAACCGAGTTCGTAACGGGTGTACTGACGAAAGATGTGGACTATAAACATTTAGGTTATGGTTTTCAAGGCTTTCAGTGTCAGCTAATGATTTATGTCTAACTTGATTGCTACCATATGATCTTAGTTACGATGTATTTGATAATTTATATATGTGTGAACTATGTGAATATATAATGCATTCCATGTGTTTGTTGAAATGTTCGAATGAATATGAAATCACAATTTGTGCTTGTCCTGACTATTAGCCTAGAATTTATGTTTGTTGTGTGTATGACAATCTCCTTGTGAAAGGATTTGCCACAATATATGCCGTAACTAATTTAGTCTATGTATGTAGTAATGTGTAGCCTAAGTGTTTGCTGAAATGTTTAAATGAATGTAAAATTCTGATTTATATTTTATATGATTTCTAAACTTAGATACTTGTATGTTATATACTCTATAACAATTGTGAAATGAATTGTTATAATTCATGTCGTAATAAGTTCAATTCATATACTTGAAATGTGTAGTCTAATGTTTGAAAAAATGCTCGAATGAGATTTTGTTGATGAATTGTACTTATTAAGTGCATTAAGAAGGGATCCTTAGTTTCCTTAGTCATATAAATAAGTTTTCTTCATGTATTGTAAATCATCACTATATGATTCATGTATAGCATACCTGTGTATGATAACATGTTCTATGAGTTTTGATAAAATACTCAAATGAGCGTTGTACTTGGATTGTTTGTTAAATGCCTATATGATTATCACATGTCTCCATATGCTGCATTTAAGTATGATTAGGACTACTACATAGTCCAGGCAATCAGTAACAATTCTTATTTGAGTGGCAGAACCAGTCTCTCCACATTGGATATGTTCGATGAATCCGAGTCGCATGACGATTATCGACAGTGGTTAGGCCACGTGCAGTGTTCTTGCGCTCCATGTCGATTAAATCAGCGTGCATTCGTACCAATCGAACTTATCAAATAACCCGATTAGCCTACTATGTGTTTACCATGTATGGACAGTCTTGCTTGAATCTAAGGTACCACTTACCAATGTAAAACCGTTTCAACCATGGTACCACGATCCACTAAGACTCATGAGCCGGGCATGGTAGTATGAGACACCGTGGTCGAGCTGTCGGCCTACGCTGGGGTGACGAGCCTCCCTGTAGTAACCAGTGAGCAACCCAAACTCGTGAGCCGAATACGGTGGTATGGGACACTATATTTGAGTTGTCGGCCTACGCTAAGGTGACGAGCCTTCCCGTAGTGACCTCGAGTATAAACGAGGCATACCTCAGTGCAGCCTAGCTGTGGCCCCAGTCGTGTTGGTGATGAGCCTTCGAAAATAAACTGTCAATTGATAGGGCGTCGGTGGAGTAACCTCGAGTATAAAATAGGCCTATGCTAAGGTGACAAGCCTCTCCGAAGTGACCTGAACTTACCTATCGTATGTGACAAGCTAGGATTGACGACCCTAGATGGATCATTGTTTGGGTAAATGATATAAAGGGAGGTACTTTAGCTTCCCGAACCTGCTGTATGAATGGGTCTAATAAAGGACTGGGCTATCATGATCATGCATCGCATTGCATGTGCCTTTGGCATAGGAGTTGATACAGTGGAAGGGTTGCATGCACGATCGTGAGATGATGTCGCAGAGGGAGTGCAGGCGAGGGCAAGCATCATTATAACATATCATTCCTGCATTAACAAGAGTACTTAGGACATGAGTGTTGTACTGTTTTATCATTATTGCTTGACTGAATTGATAACATGTTAACCTTTGCTTTATAGTTTCACTGAATTATCTACTCATTCCTACCTGGGATGGTGTTTTAAAACACTGACCAGACTCTGTTGTATATGCAGGTGGCGACGATGTCCACGCTGCTGATTGGGATTTCATAGATCAAGAAGAAGAATTCTCCTATGTTCAGCTATCAGGTGGGTCTATGTAGACCATGTACTAATCGATAGGATTACAGGGATTATATGATTTAGTCGGACTTTCACATTTTGATATTTTATAAAATTTGGATCACATGTATATATTCAGCCTGGTAACATACTCGTACTCTGGGGATTGAGAAACACTTATATACATTATATACCTATCTCAGTCTTCCGTTTGCTTAACTTAATTATCTCTAGAGTATGATATGCTGATTTAGTATAATCTCACTCATGTTTAAATGCACTAACATGGACAACATTTAATCATCATTATCTATGTTGGATAAGTGATGCATTGGAACTCAGGAGTTGAGCTTTGCTCGACCCCCAATTTTCAGGGCGTTACAAGGGCATCATATTTCGATGGGATACTGCTCCCAATTTTTAACAACTCTTACAAGCCTTGTAAAACTCATGAGTGTCCCTAAATATAGTGGGCCAGTAAAAGTCATACTGCAGAATCTTGGTCATGGTCTTTTTAGCAGAAAAGTGACCATGACGGGCCTATGAGTGACAGAAGGAGATGACACTCTGATGCTCATCGTCTAGCACACATCTGCTTAAGATTTGGTCTGAGCAATATTTAAACATATACGGATCATCCTAGAAGAAGTTTCACACCTTGGTGAAAAATTTCTTCTTATCTTGCGCAGTCCAATGTGTCAGTATGAAACCTGTGGCAAGATAATTAGCAATATCAGCGAACCAAGGTGAATGGGAGACTCTGAACAATTATTTGTCAAGAAACATGTCATTGATATGTGCCGTCTCAAGGGAATCAGAGGGATCAATGCGAAAAAGATGGTCAGCCACTACGTTCTCTACTCCCTTTTTATCTTTAATTTCTAAATCAAATTCTTGGAGTAGAAGGATCCATCTTATCAGGTGGGGCTTAGCATCATTCTTAGCAAGAAGATACTTGAGCGCCACATGATCGGTGTAAATGATGATCTTAGATTTGATCAAGTAGGACCTAAATTTGTCTAAAGCAAACACTACAGCTAAGAGTTCCTTTTTCGTAGTCGAGTAGTTCACTTGGGCAAGATTTAGAGTCTTACTTGTGTAATGAATAACGTAGGGCTTCTTTTCTTTTCTCTGGCCTAATACTGCCCCAAGAGCATAATCAGACGCGTTGCACATAAGTTCAAAAGGAATACTCCAGCCGGGTGGCTATATGATAGGTGCAGTAGTTAACATGCCTTTAAGCTTAGTGAAAGCTTCCTGGCATTGTTCAGTCCACTCATATGATGCATCTTTTTAAAGTAGATTACATAGAAGACGAGAGATGAGACAAAAGTCCTTATGAATCGTGTATAAAATCTGGCGTATCCTAAGAAGGATCGCACGTCTCGTATGTTCTTGGATGGAGATAGGTTAGAGATAAGATCGATTTTATCCTTATCAACCTCGATTCCTTTGGACGAGATGATATGTCCAAGGACAATTCCCTTACAAACCATGAAGTGACACTTCTCCTAATTAAGTACCAAGTTCTTTTCTTCACATCTTTTCAGCACACATTTAAGACTCTCTAAGCATTCGCTGAAAGATGGACCGAAGACAGAGAAATCGTCTATGAAGACCTCTAGATATTGCCCCACCATATCAGAAAAATACTCATTATACATTGCTGAAAGGTGGCAGAGGCATTACATAATCTGAATGGCATCCTTCGGTAAGTAAAGGTGTCATAGGGACATGTAAATGTAGTCTTTTCCTGATCTTCAAGTGCTATCTCTATCTGCTTATAGCCCGAATACCCTTTAAGAAAACAATAATAGGAATGACTAGCTAGCCTTTTCAAAATTTGATCGATGAAGGGCAAAGGAAAGTGGTCTTTCCTCGTGACGGTATTCAACTTCTTATAGTCAATGCACATTCTCCAACCATTAGTGACTCTAGTTGGCACGAGTTCATTATTGGCACTGGCTACGATGGTGATTCCGGACTTCTTAGGAACCACCTGAGTTAGACTCACCCATTGATTATTGGATATAGGGTATATGATACCCACATCCAATAGTTCAAGAACTTCGGCTTTAACCACTTCCTTTATATTTGGATTTAGTCTACGTTGTGATTACCGAGAGGTCTTCACATTATCCTCAAAATAAATGCGATGAGTACAAATCGAAGGATCAATTCCCTTATGCTTAATGAGAGTAGATATGAGCATACTCTCCTGTTCTTTCTCCAGGTGGGAAGAGATCACCACCGGGTATGTCTCATCTTGACCTAAATAAACATATTTCAAATGAGAGAGAAAAGATTTTCGGTCAAGCTTCGGTGCCTTGAGGTTAGACAGCAGAGACACTTCTTCGATTTGAGGCAATTCTTCAAATTGTGGCCTCCACCGGTTAACTTTAAGTATCGACGCAGTATCAAGCATGACAACCATCTCCCTAATCATGTCATCATTGAAATCATGGGAGTGGGCCAGGCACGTCTCTAGAGGGTCAGAGGATAAGGTTAAAGGTGTCCTATCTTCCACGAAAGAGTCAATCATGTTAATGTCGTGGAAATCGTCGTCATCCTCTAACCATCCGCCCGTGTTGAAAAAGATGTTTAACTCCAATGTCATATTTCCGAAAGGCATACTCATGACACCATTCATGTAATTGATAATTGCGTTGAAGTGGCAAGGAATAGGCGACCAAGAATGACGGAAATTTGAGTGCTCATGTTACTGATGAGTTCGTTATCCAGGACGATAATATCTACAGGATAGTAGAATCTGTCAACCTGGACCAACTTATCCTTAATTATCCCTCTTGGTACACGAATAGAGCGATCAGCAAGTTGTAATGTGGTTAAGGTGAGTTTTAATTTACCCAATTCGAACTGCTTGTACACTAATAGAGCGATCAACAAGTTGTAATGTGGTTAAGGTGGGTTTTAATTTACCCAATTCTAACTACTTATACACCAAGTAGGGAATCAGATTGACGCTTGCTCCTAAGTCAAGAAGTGCGTGCTCAATTCAGTAGTTCTCCATTACACAAGATACGGTTGGGCTACCGGGTTCTTTGAATTTCTGTGGCACATCTTGCTTTAGGATGATACTCACTTTCTCAGTCAAGAAGATTTTCTTTTGAATATTTTGCCGTCTTTTGGTCGTGCACAAGTCTTTCAGGAATTTGGCATATGAAGGTATTTATTTTTTGACATCAGGTAGAGGAATATTGACCTTCACTTGTTTCAACACCTCTAGAATGTCCTGAGAGTTAGAGAGAGGTTTTGGTGCAACCAACCGTTAGGGAAATGGAACAACCGACTTCCCTTGAGGTTCCGGTTCTAATTCTTGTGGAGCATTGCTAGGTCTATCGTTGTTATCCTCTTCCAGGTCCTTGGGCTTTTTAGCCCTTACTGGAATAGATTTGTCAATTATCTTCCCACTCCTAAGAGGGGTGATAGACTTAGCTTGCTCCATCTGATTTGAAGATCTTAAATCACTTATCTCATATTGCGGTTTAGGATTGGGGAGAGGTTGAGCAGGAAGCATCCCCTTTCCCCCAATTATTAATTGTGACTCTATTCTTTGAATAGATGTCGTAAGTAATCTCAAAGTTGCCCTAATGTTCTGGTTGAGTAACTCTTGGTCTCGAATATGTTTTTGAACCAGATCCTCTTGAGGTTTCACTTGATTTGGAATTTGATTGAAGAAACCTTGAGGGGTAGCCGTTTGTCCATTCCTCCAACTGAAGTTTGGATGATTTCTCCAACTAGGATTGTATGTATTGGAGGTAGGTCCATTAAAATGTCTTTGATAATTGTTTATGACATTGGATTCTTCATTCAGCAACCCTCGGAAGGCAGGTATTGTTGGACAATTTTCAGTTGTGTGAATGTTGCCATCACAAATACTGCAAATAGTTTCATTAACCTTATCCTTCTTTAATTCCATGGCCTCGAATTTTCTTATGAGATTAGTCACTTTAGAATTGATATCATCGTCCTCTTTCAGGAGATACATTTCACCCCACTCCTTAGATTGAGTTGGCCTAGACATGCTGCTTGATTTTGGGTATGTGTCCCATGATTGTGCATTTTCAGCATGTCTATCCAAGTAGTCCTACACATCATTGACATTTTTATTCATGAATTCCCCGTTGCACATTGTCTCAACCAATTAGTGCATGGAAGATGTCAGTCTATCATAGAAAAAGTATGTAATGCGCCACGTTTCAAAACCGTGTTGTGGGCATGAACTGACAAGATCCTTGAACGTTTTCCAACATTGGAAGAATGTTTCATCCTCCTTTTGGGCAAAGTTTATGATTGATTTTCTATGGGTGTTCGTTTTATGATGTGAAAATTTTTTTTTATGAACTCCCTTTGCATATCATTACATGTGCCAATAGATCTAAGACGTAGTGAATGCAACTATGTCTTAGCTTTCTCTTTCAAAGAAAATTGAAAGAGTTTCAACCTGACTGTGTCCTCAAATATGTTTGGAAAATATAAAGTGGTTATGATCTCATCAAACTTTTTCAGGTGTAAATATGAATTTTTTTACTCAAGCCCATGAAATTTAGGAAGGAGTTGGATTACCCCTGGCTTGATATCCATGTGTCCCGTATTTTAAGAAAAAACCATGCATGAGGGCGTGCTCACCCCCACCGGTTGTAAATAATCTCATAAAGTATGAGGCGGGGGTGCTTGGTGCACCTCATTCTCATCCTAGATGTCCTCCACCCTAGGTTGGGGTAGAAGAGGTTGGTTTGCAGCCATCACTTCAATTAACTCTAGGGATTTCGAGCGGTGTCTAGTCCTATGATGGATAGTCAACCCCTCAACCAATTCTTCTTCAGTCAAGAGATGTCGAGTGTTGTCACGAACCCACTTGGGCATGAAACACTCGCGGCCCTCAATTTAGATTCTAAACCTAACCTAAAAGAAAGAAATAAAATAGAAATCTAGAAAGAAAGAGAAAAGTGTTGGAAAGAAGTTACCAAATTTGAAGTTCCTAAGTTAAAAACCTGCAAAACAAAACAAAACAAGTTAGTTTCTAAACATAGAAAGTCTAAAGTTAGAAAGTTCCTAAAATAGAAAGTAAACTAGTTTCTAAAAAGAAAAAAAATTCCTAAAAAGAAATAGAAAATTTTTAAAACAAATTAAGAAAGTTCTAAACCTAAATTAGAAAATAAGAAAGTTTCTAAAAATAAAAGAAAACCTAGAATTAGAAAGTTTAAAAAGATGAGTTAGTTTCTAAGACTAGAAAAAGTTCTAAAAAGGAAATAACTAACCTAGTTTCTAAAAATTAATTAGGAAGGCTCTAAACCTAAATTAGAAAAGAAGTTAGTTTCTAAAAACAAAAGAGAACTTTAAAAAAAAAAGTTTATAAAGATAAAAATAAAACCTAATCCTAAAAATGAAAGGAAGAAAAATTAGAAGAGATTACCAATTTAGAAAGCCTATATCAAGGTCCTACAAAATAGGAAAATTAGGTTAGTTTGTAGAAATCAAATAGAAAAAGTCTAATCTTAACCTAATTCTAAAACTAGTTAATCTCAGAAGAACGTAACCGTCAATCCCCGACAACGACGCCAAAAACTTGTTCACACCCCAAGTATAGGGTTGTGATGTAGTAATAATCTCGGTAAGATCGAGGTTGAATCCACAGGGACTGAACCTTGTACGTAATCTGAGAATAACTCGAACTAGAACTAGGCGAAGATGAAATCTAAATCAGAGGTTTTTAAGAGAGTAATGGTAAAATATTAAACTAAGACTTGTGAAATTCAAAGGTGGGAAACTAGGGTGCCAAGGATCCACTTATAGAGATCAGGGAGATCTATGCTTGATTCATAAACACAACTTGATTCAGAGTCCTATCCTCATCCAGATGGAAGATACTTCATTAAAAACAATTATAAACATCCTTTGATTTAGTCATCAATGGATAAGAGGTATGATAATTAGACTTAATTCCATCGCAAGGCCATGCCCATGAGACAAAACAAATAACAAAATCTAACCAATCCACATCCATCTGAGAGATCATGAACATTAGAAAGGGTTCCATCATCTAACCATGACTAGGAGACGATGGCGAACAACAAGGCCTCCTAACTTCATAATCATAATAATGAAAAGGACATGCTCAAAGCTATCACAGATCTATTATAATTTAAGTCACAACAAACTATCAAAAACTAAAGGCATTCCTTATACTCAAACTAGAATCAACATCAGTTCATCTTAAACCTGAATCAAAAGGCATAAAGAAAAATCTCCCATCTCACTACAAGCTTCACCTCTTAGCCCTAGCTAAGAGGTTTAACCCATCATAGACATGGTGAACTCAAATCTCTTAAAAAAATTATAAACAGGAAAGAATTAAAGAAAGCAGAGAAAGAAAAGGAGGAAGGAACCCGAGCCTTCCCACGCTATCTCTCTCTCTTGCTCCCACCTTTGCTCCACGTCCCAGATGATTGTCTCTCTCTCTTCTCCTCTCCTTTAGATAGGCACTAGGGGCAATTTAGAGGGCTGAAGGTCAGTGGAATTCATAGTTACGCAATAAGGACGCAAGAAATGCACCAACTTGCATTTGGACCGAGTTCTCCGCCAATAGACGTCCAAGAAATCAATTTGGACTCCATGGTTGGGGTAAAAACCCCCTTATGAAGGTTCTGAATGGTTTGGATCACCCATCCGATCACAATCTGGGCCATACAACTCCCTGCAACGTCTAATTTTCCCGGACATGCGTTACCTGCGAAATTCCTGCACTGACAGGTTCCATGGGCCCCATAGTGGTGTTTTCGGCAAAATTCACCCCGTTCATTGGATTCCTGATGACATTTCAGTCAGAAAGGAATGGTTTTGATTAAGTTTTGGTGTGGTCCACTGTATAAAATCAATTCACCGTCCATCCTGTGTTTTCTAGCGATCCACGTGTATATGTGCGCAAGGGACCAAAAAGAAAGCATAGCCAGGGTCTTAGCCACCCTCTGGACACAATAGATGGTCTAGATCATCCGAATGGATGATGGGTGGGGCCCACTATCAAAACCCAACATTGTCAGCGTCTCTCGCTAGACACTGGTTGCGTTAGAGAGAAAGGGAACAGGTCAACGCCCATTTGACCGGACCAGATGGTCCGATGCGATGCGGACACCGTGCACCTTATGAACATTAGATGTACATGTGGGGTCCACTGTGATGTATAATCAAAATCCGTTCCATCCATTTGTTTTGTCACCCTTATGTGGGGGTCCACCTTATGTACATTAGATGTACATGTGGGGTCCACCTTATGTACATTAGATGTACATGTTGAGACTAAAATTGAAGCATATCTAGATATCAGGTGGGCCCCAGATCAGTATTTTAGGGGCTGATCTATTCGTTGAGCAACTTCCATAAGGATCTAATGGCCGAAGTTCGACACGTAGGTTAATTTAGGGTCCTCAGGCCAGATATAAAGTTTCGAACCAAAAGGATGGTGGGAACGCTGTGATCTTGCATTTTAGACGATTTTCAGGCCTCTTTAGCATGGATTGCCTAATTTTCTCAGATCTCTGGCATGTAAATTCTTCGATCTTGGTCCCCTGGGGTCCGTTCCTTGCCTTGGTGATTTTTGAGCATTAATTTTATGCTTTTAGTATCCTTTTTTAGTCCAGGCTCCTAATTTTACCTTGCAACATAAACACGATTAAAATAGAGCGTTAAACATTATCATGTACGTAAAATCAGGTAATAATTGGGGTCTAATATGCAATATTTGACCCTCAACATCCGATCGCTCTTCCCTCCTGTTGACATATTCACACAAGTGCCCATTGCGGATTAGGGCTTCGATCTCCTCTTTCAAGTCAAAGCAATCACTGGTCGAGTGGCCGTGATCGTGGTAGAAGTGGCAATACTTCCTCTTGTCCTACTTGTCGGCGTTAGATTTCATCTTGTTCGGCCACTTGAGAATTCGTTTGTCTCGGACTTCCATGAGGACTTGTCGAGCATTGTGTCGAGGGGGGCATACGAGCTGAACCTGATGTCGGGTCATCGACTCGAGCTCTAGCCTCTGGGTGGCTCATCATCTTTCCTTCTTTTGCTACCGTTGGCTGAGGTAGGTTCCTCCTTAGGTCACCTCTCTTTGGCCGAGCTTCCCTTGTTCCGAGCAGCTTTCCGTAGGCTAAAAAGCTCTTCGGCGTTCGAATATTTCTGGGCCCTATTAAGGAGGTCAGCCATTGTCGTTAGGGGGTCTTTGTCATGCGAGAAGAGGAACCTCTCTTCCTTTAGACCTCCCACCATGATAGTCAGAGCGATGTCTTCTGAGTATGCTTGTACTTACATTGTTTCCAGGTTGAAACACTTGATGCAATCTTTCAACAGCTCGCCTTCTCCTTGGACGATATTGAGGAGATGGGAAGTAGGCTTGGGGCTCTCTTTTCCTTCGATGAAGTTGGTGATGAATGCTTTGCTAAATTGTGTGAAAGAACTAATCGATTATGGCTTCAATTGTTGGAACCACTTCTGAGTTGCATCCATCAGGGTTAAGGAAAACGCGTGACACATGACTGGGGTCTATGTGCCATGGAGTTCTATCCAAGCCCTAAAGGATTCCAGGTGCTCGGCTAGGTCAGTAGTTCCAGAGTACGAGGCGATCTGAGGCATCCGAAAACTTGGCGGGAGTTGGGCATGCATGATGTCAGCAGTAAATGGTGGCTCGATTTCTTTCAGTATTGCTTCCACTGAGGTCGGAGTATTCGCTAGGAAAGCCTGTTGAATATCATCGAGCTGACCTCGTATGTCATTGAGCTCAATTTCCCAAGGGCTGCTGCTCTCAGCCATTGCCTCGTTCACCAATTCGGGGGTTTTGTCGAGCCTCTTTCTCTCCAACTTGTGACGCAAGTCGGAGGCAGCCAACGTGGTGGTGCCAGAGACATGAGAAGGTGTTGGCCTCGATGTTCCGACATGCCTGCTTCTTTGGGAACCGGCGGCCATCACAAACGGTTCAAGGACCTGTGGAATTGTCGGTCATGCTACCTATCCAGCTTCCTGGGTGGGACGAGGTTATAGTTGTTCCAACATCTGTTTCATTGAGTTCTTGTTGTTATTCAAGATCTCAACTTGTTGCTCAAGGGATATAAGTCGTCCTCCTCAATTTCGGGACCGTTGCAGCGGCCCAGCAGGTGCAAAATCAGCCTGAAGTTGGGAAGAGGAATCCCAATGGCTGATAGACTGTACTGCCGATGCGAGGTCGGGTGCAACAGGGGTGGCCAGAGCTTTCTTTTTCCCTTTTGCCTTCGTTGAGCTGTTATAGACAAAGAGAATGACTTTGAAGTCATTCTCACAAACAGCGTCAAACCGTTGATGCAGAAATCTAGTTAGCCTTCCCTCGACCTTCATGTACCTGCACAAGGGACGAACAAAAGAGACCCTGGCTAATACAGGGGACCCTCCGATGCGTAAGTCAGGTAGAGAATCTGGATCTAGTCGAGTAGTGGGTTTTAGGCTAAAAATTATGCATACCTTCACCATTAGAGGTGCTCTTATTTATAGTCGAGGAGAGGTGGTGGCACAGGAGAGATCTCCCTGTTTAGCAGGGATGTCTTGTAGTATGATTCGAGTTTTGTATATGTCATGGAGATCTTCCGGGATTCTCAGGGAAGATCTTGAGCGGATCTTCATGTTAACTGTCCTCCTAGATTCTTGGTTAGGATCTCGCGTAGATATCATTGAAACTGGGTTGGACCTGGTGGAAGGAGACTTGGGCTGACCCAGTTTGTGCCGACATGGGGTCGCGTCAACCTGGGATTATGCCAGTCTAAGGTGCGGAGTCGGGCTTCCATTGGTGACGGGTAGATTGGTGGATCTTCTGACCTGATGACGAGAGGTCGAGCTTGACCTGAGTTCATACGCGGTAAGGGGTCGAGAGTCGAGTCTCCAATTGCATTCGTCGTTGTCCGACCTGACGAAGTGCACAATGTTCCAACATGACCTCTTCTCATTGGTTGGTCCAATTTCCCTATGATGTTTTATTTAAACCAACATGATTTAATGATTTTTAAACTCGCAAGTATACGAATCAGATATAGATATAGTACGTATTACGAGATCGTTCCCACGAGGACTGATCGTCACAACTCAAATTCACAATTCTTCTTAACTAATCCAACAAATAATGGAATGAACTACTAAGCACAATTCTAGGAAAAACAATTAAGAACAGGAAAGAAAATTCAATCAGAGGAAGAGCACTAGGACTTTCGAATCCACCCCTAATTATCTTAACCCTTGTTTTGTCTGTTAATTCACCTTAATCTAGATTGATACCACTTATATAGAGAAAGCACAATCTGTGTCCTTAATCGGGCATACAGAATGTCTAATTCCTTTAAGCAATGCCATGAATAACATATCCCATGTCCTTGGTCGGGCACATGGAATGTATAGTTCATTAAAGCACCTTGTTCCTTCCTCTATAGGAAACCTGTTCATGATCAGACATAAGCACCTAGAATAAGCATCCAGATAACATCCATATATATACTTTGGTCAAGTTCATAGATGGAGAAGTACAGAATTCAAACCAATCAAGCCCACTTAGAGAAAGAAACAAATCAATTAAATTCAGGATGAAATCAACATATAACAAAGGTCATTCAAGTTAGGGACTTCATCTCAGCCCTAGCTGCGAAATCTAGCCCAACATGATAGGCCCAGATCTCTCAGAAACAGCAATTTGAAATCCTCCTGCAATCTACGACTGCTCACTCCTTGTAGCCCTCCTCCCCCGGTTCTTTCTTCCTGGCTTTCTTTTATAGGCTGGTACCATCGGTGGAGAGGGAAAACTTCGTGCTGAAGCTTTCCTTACGCAGCAAAAATCGGTGCCAAGCTTACGCAGCAACAGTCGAAGCTTTCCTTACGCAGGAAAAATCGGATTCTCACAACTCCATTCTTCCTTGCCTGCTTTTGGCAAAATAACGTCTCCTGGGACGGTTTTGATTTTCCTAACCGATGGACGGATCAGATCTTCCATCTGATCAACGTCGAGACCACACCACAGCCCCAAACCCCAGTCGGTTTCGAGACGCCCTTAACAGGTCGCGGATCTCGTCATTGTCTTGCTTGTGGGGCCCACTCCTTCACTTAAATGGAAAATCCACTCCGTCCATTGGATGGAGGAGGAAATTTCGATCAGGAATGCATATTTTCACCTTCCATTGATGAGGTCCACCTGAATTTCTGCTCCACCGTCCGTCTTACGTTTGGCGGTGGGAATCGAGTGATCACCTGTATTAAGCCAAAATTCCACCTAGGTGAGGGTCTTCACTATCCCAAAAGAACAATGAACGGTTCAGATTGTTGGTTTGATGGACGGTGCGGACCCACAACTAACGACCAGACGTCGTTTGCGGATGCTGGAAACAGCAACTGCCATTTTGGTGAAGAAGACGCGGTCAGCACTGCTGACCGCGTCAAGCAGATCCGGTGCTGCGCTGGTGTAAGTGTGCAATGTGCACACTCCTCATACACAGGGCCTACCGTGATGTTTATGAGAAATCTACACCATCCATCATTTTTATCATATTATTTTAGCTGTCAATACCAAAGTTGAGACAGTTCCAAATATCAGGTGGGCCCCAAATTGGAGATTAATGGGCTGATCTGTCCGTTGGACCACTTCCCGAGATCTTCAATGGCTGAAATTTAATATGTACGGTTAATTTACGGCCTCTATCACATGTATGAAGTTTCGAGTCAATCGGATGGCGGGAACCATGTCATCTTGCATTTTGCACCAATTTCAGGCCTCTTTAACGTGAACGGCTTGATTTCCTCGGATCCCCAGCATGTAAATTCTTCAATATTGGTCCTCTGGAGTCCATCCCTTACTCTGGTAACTTCGGAACGTCAAATCCATGCTTTTAATATCAATTTTCAATCAACGCTCCTGATTTCATCCTGTAACAAAAATACAATTAAAATACTCCATTAAGCATTATCATATACGTAAAATCTGGTAATAGTCGGGGTCTGAGATGCAATATTCGGCCCTCATCACCCTACAACATATACTTTTCCTGGAAATGATGAAATTCCAAGACTCGGATGGGCCACAAGCACATGATCACATCCTAGTGACTAACCAACAACTTGTAACCGACGATTTACGTCAACAATGTTCGAACAGTGTAGATCATCCTATAAAAGTAATTATAGTGAGGTCGTTAATAATCTAATTGTTTTGGGATATCATCGGTGGTGCCTAATAGATCGGTAGCATAGTAGCAGACATGTTGCACATGTGAGTGTCCATCTGGGTCATTCCCAGTTAGCCACGCCTTGGTGTATGTGTTTTATCCATACCTTACATCCGATTACTAGACCTTTTATGGACCTGCTACATGAAGACCCGATGTTAGTTCAACGAGAGCCGCACCACAGACCTCTATATTTCTAGTGGGGCCTTCCGTTTGGGTCTTACTCTTTGTATATGATGGGTCATTTAAGGCTAATTATCACATAATACGTCTGATAACATGCTAGTGTACTTGACCTGATAAGACACACTAATAATATGCTTAGTGTAATTGATATCATGCCCAGTTATATGCCCATACGCATCATTTGTATGCTTATTATGGATGACGATTGTTCATAGCATATGCCCTTCGGCTTGAGACACTTATGGGACTCTATATAAGATAAGGTCGCGCCACATGATCGTGCATTATGCGTAAGTTTCGTGCATGACCTAGATAGTATGACTTATGCATTTCGCATATTGTATGTTACGATTACTTTTACACCCTAGCAACATCAGGGTTGTGGCCTCCACAGGTATACCATGGATGACAAAATTGAATGCTGGAAATATGTGTTTTAGTACTTAGACGCTATGGATGTCCCTGGGTGAAAGTCCCTAAACCCTGTGATGCCAGTAGGATGTTCCAACGTCGAGACTGAGTAGATAAGATGAGTGCCTGAGTGCCAAATACCAGTAGTTTGCGTCTCCCACTGTGTTGAGGTCGGTTAGAAAGGGGCGTGACCTTATTCACTCGGGTATAGGGGGCTATAAGTTAGGTTGAGTCTGACCAGCTCGTGAAATGGGTCTGCTATCAACGAGCCAGGTGGGCATTGGCATACCATTGATGAGGTGGATGGTGAGGTCTTTTCTACTCACTTAGTCATGCACGCAATGGGCGGCAACCAGTGTTGGAATGTACTAGACCTCGATGATGTTTCTAGTTACAAATTGTTCTGATACATGGACTGGTTGAGGATTGACATGTTTGCGTTGCATCTCTAGCATATAACACTCAGCCATGTAGGCCTTGCATTACATAGCCTTGGTATGGCTAATAGCATTCATAGACTTGGTAGCTTAGCCCTCAATCATCTTCTACATACTTTGATATCTGTATTCTTGTCATATGCATTGCGCACGTACACATGCATCTACTGAGCTTCAGAGGAGGCTTATGCACATTTGTTTATGCTGCAGGTGATGCTAGGGCATATCAGTAGCATTGGGCTCGGATCATGAGCATGATCTTTTGAGTTCTTGGTTATATTTTGTATTTTCCTTTCCAACACTACACTCAAAGATTATATAATAGATATGTGATGATGATGTCTTTATGACTTTGATACACTTATGTTTATGCTCATTTATATATATATATATATTCACTTGAAAATCCTCCTTATGGGATCTCAAGATTGGAACTTGGCATATGGGAGCTAGAAGTCGATAATGAGGTATTACGAAGACTGTTGACACCGAATTCAGCTGCCAGGAATTTGATGAGCCCGATTTCCAAGTTTGGGGCGTGACACAAAACAATGATCAACCCACTATAATCAGAAGAATGTTACAAGAGATATAACAACTTATAGTAGAAACCCTAGCTTTCCTCTTAAAACTCTTGAATATTCGTGTTAAGCTCTCAGTATTAACTCTAATTGCAATTAGGAGGGTATTTATACACTCCCATATAAGATTCGAAAATAAAAACCACATTTACTCAAGCTTCCGTGTTATGTCAGTTGGATTGATGGGACCTTTGGTTAGACCGATAGGAATCAATTCACATCCATCGGTCAAACCGAAAACATGCAAAAGGTCATAACGATCTTCTCTTTGCTAAGATTAAAGGAACTCAATTAACCCTTACTTTTTCACTATTGAAAGGAATTTATTGTTCATATAACTACATTTCACTTGCTTGTCTCTATTATGATTTATGATGTTCTTGTGGTGTACATGTGCCGTCTATCACAAATGTCATCTTTCATTTTCAAACACAATAAATACGTGACATTCAACAATCAAGTACCCCTTACGTGGGGCATGTGCCACATGTGCCAAGTTGTACACATGCTACATTTGTCATGTGTCCATCCATATATGTTGTACATCCTCCACACGTGCGGGGCCTTTTACAACAAATTATTAGGTACACATGCTAACTCCACCTTGGACATGTAGTGGCTCTCTCTCTCTCTCTCTCTCTCTCTCTCTCTCTCTCTCTCTCTCTCTCTCTCTCTTTAATTTAAATTTTCATGATGAATTAAGAGAGACTTTCTAATTTGGAAGAGCAGTAGTGAAATTCAAATCAAATGATGGCAATCAAAGTTTTTTGTTTTTTTGTTTTTTTTTTTCCTTTGCTTTTGAAAGTTGATAATATCTAAACCAATATCCATTATTCTGGTTTGTTAATTTTCGTTGTCTTGTGAAAAATCAACAACAATAGGTTTTAGGGAAATTGACCGTACTCGCCTTGAAGTTTTGGTCAATTACCTCGAACGCTATGACACTCCATATATTCTCTAAAGGGCCTTCTGACAGTTTTTTGACTTTATTTTGGACGAAAATGCTCCTGACCTTAGTTCAGTAATTACACAGTTTTTTAGGGACTAAGAAGTTACGTAGTATTTTTAATGCCAATAAAGTGATGTGTATGGAACCCTTTTTGCGCGTGGGCAAGGACTAAACTTGTGAGGCCCATATTGATGTATGTGTATAATCCATGTCATCCATCCTTTTTACCGTGTCATTTTAGGGCTAGGGCCTAAATATCAGCCTGATCCAAAGCTCGTGTGGGTCACATAATAGAAAATAATGGTGACAATGGAACCCATTGTTGAAACTTTTCAGGCTCACCGTGATGTTTGTTAGAAGTGAACACTGCCCAAGTCAGGACTTTTTGGGCCCACGCTGAGCTGGCCGACAAGATGGACGGAACGGATCTCCCCATTGTTGGCCTCAGACTATTGTACTAATGGCTATCCTTTCATTTGGTAGTAAAGGAAGTGAACATGTAACAATCGCGACCTGGGAAAACTACTACCCATATAACATGAGAACTACAACTCTTATTACATTACAATCACAACCCTTACCACATTACAACCACAACCTAGGTATGGGTCATAGTTGTCATGTTATATGGGTCGTGGTTTTCATGAGGAAAGGGTCGTGGATGTCATAAGATAAGAGTGTGGTTGGCCGGTTTTTCTTTCTTTTCCAGTGTAAGTTGCGCGCGAGAGAGGAAATCGAATCGAGTATTCGGTTGGGCCCACCTTAAATGTATGTGGTCTATCCACGCCATCCATCCATTTTTTTCATCTAATTTAAGGGGTTGAGCCCAAAATTGAAGCATATCCAAAGATCAATTGGAGTATACTACGACCTTAATCTGTAGCCTTTGATCCATTTATACTACCAAAAATGGATCGTGGTCATCATGGGTTGTAATTGTCATGTTATATGGGTCGTGGTTGTTATGTTATATAGGTCGTAGTTATCATGGGTCGTGGTTGTCATGTTATATGGGCCATAGTTGTCATGGTCGTGGTTGTCATGTTATATGGGTCGTGGTTGTTATGTGGTAGGGGTCGTAGTTGTCATGGGTTGTGGTTGTCATGTTATATGGGTCGTGATTGTCATGTTAAATGGGTCGTAGTTATCATATTATATGAGTCGCGGTTGTCATGTTATATGGGTCGTGGTTGTCATGTTATATGCAAACTACGACTCATATGGGCCCACGTTGATGTATGTGTATAATTTATGCCGCCCATCCTTTTTATCATGTCATTTTAGGGGTAGGGCCCAAATATTAGTCTGATCTGGTGCTTGTGTGGGCCACAAAATAGAAAATAATGGTGACTATAGAAACTTTCTAGGCTTACAGTGATGCTTGTTAGAAGTGGAAACTCCCCAAATCAAGACTTTTTGGGCCCACGACGAGCTAGCCGACAAGGTGGATGGATTAGATCACCTCGTTATGGGCCTTAAGCTATGGTACCAATGGTTTGGTAGAAAAGGAAGTGAACACGTTGCAAACCACGACCCAGATGGGCCCACATTGATGTATGTGAATAATCCATGCCACCCATCTTTTTGTTGTGTCATTTAGGGGTAGGTTCAAATATCAACCATGACCCTTTGTGGATGAAAACCACGATCCATTGTGCATGTGAACCACGACCCTTCAAATGGATCGTGGTTATCATGTAGCAAGGTCGAGGTTATCATATTATATGGGTCATGGTTATGAAGTTATATGGGTCGTGGTTGTCATTTTATATGGGTCGTGATTGTCATAGGTCGTAGTTGTCAAGTTATATGGGTCATGGTTGTAGGTCGTGGTTGTCATGTTTTATGGATCGTGGTTGTCATCCGAGTCGTAGTTATCATGTTATATGGGTCGTGGTTGTCATATTATGTGGGTTGTCGTTGTCATGCCCCAAAAGGTTTTCAATATTAGGTTTTTAATTTCACTGCTTTCTATAGTGTGGTCCACATAAGCCTTTGATATGCTTCATTTTTTGGCTCATTCCTTAAAATAATCTTTCAAAATGAATGGACGGCATGGATAAAATATATACATCACAATGGGCCCAATAAGACAATTCATCTCTACATATATTGGGATGCAAGTCGAGTACCTGACTTACTAAAATAGTCTTCTTAAAGACTCCTACAGCTACACGTAAGTCGAGTAACTTCTAATCCATGTCGAAAGTGAAGCGGATTGGCTGGTGTACCACTGTGAATGTATGAGGTCTATCTACGACGTCCATCCGTTTTTCCATCTTATTTTAGGAGTTGAATCCAAAATTTAATAATACCCAAAGATCAAGTAGACATTACCACAGGAATAGGTCGAAATAATGATTTCCACCTTGGAAAAATTTTTTATATGACCACAAGGACATAGATAAAAGGAAAAAATAAATATATGCTTGATCCAACACTTGTGTAGTGTGGTCCAGTTTATGTATGCAGAAATGGATTGGCTGGTGTACACAACAGCTATATTGCTGTTGTAGGTACGTGTTATGCAAGAACTCATTACAGGTACGTGTCCTGCTGGGACTCCTTCGGACGTGATTAGCTACTTACAGGTTGAGTGGTGAGACTCCCCACTGAAGTGACGTCACCAAGTTATGTGGCCTACACTATGATTTATGTTTTGTATCTACATCGTCCAATCACTTGGAAATATCATATTAGGTATGACTCAAAAAATGAATCAGATCCAAAGTTCGAGAGAACCACGCCACAAAAAACAGCGGGAGATTAACGCCCACCGTTAAAAAGCTCTAAGGTCCACCAAAGTTTTCGATTAAGCTAACATTTGTTTTTTACCTTCTTTCATATCTGCTTTGACATATGAACAGGTGGGATCTCAAATAAACATCATGCTGGACCTTCAGAAGGTTTGAAGGGCGGTCGTCACTCTCATCACTGTTTTCTGTGGTGGGTCTACCCAGCCTTGGATCTACCATGTTCTTTGGACCATGCTCTAAAATGATCTCTCCAAATGTATGGACGGTGTTGATACAATACATGCATCATGGTGGGGCCCACAGAAGTGGTGACGTCACTTCAGTAGCCCGTCTCGCCACTCAACCTGTCAGTATTCAATCCACGTCCGACTCAAGAACGGATTGGCTACTCCCCCTGACACCGCCCATTGGCTGGTGGTCGATGCTCTGTGGGGGCCCACCATGATCTATGTGTGTCATCCATGCCGTCCATATATTTTTATATATCATTTTATGATATGATAAAAAAAAATTGAAGTATATCTCTATCTCAAGTGGACCACATTATAGAAATAGTGTTGAATGGATTTTGACCATTAAAAACGTTTTGGGACATAAAAGTTTTGGATCAAACTAATATTTATTTTCACCCTTCATCTGGGTCGTTATGATTCAATCAACAGATTGGATGTCAAATAAACAGTACAGTGGGCCTTAGGAGGATTTTAATGGTGGATATCCAATCATTATTGTTTTCCTGTGATGTGGTCCACCTGAGACTTATATCCATCTTATTTTTGGTGTTAAGTACTAAAATGATATGTAAAAATGGATGAATGGCATGGATGAAACAAATACATCATAGTGAGGCCCACAGAGACCGACCACATTAACGTGTATGGGGAGTAGCTAATCCGTCTCTACTGCGGAAACGGATTGGCTACTCCCCTTGACACCAGCCAATGGCTGATGGTCAGTGCTCCGTGGGGCCCACCATGATGTATGTGTTTCATCCATGCTGTCAATCTATTTTTACAGATCACTTTACGGTATGAGACCAAAAATGAGGTATACCCCAATCTCAATTGGACCACATTACAGGAAACAGTGTTGAATGAGCCTCAACCATTAAAAAAATTTTGGGGCCATAAAAGCTTTGCATGAAGATGAATTTTGTTTTTTCCCTTCATTTGGGCCTTTATGACCTAATCAACAGATTGGATGTCAAATTAACAGTACAGTGGGCCTTAGGAGGATTTTAATGGTGGATATCCAATCACTATTGTTTTCATTTGGTGTGATCCACCTAAGATTTATATAGCTCTCATTTTTAGGATCAAGCCATAAAATGATCTTTAAAAATGGATGAACGGAATGGATGAAATACATACATCATGGTGGGACCCATAGAGCACCGACCACCAGCCACGGGGCTGGTGTCAGGGGGAGTAGCCAATCCGTTTCCATAAAATGATCTCATTTTTAATGGTGGATATCCAATCACTATTGTTTTCATTTGGTGTGATCCACCTAAGATTTATATAGCTCTCATTTTTAAGATCAAGCCATAAAATGATCTTTAAAAATGGATGAACGGAATGGATGAAATACATACATCATGGTGGGACCCACAGAGCAGGCACCACCACTGTACTGGGCTCGAAACGATGGCTACTCTCCCCCGAAACGGATTGGCTACTCCCTCGACACCACCAATGGTCAGGTCGGTGTTCGTGGGGCCCACCATGATGTATGTGTTTCATCCATGCTGTCAATCTATTTTTACAGATCACTTTACGGTATGAGACCAAAAATGAGGTATACCCCAATCTTAATTGGACCACATTACGGGAAACAGTGTTGAATGAGCCTCGACCATTAAAAAACTTTTGGGGCCATAAAAGCTTTGGATCAAGATGATTTTTGTTTTTTCCCTTCATCTGGGCCTTTATGACCTAATCAACAGATTGGATGTCAAATAAACAGTACAGTGGGCCTTAGGAGGATTTTAATGGTGGATATCCAATCACTATTGTTTTCATTTGGTGTGATCCCCCTAAGATTTATATAGCTCACATTTTTAAGATCAAGCCATAAAATGATCTTTAAAAATGGATGAACGGAATGGATGAAATACATACATCATGGTGGGGCCCACAGAGCACCGACCACCAGCCATGGGGCTGGTGTCAGGGGGAGTAGCCAATCCGTTTCCAGAGAGGTGCCGTGTGAGGACGAGCGCTAATGCAGTGACGCTCCTCGAGCTCCGAGTTGTACGAACGGTTCAAAGTAGATCGAAGGTACGTGGCCCACAGTGATGTATTTATTATATCTACGCCGTTCATCTATTTTTAGAGATAATTTTAGATTATTATCTAAAAAATAAATCATATCCAAAGATCATATGTACCACACCACAAATAACAACAGAGATAATGATTTTCACCGTTAAACAATTCGTAGGGCCCACCATAATGTTTACTCATAAGGTCACAAAGACCTAAATAAAGAGGAAAAACAAATTTCATATTGATCCAAGACTTCGGTGACCCCAAAAAGGTTCCAATGATAGAAGTTCAATCCCCTACTGCTTTTTACAGTGTGGTTCACTTGATAGTTAAATATTTCTTATTTTTAGTCCAAGTTATTAAAATGAGCTTGCCAAATGAATGGACGGTTTGGATATAACACGTACCTCATGATGAGACCCACAAAATATGCCAATGCCAGTACAGGAGCTATATAGCCGGTGTGAGGTACACTAGCCAATCCACTTCCATCCAACCTGCGTCCATGTCTGGACGGACACAGATTGCATCCTACCACCCGCCTGTCCCCACCCCAAATGAGCAAATGGACCACCACGCTTGGCAGTTTGTGGGCCCCACCATCATGCTTGTATTTTATCCATGTCGTCCATATATTTTTCCAGATCATTTTATTGTATGAGACCAAAAATGAGGTATATCTCAATCTCAAGTGGACCACACTATAGAAAATAGTGTTGAATGAGCGTCGTAGACCATTAAAAACTTTTCAGGGTCATAAAAGTTTTGGATCAAGCTTATTTTTGTTTTTTCCCTTCATCTGTGTTTTTATGACCTAATCAATCGATTAGATGTCAAGTAAACAGTACAGTAGGCCTTAGGAATGGATCGTGGGTGTCATGTAGTAAGGGTCGAGGTTGTCATGTTAAATAAGTAGTGTTTGTCAAGTTACATGGTTCATGCTTTTCATGGGTCATGGTTGTTGTGTTATATGGGTCGTAGTTATCATGGGTCGTGGTTATCATGTTATATGGGTCGTGGTTGTCATGGTCGTGGTTGTAATACAGTAAGGGTCGTGGTTATCATATTATATGGGTCGTGATTGTCGTGGGTCGTGGTTATCATGTTATATGGGTCATGGTTCTCATGTGATATAGGTCGCGGTTGTTATATCTTTACTTCTTTTACTACCGAACGAAATGATAACCATTGGTATCATAGACTAAGGCCCACAATGGGGTGATCCGTTCCGTCCACCTTGTTGGCCTGCTCGTCGTGGGCCCAAAAAGTCCTGACTTTGGCAGTTTCCACTTCTAACTAACATCACAGTGAGCCTAGAAAGTTTCAACAGTGGGTTCCATTGTCACCATTATTTTCTATTATGTGACCCAAACTAGCTCTAGAACGGGGTGATATTTGGGCCTTAGTTCTAAAATGACACGACAAGAAGGATGGGCGGCATGGATTATACACATACATCAATGTGGGCCTCATGAAAAAAAATAATGGTGACTGTTGAAAGTGTCTATGCTCATTGTGATGTTTGTTAGAAGTGGACATTGCCCAAGTTAGGACTTTTTGAGCCCACACGAAGCTGGCCGTCAAGGTGGATGGATCGGATCACCCCATTGTGGGCCTTAAACTATGATAACAATGGTTTGATATAAAAGAAATTGAACACGTTAAAAACCACGATCCATACAACATGACAACCACCATATAACATGACAACTACTAACCATGTAAACCACGAACCAAATGGGCCGCAGTTGTATGGATCGTAGTTTTCATATTATATGGGTCTCAGTTGTATGGATCACAATTGTCCTTTTATATAGGTCGCAGTTATTGATGAGGGTCGAATATTGCATATCAGACCCCGACTATTACCTGATTTTACGTACATGATAATGCTTAATACCATATTTTAATTATGTTTTTATTACAGGATGAAATTAGGAGCGTGTATTGAAAAATGATGTTAAAAGCATGGATTTGACTCTCCGAAATTACCAGAGCACGGGATGGACTCCAGAGGACCAATATTGAAGAATTTACATGCCTGGGACCCGAGGAAATCAAGCCGTTCATGTTTAAAGAGGCCCGAAACTGGTCCAGAATGAAAGATCACATGGTTCCCTCCATCCAATTGGCTCGAAACTTTATACATGGGATTAGGGACATAAATTAACCGTACATTTCAAATTTCAGCCCTCGGATCAGTAGGGAAGTGCCCCAACTGACAGATCAGTCCATAAACCGTTGATTCTGGGCCCACCTGATATCTGAAACTTCCTCAAAATTGTCCTAGACGGTTTAAATGATATAAGAAATAGGATGGACGGCTTGGATTTCTCGAAAACATCACAGCAGGCCCTCCATAAGAAGCGAATGTGCATTGTGCACTATGCTCCAGAGCCGCACCAGATTCCCATAACGCGGTCAGCGCCGCTGACCGCGTCTTCTTCACCGAAACGGCAGCTGCCGTTTCCAATGTCCGTCGGTTGGCATTTGTGGGCCCCACCCTTTGAGCATTCAGATGATCTGGACCGTTCATTGTACTCAGAGGTCGGGCTTTACCCTCACCTAGGTGTCCTTTTGGACCCATGCGTGGGTAAACACAGAGATCTCTGGTTAAACGTAATCTGGACGGCGGACCAAATCATCTTGTGGGCCACACATATTTTACTCCGAAAGTACTCATTTCAGGTTGGTTTTTCGTCATGGAATCAATGGACGGAGTGGATTTCAAAAATTCGTGAAGGAGTGGGCCCCACCACCATTGCAGCGGAAGGATCCGCGTCCCCGCTCTAGCGTCAGCGAACGGACGCTGCTGGTCCGTTTTGCGAACGGCAGTGGGCCCCACACGTGTCCCATCCGGACGATCCAATCCGTCCATCTTGAAGATGGGCTCGAGCACTGCAAAACCATGTTAATATATTGCGTCCATGCGTGCCAACGGGTGGGGTCTGAGAGGCCACAAAAGGTGTCTCCCGCAACGTCAAAATCGATCTTTTGTGTTTTCTTCTCTGGGCCGCATCATTGGACGTTCAAAACTACCTATTCTTGACCGAAATTTCGTCCCGAATCCAATGGATGGGGTGGATTTCCCGAAAACACTTCCATGGGGCTCACCGATCACGACAAAATGAAAGGGTGCGAAAGTTTTGCACAAATTTGGAAATCCGGTTTTCCAGTGGCGGTTGTGGGCCACCATCTTTGATCATATGGCGATCCGAACCATCTATCATGTAGAGGACCCAAGAAAGCCCTAAGGGACGGTGTTTGTTGGAATTTGAACGAGGAAAGTATGGTGTTTTGAGGTCCCGAACTTGGCCGCGAAAAGGTTTTTTGTCACACGTGCATGGCGAAAATCCGAATTTCACCACTCCACCACTCCATCGCCTATAAAAAGAGTTGCAAACATGAGGAAGGGCATTCGAAAATTGAAAAGTGGAGAATTCCAGATCTAGAGCAAAGGAGAGAAGAAAGAAGAAAGAGAGAAATTGGTTTGATGTTTTTTATGAATTTTATTTATCCATCTGTTTAATGGATTTTATGGGTAACTAATCTTTCAAATTTGAATGAGATGAAACCCTTAATTTGAACATCCATTGTTCTATGTTGATTTTACTTTAATTAGATTGATTTGTTTCTTTCCTAGTGTGCTTGATTGTTTTAAATTCTATACTTCTCCATCTATGAACTTTGATCAGAGTCTATGGATGGATGTTGTTTGGATGCTTATTCTAGGTGCTTGTGTTTGATTATGAACAGGATCCTATAGGGGAAGAGACAGGGTGCTTTAATGAACGGTATATTCCATGTGCCCGACCAAGGACATGGGATATGTTATTCATAGCATTGTTTGAAGGAATTAGACAATCAGATGCCCGATTAAGGACACAGACAGATTGTGCTTTCTCTAGATAAGTTAGATCAATCTAAATTAAAGTGAATTAACAGACAAAACAAAGGGTTAGGATAATTAGGGGTGGATTCGAAAGTCCTAGTGCTCTCTCGATTGAATTTTCTTCCTTATTCTCAATAGTTATTTTCCATAAATTTGTGTTAGCAATTCGCCACATTAATCGTTGGATTAGTTAAGGGAATCACAGATTTGATTTGTGACGACTTGGTCCTCGTGGGATTCGACCTCGATCTTACCGAGTTTATTACTACATCACAACCCTATACTTGGGGAGTGAACAAGTTTTTAGCGCCGCTGTGCATGGACTCAAGCTTGCCCAAATTGAATTTAAGATTCTCTCTTATCATAATTCATAGCTTAGGATTTTACTAACTTAGAAATTTTTTCTTTATTTTAGAAACTAACCTATTTCCTGTTTTGTAGGGTCCTGAAATAAACTTCTAATTTGGTAATCCATTCTAAGTTTCTTACTTTTTCTAATTTCTATTTTTAGAATTAGGATTTTATTTTTTAGAAATTTTTAGTTTCTAATTTTAGATTTAGATTCTTCTTTTAAGTAACTTTCTATTTTCTAGTTTTAGAAATTTTTTTTCCTTTTTAGAAACTAACTTAGCTTTTTATTATTAGTAACTTTCTAATTCTAGGATTTCCTTCCTTTTTAGAAACTAACTCTTCTTTTTTTAGTTCTTTAGAAAATTTCTAATTTTAGATTTTCTGTTTTAGAAACTAACTTGTTTTGTCTTCTTTTGCAGGATTTTAGCATAGATCTCCAATTGGTAATATCTTTCTAAATTCTCCATTCCTCTCTACTTTCTATTTTGAGATTTAGGTTTTCAATTTTTAGGAATTTTCTACTTTCTAACTTTGGATTTGGTAACCTTCTATTTTCTAGTTTTAGAAACTTTCTTTTTTAGAAATTAACCGTTGCTTAGGATTTTTCTATCATAATTTTAGGAAACTTAATTTGTTTTTGTTTTTATTTACAGGAATTGAGGAAGGAAGCTACTAAGTGAAGGAGGAGCTTCTTAAATCTTCTGCCATCAATCATCTCCTTTTCTTGGTTCTTTCTTCCCATTCTTATTCACATAGTTTTAACTTGTTTTTTTTTTTTTTTGAATAAGCATAATTTCTAGTTCTAGTTTTCTTTCTCTTAGGTTGTTACTTAGTTTATGCTAGGACGTAGATCTCTAGATAAAGAACTAGCACCTTTTGATCCTGAAATAGAAAGAACATTCCATAGAAGATTGAAAGACATCCCAGTTGAAATGGCAGAAGAGAATGGAACTAAAACTCTTAGAGATTATTCAGCTCCTGTCCAATTAAATGCGCCTTCATGCATAGTGTTGCCCACCACCACGGCAGCACACTTTGAACTCAAGACTGGGGTCATACAGTTGTTGCCTTCCTTTTATGGGTTGGACAAGGAGGACCCATATCATCATGTGAAAGAATTCCTAGACATTTGCTCCACCTTTAAATTCCAAAACTTCTCAGACGATTTGATCCGCCTCACGCTCCTTCCTTTTCTTTGAAGGATAAGGCTAAAGCATGGTTGAATTCTCTAGTTGGGTCTATCACTACATGGGACCAATTGTCTAGAAAGTTCTTAAACAAGTTCTTCCATGTTCACAAAACTAATGCTCTCCGTAGAGAAATCACTAATTTCACACAAAAAGAGGGAGAGCACTTTCATGAATGTTGGGAAAGATGGAAGGACTTGCTTCTTAAATGTCCACACCACGGTTTTGAGAAGTGGCAACAAGTGCAATACTTTTATGACGGTTTGACACCCCAGTAACCGTCGCATGGTTGATGCCACCACAGTGGAGGGTCCTTCATGACCAAAAGCGATACCGAAGCATGGAAATTCTTTGAAACCTTGTGTGAAAACTCTCAAAGAATGGGACTATTCAGATAGAGGTGAAAGAAGTTCCCAACCACAAAAGAGAGGTGGCATATATGAGATAGAGTCACACCAGATCTCCATGCCAAGATTGATGGCCCGACAAAGAAGGTTGATGCTCGATGTTACATAATGGACCTCCACAAACAACTCAAGCCGAGGCTTGTGCCATATGTTCTAGTTCTACCCATCCTACGCAATCTTGCCCATCCGGTACAAAGATTTCCAATTCCTCTCTCGAACAAGTTCATGCTTTGAACACCTTTCGAAACCCGGGAATGATCCTTACTCAAACACTTACAACCCAGGTTGGGCTAGGCATCCAAATTTTTCTTGGGCAAAAGGGCCACAACAAGGAGGACCATCTCGGAAATCCTCCAATGCAACCTTACCCTCAAGCCGGCAATCAACAACTCCAACGGTTTTTAATATCAACAAGTCCCCGCACAATCAAGGAAACCATCTCTTGAGGATACACTCCATCTTTTTATGCGAGTTCTCTCCAATTCCAAAAAGACACCCAACAAACCTTACTAGCCAACCAAAGAAAGCTTACATGCAAATGCGCAATCCATTGCCAAGTTGGAAGTACAAATGGGTCAACTAGTCCGCCACATTGAGTGAGAGAGAGAAGGGCAAGTTCCCTAGTCAACCTGTGGCTAATCCAAAGGGACAGTATGAGATTGGCTCTAATTCCAACCAAGGACAATACCACGAGCAAGCCAAATCAATCACTACCCTTAGGTCAGGTAAACAGATTGACAACAAAATAGAGATACCTAGGGATGAATCAAATCAAGGTGAAGCAGAGAGACACACCAATGCATCCAAAGTCCAAAAACTCTCTGACTCTCCAAGAGCCGCTGACGTGCCACCTTACGTGCCCAAAGCACCTTTTCCTCAACGTCTCTGCACCAATGAAGAAAAGAAACAATTTTGATGAAATCCTGGACGTGTTTAAAAAAGTGCAAGTCAACATCCCGTTGCTTGACGCTATCAAGCAAGTCCCTCCTTACGCTAAGTTTCTTAAAGATTTATGCACTCAAAAGCGTAAGCAGAATGTTCATAAGAAGGTCTTCCTTGCAGAAAATGTTCACCCATGATTCAACATAACACCCTCCTAAATTTAGGGATCCAGGAGCCCCACCATTTCTTGCGGCATAGGAGATCATAAGATCGGGAAAGCATTGCTTGATTTAGGGCGAGTGTTAATTTGTTACTTTATTCGGTTTATGAGCAAATAGGACTTGGTGAGTTGAAACCGACTAAGGTACCATTACAACCGGCCGATAGATCTCATCAAGGTTCCCGGGTGTTATTGAAGATGTGCTAATCCAGGTTGATAAATTCTATTTTCCAAAGGGATTTCATAGTTATAGATACTCACCGTCTGCAATCCTCATAGTCGATCCCAAATATCTTGGGTCGTCCATTTTTGGCCACATCTAATGCTATTATAAATTGCCGAAATGGAGTTATGAAGTTGTCCTTTGGTAACATGAATATTAAACTTAATGTTTTTAATGCAGACAACAATCCGCGATTTGGATGACATATTTGAAGTGGACATGATCGAGAGCCTTGTGCAGACTCCTTCCGTACATCTTTTGAAGATCCTCTTGAGACATGCTTAGCACAATCGGTATGGATTTTGACATCGATAGTCCCATCCACGAAGTCAATGCACCGCTTCGACTCTACTCCTATATTGGAGACCGAAAAATGGAGAGCGAAAGTGGAACCTCTTCATCCCTCTCGAGACTCTTCCCGACAAAGACGCTTTCTAACTCTGAGAAGGCAAAAGAGAACAAGTTGCTTAATGTTCTTCGAACATATAAGGCGGCAATTGAACGGAAGATAGCAGAAATACAAGGAGTGTGCCCCACTGTATGTAAGGATCATGCTGTGGAAATGTCACGTACAATACAAAGGAAGCATGATCTTAACATGGAAGAAGTTGTTCGAGCGGAAGTCCTTAAATTGTTTGATGATAGTGTCAATTACCTCATTTCGATAGCACAGTTTATGGGAACTTGCATCACTTGTCCGGGATTGGTTAACCACGTGTTGAGGTAAGTTCTTTGGCGGACCCTTGGTCTTAAAGATTAATGAATTCATGGTCCGTTCTTGTCTGGTCAAGACGTTAAACTTAAGCGCTCTGGGAGGCAACCCAAAGATTTCATTTGATTTTTTTTTTTTTGTTGTTAGTTAGTTCAATGTTTGTGGGTAACATTATCGCAAACCCTCACGAGACTACAACTCGTCCACTAGGGGTAACCTAGGGGTTTAAAGGCTTGTTGCATACGCTAAATGCAATCGAGAGCACCTGCGAAAGTGGTATAGGTAGGATTTTCTTTTTAGGATTTTATTTATTTTTATTTTTTGTTTTGTTTTTTGTTGATATCTCTCCTGTGCTAACTCGCTTTTATGTTGATATTCTTGAGATCGCTTCTTGATTCTCCATCCAGGTACTATCTTTCCCTCACTCCCCTTTTCTTTTCGTTGTCTCATGTGCATTGCATGTTTATTTCTTTTACATTAAGGACAATGTAGATTTTAGGTTGGGGGTGGGAGATTAGGTTACCTAATCAGTATTTTCTTGGTCTTGAGCAAAATTTGTGAAAATTTTTAAAATTGAAAATTTTTAAAATTTTTCTGGAATTTCTATTGAATTCAAAGTGATTTTGAAGGATAGTTGTGATTTTGAAATTACAAGATTCAGAATGTGAGAAATTTATGACTCTTGGATTTGGTTGTCACGATTTCACATTGAAGTTTGAATGGTTAATCCATGATTAGAAGTTGTAAACATTGATTGAGCCATGATTTCACATATCAGATCTCGTTTACACATTAATTTTTCAGTTCGATATTAATTGATAACATGGTAATCACTAAGCATGAAAGGAACCAAATTGAAAAACAAAATTTTTAAGCATCACTATAAAGAAGAATTGAAAGAATAAGTCGCATAATCGTCATCATAGGTTTGCTCCCTATAGATGAAGATTCGATTCCTCATAGTTGACATGAGAAAAGAGTTAGGCGACAAGTTTTCACCATAGGTTTGCTCCCTATAGGTGCAGATTTGATTCCGCTCCTTGGCACCACTGTTTATAAAGGAAATCAAAGGTTGATAGAACGAAAAGATGATCTAAAATGCTAGTGTTGGTTTCAGGTTGGTTGTCACGAATTACTAATGATATCATGAAATTGACAATTGAATCTCTTAATGGTTGTAAGCCGAGATTACACTATTCGCTCATGGAACTCAATGTTTAAAATTGTTCTAATTAATGGATTAATATTTTAAACTTGATTATGAAGTTTACTGTAAGCTTGATTTCAGGAGAAAAATCTTTTCACCATTCATGAATTTTAGAATTTTCACATCTCAACTATCTGTTCACACATCATTTGAGTTTACAGGAATTGTCTTTTATTTCTGAAATTATTTTTCGCATGTTTTGCTCGGGACTAGCAAAATGCTGGTTGGGGGTTGTGATGAGGGTCGAATATTCCATATCAGACCCCGACTATTACCTGATTTTACGTACATGATAATGCTTAATACCATATTTTAATTGTGTTTTTATTACAGGATGAAATTAGGAGCGTGTATTGAAAAATGATGTTAAAAGCATGGATTTGACTCTCCGAAATTACCAGAGCACGGGATGGACTCCAGAGGACCAATATTGAAGAATTTACATGCCTGGGACCCGAGGAAATCAAGCCGTTCATGTTTAAAGAGGCCCAAACTCGGTCCAGAATGAAAGATCACATGGTTCCCTCAATCCAATTGGCTCGAAACTTTATACATGGGATTAGGGACATAAATTAACCGTACATTTCAAATTTCAGCCTCTGGATCAGTAGGGGAAGTGCCCCAACTGACAGATCAGTCCATAAACCGTTGATTCTGGGCCCACCTGATATCTGAAACTTCCTCAAAATTGTCCTAGACGGTTTAAATGATATAAGAAATAGGATGGACGGCTTGGATTTCTCGAAAACATCACAGCAGGCCCTCCATAAGAAGCGAATGTGCATTGTGCACTATGCTCCAGAGCCGCACCAGATTCCCGTAACGCGGTCAGCGCCGCTGACCGCGTCTTCTTCACCGAAACGGCAGCTGCCGTTTCCAGTGTCCGTCGGTTGGCATTTGTGGGCCCCACCCTTTGAGCATTCAGATGATCTGGACCGTTCATTGTACTCAGAGGTCGGGCTTTACCCTCACCTGGTGTCCTTTTGGACCCATGCGTGGGTAAAAACGAGAGATCTCCTGGTTAAACGTAATGACGGACGGACCAAATCATCTTGTGGGCCACACATATTTTACTCCAAAGTACTCATTTCGGGTTGGTTTTCGTCATGGAATCAATGGACGGAGTGGATTTCAAAAATTCGTGAAGGAGTGGGCCCCACCACCATTGCGGCGGAAGGATCCGCGTCCCGCTCTAGCTCTAGCGTCGGCCGAATCAGACGCTTCCGGTCCGTTTTGCGACGTGGGCCCCACACGTGTCCCATCCGGACGATCCAATCCGTCCATCTTGAAGATGGGCTCGAGCACTGCAAAACCATGTTAATATATTGCGTCCATGCGTGCACACGTGTGCGGTACAGAGGCCACAAAAGGGCTGTCCTGCAACGTCCAAATCTGATCTTTTTTGTTTCTTCTCTGGGCGCATCATTGGACGTTCAAAACTACCTATTCTTGATGAAATTTCGTCCTCGAATCCAATGGATGGGGTGGATTTCCCAGAAAACACTTCCATGGGGCTCACCGATCACGACAAATGGAAAGGTGCGAAAGTTTTGCACAAATTTGGAAATCCGGTTTTCCAGTGCGGTTGTGGGCCACCATCTTTGATCATATGGCAGATCTGAACCATCTATCATGTAGAGGACCCAAGAAAGCCCTAAGGGACGGTGTTTGTTGGAATTTGAACGAGGAAAGTATGGTGTTTTGAGGTCCTGAACTTGGCTGCGAAAAGGTTTTTTTCTTGTCAAGCGTGCGACATGCTTCCCAAATCCGAATTTCACCACTCCACCACTCCATCGGCCTATAAAAAGAGTTGCAAAACATGAGGAAGGGCATTGAAATTGAAAAAGTGGAGAATTCCGGATCTAGAGCAAAGGAGAGAAGAAAGAGAAGCGAAGAAATAGAGAAATTGGTTTGATGTTTTTTTTTTATGAATTTTATTTATCCATCTGTTTAATGGATTTTATGGGTAACTAATCTTTCAACTAGGCCGAGATGAAACCCTTAATTTGAACATCCATTGTTCTATGTTGATTTTACTTTAATTAGATTGATTTGTTTCTTTCCTAGTGTGCTTGATTGTTTTAAATTCTATACTTCTCCATCTATGAACTTTGATCGAGTCTATGGATGGATGTTGTTTGGATGCTTATTCTAGGTGCTTGTGTTTGATTATGAACAGATCCTATAGGGGAAGAGACAGGTGCTTTAATGAACGGTATATTCCATGTGCCCGACCAAGGACATGGGATATGTTATTCATAGCATTGTTTGAAGGAATTAGACAATCTGTATGCCCGATTAAGGACACAGATTGTGCTTTCTCTAGATAAGTTAGATCAATCTAAATTAAAGTGAATTAACAGACAAAACAAGGGTTAGGATAATTAGGGGTGGATTCGAAAGTCCTAGTGCTCTCTCTGATTGAATTTTCTTCCTTATTCTCAATAGTTATTTTCCATAAATTTGTGTTAGCAATTCGCTACATTAATCGTTGGATTAGTTAAGGGGAATCACAGATTTGATTTGTGACGACCAGTCCTCGTGGGATTCGACCTCGATCTTACCGAGTTTATTACTACATCACAACCCTATACTTGGGGAGTGAACAGTTATCCTGTTAAATGGGTCGCGGTTGTCCTATTATTTAGGTCGCAGTTGTCCTGTTATATGGTTCGCAGTTGTCCTATTATATGGGTCGCAATTATCTGTTATATGGGTCGCGGTCGCAGTTGTCCTATTATTTGGGTCGCAGTTATCCTGTTATATGGGTCGCGGTTATATGTATCATAGTTGTCATGTTATATGGGTCATAGTTATCCTGTTATATGGGTCGCGGTTATATGTATTATAGTTGTTATGTTATATGGGTCGCAGTTATCCTGTTATATGAGTCGTGGTTGTCATGGGTAGTGGTTATCCAATTACCATTGTTTTCTTGTGGTGTGGTCCACTTGAGATTTATATCCCTCTCATTTTTGGTATAAAAAGCTAAAATAATCTGTAAAAATGGATGAACGGAATGGATGTAACACTTACATCATAGTGGGCCCACATAGCACTGACCACTAGCCACGGGGCTGTTAGCAGCGGGGAGTAGCCAATCTGTTTCCGTCCCGGATACATACATGGATCAGAGGAAGCGGATTGGCTGGTGTACCTCACATCAACTATATAGCTGCTGTATTGAAGTCAGCAAGTTATGTGTGTCTGATCATGAGGTATATGTTATATCCAAACTGTTCATCCATTTGGTGAGTTCGTCTTAAGGCTTCATATAAAAAATAAGACAGATCTAACATATAATATGACAACCACGACCCATATAACATGACAATCACGACTCATATCATGTGAGAAGCATGACCCATATAATATGATAACTACATCCCATTTAACATGATAATCACGACCCATATAACATGACAACCACAACCCATGACAACTATGACCCTTATCACATAACAACCACAACCCATATAATATGACAATCACGACCATGATAACCATGACCCATATAACATGACAACCACGACCCATGATAACTATGACCTATACAACATAACAACCACGACCCATATAACATGACAACTATGACCCATGACGACCACGATCCATTTTTGGTAGTATAAATGGATCGAAGGCTATAGATTAAGGTCGTAGTATACTCCAATTGATCTTTGGATATGCTTCAATTTTGGGCTCAACCCCTTAAATTAGATGAAAAAATGGATGGATGGTGTGGATAGACCACATACATTTAAGGTGAGCCCAACCGAGTACTCGATCCGATTTCCTCTCTCGCGTGCAACTTACACTGGGAAAGAAAGAAAAAAAGGGCCAACCACACTCCTACCTCAAGACAACCACGACCCGTTCCTCATGAAAACTACGATCCATATAACATAGCAACCACAACCCATACCTAGGTTGTGGTTCTAATGTGGTAAAGGTCGTAGTTTTCCCAGGTCACGATTGTTACATGTTCACTTCCTTTTACTACCAAATGAAAGGATAGTCATTGGTACAATAGTCTGAGGCCAACAATAAGGAGATCCGTTCCTTCCATCTTGTCGGCCAGCTCAGCGTGGGCCCAAAAAGTCTTGACTTGGGCAGTGTCCACTTCTAACAAACATCATGGTGAGCTTGGAAAGTTTCAATAACGGGTTTCATTATCACCATTATTTTCTATTATGTGACCCACACAAGCTTTGGATCAAACTGATATTTAGGCCCTAGCCCTAAAATGACACGGTAAAAAGGATGGACGGCATGAATTATACACATACATCAATATGGGCCCCATGAGTTTAGTCCTTGCCCACGTGCAAAAAGGATTCCGTACACATCATTTTACTGGCATTAAATACTACGTAACGTCTTAGTCCCTAGAAAACTGTACAACTACTGAACTAAGGTCAGATGCATTTTTGTCCGAAACAAACTCCAAAAGCTGTCAGAAGGCCCTTTAGAGAATATATGGAATGACGTAGCATTATAGGTAATTTGCCCAAACTTCGAAGCGAGTACAGTCAATTTCTTACCACACCATATGTGTGTCTCAAGGGTTTACATACACTGATGAAAGGGGGATTTGGAGAATGTAGTATAGTTCAAAAATTCCTTGGGTCGACTTGAAACTTGACAGAGTCAACTCAGCTCAACGAGATTTCAAGCTCTCTTAAAAACTCGATGACTACCATGACTCAGTCAGGACTTGACAAAACTTGTCGAGTCAGCCTGAAAACCTGATTGACTCTATACGACTTAGCAAGACTCGGCTGAGTTAATCCCCCAATCAGTCATTTTCTGGAGTGCCAGCTACCATTGCACCAAACAATAAAACTACATCTAATTATGGTTATTTATATATTTTATCTTTATTCCAAGAATTTAAACTTTTGTAAACAACCCATATATATAGTTTCAATTATTAAAATATTAGGTCAGTAAGGTAAAGACTCATCTTTAGGCTGACCCAACCCAGCTAGACATCAACTCTAAATTTTTGAGTTTTTGAATTACATATGTGGCCCATCGTGTTCAAACTTAGATTTCGAACTTATTTCGTGCTGAGCATTGTAGGCCATTTAATGCAGGAGCATTTTCACACCGAGCTCGAGTGGGGTTGCCTGTGGGATATAGGGCACACTCGAGGTGGACGGCTCATGTGAGGCAGGCCCCACCCATGTGAGACGGGTGGCTTGTGTGAGGCGGTACCCATGTAATTTGGGGCTCACAAGAGGAATTCGGCCAAAGTCCTAACCCATAAGATGTGGGGCCTAGGTTATGAGATAAATGAATTAATTCGCACTCTTTTAGTTCCAACTTTTAGAGTATGTGGTTAATTGCCATCCATCAAATTGTTATGAAATCGGAAGGTCTTGTGTTCGAGACTCTTCATTGAAGGTGATTAATGCAAGGGCACACTTGGTGCGGGCAATACCCATTGTCCTGCATCACCATTTGATCGATGGTTCAGATTTTATTATTATTATTTTGTGACAGATGCACTCATATCAGAGGCATTATAGCAGTAAATAATGATGGAAACATGGTAATGGACTTTCTCATCTAAATGATGATGCCAGATACATACCAGCAGGGCTGCAACTTGGGTTTGGGTCAACCCAAACAAACCTGGGTTAGGGTTGGGTTGTCAGAGTCCTGATTTGAAATTGGGTTTGGTTCAGTTTGAGCAAATTCAGGTCAGTTTAGGTCAAGTTGGTAGTAGTCACATGTATTTGGGTCAGGTTGGCTCAGTATAGGGTTTATAGGGTTGAGCAAAGGAATTCGGGTTCGGGTTAGGTTCCAGTTAGGCCCCTTGGGTTGAAATTAGGGTCAAGTCTGGTTGCTGGTTGGGTCCTCTTGAGGTCAGGTCTGGTCAGGCTCCGGTTCCAACCTGCCCAGAGTTGTACGACAACATATAATGGAATGTCTCATCTAAAAATCTAACCATGATAAGGATTAACCCTACAAGCTTTTGGTCACTCCAATTCAAACTTCATATGGAGGACAAGGCTCCAAAAATCGGTTGATCTCTTCACCTTTTCTTCTCTTCATATGCCAACCACGTCCTGAAAAGTTTCCTATTAATAGAGAGAGTTCCCATTGCTGCCTGATCATTAGAAGTGATGCCCATTCCAGTTTCAGATTGAAAATCTAGAGCGTCCAAGCTAGTCGATCCAGTTGATCATGCAATCTCAACCATACTGTAAGGCATGCATTTATAATTCCTGGTTTCAGTTCCATCATCGTGCTTGATATCAAGCACATTGCCTTAGCACTTCTCTTTATGATATAATCTGAAGAACTTCATACAAATACATTATAAACACAGCATTACAGACATAGATTGAAAAATGCAAACTAAGCCAAACCGAGAAGGAAAATTTTAGATTGAATGGTTACTGCATGCAAGGGGTGGTGGTAGCGTCTGCTTTTATCATAGACCATGGAGATGGCATCAGGCGTCAGCTGTCAGTATGGGGCCAATCATGATGTCATGAAAGGAGGGGAGCTTCAACATGCTCATCGTCATCATTGTTGTCTGCGGATGGGTCTGGCTTTAGCAGCCAAGCATGACCCAATGCAATCACCTGGACACCAAGTGGGATTTGCAATGATAAATGATGGATACATATGAGAGAGAGAGAGAGAGAGAGAGAGAGAGAGAGAGAGAGAGAGAACCATGGAAATCGATGCGCACAAGAGGCTAAAACCCTTGCAATTAAATGGAGCATTGCTTGATAGGAACAGAGCTGCAAACATTTCAGATGGTTAGAAAGGTATTCTATAGCTTCAGATATAGATGGATTTGGAAAATGAGCCTAACTGTTGATGTACCCTTGTAATTGAACAATGACTAAAATACCCATTTCTCTGCCCGCCCACCCACACATACCACTTTTTCTGCCCACAATCCCACAGCACACGCGTGTGTGCACGCATGCATGTGGATATGTATGGATCAATGTTTTCATCATCGGTATCGATGGGATGTATCTCACCCATGGGATACAAAAACATATCAGTTATCACATGGGAAATATTGAATGTATTGCATAATGTTTTTTTTTTTTTGAAAGGTAACACTACCAGGGATTGAACTTTGGATCACTCATCCACACTACACTATCTCCACCAGCTCATCCACCAACAGCCATGAAAGAGCGTTTAAAGGAGATTGTCCGTATTCAAGAAAAATAGTTCAATGATCGAAGGGTTGAAATATCCTATCCAAGATTTTTATTTTATTTTTCTTTTTTGCAAAAGGTATCCCCCATTCACAATGAGGCCCATCATATTAATGGTTTGGATTGTTGAAACACAGCCTCAGATTCAACAACTGAAGTCCCAATGTAAAAATAGCAAAACCTCAAGACATTCTATATCAAACCCCTCAGGCCTCATCAAAGAGACATTTTCACAACCGCTTCTCCTCCCCTTTCTCCCGCCTCTTACAAATCACATCTCCCTCCATGTGCATTGCATGTGTCATATCGACAAATATAAATGAATAAAGCAGATTTTTTTGAGGTATGATTTTAAGCAGATTACAGCCATCTCTACAAGATGTCAAAGAAATATGAATGCTATTACATGGTATAAAATATCATAAACCACAGCACACGATACAATATCAAAGTCACTGCTATGTGGCACTGAAGTGGACAAAATTCACTGCTGGGAATTATAGAAGAGGAAATATAGGATGCACAATCCAAAGCTTTCAACAGTACTGGTGGGTTTTCAATTATGAGAAGTGGGGCACATGCTGTGGTAGTCGACGACCTTGATAGGAAAAATTGTAACCTTTATACTTGTGGCCTACAAATAGATGGGTGTGGAAATAAAACACGGGCAACAGCACACATTCAACTGGAAAATGTCCAAAAGAGTGGCAACTAGGATCTTCCAATCTGGGGGATTTTAGGGGTAGGGTCCATTCATGGTGGGACACAACAGAACAAAGGTCAGGATCACTGGAACATGTACTCCATTTGTCAGAATTGAAAACCAGCATGTATTGTTCAAAGCTTTGAGTTGCGTGTATAGCAAGGTTCCTGTTCTTTCTTGTGCAATTAATGGATCTAGTGGCTTTTATATAATGGGAATTTTAAACAGTGAAAGAATTTCAATTTAAGTGACTGCTTCAATGCAACTTACAGGTCAATGGACTCATTGCAATTGGTGATAAGAAACTCGCCACAGACTGCACGCCAGCAACAAATCCTTGCACTTTTCCCTGTAATACGGATTGGATTTTCAGTGAGTTAGTGTGCAGCATGAGGAAAATAAGTAGGTAGTCAGTAGGAATTTCATGAATTTGAACATTATTTTTATAGATTAACAGGAAAGTTCATAAAATTTAAAGTTGTTAGCCTGCAGGCATTCTATGAAATGGTTGAAACATGGAGACATGGATTTCTATTTTTTCTTTTTCTTTTTTTCTTTTTTTGTGAAAGATGAATAAAAAATTTATTAGGCAGAGCCAGAAAAAAAAAAAAAAAAGGACCAAAAAGAATCGAAGATGAGGGAATATTTAGACAATGAAAATATCATCATCATTATTATCTTAGCCTTGTCCCAACAATTTGGGTCAGCTTTTCTATGGTAGATTTGCATGAGTCTTAAGATTGGATGCCCACCAAGATCTAGCCATGGAAAATATGCAACCCACATAATGAAATTATATATTTCAAAATTATATTTAAATATGGAAAATATGCAACCCACATAACTGAAATGAACTGCAAGGAACAGAAGGGGGAGTAGAAGCGCAAAAGAAATCTTAACTAGGGTTAATAAAGAATACTATCCATTATACAATTCGAGTCAAGCTGCCGCATTGTGAAATCATGTCCCCTTCAGTATTTATCCTTAAATAATATATTTACACATGAATTTGAAGAATGGGCCTTGGGGAATTTTATGGCTTTATGGACAGAATGTTGGGCAGTTAAGAAACAACATGTTCATTCAGATGAGTGTAACTGAAATGTTGGGTAGTAAAGGAACAAAATGGGGCTTGCACTGTAAAATTGTCTCCCTACATTGTTATCCTTAAATAATATATTTACAGATGAATTAGCGTCTGGATTTTTATGTGATCGTTGTGTACCACTCAAACTGACTAGGAAATTTTATAGGATAGCTATAAGACCAGCCATGCTTTATAGGGCAAAATGTTGAGCAGTTAAGGAACAACATGTTCATAGGATGTGTAGCTGAAATGAGGATGTTGAGATGAGTGGAAAGACAAGGATAGAATTGGAAATAAATGCATTTGAGGGAAATTAGGAGTAACACCAATAGGTAATAAAATGAGGGAAAGCAAACTTAGATGGTTTGGTCATGTGGAGTTACTGTAGACGTGTTACTGTAGCAGGATTACTGTAGCAATGTTACTGTAGCACGAGAATTGAAGTGTTGCTAAAGAGACGGGGAATACTAAGAACGTTTAGAAAAACACAGATAAAAACAGTAGCACAAAACATATAAGCAAATAAGGAAACAACCGGTTAGTATGAAAACAACAACTATGATGGAAAACGAATCCATGAGATAAACACGCTGTTGGAGAAACAGGAACAGGAAAAGGAGCACTTGAAAGGGGGCTAGAAATGCAACTGAAACGAAAAATATTATAAGGCAAAAGCTTACAAATACGAACACGGAATTTAAAACAAACTTTTCTTTACATAAAATATAATAGCTACAAACTCTCACAATTAAGCACGCTTATCAGCTCAAACGACAACTCTTGATAAAGTAAAGATATTCTATTGCTTTTTTACATTCTGTCTACACAACTGAAGGAAGCAAATCTATTTATAGACGGAGGATTGCAACTATGCGGACACGAGAGATTTCTTCGAATTGTAAAATCCTATCGTCTCGGAAGCTGAATCTCTGCGGTGCAGGATATAAGGGACATGTGGCGGTGTCTGCAGGTATGGACGCATCAAAAGGATGACGGCTGGCGCTTGCTGTAAGGGATATCGGTTGCTTCAGAGGACACGTCTGTCCTTGTGCACAGTAAGTAGAGACAGTTGTTGAAGAGCCAGAGTCCAGGCCTAGGAAAAGCTTCTAGAGAAGGGCCACGATAGGCAGTAAGAGGGACCCTGATGTTGACACGTGGGGTCCACTAGAAATCTTTGTTGGAAAGGCTTTGAGAAAGAGCCTGAGAAAGTGACATCTGGTGATAGTGACATCTGTGATAGTAACATGGGTCACTATTGAGTACTATGTATGATAGTGACATTGAGAGTGACCTGTGCATGCGGAGGGTTCTCTCGTCACACTATGGAATTTGATCTGAGTCGGAGGAGTCGTCTTCACTGTCACGGGGAGAAAGAACCATCAGGATTTCTATGTTCCTCTCAACATAGGAAACAAAGTGATCGAGGCAAAGATCATTGTTAGCGGTGACGATCGGGTTTAGCCAGATGAAATTGGGAATAGTACCGACTGGAACATTGTTGAGCTCACACACATTTGTTTTGAACAAGCTCCACACGTATAGTGCCAATGGTGTGCCGATTGAACAAGGCGAAGGCTATATCGTAATAGTGTCAATGGTGTGCCAGATTGCCGGCAAGCATTAGTTCTCTGGAATTCTTTAACGTGACTTCAACGAATTCACCATGATAATGGAGAATGGAGTGCCAGACATGACTCAGTTGAAACAGTTGAAGAAACCGGAACAAGTTCTTATTGGCCTTCGTCAGCTGATTGGCATCGGAGAAGCGGTCATACTCGACACGGGCGATGTATGCATGAAGGGAAGCCACATTGAAGATGAACATGACGGTCCAGCTTTGTACAAGGTAGTACAAAAAGTAAAAGGCTTCATCAGGGAGATAGAAGATATCTTTGAGGGACATAGGAGTTAGAAATGGATAATGTGGGTGAGAGATATGACGGAAAACAGGCGCATTTCTGAACAGGCACGCCCGTTCTTCTCTCTCGAAGTAGTCCTTCACATCCATTTGCTCCTCCACTGCCTTTACCCAGACCACCTCAATTGCCTTGGGTACCAGTCCCTTTAGTCCCGTGAGCTACACCTCCAGTTTTGCCCACTTATACCTACCAGCTTGCACCACCCAAACCTTCCAAGCCTCAGGTGCCTAGGTCTTCCCCTACATCACAATCTTTTCGACCTACTCCTCCACAACCAGTCTTGATACAAGAGCCATCTCTTCCATCCTCCTCCAGGGGAAAACAACCTATAGAGGATGATAATCCTTTTATGCCCCCTGACATGATGGCCTCTTCAATCCCTGCTGCTGAGTTCATGACTATAGAACCATTGAATCCAATCGCTTCATTTCTAAAGGCTCAGGCACTGATGCCTGTCTCTCCAGCCTCTTCAGATGTCTCATCCGATACTGATTCTAATGCTGATATAGACATCTGGGATTCATTTATGCAGCAACCACAAGGTACTGCTTAGCCTCCGGCTCCTCCAGATCCTCATGTTGATGAGGTTTTCAGTGACCTTGACGATGATAGAGAACCTCCTCGGCAGGTTCCCAACTCTTCACTCTTGACGATATTCCTCCTCTGCCACCTCATGGATATCTATGCATGGATGAAAGCTGAGATGCATACTCCAGGTGCCACAACACGACGTACATGTGAAAAGGTCGTTGCTAGTTTTAGTGGAATGCTCCAAGAATGGTGGAACGTTCTCGCAGATTATCGTCAGATGCAGTCGTTACAAGAGGAGAACATCGATACCTTCATCGCGTTCATGTATCTCAAATTCATTGGTGAATCAGCCTCCCATATCAACACCGCCAGAGAAGAGTATCTACAGATGAAAGTCTACTCGTTTGAGAAAGCTGATCTCGATAGACATTATGCGAAGATGTCAAAGAGGTTTTACATCATCGGTGGCAAGGATATCAACCTCAAATAGGTCTATCTGAACTCTCTCCCTAATCCCCTTGGGAATGAAACAATGAAGCTTCTTGAACAAAAGAATCTCCATATGCAGACAGTTACACTTGGCCAAATACATCAGACGTCGCAACTTGCTGTTTAAAAGTTGTGCAATCAGCACAAATTCTTGAAGCGTGCAGAGAAAATGAACACTCGACTAGGTTCGGCTTGTGAGAAGCCCTACCTCACTATCAAGTGCAAGGACAAGAAATACTGCGATTATTCTTATGGAAAGAAGAAACATCACTTCTCCAAGAAACGCTATTTCAAGCATGAAGAGTCACGCCCTCATCGTAAAAAGTTCAAAAAGATACGAAAATGGCGATTTCTCAAGAAGAAACCTTTCCGTCACAAGACTTCTGACAAGCGTTACCTCTGCCACCAAAAGGGTCATTTTGCCAAACAATGCCCTCGGCGACACAAGCCTAAATATGCCAAGCAGATCGAGAAGGCTTTTGCTCTACTTCCTCAACCGGACGATGATTAGGGTTTAGGGTTTTTTGTCCACGTGTTTACCTGCGCGTGTATTTGGTATCAAAGCCATGACTTTCTAAGCTTCTATAGTGGGGTGTATGTGATGGCCAGGACTACCTTCAGGTACGCCTTGTGATATCAGCGGCCGACGTGGCCTATTCTCCTTTTACTAGTAGATAGCTACAGTCGTCATGATTAGTATGCTCTACAGTTGCGCTTCGTGCGATCTTCTGTATCAGAAAACTTGGTTTGACAGTAACTGTTGAAAAAGTTGGACATAGTATGAAGTTTCTATGTATCAAGGAACTATGGTGAGTTTGGACCGTTGAGCCGTGGATAGGCGTGTTGCCCGCCAATAGGTTCTTGATTAAAGAAACGAGGAATTTTGCCTTATGCGCTAGGCACTGAATATCATCGGGTCTCCTTGGGTTTTCTAAACCTGACCATACATCCTACTGTTTCACTTATAATGTCATCAGCTCGTTCTTCGTTTTCGTCTTCTTCTTCGTCACCTCTACTCCCTCTTGCTTCTTGTAGTGGTAATAAATATGATTTTCTATATGAAGTAGAATATTGTTCTGATGATAGTAAGGTCCCTGCTACTCAAACTCCTGTCACCAACCCTTATCAGTACTTTCAAAAAGCTCATCCCCCGTTTTCGGCCAAACTCAAACAGCTTGTTAAGAAACCGCCAACTCAGATTCGTGAGTACGCTCTCTTCCAAATTTGATCAGGCCCCCATTGTGGCCAACCTGCTAGAGGAATTCATCCCTCTCAGGCTGCCGTTTGAATGCCTTCCTGAGTGGAAACAAGGTAGATACACCCATTTGCACTTTGGTGCAATCCGCTTTGCTATCACTTTCCATGGCAGGAAAGGTCTCCCCCAAGCCTGCAAGCTCGCTAGATACCAGATTCAAGGAGTATCAGCATGCCGTCATTGGCATGATCCAGTGCACGTTGAATCAGGGTACAGTGTTTGTCACCCTGTATCCAAACTTCAACATAGCATTCCGGGATCCTTTTCTCTTCAGTACTCTTCACGCACAGGTGCAGCTTACTGGTGCTTCTTTCCAAGAAGGTGTTGTTGCTACCACCCTCCATTATCAAGTTGCTTTCAGGGTACAGAATCACTCAATTGATTTGCCGATTCCAGGGTTAGCATCTCGCCAAGATGCCCTATTAATCACCATTGACCAACATTCGGCTCCGACGTGTACGTTTGTCCCCAGACAACTTGCGCCGGATCAGTTGAAGGATATTTTTCCTTCTACCTGGATCACCAATTACGAACGTCGAGTTGAGGGCTCGCAGGTCGTCACAAACGACTCTGCTACTTTTGTGCGCAACAAGGACAAGACTGTCCACACGAAGTTTGAGACAAGCTCTCATGCTACTCCGGTCTTCTCCATGCCTCTTCCTGAGGTTAATTGCTTTTCAGAAGCATCTCCGGTCTCTCGTCAAATGATTGATGGTCAATTTGTTGTTGAGCCCGTTCCAACAGGCCCAGATCCAGGTGGTGTTCTCTATACTGCTTGGAGACAGCGCAACAATCTACACATCTTTTGGGATGTGTGCTCGTGCGATGCATGTTTGTACCCTCAGGAGGACAAGCCTCACAAGTCTAGTTATTTCCAATGGCAGTTGCAACGCCGTTATGAAGCAGGAGATCCAGAGGTTGGACTCCTGGGTGAATCTTCTGGAAAGTTCGACTACTATGTCCTCTACCCCAAAAAGAAACAGCTGTTGTTTGTCCCTTCTCCTACATGCAAGCCTGTTCCGCCAAATCCTCCACCTCCAAAGCCTAAACCTCCTCCATCACAACCACTAGCCTCACAACCAAAGCCCCCCCTTATGCCCTAATACCAAAAGGCCTTATCCCGTCTTCCCCGTTCCAAATATGAGCCTCCAGTAATTTCTCTGGCCTCACCTCTTCCTATGGTATGTGCATATGAGCCAACGGAAGATCCGAAATTTCCCGTTGTTGACGACTTTGACTACCCAGCTGATCGAACCCGACATGTGTGGAAAATTAAAGACCCTCCTAGTTTGAATCATGATGGTTCACAGCGCAGAGTCTCTGTTGCTGAAGCAGCCTTCAACTGGCAAGTTGAGAATGCTCTTCAGCAGATGTGTGAGCTCAACAATGTTCCAGTCGGTACTATTCCCAATTCCATCTGGCTGAACTCGATCGTCACCGCCAACAGTGATCTTTACCTCGATCACTTTGTTTCTTATGTTGAGAGGAACATGAAAATCCTGATGGTTCCTTCTCTCCGTGACAGTGAAGACGACTCCTCCGACTTAGATCAAATTCCATAGTGTTACGAGAGAACCCTCCGCATGCACAAGTCACTCTCGATGTCACTATCATGCATAGTACTCAATAGTGACCCATGTCACCATCACAGATGTCGCTGTCACCAGATGTCACTTTCTCAGGCTCTCTCTCAAAGCCTTCTCAGCAAAGATTTCCAGTGGACCCCACGTGTCACATCAAGGTCCCTCTTACTGCCTCTCATGGCCCTTCTCTAGAAGCCTCTCCCAGGCTCGGACTCTAGCTCTTCAACAACTGTCTCTACTTATCGTGCACAAGGACAGACGTGTCCTCTAAAGCAACCGATATCCCCTATAGCAAGCGCTAGCCGTCATCCTTTTGATGCGTCCATACCTGCAGACACCGCCGCGTGTCCCTTATCTCCTGCACCGCAAAGATTCAGCTTCCGAGACGATAGGATTTTACAATTCGAAGAAATCTCTCGCGTCCGCATAGTTACAATCCTCCGTCTATAAATAGATTGGCTTCTTTCAGTTGTAGACAGAATGTGAAAAAGCAATAGAATATCTTTACTTTCTCAAGAGTTGTCATTTGAGTTGTTTGAGCTGATAAGAGTGCTTAATTGTGAGAATTTGTAGCTATTATATTTTATGCAAAGAAAAGTTTGTTTTAAATTCCGTGTTCGTGTTCGTAAGCTTTTGCCTTATAATATTTCTCGTTTCAGTTGCATTTCTAGCCCCCTTTCAAGTACTCCTTTTCCTGTTCCTGTTTCTCCAACGGCATGTTTATCTCATGGATTCATCTTCCATCATAGCTGTTGTTTTCGTACTAACCGATTACTTTCTTATTTGCTTATATGTTTTATGTTACTGTTTTTATCTGTGTTTTTCTAAACATTCTTAATATTCCCCGTCTCTTTAACAACACTTCAGTTCTCAGGCTACAGTACTCATGCTACAGTAACATGTCTACAGTTTCAGTTAATAAGGAAAGGATCGATGACATATGGGCAACTGAAGGTATATGGCCCTTGATAGGGTGGAATAGTAGAACAAGATTAATGTAGCCAGCCCCAATTAGATGGGGCAAGGCTGAAATGATGACAATGAATTTGTTTAATGCCCCATCAGCATTCTATGACAGACTCAAGTCATTGAAGTGAAAGAATGACACGGAGTACTTGCTGTAGGCATGCCCTTTTCCGTGCATGGCAATTCAGAAAATGGAAAAAAAAAAAAAAAAAAAAAAAAAAAAAGAAGAAGAAGAAGAAGAAGAAGAAGAAGAAGAAGAAGAAGAAATGCCTCTCACTCGGCAATTCAGAATATGGGAAAAGAAAAAATGCCATGACGGAATCATTAATACTATGGCCTGTGTTTTGTTTTTGTTCCCTAGAAGGGAAAGAAGTCTCAGTTTGGTTAGAATTTGGTACTACCAGCAGGTCTAAGCAAGAGCTTCCATTGAGCTTTTGCCAATATGACTCAAAAGTTATAATCATAACCATATGATGGTAACACGAGACCTGAATTAAAACTGTATAGCTCTTTTGAAATATAAAATCATGGCCTCTGCTTTTTATCAAGTGCTTAAATAAATAAATAAAAGCAAAAAAAAAAAAAAAAAAAAAAAACTACTAACATTACAGCATGTGCAATTCCTGTCCAGGAAAATCACCTAAGTGATCTAGATAAGGGACTTTTACCTGGTCAGCAGAGATTGCTGCCTTTGAAATAACTGCATAAGTCTGTCCAATGTCAAGAGATGAAAGCAACGTTGTAACAATCGAAACACAACTAAATGAAATGAAGATGAAAAATAAAGGTATGTATGAGGAATAACACCAATGTTGTCAAAATCGTTATCGTGTCGCAAATCATACCATGGGTTGAATCATATCGAATCATAAATCGTATCGTAAAATGTAAGATTTTTTATTAATTTCTTAAAATTTGATTTTTATTTTTTATTTTTTAACATAAATAAATCAGAATTTTTTGAAACTCATCAATCTTCCTTTTGCCCTCAATGTGCACTGAGTAATACCATGCCATGATAGTGGTAAAGGAATGTCTTTCGAGAAATTTCCCTTAAAAATATATATCCGAGGGTCCTTTAATAATTTATGCTCTTGTTACCTTTCTAGAATGTAGAATCATGGTGGAAAAGCGGCCTTTGATACTGTAGACCAACAAAAAAAGATATTTTGATTTCGAAGTATCTTTCCATAATACATATAAGTTAGCGTGATCGTAACCATCCATAATAATATTACAGTAAGTCATACATCAATTTGGTGTTTCAACCAGTTAAGAAGTAAGAAATCACAAAAAACAAAAAAAACAAAAAAAAAAAGCTACATGATTTAATGTTGAAGAGAATATATATCATCTAATCTCTTACAAAGAACAAATAAAATAATTTACCTTTTCTAAACAATTCTTAAAGCTCCCATCAATTTAAAAACATAAAATGAAAGCCAAGGGAAGCTTAAAATAAATGAGAACAAGTATAATTTGAATCGTAAATCGTAGGATTCAAATTATATAATCATAGGATTCATACGAAAAGGGATTCAAGGTTGGGATTCAAATCATTTTGCTTAAGATTCGACTAAAATCGTATGTTGTAAATCGTAAATCATAGGATTTTGACAACACGGAATGACATAGATGATTTCCAACTGAGATCATGCTGATTTCACGATACTTACAGATGGTTTCACAAGGACATAGATAACTCCAAATGAGGCACTGAGGTATGGTACCTGCATATTAGAGGTATTGTTAATTCCTATAAGCATTAATCACATGTATGATACAATCATGAAACTTGATTTGCTTCATGGTGTTGTAAAAGAGACTCATCTAGCCCAAAGACGAGAACATAAACTGTAGTAGAAGTTGTGATGGTTTGTAAATAATTGCTATTGAACTTGTTAACTTACAGTCATTTGGTTCAAGTTAACAAGTCAGGGGTGGTGATTTTATGCAGTCCACCTTAACTGATATGATTTTCTATCATTGAATTTTCTTCAAATGATGTACATACACATGGAGATCATAGCAGACCACCGCATAGATGCCAATTTGAATGACTCACAATTCATCGTGGGCTTGTCGGTTGGCCAAGACTCTTGAGTACTGAACCATATTCCAGTTTCATAACAAATCAACCAAGCTATGTTGTGGCCAATGTTCGAAATCTCGGTATCTTGTTACGTATCACATCCATGGGATACAAATACGTATTGGTTATCACACGGGATGTATGGTTTGTATTGGGTAATTTATCATACTTTTTGCAAAACATGGGGAAACATTGGGGAAATGGTTGAATTTTTTAATGAAACTTCATGGATTATTAAAAAAGACCATAATACACACTTGTAAATGATAACATTTGAAAAAAGAAGTGCACATAATAGGTTTCCTTTATTTAGGGTCCACAACTATGCCTTGTCTGACTGAACTAATGCAACTATATTCAAATTGAATGCAAAACATTTAGAGTGTATTTGATGATCATGTCATCAAACACTCCTAAATACTTTGAAATTAGTCTCAATTGATAGCTAGTTGAAGGGAAATTTTTAAAAATATATATTTTTTAATACTTTTTTAAATTAATTTTTCATTAAAATGATTTTTTTTTTTTTTCAAAAATTGACAAGGACTTAACAAATCAATAGATTAGCCCTCATACATGTTTGATTTCATATTTGAAGTGCAACATTGCAAAGAATTTGGGAGAAATTAAGGAAAATTTGAATATTCCCCAAATTAGACCACTTACACTCAAATTTCGAAATTAGAGTGTATGTGATGATCATTTCATCAAATGCACCTAAATACTTATTAGTCTCAATTGACAGCTAGTTGAAGGAAATTTTCTGAAAAACACATGGAGAACATGAAGAACCAATGGATATCGAAATCAAAGCTCCAACTTTATATTTTTCATGCAAAACATGAAGAACCAATGGATTTGTAACCATTTGACACTGATTTAACATGATTTCGATAGAAAAAATGGATAAGAAATTGAAAATGCTCACCAAATCGAACATATGCGATATATCGGCATTACCGGTGCGTTTCGTATCACACAAGTGGGATGAAAGATATATCGTGGGATATATTGGCCGATATCATCGATATTTAAAACATTGTTAGAGCAGCCATCAGAATCCTACTTTCCCCATGTACGCCAATGTGTTGCATGTGTGCAACATCCAGGCCCTTCAACAAGCAGGCTTTGATAGGGACATGCTGTGGCCTGTAGAAATCAATTTGGCCTAATCGTTTGGCATGCCATGTGTGAATGCAGTACTCAATGTCTACTTTTTATCCATTTCTTCCATACAAAGTCTAGCCAGCCCATCTGATGGCCGGACACTTCTATTGCAGAGGGAGGCCTACCAGATAAATGACTAGGATTTTGCACAAAATTGCCACATCGGCAAATGCGAAGATAGAAAGATAAGATGACTACCCCAGGGGATGGCTAAAGTTGCTATCACATGTATATCAAAATCAGACAGTTCTTTTAATTAGTTGAGTCAAACTTGGAAATCAAAAGAACAGTTTCCAAGAGCCTGCCTAGTTCTTTAACGTTGCAGTACTCATTTGGGTCCTAAAAATGCAGTTTCTTCACTCATCAAAAAGAAAATCAGAAAAAGTGATGTACTGAACAAATACATACCCAGGGTGCCCATGCTAAGCCAGCCAGCACACCCTGCAGCAAAAAGTATATTTAAGAAGATATAAGAAAAAGAAGTTCCTCATAAGGTGATCCTCTCTAAAAATCAACTTTGATCAATACCATTTAGGCAGGGGAAATCTACCCAAAACACAGTGTATCCATCTAATTATCTGATGCACACCTCTCAAGTTGGACGTGAAATATTGGTCCATGATCTGTTACATTCATCAGGTGCATCATTGGTGGACAACTGACCACAAATCACATGGATCTGACTACCCATTTGATTGATGGACCATTTCCCATTGAATGCTTACAGTTATGGAGTTACTAATAATCTTCTCTTCCATCCGTTGCATGCCACAGATCAGATGGCTAAGATGACCTAGGCATTGAAGTTTTCTGCCATGGCAGATCCAGTGGGACCCACCTGATGGATGACCCGGATCACCATGCACCCGAAAATTGAACCCTTGCACTTTTCAGGTTAGCTTACTCTTGAAGAAATAGAGATACAAAAAGTAGGTTCTTGAAATGTAAGACTTACATAAGCAACTGATGCAGTCAAGGCTATGCACAATACCCATTTTTCTCCCAGCAAAGGATTGACAAGTGGAAGCACCAAAATCTGAAACCAAACTACAAATTTTCAGCACCAGCTAGCAAGTACATTACAGTATTGTTAGCCATAATGAGCCAACAGGTGTAGAGAACTCCCAAGAACTACCTTGCGGATGCTTATGGAAAAGATGGACTTTTTCTCTAATAAAAAAAAAAATCTAAGTTGGATATGCTTAAACAGAAGAACCATCAAATGTAGCTATAAGCTGTTTCCAACATCGTTTGAGAATCGGTTTTTCTTATCGAACCACTGACAACCAATATGGAGTGCTATCACCCTTGTATCAGGCTGTATCGTGCCAATACAGCCATTTCTTTCACGGATGATACCAGTATGTATAGGGCAAGGTACCGGTATCAGACGACACGTAAAACCTTGGTTCCCGCTGTAATCAAGAGGAATCTGATTGGATACTTAAAGTAATATGAGATGCATCACACATATTACAATGTATTTTGGATAGTAGATGGCATAATATCAGAGTGTGGACGATGTTATAAGGAAGATAAAGTCCCTTGTTTTGGAGTGGGCAGATGTAAATGCTGCTTTGGCTGCTAATTTCTCTTGTTCTTTTTTAGTTTTCTTTCCTTTGTATTCTTTTCTCACTTCTGGCGAGCCTTCTAATAAATTGTTGTTATCTCTCAAATAAGAATAATAATATCAGAGGAAAACCATCCCATGTATCTGTAGCAGGGTTGGAAAACTCGGGACTCAGACTCAACTCGTTCACCCTTAAAATTTGACTTAGGCGAATCATGTTTTGTAGAATGGGGGGCCCAATATTCCTTATTCAATGATCAATACTACTTATATGATTTGACCATGGCTATCCATACCATTCATATGATAGGCCTTATATGCTATTTGTTGCGTTGAAGAGTCACCACCATTTTTACTATGCCAGTGAAGTATCCTAGGAGTCAAGCCCATAATTAATTCCTGCCTTATGACAACAATTACAGTTAGCGCCCCCTTTGTCTAGGAGCTATTTTGTACTCTAGCAGAATATGATGGTTGATATTCAGGCACTTAGAAATTGTAAACATGTTATACATGTTGACTAAAAATAAAGTCCAAATCGGAGGATCAATGGCATATTAATCATATCCAAAAATCAGATTCGTTGAGCAGTCCTAATATATGGTTTGAATGGTTTAATCTTTGGTCACTTGTATAGGATATCAAAGCCGCCCATCAGATGCCTACTAAATAGTCAGTCTGGTTTTAATTTTGTAGTCGATACAAATTGTCCCACAATTTGGACAAATTGATTTGAGTCACTTGGGCATTAGACGCACAATTTCTTAGTCCATGCATATCAACCATCACACTTTACCAGAGCATTATATTTCTCTCCTTTGTTTCAGCTTTGGCATTGAATCCTTAATGTGAACCGTTGCAGAGAAGAGGGAGGGAGCTAAAGAGTCTCCCTCTTGACATGTTAATAGAATGAAGTTTTATTTCATACTGTAGCTAAATATGATGCGTGATACACTGGCACTTAGAAATGGTATGCCTGGTGTGTATTAACTCAAATTAAACTGACCAAATCGTGCAAACCACTATCACTAACTCTCCAAAAATCAGATTGTTTGAGCCATCCTAATCCCTGATATGTGCACACCAATGTTTTAAATAGCAACGCTATGTTAGTGTGTGGCTTACGCTACATAGCTCATGAAAATATCTTAAGTCACACATAGCCTACACTACATCATAATCTGCATACGCTGCACGCTTTGTAGACTACACTACACGCTATGCAGCTCACATGATGTTTTCAATGATTTGTTACATTTTTCCATTTCCAATAAAAATTAGTTAACCTTTTTAATGCTTTTAGTAAAATAATATAAATAAAAATATTAAATCAGTTTCATTGCTCTTTCTTTACCTTTACACTTAATCATTGCCCTTTCCTATTACTTTAGTTTGCATTTTGTTGCACCATATATGATAAAATTTTATTAAATTTCATTATTAATCAGTCTAATTTAGTATAGAATATCATGACATTGGTGCAACCAAGCACCTTGATTAAAAATTTAGAAGTTGCGTGTAGCTTACACTACATGCCATGTAAGCTTATGCCTCACGCTTCAAAGGGTTAAATGCTATGCTACACGCTATTCGCTATTTAAAACACTAGTGCACACTTGTTGAAAAATGACCATTAAATATTTTTATTTTAACCATTCAATTAAATATTTTTATTTTAACCATCCAATAATGTCCACTAGTCATGACTCGCCTGGATTTTATCACTAGGCCAAATCACTATCACTCAAACACTTCGTCAAACTCAGATGGGTCTTGTTTGATTTTGACCTATTTTAACTTGCTCAGCTTAAAAAATTAATGGACACAGCACAGGCGAGTCCCGAGCGGACTCGGCGAGTCGACTAACCTTGATATGAAGCTATCATGTAACGCCTAATCTATCCAAAAGTTGATGTCAATATTGAGCCTTTCATGCCCATTTTTCCATATCTAGAAGAATTAAATTGTTGGACCCAATAACAGAATGGTGCAAAGAATTCGAATGTACAATCAATGTTTTCAATACTGGTATTAACAGATGTATAGGCACCCTTGGGATATAGAAACATATTGGTTATCGCATGGGTAATATCCGATGTATCATGTAATGTTTCGCTGTTTTTGGGAAACATTGGGGAATTGGTTGAATATTTTGATGAAACTTCAGAGAATGTTAACAAAAAAAAGACATCATTACACACTTAGAAATCAAAATATAACAAAAAAAAATAAAATAATAATAATAACTGGGTTCGAATCTCGGCAACGAAAACTTTTAAAACAAGTGTAGGAAACGAGATCACATTATGGCGGAAGGTAGGGATGCAGACGATCCAAACCCTGCAACAACTGAAGTTAGGGATGGTGACGATCCAAATCCTGCAACGACTGAAGTTAGGGATGGTGACGATCCAAATCCTGCAACGGCGGAAGGTAGGGATGGGGACGACTTCATAGATCCTTCGTCATGTCAAGTGAATGACGATGGCTGGTCTACGGTCCCTTACAAAAAATCAAAAAATAATGGCTATGTTAAGAAAAGAAGGGTAGATTCCTATCCTACCCTTTTCGTCACTGACTATCCATCTGGGTGGTCTCCCCTCAATTTCGAGAGGGTGTTTGGTAGGGCTGGTATCGTGATGGATGTCGTCATGCCTAGACACAAGGAAAATGGGGCGTATAGGGGTTTCGTGCTAGTTAGGATGAGTATAGAGGCGGAGCTGAAGGAAGTGATAAAATCCCTTAATTGAGTTAGTTTTGGGGGTATCAAAATGCGAGTTCAGAGGGCGAGGTTTGGGCCAGAGCTCAGATTCAAGCACAGGAATAGGGCTCAGCTGGTCGCTCCACCTCCGGCCCAGAAGAGAAGCAATCATAAAAGCTCTCTGTTTCAGCAGGGTTCTGTTTCCTTCAAAGGGATCTTGCTGAACAACGAAGGTGATGATCCCCTTCCTGAGATGTATATCGACTCGGTGCAGGAGAAGGTAGTGGTGCCAGCAGAGGATACGGCAAAGGAAGAAAAAAGTGTTGAAGTGGGAATAACAGTTAACCCGAGGGAGTTCGCGAAATCTAAAGAGTCGCTTCGGAACTCAGTTGTAGCCATTACCAAGGAAGGAGCCTCTCTCAACCTCGTCCATCAGTGGCTGGACGACTGTATTAGAGCACCGGCTTCAAGTTTCAACATTTCGCCTATTGGATTCAACGAGCTATGGATCAGAACGAGCTTAGACGTTAACCAGGAGCTTTTAATCATGGCTGGAGTGATTCACTTGGAGGGTTCGATTGTTTCGATTCAAAGTTGGGAAGAATATTCAATATTTGGGTTCGAAGAAGTATGGATTTTGTTGTGGTCGATTCCCTTGGAGTTGTGGTCTGATGGGTTTCTGAAATCTACGTTCGAAAGTCTGGGACAACTTATCGAGCTCGATTCCAAAACGGCGTCGGGAGAAGAGATGGGGGTGGCTCAAGCAAGAATCCGAAGTTGGAAGGGGTTGTACCTACCTTCTTTCATCCAATTCTCGGTAGATCAGAGAGAGGTGGTCCTCCCAGTTCAACAAGAAATAAAAAATGTCCCTATCCCGCGATGGGGAGACCTGTGGAGGTCGAAGGAGGGAGTTCACCAGTCGTCGCTCGCTGTGTTTTCTCAGGGGATTGTAGAAGATGGAGTACGTTCTCAGTACTCCTCTGAGATACTGAATCAGCGGTCCTTGGGGCTAACGTGTGCCGGTGGTGCACAGCTTAATGGGCAGGACAGCTGTCTCCATCGCGCAGCGCGGGAGGAGTACTTGGTAGAAGATGAGGGTTGCCGTGTGTTGGACGCGTGTCCTCTCGATGACGACATCGGCAGAGATGTCGACATTTCGCCCTCTCCCGATGCCACATGCGTTACCAACAAGGGGCACATGTCTGGTTCGTCGCTCGTGAGCCAGAGTGCGGACGCTATTTCTTCCTCAACACGTGTGGCGTCGTCCTCAAACATGCAGGAAAAGACATGTGGTGTTTTGTCCTGCTTCAAGCGGACAGATGTCCTCGATCGGGAGGTTCAACCATCTCTTTTCTGGGCTGGGGAGCCTTTTCGGAAGCAGCCTGCTACTAAGGAAGACCCGATCCTAAATCGTTTGAAATGTCTGAATCTGAATCTTCCAGCAAGGACGGAACTTGAAGCTTCTTCCCCCGCTTTCCCTAGCTCAGTGAATAACACAATTGTGCAACTTCGTCCGTTTTGCCAGGGTTCTGCAGAGCAGTAGAAGCATGGGTCTTCCGACTCAGAGTTTTCTTCTCATCACATGACTATGATGGAGGAAAATCTCTCTAAAGATATTCGGTCTATGTCGTCCTATTCGAATCAAGTCGAGACATTGTCCTATGGCTCCCCCTGGTCGACTCGTCAGTCTGAGGTCCTCTCTGATTTTGCCTTGTTAGCTCTCTTCCAGGGTCATGAATGTGAAGGGATTATTGAAGCAGAACCTCTCCAAGTTAGGATGGACTTCTCATCCCTATCTGTTGGGAATAGTATGTTGTTAGAAGAACAGAGAGAGAAGCTTGCAGATTCTGTTCAAGGTAAACGGTGGATAAGGGAAGCTTTGGGTCGTGTGGGGAGATTATTGGGGCTTTCTTTCGGGGATCATCCAAAGGATTTTGTTGCTTTATTCCATTGTATCGAGACACGGGGACGCCCTCTCAAAGTGTCAAAATCTCCTAGAAACTTCTCTCCAAAATTAGGCAGAAATAAAGAATTGCATAATATGTTGTAAACTTCTTTCAGTTGCACTGATATCACCTTGGGCAGGTCTGGTTGTGGGCGACGAGGTAGGTCGGTTTCCCTATGATTATTTTGTCTTGGAATGTTAGAGGGGTGGGGTCGAAGAAGAAGAGGGCTCTTATTAACAATTTGATCAGCCGTAGTAGGGCTGAAATCGTTTGCCTCCAGCAAATGAAAGTTCAAGACTTCAGTTGTCGTCCGATGGGCTCTATCTGGCAAGATTCCGATGTTAAATGGGTGTCGTTAAACGCCACCGGTAGCTCGGGGGGAATTCTTGTGGTGTGGAAATCGTCTCTGTGGATGCTGGAGTGTAGTAGGGTGGGTGTTTTTCCGTGGTGGTAGTTTTAAGAAAGGTCGGAGTGGATCTGTCTTGTCTCATTTGTTTGGTTTATGGTCCCAATTTTGATGACCGAAGGACGGATCTTTGGAAGGAGCTGAGTGCTGTTAAGGATAGCTTTGACGGGCCATGTTATTTTGGTGGTGATTTTAATATCACTAGATATGCTGATGATAAATCAAAGGGTGGAAGTGTATCCTCTGCTATGCGTTCTCTCCTGGATTGATGCCCATGGACTGCTGGATCCTCCTCTGATTGGATCTAAATTTACTTGGTCCAATCAGAGAGAGGTCCCGTCTCTTGCTCGTTTGGACAGATTCTTGCTCTCTGGGGAGTGGCTTGATGTATTTCCTCAATTCTCGCAATTGTTGCTGCCCCGCCCGACTTCAGATCATTGGCCGATTACTCTTTCTATGGAGGAGGACAATTAGGGGCCTAAACCGTTTAGATTTGACGTTTCTTAGTTCCAGATTAAGGGTTTCCCAGAGCTTATTGCAAATTGGTGGAAGGGGTTTGAGATTGAGGGGTATGCTGGCTACAGGCTAAGTAAAAAACTAGTGATGTTTAAGGAAAAGATTAAAGATTGGAAGGTGGACTTAGGAGAAGAAAGGAAGATACGGAAGCTTTGCTGCTCCAGATTCAGTCTATTGATGTCAATTTGGAGTCTTCTTTGGCTGACAGTTCTTCAAGGGCTAGAAGGGCTAACTTGGTTCAGGCATTCTCAGCTAGGGTTTGTGAAGAAAAGGCGTCGTGGAGACAAAAAGCCAGAAGCAAATGGATAAAGGAAGGGGATAAAAACACTAGGTATTTCCACGCGTTGGCCAGTGCTCGAGCTAGACAGAACAAGATTTCTTCCTTGATTGTCAATGGGGAGAGGATTGATGATAAGGAAAGGATTACTGAGGAGGCCATTTCCTTCTTCTCCAATCTGCTCCAGGCTGAAGATTGGGCAAGACCGACATTGGATGCTCTCCCTTTACAGCGTATTTCTGTTCAGGAAGCGTCCTCCCTGGAAGTGGTGTTTTGTGAAGAAGAGGTGAAGTCAACAGTGTTTGCGTTGGGAGGTGAGAAAGCTCTGGGCCCCGATGGTTTTCCTATTTTCTTTTTCAGCGATGTTGGGAGGTTATCTTGGCTGACATTCCTCAATGAGTTCTTTCGAAGGGTGTGTCTCTTTGGAAGCCATTTTAATGTTATTTCCCCTAAAGGCCCATATAAAATTCTCGCCAAAGTGCGTGTTCATTCCCTGTGTGTTCATTCCTGGAAGACAGATTATTGATAATGCTCTTATCGTAGCTGAATGTCTTCATTCAGGTTATGTCTCGGGGAAAAAAGGTCTTCTTTGCAAACTGGATCTTGAGAAGGCTTATGATCGGGTGGATTGGAAGTTTCTCCTTTATATGCTTCATAGATTGGGTTTTGGGCCGAAGTGGATTAGTTGGATGAAGGAATGTATAGGGTCAGCTTATTTCTCCATTATTCTTAACGGGTCTCCAAAAGGTTTTTTCAAGAGTTCTAGGGGCCTCCGTCAGGGGGATCCTCTCTCACCCTTCCTCTTTTTTATTGTGGGGGAGGCTTTTTCTAGTATGCTTCATAAAGGTCAGATTGAAGGTTTAATAGGTGGGTTCAAGGTGAAAGGTTTGGATGCTCCAATTTCTCACATTTAGTTTGCAGATGACACCCTCCTCTTTTGTGAGGTTGATGATTCGAAAATTAGAAATCTTTGCACTTCCATCCGTTGTTTTGAAGCAGTCTCGGGTCTTAAAGTTAATCACCCCAAATCAAGGATGTTTGGGGTCAACATGGAGCCGGATGAATCTAAAAAGTATGCTGATTTTTTTGGGTGCGCTTTGGGTACGCTTCCGACAACTTTTGTGGGTCTTCCGCTATGTATTGGTAAGCCTCCTATGGCCCTCTGGGATAAAGTTGTGGAAAGATTTGAATTCTACCCGGCTAGGTGGAAGTGTAGATATTTATCCCTAGGTAGGCGCCTCACGCTGATCAAAGCGGCTCTCTCTAATCTCCCTCTTTACTTTATGTCCCTCTTCAGACGCCCGGCTAAGATCATAGGGATTCTTGAAAAGTTGAGGCGGGACTTTCTCTAGCATGGGTGGAAGGATAAGAAGAAGTTTCACTTGCTTGATTGGAATGAAGTGCGTCAACAAGCTCAAGATGGTGGGGCGGGAGTTAGAAATCTAAAAGGCATGAACGGTGCATTACTCGGGAAGTGGTGGTGGAGACTTGGGAGGGAAGATGGGGCGTTATGGAACAAGCTCGTCAAAAGTAAATATGGTCGTTCGGTCGGTGGGAGGTGGTCCAAGGATTCCTCTTACCATAGAGCCTCGTTTATTTGGAGAGGAGTGCTGAGAGTTAGTAAGGAAGTTCGTAATAAAATTGGGTTCTCCTTGGGAAAAGGTGATAAGATCAGATTTTGGGAAGATATTTGGGTTGGTAATTCTATGTTGCGGGAGGATTTTCCTTCTATATATCGCCTAGCCCCCCTTCAATCCATTGTGGTTGCCGATTGTTTCTCAATGCAAGGAAACATCGTTATTTGGCACCCCCCTTGTAGAAGAAATCTTCATGACCACGAAGTTGTGGAGTATGTGGCTCTTCTCCAACATCTTGAAAAAGCTGCCCCCAACCCTTCTCAAGAGGATAGTCTGATTTGGTGTCCTAATAAAAAGGGCCTTTTCTTTGTTTCGTCCCTCTATTCGAGTTTGGGAAAAAAGTCTGTGTGTGTGGTTGATGCAATGATTGGAAGGGTGTGGAAGTATAAAGTTCCGCCGAAGATTTCGGTGTTTGGGTGGCTAGTTGGTAGAAAGAAAGTCCTAACGGTAGACAATCTTAGGAAGAGAGGGATGATCCTCCCCAACATCTGTCTCTGTTGCATGGCTAATGAAGAAACGATTGATCATCTATTCATCCATTGCTTTTTCTTTTAGAAGGTTTGGTCAGCCCTTTTTCCTTTCTTTCAGATGAAGTGGTCTTCTCCGGGTTCCGCGAATCAAATGTTGGCTGCCTGGCATGGAGTGGTTTTGGGTAAGGATAGTAGAGTGGTTTGGAGAATGTCTCTTCTCCCTGCTTGGTGGGCTATTTGGGAAGATAGGAATAATAGATGTTTCCGTGACATTTCGAATCCTATGGAAGTTGTTGTTAGAAGGGTTCATCATCTTATCTTCAAGTGGGCTTCCAATGTAGTTAATCTTTCCTCATGTAATTTTTCTTTTTTCTGCTTAGGAGTGTGGCCGGCTATCTCAGTGGCTCCTCTCTTTTGTTTTTTTAGTTCTCTGTTTCGGCTCGTTTGAGCCTAATGAAATTTGCAGTTATCTCTCAAAAAATAATAAATAATAATAATAATAATAATAAAACAAGTGCACACAATAAGTTTCCTTTAGATAAGATCCTAAACTATGCGTTGTCTAACAAAAGTACTGCAACTATATTCAAAATCAATCCATATCGTTTATAAATCTACGAAATGGATTATAAGTAGAAGACTTGACAAAAAAGGTATTTTGTAACCTTTTTTTTTCTCGAAATTTTGATTTTTTTTGGAAAACCTAAGTGTTGTCGTTGCGATCAATTTATCGAAGATACTATCGTTGATACATCATTGATACAATGTGATATATTGTGAAACAATGTGATACATTACGATAACATCGTCGATATCCAAAAGACCCACAACTTCCTGCAGGTTTCATATCGCTTAGGTGAGATAATATATCAATCGATATTTATCAATATCACAAACATTGTTCACAATGATGCAATCCATAAGCTTTAACAACGAAGTTTCTTCTCATTGTTTCAGCTACATTTGGAAGTTCCCAGTTCCCAAGGCTGATATCATAAGCTAGCTACCACCAAGAGTAAATGAGATGCATCTGAGACCTTGTACATATCACACTTCAGATTTGGGGCAGAAAAGTCAGGATTGCTTAACACATTTTTTGTTGTCCAAACAGCACCTAATGCACCTTGTTGGCTTGAAAGTCCCACCCACCAGTGTTTTAAGGTACATCCAAATACACCCTCAAATAATGGATTATAAGGACTAACTGATTAACTTATTTCAGTAGTGAATTCTAAGCATTTCCAATTGCCAATATAGGTTGAACTCAGACAAGCTAATACATGATTACCAATCTCCATTCACCCACTTATGCAGTAAAACAAGATTTGAAGGCTAAGCAGACTACATAAAGTAGGATCAACTGAGAAAATGTAGGAAACTGATGAGGATGTCAGGAAAACTTATCATGATGAGGTGCATAGGGGTGGCAACAAGCGAGGCGAGGATCAACCCAAGCCTAACCCAATTATTGATCAAGCCAGGCCGAGGTCTGGCCTGTTTAGCAATTGGATTTATTATTTCAGGGCCTCAATACCCGTTAACATTAAAAATGGACTATTTTCGGGCTGAGATTGGGTGTTAGGCCTGGGCCCAACCCATTTATTGAATAGGCCTCAAAATCAGGCCCATACCCCAACTCACAGGCCCCTATTATTAGGGTGCAACTCAGGCTGGTTGGGTGAGGTTGAGGGTCAACTCGAGCCTAACCCTATCTCAAAAGGACCCAACTTGCAAACCCGGCCCAAATTCAAACCTGAGGTTCCTAACCTGAATTCCTCTATACTCAACCCTAAACCGACTCGACTCAATCCAACCCGATCCAACCCCAACCAAAATAAATACATGTGATTATTCCCAACCCAACCCCAATTTGGTCAACCCAAACCCAACCTGATTTCAAATTGGGTTGGAGTTTTCCAAACCTGACCCAACCCACAGACCCTGACAACCAGACCCAGCCTAACCAAACTCAGATTGGGTCAGTCGGGTTCGGGTCAGGGTTGACCTGAATCCTACCTATTACAAGCCAAAGCCCAACCCATATCTATCCAGGACCCAAAACCCAACGGGTACATCCTAGCCCATTGGCATCCTATGAGGTGGAGGGCAAAAAAGGTCATATGTTGTTACTTCTTACCACTAAAGATTTAAAATCAGATCAATGTGAAATAATGTTCATTATATTGGTAATGGAGAAATCAAACTGTGTTTGGCAGTTTGAGTAACTTTAGAAATGATAAAGCCCCATACAGTACCTGAGAAAAAATGGAACCGATTCCAACCATCATTAAAATTTCAGCCAATTGATTCTTGTTGAAACCAAAAGCTGACTTCAGATAATACTGCACAGGAAGTCATGTGAAAATCAAAAGAGCAGTCAAGGTATAACAGCTCTAGAAGTGATAGGTTGATTGACTAAAGAACTGATCGATATTAGTATTTAAAATCCAAATGCACAAAAGTAAAAAAATAAAAAAGAATGCCATTAACTCTTACAGCCTGTACTAGAACATGCAGAAAGGAAACATACCAGCAAGATGCTCGTGATGCCTGACATTCCCAGCTCATAGAAGAATGAAACAAAAGATATCCGCTTAAGCATTCCACTGTGGAGAAAAAATACACCTATTTAGACAGAGAAACACAATTTCATATGCAGACTGGCATACACACAAACTATTACATGCATACCTAAACATAGATCCCAAACTCTTCTACATGAGAGTGTTTGTGGGTATGCAAAAGATGCTAAAGATAATTGATCAAAGTAAAAATAATTTCAAACAATCTCCAAGTAGTGTGTATCAACAAGAAACAGATCTAATAAGTAGAACCATGCTGTGGATTTACAGATGAACAAACCTACTACCAACCACCGTTACAGTTTCTTTCATTGAGTTCCACCGATCCTGGAAGACCCCAACAACCATTGCAGTAAAACGTTTACGTTGATTTGGCCTTGGACTTGCATCCAGAGTCTCAACTAGAAATATTTTCATGTAGATTGTGGAACAAAGCAACAGAAATATCGAAACCTGAGAGGCACATCTTGTCAGTAAGATAAGCGAAAAATCGAATGCTATAGATAGTTGTCCTAGCAGACTGATTTTGTGGTTTAAGCAGAAAATACCCCAAAAATGTAATTTTCAGGAAGGAAGCGTGCAAGAACATTTCCTAATACATGTGATGCAGAAAAGAGCCCTGTAATACATCCAAATGCTGCTGCCCTCTTACTCCCCTCGACAACATCTGCCTGCAGGAAGGAAGAGAAAATATGTTATTTTCTCTGCAGCTCTGTTGTCTGCTGCCTCTTAGAATAATTAGCATGCATGAAAATAATAGGGAAAACAAAAAAACAAAAAGAGCTAGACCAATTAACATATGCAAGTGATTGATGTGAAATATTGAAATGTGAATATCTGCTCTTTATTGTGGAGCTTTTCTAAGCGCACGTGTGTACAATAAATCTCGTGAACGCCACACATGTGCCAGCGTGGCACATACACGCGAGATCTAATCCATCCATCATGTTGGTTCAACTTTGAGCATGTTTTTTTTTCAAAAATTAAATATGGTCTAATCAGCACATGGACCCCTATATTGGAACATGTGGATATATTAGAAAACTTCAGCCAAGCTTTTCAGATCTGTACATGTGTTTTGCAAACTGTGGCCCATCAGACCAGTGGATCAACCTGATTCTTGAGCTAGAGCAACAATACAGTGGTGGTGTTCTAATGAATGGATTGGATCTCAGACCTTCACGCCATGCTGGCACATGTGCAGCATGTACATGAGCTTTATTGCACATGCATGTGGGCTTAGCAAAGCTTCTTTATTTTAACATGGATAAGGAGGATAAATCCACATCAGCCTCATCAGCAATTAAAAGAGAGAGATGAATGGGATGCTAGAAATCCATGTATTACCCTGAATACAAAGCATAAAGATACACAAAATATCACTAACTGAACAGTAATGAAGTAAACATCAAAAGTCACCCTGTAAACTTGATTGGAAAATCAACACATGTGATCTTTAGAAATTGTTTTAGCTAATGCTAGGTTCCACATAAAAGTACCATGCTAGTTACCATGAGATATGATGACATTGCAGTTACGACAATCTACCTTGCATGCATTTGCAAATAAGATATTTATAAATGCATATTATACATTTTTTCTAACTATTGGATGATTCGTAATTCAACAATCACCAGAAAAGGAAAGCTTAATATTGACTATAATCTGGTTGCATTCACGGATATAAGACGGGCAGCAACATGCTTTCCAAATTGAACAGCAGTAAATAAAAGTCTCACCGCATAAGCAACAGAAATGCAAAATATGCTTCCTTGGCTGATGATGAATGAAATTGTACGAAGCACATAGTACACATACACAGCTCCCCGTGATTCATCCCAAGCAAGTACAGCTGAAACAAGAATACGTGGTTTGAGAAAATAAAACTGGATGTTTGAAAAACTAAGTACGGTGTATAAACACAATGGAATTTATAAACTAATCATAATAATAATAATAATAATAATAATAATAACAATAAAGAAAGAAAAGTATAATGCCACATGCAGAATATAGTTTCATATAGATATTATGGGTATCATAAGCCACAGTAATCAGTTCTAAAGTACACTGTCCAATTTACATATTTTAGCCATCATCACCATACTTCATTAAATCAATTTATGAATAACCAGTGTGCATAATTGCACTAATTTAGAGAATGTCATACCAAATGGAAAAATAGATGTAGAAATAGTAATAAGAAGCATCGGTTTACGCCCATACTCGTCTGCAAGCTGACCCAAGATGGGGAGCACCACCATTTTGAAAATTCCAACAACCTGCAAGTGGAATAATAGGGGCTTGAATTGCAAGAAAATTATAAAAACCACGAGCACATGATTTAATATAATAATCTGGAGTCTGGATTGATGGATTACATCTATAAAGTTCAAGGGTGCTCTGAACAGATCCAGAAGCAATGAAATGTGAAGAGTAAGATAGTGTTAGATTTAAATGGAAGATCCATTGAACCTAAATTACTGGCACCAATGGAAAATACTTGGAGAGAGGTAACATTGATAGAAATTGGGTATGAAGTACGATCTCGTATTAAAAAAGGAAAAATTCATCTCTTGTAGTTTAACATTTATTTATCCATCAACATACCAGTCCTTCCACTTTTCCAAAAATCCTACTCTGCTAATTACCAGTACAACTTTCTAAAGAGGTATTCCACAATGATGCTTAGCCGTAATTAACAGAATTCTTTTCAGCAGTCTAAGGAAGGCTGTTAATGGATTGAGTACAGACCATTAGGGCCCAGCCCATATTGGGTTTTTCTTGGGCTTAACTTTTACAGCCAACAGCTAGGCCAGGATTAGCCTTCGATACCCAGCAGGCTGTTATTTGTTTGCACTATGCAGAAAATCATCATCATCTGTTAAGAACCTAACCAGTTCGTCAAAAGCCCCAACACTGATGGAACGCGTCAAGCTAGGCTCTTTAAACCATTGGGATCATAACATTCCACCATGCAAAGCAGCCAACATCTGTGGCGGCACTCACTCTGGCCTCTTTTCCAGGTAGCCCCTTCTAGGGCATGGCGGTTGCACTCTAGTTGTCCAGGTAACCCTTTCCATGCAGTGGCGGCTTTCACTCTAGTCCAGTTTTCCCTCTCCAAACGTCGCCCCTTCTGTGACTCGAACATAGGATGTGTTGGCTCTGATACCAATTGTTAAGAACCTAACCAATATGCCAAAAGCCACAGGACTAGTGGAACACATCAAGCTAGGCTCTTTAAACCATTGGGATCGTAACATTATCTAAGCTTTATCCCAATTAATTGGGGTCAGCTACATGAATCATGTTCCAATGTTCCACTCTAACTATGTAGAATTTATTGCAAATACTATACAGTAGAACAGCTACATGAATCATGTTCCAATGTTCCACTCTAACTATGTAGAATTTATTGCAAATACTATACACTAGAACTATTATGTTAGAAGCAACATACTTGGAATTCCACTCTACATGGATTAGGAAATGTTTAGTTGTTCTTCTTAGGATTTGAATTTAAAGCAACATCAATTTTTCTTTTTCAGTTAATACTTATTTCTAGAATTGATAACAGTGAAATCATCCACATATATTGCTTGGATCTATAGCTAAGATCATTCGATCCCCAAGATTTGGGATGTCCATGGTGTGGTCCACTTCTGATTGCCATTTTTCCCAAACATTGCTCTGAACTGATGGTCCTAACCATTCGATCAATAGATGGGAAATGGAGTCTATATCTATTGCATTAGAAAAGGTCTAATAAGAGATCTAGACCTCCCATAATGTGATGCCCACTTCTAATTGCCCATATCCACTCTTAAAATTCATTTGCTTAGAGATGTTGTTGACCAACCAACCATGGCTAAAAAATGGACAGTCCGTATTGATTATACTAGAAAGGGTCTGGTCATTTACTTGGACCATTCGACCATGTGCAACCAACCTTCAATTGCCCATCCCTCCCAACATTTTCTATCATATAATGATCCTAACCATCCAACAATGGATTATACTAGAAAAATGTCCAGTGAATAATCCTTAACATCCACCATGTGGGGCCCACCTTTGATTGCATATCCTTCTCAAAGGTTAGTTTGATCTTATGATTTTGAGCATCTAAACATGGCTATGAAAATTGACGGGTCATATTGATTATACTAGAAAGGTTCAAACATCCGTTTAGACATCCATCATGAGGGGCCACGTCTGTTTTCTCATCCATCCAAAAATACTCCAATCTGATGATCCGAAACATCTGATCCACATATAAGAAATGGACAGGTGTTTATTATACTAAAAAAGGTGCGATATGCGATAAGGTCATCCATCATGTGGGGGAGCAACTTTAATTATTGACCTTTTTAAAAGTCTCTTCTATCTAATGATCCTAGCCATCTGATCATTGCTATGAAAATGGATGGTCATATTGATTACACTGGAAAATGTCCAACCCTTGATTTGGATTGTCCATGCGGGGTCCACCTTTAATCACCCATCCCTCTCAAAATTAACTCTAATATGATAATCCAGACCATCAAATCGATGGATAGAAATTGGATGGTTCATATTTACTATGTTAGAAATGTTTCAATAATTGATCCGAACCATCCATCGTGTGGAACCCACCTTTGATCATGGATCCTACTCAAAGGTCGCTTTTGTTTAATGATTTTGATCATCCGACCATTGGATGGGAATGAGACAGTCCATATTTACCATACTAAACCATTAAGGATCTGGATCATCCAAGAGGTGGCGCCTCGATCCTTCAAAAAATCATCCTAGTCTTCCAATCAATTGCTAGGAAATTGATGGTCCATATTGGTTATAATGGGGAAGATCGTATCATTGATCTAGATTGTCCATCATGTGGAGCCCACTTTGATAGCCAATCCCTAAAAAGATTACTTTTGACTGGATGGAGGGACAGTCCATGCTGATTATAACAGAGAAGATCCAATCATTGCATCCATGATGCAAAGCCCACCTTTCATTGCCCATTTTTACTTTGATTGGATGATCCTAGCACTGTTTAATAACTAGGAAAAGTGAATGATCCTTGTTGATTATAAGCAAGGAGGTCCAGTGATTGATATAGAATGTCCATGACATGGGACCCACCTCTAATTCCACCCTTGTGCGCATGTGTAAGAGAGGTTTCTATAGTTGTAGAGGGGGGTGTTAGGAACAAGGAAAAGAGAGAGGATAGGGGTAAAATTATAACAAGGTATTTGAATGGGCCTTAATCATGTATGGCCCCAAAGATCAGTCGGATTATATAAATCCCATGAATTGGCTATTGTTTCTTGAACTTGGACCATTAACTGCTGATTGGATACTTCGAGGTAGTGTAATTTTTGCACTATACTCCACAGACCGTGGAGCCCACAATTTGGACAGATTCGATTGAGGTACATGCATGCTACGTGTGCTGTCACTGTGCACATGCGTATATGTAGTCTTGCTCTGCCAGCCTACCCAATAACTATTCAGAGGTGGGTATATGTAGGTGAGGCCCTGACCGTGGGACCCACTTTGATGTATATCCACACCATCCATCCGTTTTTCCAGCTCATTTTAAGGCATAGTCTTAAAAATGAAGTACTTATAAATCTGACGTGGACCACACTAAAGGAAACCGTGATTGAACGCACACCATTAAAAACTTCCTAGGGCCCACGGTAATGTTTTTTTGCCATCCAACCTATTGATAAAATCACACAGACCTTGATGAACGGAAAAACCAAATATCAGCTTGTTACAAAACTTTTGAGGCCTGTAAGAAGTTTTTGATGGTCAATCGCCACTGTTTCATGTAGTGTGGTCCACCTAGGGTTTGGATCTGCTTCATTTTCGATGTCATAGCCTAAAATCATCTGGAAAAACAGATGGATCGCGTGGATATACTACAAATACATCAAGGTGGCCCCACGCTCAGGGCCGCACGGTGTTGGGTGAGGCCGGGGCCGCACCTAATCAGCTCACATTTCATTGAGGTGCATGTGCACTTGTGTAATCATACTCCGCCAGCCTACCAAAGTACGACCGGGACGTTTCATTGAGGTGCATGTGCATAAGTATCTGTAGTCCTCCGCAGGACCCCTTTCCCATGCAAGCTCATTTTAAAAGAGCGTTTGGCCAGTGACAGCACACGTTAGCATTGAAAAAAAAGGAAAACACGAACACACTGTCCGAGTTTGATGATGATGCGCGGGCTCTGAGACACGGGAGCCGATTAGGTGTTACCCGGGTAACACTTTACCTTAGTCGGTTTTACCGTTGCCGTCAGGTCCACCTTAATGATTTGTTGTATATCCACGCCATCCATCCATTTCTAAGGCCCCATTTTTAGGACAAAATCCTAAAAATAAAGGAAACAGTAGTGATTGAACATCCACCGTTAGGATCATGCATGCCGTAACGTTTCCTTTCCATCCAACCCGTTGCTAAGGTCAAACAGGCCCTGATGTAGAGAAGATATACATATAATATTAATCCAAAACTTTTATGGCCCATAAAAGGCTTTTAATGGTCATACATCACTGTTTTCAGTTGTGTGGTCCACATGAGATTTGGATCTGCTAAATTTTTTGGAATACATACCAAAATGATACAGGAAAAGAAAATGGATGGATGGTGTGGATATACAAAAAAAACTCATCAAATTTGGCCCCACACAGTAAGGATAACACCCACTAAGATGTTAACGCAAGCGGATTACGTGTTACCCGGGTAACATGAGTGGGGCCCACCTTGATGTATTTGTTGTATACCACGCCATCCATCTGTTTTTTCATCTCATTTTAAGGACTCAATCTTAAATCATAAGAAGATCCAAATCTTATGTGGAAAACGTATCAATAGAAACAATGAAGAACAGCCATTAAAAACTTTTTGTGGGCCACAAGAGTTTCGTATCAATATGATATTTCTATTTTTCTTTCATCCACATTTTATTGACATTATCAAGAGGTTGATTGTAAATAAACATTATGAAAACCTTACGAATAGGGCCATACATGAACTGATTTAGCTCAGTTAGCTGACTCGACTTAGACTCGAAAAAGCTCGATTCTACTCAGTTCAAAACTGAGTTCGAGCCGAGCCAAGCCGAGCTGATTTTTTGAGTTCAAAAAATTTCAACTCGGATCAAACCAGTTCGGTGACTCATTTACTTTGATATTGATGTTGCTCACCAAGTGTTTGACAAAATGACCCGACAAAGTGTCGACTGGTGGCAAAGAAGGAATGTATATGAAACAAATACGTTTTTTTTTTTTTTTTTTTTTTTTTTAACCTTGCCTACAAGGTGCTTACAAGGTGTTTGATGAAATACCTAGAAAACTGCCACTGTCATTTTACATAATGAGATTTTGAAGGTGTAGTCCATGTGGTTGTAGAAATGCCGCACAAGTGAACTCAGCTCAATCTTGGCTTGAATTGGCCCGAAACTGAGCCAAGCTGGCCGGTCAAGCTCGAGGACTGACCTGTGAGTTTGAGCTGGGGTCAATTAGTGGCCGAGCCAAGTCGAGTTGTGCCAAGCTGGACTCGGATTGACTCGTGTACACCTCTACTTACTATGTGCCCTTTAGAATTTTTAATGGTGAGGCACTCAATCACCACTGTTTCCTGTGGTGTGGTCCACCTGATATTTGGATCTTCATAACTTTTAGCACCCAATCCTAAAATGGGCGGGAGAAACGGATGGACGGCATAGATATTCAACACATCATCACAGTGCCCCCACAGTAGGGATAACACCCACTAAGCTGTTACCGGAGCAACACCTAATCAGCTTCTCCGAGAAACTGTACAGCTGGCATAAACATAATTGAAATTGTATTTAAAATAACAAAAAGACTTATTAGATTATCTTTCAATCCTATCGGTGGGCTTTTAGCGGACAGTTGGAATGAAAACCATCCAATGGTCCTATTTTGAGCAGAGTCGTGTCCACAAATCAGTGGATAATATTCTTAAAGGAATCTGATTTTGGTATTATGACTCATCCAATGGTCCTATTATGACTTATTCACATCAGCCATAGCACCAACGCCCTGTCTTAAGCCTGGACTATCACAATAATGTAGTAGAAAACTCACAACATATACCTTATCATAACATTGATTGCATATAATCAACTGCAAAATCACATCGCCCTGGGAAATCGGACGGTGATTGCATGGTGTCTACTGGACGGTGTTCTATAGCCCACACCATGATATATTTCTTTTATCCACTCCGTCCATCCATTTGTTTATATCATTTTAGGGCATGACCCTGAAAATGAGGCAAATCCAAATCTCAAGTGGACCACACCACAAAAAAAAAATGTGATAATTAAACGTCCACAGTTAAAAACTTCCTATGCCCACTGTAATCTTTTCTTGTCATCCAACTTGTTAATTAGGTCACACAGACCTGGATAAAGGGAAAACACAAATATCAGCTTCATATAAAACTTTCGTGGTCACCACGAAGTTTTTAATGACGGGCGTTAAATCACAGCTGCTTCCTTTGGTGTCATCCACATGATACAAGTATCTGCCTCATTTTTCCGCTGGTTCCCAAAAATGATCTAGAAAAATGTATGAACGGATAAAACACATCCATCATGGTGGGGCCCACAGATCACCGTCTTGTAGCTAGTGGATACTGACAGCGTCAGTAGGCAATGGGCATCCCTTGGGAATCGGAGGAGCTGTGTTGACATGGCGTAGTTTCATGGGCCCACAATGACGTATGACCTTCATCCATGTTAAAAGATCATTTTATAAAATGAGATAAAAGATGAAGTGGATCCAAAGTGGACCACGCACAGAAGCGTTGGATCAAGCTGATATTTGTGTTTTCTCTTTATCCGGTGCGACCTTGAGATTTTAACGGTGGTGGATCGTTGTAGTCCCCGCTGCTTTCTATGGTATGGTCCACTTGAGCTCCACATCTTCCATACTTTTAACGTCATGTCTTAAAAAAACCTTGCAAAATGGATGAACAGTATGGATATAACACATAATAAATTTATGTCCACGGGTATCCGGAAGCGGATTGGCTGGTGTGTTGACGTGACCAATATCTATGGGTCCTATCATGATGTATAACTTTTATCCAAACCGTCCGTCCAGTTGGCAAGCTCGTAGTAAGGCTTGAGCCAAAAAAATATGACAGATACAAAGATCAAATGGGCCACACTGCAAAAAACAGTAGGGGATTGAACGTCTACCGTTAAAACTCTTTTTTAATCACAGAAATTTTGGATCAATATGATATTTGCTTTTCCTCTTCATCCCTGTGTGTAACTTATGAACACATTGGATAGAAAATAAACGTTATAGTGGGCCTTATGAATGTTTTAAGGGATAATTATTGCCTCCACGGCTACTTGGTGTGGTTCACTTGTACTCTGGATATGACTCTTTTTTTTTTTTTTATTAAGATCTAAAATGATTTCACAAAATTGATGAATGGTGTGGATATAACAAATACATTGGGCATGCAACTTTGATCTCCGATCTCCTTTGAACCGTTCGTACAACTCAGACACGGAGCTCGAGGAGCGTCAATGCTTCGCGAGAACGGATTCGCTAGTCCCCTGCCACTAGCCCGGTGGCTGGTGGTCGGTGCTCTGTAGGCCCCACCATGATGTATGTCTTTCATCAATGCCGTTCATCCATTTTTAAAAATTAGATAGATATATATCTCAGGTGGACCACACCACAGGAAACAATAGTGATTAGATATCCACCATTAAAATCCTCCTAAGGGCCACTGTTGATCAGGTAATACAGACCTAGATGAAGGTTAAAAAGACAAACATCAGCTTTATCCAAAACTTTCATGGCCCCTAAAAGATTTTACTTGTTTGCGTTCATTCAACCGTGTTTCCTGTAATGTGGCCCCCTTGAGATTGGGATATTCCTCATCTTTTATCTCATATCATAAAATGATCTTTGAAAAAAATAGATGAACGGCATGGATGAAACACATACATCATGGTGGGCCCCACAGAGTGCCGACCACCAGCCATTGGGTGGTGGCAGGGGAGTAGCCAATCCGTTTCCCTTCCCATATGCTAGTTGCAAGTGAAGTTGCCAGAGCTGTATTGCATACAGCTGTACTTCCCACTACAGTGGTAATGATTATCATCATCCATTTATAGCACGTTATCACTGTAATAGCTAATCCAAACGGGCCATAAGCTATCCGTTTTAACGCAGAATGGTTCTCCGAAATTTCTCAGGAGATTTTCATTTTTTACGTTTTCTTCGCGGTATTATCAGGAAAATACCACTGAAAATAAAATACTTTAAAACATTATTAAAATTACAAAATATTTTTAAAAATTCCACGTAAGAGTATGAACTGAATTATTTTAACTTCTAAATAATCTTTACGTTAATTTCACGATAAAATCGTGAAAATATAAAACTGCCGAGATTTTTTTCAAATCTCGCAATAATATCGTTCAATCAAAATTCCGAGAGTAATATCGCGATATTTTCAAGATCTTGGCGATCTTTGTCATAATTCACAAGGTTAGGTTCCGAGGCGAGCGATCATTTCCGTCAGCTCCGTTATAACGGCAGCATAAGAGATAAAACCTAGAGAAAGATCGGAAATTCTCGATCGAAATCATCTGAGAGAGAGAGAGAGAGGGATAGGGAGGGAGGAAATCACCGTCTGTTGGAGGCCAGTGAGGTAGATGGCTTGAGAGCAGGTGGATTTTCCAGGGCAGAGAGCTGTTGTGGTGACATCGACGAGGACGGAGACGGTCATCTCTTCTGCAATCCAGTGAATGCAGAGAGGGATAATCAGATGAATGAGAGGCCTCAGAGCTAAAAACCCTCTCAAACTCCCACACTCCATTCTCCTCAATTTCCTCTTCTTCGTCTTCTCTGTCAGACAGACTGACGATTTTGGGGTTACTGATGCAGACAGAGAGACAGATAGATCATTCTAGGGTTTTCTGCTGCAGACAGAGAGACGATTCTAGGGTTTCTACTGTACAGACACGGAGAGAGAGAGAGAGAGAGAGAGAGAGAGAGAGAGAGCCTTCTCTGTGTTTGTTTTTTCCTTTGAAATGGGAAAGAGACGGATATATGTATACAGGAGTGAAGACGGCGCGAGAATGCGTGCCATCAGAACATTGACGTGAGGATGGCTCGTGCAGGCACGTGCCGGGCTTGCGTGGGACCGTGGAAGTGGAAATGGGATTGCGTACTGAGTTACTCAGTACCCTCTTATCGTACTGAGTAAACTCTGTTGGGCCCACTGTGAATTCATGTGGTTTATCCACTCCGTCCATCCGTTTTTACAGACCATTTTAATGGTTGAGTCCAAAATTGAATTATATCAAAATCTCAAGTAGACCATACCAAAAGAAACAGTGGAAGTATTGATTTCCACCATTGAAACCTTTCTAAGGTCTCCAGTGATGTTTATTTGTCATCCAAACTGTTAATAAGATCAAAAAGACGTGGATGAAGGGAAAACAAAAATATCATCTTGATATAAAACTTCTATGGCCCCAAGAACATTTTGAACGGTAGACTTCAATTCACGCTGTTTCAGTTATTGTGGTCCATTTGAACTTTGGATATGATTAATTTTTAGTTTTAAAGCCCTAAAATTATATGAGAAAACAGATGGACGGAGTTGATACAATGCATGAATGACGGTGGGCCCCACAGAGTTTACTCAGTACGCTTGGCGTACTGAGTTACACAGTACGTAATCCGTTTCCGTGGAAGTGGGACTCAACAGTTACAAATCTCGTTCTCGGCAATTTCTCGGGATATTTTCAAATTTTGAGGTTTCTCTTCTAATGTTATAAGGAAAATCTTGTAGAAAATATAGATATACAAAAAATTAAGATTAATAATATGTTTATGTTTTAAAATCAGCTTATATTTTTAAAAATCCGGTGATAATAACATTTTAATTTATTTTTTGCATTATAGCGAGATTTTGAGTTCACCACCAAAAACCATGACGTTAATAGTTGAGATTTTGGAAAAAAATAAAAATAAAAATTGGGCTCATTGGGTCTCTACCGTAACCTGATAAGAGCTTTTCAAATAACAGTTGCTCTAATAAGCTATGTTTATTCCAGTTCTTGCTTTAAATAAGCTTATCTGGCTAAATCAAGTTTTTAATGCACCGAATGTTGGGCCACCGGATATAATTGGTCACAAAGGTATACCCGCTCATGGAACTACCAGAACAAGGAAGATATGTTCATGGAACTGCAAGAACAAGGAAGATATGGACATCGGAGGGTGCCGGTGATCAGATATGAATCCTCTGATGCCTAAAGAGCGTGTTTGGCCAGGCAGATCCCACGGTCTTAGGAGGGATGGGATCGGCAATATCCTGGGATTGGCATGACGAGCCAAACAGATCCGGTGAACTTGTCCTGGGATCTCAGCAATTGCAAGGATCTTAAGACAATCCACTGACATCACCATCATTACCTTAAAATTGATCATATCCCTTGGTTGATGGATTGGAAGGTAAAATCCCGTGATATGCACGGTGTGCCAAACAGACCCAGTGAACTTATCCCGGGATATAAGCAATCCCATGGATCTTAAGACAATCCACTGACACCATCATCATTACCTTAAAATTGATCCCATACCTCCTAATACCATGGGATCTGCCTGGCCAAACACGCCCTAAGGGCCCGTTTGGCCGGGAGGATTGGATGGTATTGGAAGGGATTGGAAGTTAAATCCCAGGATTGGCCAGGCGTGCCAAAGAGACTGGGTGACCTAATCCGGGTGACCTGATCCGGAATATAGCAATCCCATGGATCTTAAGGGTCAGTTTGGGCAGTGGGATTAGAAGGGATTAGGTGGGATGGGATTCATCTGGTCCTGTGCCAATTCCAATCCATGTTTGTGAAGAATGGAAAAGCTTGGAATTACATTAAATGGAATTGCATCGGGTCCTGTGCCAATTTCACTCAATGTTTGGGAAGTTGTGTAGGTCCCAACATGATGTGTGGGCTATATCCACACCGTCCACCCATTTATCGAAATTACTTTAGGCCTTGTTTGGGCAAATGTTTTAAGCCGTATTAAAGCATATCACGAGGGATAGGATTGTCAAATCCCAGCGACCGTAACCCCCCTCATGTTTGGGCGGCGTCGACTGCAGGTACTGGAGACGTCTTCGATGTATTCAGCAAGATATGGAGGGATTTCGCAATCCCTCCTTGGAATCGATGCCGGCTCTCTCACATCCTTCCCATCCACAGCGACTACTGAAAGCCGAAGCCATCGTACGGAGATCGATTTGATTTCTCAAACCTACAACGATGCGTGGAGATAAGGTATAGCGGGAGAGAGGGTATGGCAGAGGTGTTTGGCGCCAAATCGGACCTATATACATGGATGCATGTTCCTCCATCGTTCTAACTGGGTAGAGAGGTATTACAATCGCTTGCTGCCATGGGCGTTCCGTGAGGTAGGTGTTCCCAAACTATTCTTCAAAAAACTATCCAACGATGAGGCTTTGGGTTCCATATTGGTTTTGTTCTTCTCTCTTTGGTGTACATAGATGTTGCAGTGGTTTCAGTTTCTTGTAAAACAGGTTTTGTTGTTGAACCAATGGAAAGTTGCAAATGGGTATGACATTTTAGGGGTTTTATTTTTTACAAAATGATTTTTGTTCTCCTTTGAAATTTCTACTATTTTAGAGTTGGATACTGCAAATAAGATTCGATGAATCCCAAATGTCTATGCTGGAAGGAAATATTTTGATGTCTTTTGTTCTTAATATGGTGAATTTCCTTGTGGTTGGAGATTTCTGGGCAAACTGTGCATGGATATAGGCGATCTCCAATCTACAGATGGGCTTTTTACTTGTAGAATTACCGATTTTGGAAAAACACAGACATGCTTGTTGTTTGTTATCCAATCTCCTAGTTTGAGACACCTGTGGATTTACTTCTGGTTGGAGTTTTCTGGGCCTCATATGGGCTTCTTACATGTCGGATTCCTGGGATTCTTCATATGGCTTTTGTTGTTTGTTTGGTTAATTTTGCTTCTAGTTGGTCCTCTCTGAGCTTCATAGACATGAGTATTGCTAGTATTGGGTGGAGGTATCTGACATGCAATTTGTATGTTGAAACACTGAAAAGTTACAGAAGATTACTGTTATTTTTGTGAATAATTTGTTTCTGGTGTTGGTTGCTATTGCATTATTTTTTTCTGGACATTGGTATCTCTGATGTTGACAAGTAAGGTTTTTGTATCCATTGCAAGCCTTGTGTATGATTCTCCAGAAGTAATGTATGCTTCTTGATTTGAATTTTGTCCCTGTATTTAGTGATCATTTGTGCATTGGGTTGAAAGTGCTGAGGCATTTGAGGCTTCTGGTGTTCTTTGAAGGATAGTTTTTTTCATGACTATAACCGTGATATGGCCTCTGCCTCTTCATGTTGTCCTTATTGATTAAAATGTTTGCTGATGGGGATTCTCCTAATGTATTCAAGTGGGCTTTCTTCACCATTCTGCAAATTTTCTCGCTATAATTCCTAGACCAGTTTGTGCATTATCTGAATGCATGCATGCCTGGGTTTACTTCTAATTAAATACTCTTGTTGTCCTTTTATAGTTTGTAACTCATGCACAGATTTACAAGCTAATATGATAGTTGGATCCATTTCACTTTACTAAAGGTACTTGGACCTGAATATCTGATTTATTAATCTCCATAACTTTACTGTCAACTATTTCCTACATAATAGAATGGATATCTTTATTTGATACAGTAAACATGCAACTTTTGGTGGAAGTCCTCTTGGAAAGTTTCCATTAGAAACGAGCTTTGAATGGGCATAACGTGAAACCCCCATTTGAAAGTGGGTTGATGATGAGATGTTAGACACACTCGATCGAAAAAAGTGGGGGCCTTTTTGGGTTTCTCACTATGGTTATTCATGTGGAAAAAAAAAAACACTACAGGTAAATCTACTTTTTTAAAATGATGGCAGTATAATTCTTTTGCTTTTGATACCAATGAAATGTCAATGCAAAATAGATATAATGACCTTGTTGAAGTTGATGAAATGCAACATGACATTTTCCTTGTTTTGTACTTTATTTCAATTTCTTCTTCTTGCTGATTTTCTAAGGCATTTAAAGATACTGCTTGTTGGATTTATTCCACCAATGAAGAGAAGTACCATACTGACAGTAGAGATCATAAATGCCATTTCCCGGTTGCCTAAGAGAGTGAACCATTTAGATTTCTTTCTTAGACATATTCTCTTCACTATAATCAACTCCATCAGACTTGGATTTCTTTGTATAATTGTGGGACGAAAAAACTGCGTCAGATATTACTTTAAAGGCGTGGTGAAAAGTACAATGTAAGAGCTTAGCTTGAAAACCAGAAGACAGTCAAGATGCATTAGAAATTCATAGTAGCAATGTAACAGCGGCAGAAATTGTCCATTCCAATCACAATACCATTTGCATACAACATACTGCCTATTGTATTTCATGAATATGATGATGAAATGAACACGCAGGACAGAAGATTTTTCATGGAACTGTTCATCTGTTATTTGCTAGACTAACAACAGCGCAGTGTCACCATTTGGTTGATAAGGCCTTGGATAGATGAGTTTCTGTTGTATATTGTCCAAGTGGTTAACAAACAGTCGGCCATGTTGGCATGTAGAAGTGGAATTTCATAGATATTCCAAACTTCTATATCATGTGCTCTACTACCCTCTTCTTGCCTTTACTGACTCTTTTCTTTTTCTTTTTTGTTTTTTTTTTGTTTTTTTTTTCTGTTTTTAGCCTCTTCTCTTTACAACTAGACTCGTCCTCCTCTCTCGTCTTCCCTTGGCTCGGCTCAGCTTCATTTCTACTCTTCTAGCTCAGGTGATGGCATTATTGTCCTAAAAGTTTTCATGAATAACTGACATATGCAGCTTTCTTGTAAATGCCCAACCATATATATTATATGTACTAGATAACTTTGAATCTCGGGCATTATGTCATGGATGATACTCAGGCACTTATAAGTTGCTTAGAAATGTGATACGTGTCATTACATAAAGTCTAGTTATGATTCTCGGATCTATCATGAACCAAAACTTACACCAATCAAATTGGTAGACATTGTTTTGGTCCTATTTCAACATCTAAACCTCAACCAAACTGGTTTGCTGATTGTGACCTAACCACAGTGGTTTATACAATTTGGTCGATTTAAGTTGAGTCTATACCTGCCATGTGTACAATTTTCCGAGTGCCTGCGTTTTAACTGTCCTATACTGCCTGAGTATCATATAAACTCCCCCATATTTGAAGAGAGGTTTGTCCACCAATACCCGCAGCTACACGTGCTAGCCTGGACAGTGTTTGTAGCATGTGAGACGAAAATGTGGTGGAGACAAATCTGGAGATGGCAAAATATGAAAAGAAGCCTTGCCTATTATTGATGAAGTATATATTTGCATTGAATGTGTACCGGGGTTGAGTTTTCTTTTAAAACATATGTTATTCTCGAATAGTGCATGTACTAACAGTTAGTGTATACTAACAAGCTTACGAAAATATTTATCCAAAAAAAGGGGGATGTAGGCATGAAATATCTAGTTGGGTTTGGAAGAAATTATACCTGATCACATACTAGGTTGTTGACAAGGTACACCAACTTTATTTTCTACTTTAGGAGATGGATAGCGACGATGAAGACGATGTAGCCGAGACCATGGTGGTGCAAGCAGTGGCCGCATGCGTAGCTACTGTTGGTGAATATTGCCGTCACTATATATTAAGAGAACCGGCGCGTCAAGGGGATGACGAGCGGGCAAGGTTTATAAACTTCATCGTGCGTGCGAGTGACAATGATTGTTTTACACAGTTGAGGATGAGATGACAATGTTTCTTTTCATTATGTAACGTACTGCGTGACAGAACGCACCTACCCGATACACGACACGTTAGTCTTGAGGAGCAAGTAGTGATCTTCCTCCATACCATAGGACATAACGTGCGTAATCGTGTGATAGGACAAAGATTCATACGTTCAGGCGAAACGGTAAGTCGTCACTTTCATCGTGTCCTTAATGCGACAGTGTCCTTGTACCCTAATTTTGTGAAGCAGGCGGGTACTGAGACCCCCCCGGAGATTCAATCGAATCCTTACTGGTAAACATACTTTCAGGTAACAGTCTCGTCACTGTCGACCATTTTCCGTTTTTGAAGAAGCTAATATTTGTCATATTAACAAGTTATCTAAAATTGTACCAAATCGACGATAGGATTGTGTTGGTGCATTAGACGGCACGCATATTCCCGCTCATGTGGAATCATCCCAACATCCAAGCTTTCGCAACCGAAAGGGTATCGTGTCTCAGAATGTACTTGCTGCTTGTTCATTTAACATGACATTCTTATACGTGCTAGCTGGATGGGAGGGTTCCGCTTCGAATGCACGGGTCCTACATAACGCGCTGACCCGAAGTAATGATCCACTGATTGTACCAAATGGTAATTGTTTCTTGCATGAATGTCATACAACATTCTTCACCCTAAACATCATTCTCAACACACTAACCCCCAAGACCCTAACTTTTACGCAATGTAGGAAAATATTTCGTCGTCGACGCAGGATACGCTCACTCACGTGGGTTCATGGCGCCGTATTGCGGTGTTCGATACCACTTGCACGAATATCGAACCGGGAGAGCACCCATGAACGAGAAGGAGTTGTTCAATTACCGACATGCGCAACTGCGAAATGTCGTTGAACGTTGTTTTGGAGTAATGAAGGCACGGTTTCCTATCTTGAAGACGGCTGCGCAATATCCATTTGAAACACAGGTGAAGATTGTAGTAGCATGTTATATACTACATAATTTCATTCATCAACAATATGAGGATGGACAAGATTTGGAGGATGCTGGTATAACTGTGGGAGATGCAGAGAACAGTCCTACACCAAATGAGATATCAACAATGGATGAGCGCCAGTGGCTAGTGCAAGCGACACAACAGGAGAAATCTGCATGGATTAATGTTCGAGATCAGATTGCAGAGCGAATGTGGTCTGACGCGCAAACAAATAGTAGGACTACATAAAGTCCTTTATTTATTTGATACATTAACTGATGTTTTTTTTGTTGAGAAACACACATACACATATATATATATATATATAAGAGAAGACAGTCAATATGAAGTCTGTCATTTTTTGACTTACATATTTGCTCAATACAATTAAATGCTCTTTCCGTAATACCTAGTTGCTAGTATACTATTGAACTTCATTATTGTGTAAGTTGGTTTTTAATTGTTTGTTAATCCACGCAGTAGGTGACATGTCTGAATATTCTGTAAGAGATACACAAACTCCGATGCAGTCCCCAATAAGAACTGCAATTCTGCCAACAAGATGCTCTCCACGCGAGAAGACCGTTAAATCGCTTGCTAAGCCGCTTTCACGCGCTGCAAAAATCAAATGGACCTGGGCCATGGATTCAATTTTATTCGACGCTTTGCTTGAACAGATATCTCTAGGCCGAAAAACAGATAACGGTTTTAAGAAGGAGGCATATAATGAGGCCGCTGCGAAGGTGTCGAGGAAGACGCTAATTATGGTGAACTAGCAAAACATTCAAAACCGAATGCGGTATCACAAGCGTGAGTACAACGATCTGAAGGACATGCTGGCCACAAGTGGTTTCGGTTGGACAACGGCGTATGGTAATGCTGACACCGATGAGGTCTGGGATGAGTACCTGAAGGTAATCATTGCGTACAACCCCTTATATTGTAAATTAGGATTGTATCAAATATGTTTACTAAACTAAAATATTTCTTGATTGTAGTCACATCCAAGAGCATAAAGATTACGTGGCAAGCAAATTGAGCGAATGGACGATTTGGCGGCGATTATTGGTTCGGACCATGCAACAGGCCGCTACGCTCAGGGAAGCCGACACATGGCTGCATCTTCCTCGCGTATTCAGCGAGATTTGAATGAGTCGTGGACTGAGCAGGATGATGATACGAATGTACCCATCGATCTTTCCGAGGATCATCTCGGAGATTCGATTGGGAATTATGACTATTCAAATGAGTCTCGTCGGGCAACTGGAAATCGTTCATTCCGTAGCACTCCCAACCGAGCGAGTGACTCTGAGAGTAGTCGTGGTGAGAGTGCTTATGCGAAACGGATGCGTGCTGCTCGTCCCTGTGACGTCCTTGGCACTTCCCTGGATGGTGTGGCGGAGGCAATGCGAAACTTTGGACTTGGAAAGGAGATGAACCGCACTGGTAAAGTGTTGGATGTCCTCGAGGAGGTTCAGGGACTGACCAACAAAGAGTTTATAGAGGTTGGTCAGATGTTGACTCGGGATAAGCAGCTTGCATCCTTTTTCGTAAATCTTCGCCAGGAGCGGAGGGTGGAGTGGTTGAAAAAAACCTTATCTGATGTAAATGGAGGAAATGGTGGGGGTTCTTCTTGATGGCATAAAATACTTTTATTCCGCATCGAAACCGAAAAATCTATTTTGTGGTTTTGTAATAACTATATACTGAAAGGAGATGAATAGTTAGTTTAGTTTCTAATCTTTTTGTGATTCACCTGATATCCGTGTTAAATGTTTGTTGGATACTTAGCCAGTATAACATTCTGCTTGCGTTTACATATTTATGATGCTTGCTTAAATGCGGTTTTATCAATATATCATCTTCACATGCTTTCATTTCATACGTTATGCATATTGCATTTTCTCCTATCCTCGTCATATTTATGTGAATGCAGATGGGTAACAGTAAATATTATGTTGTAATCCATGGACGACGACCGGGGATATATATGTCCTGGGATGAGGCACGACTGCATGTAGAGGGATTTAGCGGTGCCAGACATCGATCATTCAAAACATTCCAAGATGCGACCGCATGGTGGAATGCAGAATATGCAAGTTCAAGTAGTGGATTAATTAACAGGGGACGTGGTGAGGTACATTTGCCTACAGATGCTCGGAATTTTGTCCAAGAAATTTCGAGAACCATGATGTGCAAGAGTACACAAACAGATGATGCCACCCTAAATATCGGGGAAGTAGTGATAGCATTAGTAGTTGCAATCTTGGTTTTATTCTTCATATTGTATATAATAATTAAGCTGTAGGTTTGGATGGTGTTGAAGAACTTGTTGTTTAAATTTTTGTAGACAATAGATCACTTATGTTCGAACTCTTTGATATGGCATGTATAACTGCATCTTAACTATAAATCTCATTATCCATATATTGGAGTGTAAATTGTGATTGAATTGCATGCATTGATCCTTTCTTTTATCCATATCTCCCTTAACCTCCATTACTATGAGGTTCCTTACAAATGAAGTCCGGCCTCTTGCTCCCAGTTGCACTAAGGGCCAGGTATGACTACTTGAAACCCGGACTGGTTACCTGTATCATTTCGTTGGTAATGTGTTTCTGTGTGTAGGCAACAGATGTGTGTTTGAAGGCAACAGAAAGATTAATCGACTTCAATGGACGCAGCAAATTGGCTAGATTGACAATTTCCTCATCCTTGAGGTTACTCGTGAAGGTGAGATTCCAAACCATGCTAACAGAAATTGACACAATGCACCCTATCACCAGGTCTTAACACTGCACTGTCACCCTGAAAAGATCTGGGAAGCTATCTGCGGGTTTGCAACTGCCAACCCAGACATCTTACCCAAAAGTGAACTTTATCCTTTCCATTAAGCAACTATATATTGCCACAAATCATCTCTAAGGTGAGTTAATATGCCTCCATCACTTTCAAAGGAGACTCCAATTCTTTTTCCATGATTTTGCATCGATTCAGTGGTGTGGATCAATGAACCATGGGCCTTGCATGAACAAAATTTGCATACATCGGGGTATGGATCATATAGTTCTTCTGCAACAAACACTTCTATCCAAGCATTATCTTTTGTGATTTTTACATTGATTTGGCAGATTGCTACATGGCACCTGATATTTACCGTCGAGCATCCCACAGAAAGAGTGTAGATGTCTTCTCATTCGCTTTAATAGTCCAAGAGGTGTAGATTCATTTTTATGAAAACACAACGTTTGCTTTTCTTATCACTGATTGTCAGTGCCTGAAATAGTGATTAAACAACTAACTTGCAGATGTTTATTTGCATGAATGTGTGGCTGTTTACTTGCAGATGTTTGAAGGGAGGCCCTCAAATAAGTCAAATCACCGAAGCAATGTGATTAGAATGAACACGCAGATTCCAGACCCTCTCTCTCATCTGATTCTCCAGAAGCAATCAAGACGTAAGTAGCCCATATCTCTTTTAAGTCACCTTTCTACACGGATTGAACTTGAAAGGAGGGGTCCTTACTCATGCCTCAGTGGTAGACTCACAAGAGTTTCAACACAGGATCATGGGTTCGAGTACCATGTGTGAATGTTCCCATAGCCCAAAAACCAAAATGATTTAATCTTCAAATTGGCAACGAGTGCGTGAGACCTCTTATGGTTTAAAAAGGAAAGTTTGCCAACATGGGGCATTCAATATACTGAGTGTGGCCTACCCTATGCATATATTTAGCATAGAGCCCTGGTGATGAGCCACCCAAAAACTAAAATGATTTATTCTTATGCCATGGGCACTTGCTTTGAATGGTTGCAGATAGGGCATTGATGTAGCATTTCTGAAAGAGTCTTTTTCATGGAAAAATTAAATATAAAATAAAATCCCCACGGCTCAATTCAGGCTATTTTTTCTGTTTGCTATTTTCGTGCAATCTAAGGAAATATTATTGAATTTTGTCTGATTGTTATTTTCGTGCATCTTGGACCATTCTATTTCTGTTAATTCTGAAGCGAACGATCTGTGTGCAGGTCGGTTTTCATACAACGGCTTCGTTTCTTGATAATATGTTGATTGGGTGTAGAATCTATGCCATTGAAATGGTAGAATAAAAGGGCCACATCAAATACCGAAAGGTTTCGATGGTGTACATATCGTGATCAATGGACCGTCCAGTTTTCTCAGTTTATTTTAGGGGACCAATGATGAGCATTTTTTTCTCAGTTTATTGTATAATGCATTTGACCCTACAGTATTGGGTTTCGGTTTGTATGAGTGCCCCTTATGGTTGAGTGATCTAGCGTTGAAACTATGGCGTGGACAGATAGTCCACCAAAGATCTGAGCCATAAAATTTATGGATTGACCGTGAATCTACGCCGTTTTGGATCCTTGATATCTCTTCACTATATGGACTTTTCATCTTGTAGTGCATGGGCCATTCCAGTCATCCAGTGACCCAGATGTATTGTTAGCATTTTCAAACCATCGATGGCCTTTTTACGTCCATCTGGCCCACCTGATCGATGGATGAACTAATTTTGTGGGCCACGTCACATACACAACATGGCCAACTGTTGAACGGCTTGGATCTCATCCAAGCATGTTACTCAAATGCTACTCCTGCGACTGGCTCTCTTAAAGATCATTTTTCAAGCTTTTAAAGAAGAGAAATCGACAAAGCATGATGAAGGGACATCCACAGTATTTTGGTCCACATGAACTGTGTCACTAAAACTCCATGTGTACGTGCTTGCATTTGCCACTGCTTTTTATCTTCTACATTTTATTTTTCTTGCGAGGCTGGCGAGTTGGCGAGTAATGCAGCTTATCCTAGCCTTGTGTTAGAGCTTCACAAGGACCTCATAGCCAATCATCCCATCGCAGGTTGGTGGATGGATTGGATGCATCCGTTTAACCATAAAGAGTTGGAAAGATGGACAACTACTGTTTGTAGATGCAACGCATGTAAGTTGTGTTCCCGATCAACCGGCCGGGCAGAATTTTTCCTCATGGGAAATATACGGAAGGACCCACGTGATGAACGGATTGGATCTGACTTTTTATCATATAGTGCATGGGCCACCGAAAGCATGACAATTAGATATCCACTGTTTTTGCACGGTCCGGACTGTGTAAAAATATTTCCAAACATGGCGTGGAATTGGGTCGGGACCAGATGAATCCCATCGCACTTAATCCCTTCTAATCCCACTGCCCAAACACGCCTAGGTGGTGGGATGGTTGCAATACCACACCACCCAAACACGTCCAGACATTGGTCATTGAATTGGTGACTACACCCAAACCACCGACAGTCCACTGACAACATTAAATACATCATATCAGCCAATTCCATACACCTCAATACACCTAAACACATTTGCCCAAACAAGGCCTTAGAGCATGGGCCAACAAATCAAGTAAATCTAAAGATCAAGTGGACCCCACCATAGAAAGCAACAGGGATTGAATACTTACCATTGAAAACTTCTTTGGGGCTACGTAAGTTTTAGATCTACCTCATTTTTAAGCTCATGCCATAAAATGAGGTTACAAAACATATGAACAGTTTAGATATAACACGTGTGTTATTCTTAGTAATTTTAAATGATGGTGGGTATATCCATTCAATGTACCATCGTATTATCAACCAAGCATGGCATTAATTTTATCCCATGGTGACAGGGGACAATCCCTGCCATGGGTAACAATTATGTTTTTTTTAATCCCATCCCACCTAATCCCTCCTAATCCCACTGCCCAAACTGACCCTAAGACAATCCACCGACAACACCATCATTATTTTTAAATCACAGTAATCCGTTCAAAATTGCCTGGGACGTGTTTGGTTAAAGGGATTGGAAGTGATGGGAAGGTTTAATCCCGGGATTGGCCGGGCGTGCCAAACAAACTCGATATAGCAATCCCATGGATCTTAAGATAATCCACTGACAACACCATCATTACCTTGAAATCCATGCCATCTACCCTAATACCATTCAATCCCTTCCAATCCACTCGACCAAACGGGCCCTAAGTTAGGCTGATAAACTTGGATCAAGGAGTAGACAGTGAGTTTTTTTCTTACCTCTTCTCATTTGGGGTAGTAGTATTTATAGGGTCCTTAGGCGATTCTAAAACCATCCTATTTTAACAGGATGCGCTGTAGAGTCCTTATTTGGATAGGAAATTGCTACTAATATTGTCGTCAAGCGTGCCTCAGTCAGTATGTTCTTTGGCTAAGATCAGTTCGGGCCCTCTTTTTCCAAACTTAGGGCATAATCCCCTCCGGGTAACTTGTACAATCTTGGTGGTGGTCGATTGGGGCAGCTCGAAAGGTGAGAAGAACTCGAATCTTGAGCTTCTTGCCTTACGGGCCCTTCGCCTATGCTGTAGATGCTCCTGGTGAGACAAATCCTCCCCCACAGAGCTCTATCCTTAGCCAGCTCAACTTAGAGGTTTGCCCCTTTGTTGGAATAGTTGCTCATTCTCTCTCTGAACTTTGTGTCCTAAACAGATTGACTTAAAAACCTGTCTTAGGCCTTCGATCACCTTAATTTAGATTCTCTTATAGTTAGTCAATCGTTCTTCCCATGTGAGGGGCCAGTTCAGTTTTCCCCATAATAGTTGCCCCCCACTTTTGAGCTCGTCATATACGAATTCAAGGAGTGAGATCTCAAATCTGGTATGAAAACATGGGAATTGAAATTTAAATTTTGAGCAGCCTGGTCTTTTTCAAATTTTAAATTAAGCCCAAATTTGTCGTTTGGGGGTAGGGGCGGTAGTTGAAAAGTCGATGCCCAACGCGAAAATAAAAAACGCATGTTACTGTGGCAGGATATGAGGCGTGTGCATTCATGGCAGATCACTATTCGGATTCTGGACGAAAAGCAGATCGCTATTCAGAAATTGGTTGAATGGCAGTTCGATAGCTATCATCCGGGCCGTCACATTTTTGCTCGGATGAATCTTGTGCTACCATTTGGAGGGGAACGTTAGTCGAAGAATCTCCTCGGGCTCTCATGCTGACACATGGCATTATGTAGGAGTAAATGCGTTGTTAGGGGAGTTTTATAAATAACCAGATCCTCCCTTCTATTCATTTGTTTATTTTGTGAAGCCTGAGCTTTGTCAACCAATGTCGAGTCTTCACCTACGCCCAACACTCTTCTCTCTCCAGTATCTGCCAATCAGAAGTCCCCATGCCAGAGCTTTTTCTAAGATGCTAGAGCCCATCTCCCTTCCTTTTCTTTTCCTCTTTCAATTTTTTCCTTTTTATCTTCCGGGGAAGACTTCGGGGTGACCACCTTCTCCAGCCCATTTAAGGAGGAGTCAGTGGATAGTAGCTTCAATTCCAAGTCTGCACCATCTGTAGAGTATGAGCTTCGAGAGCCCATCCCTTCACTCAAGGAAGAACCACCATCAAGGGTGGAACCACAAACTAGGGCAGCCTCCTCGCGAAAAGCTGAGCCGGCCTCCTTGTCTTCTCGAGATATGGCCCTTATGGCCAATATTTTTGTGTTCAGACTACGAGTGGTTGATATGCAAGCCCTTATGTCCGAGTATATGATTCCCAGCTCAGTGGGGCTTCACCTTCACTGAGTTGGAGAAGTCCCTAGCCAACCTCTCATGGGGGAGGTCGCCCTATATCCAGCTTTCATCTCTTACGGTCTCCGCTTACCTCTCCATCCTATGGTGAGAGAAGTACTTTACTATCTTAGAGTCGCCTTGGGGCAACTGAACCCTAACATTTGGCGAGTTGTCTTCGAATGTTGCGATATCTGGCAATTGGTTGGAAATTCCGAGCTCACAGTGGATGAGCTCCTCTACTTGTACCAGGCCAAGAGCAGCCTTGGCTCTAATGACTAGTATTACTAATTTTCTTAATGGTCGGGCAAGAGTTAGGCCATTATCACTAACAATCCATCCTCTAACAAGAGCTAGAAGGACAAGTGGTTCTTTATAACTGGAGAATGGGAGGCTCTTATGGCAAAGATGGAGGGCTTACAAGCTTGGGTCCCTAGCTCCTTCACCCTCCCAAGTCAGAACACATACCAAAGATCAGGATTGCTCAAGAGTTGATGTTTGATTCCTTTCCTTCTGAAGCTTTCCCCAAATCGTAGCCCAGTTTTTCCGCCTTCCATCTGCGTCAGATCAGGATTGCTCGAGAGCGACCTACTGCTCAACGAGATTACAAAAGGCCGGTTACTCCGTAGCTCCTTCATTAGTGTGGCCTTGCTCCAACAAGTAAATCTTCTTACCTAGGTCTACTTTTATAGATAAGCTCTCACATGTACTGACTTTTCTTCATTGCTTTTGCAACGATGTCGGATTGTCCTCAGTCTTGGAAGAGGAAGCTTTCGTCCAAGGCTGAGCTAGTGAGTCTAAAGCGCGTGGGGAAGAGGGCAACCCCCTCGGCTCTGTCTCTTACCACTCCCCTCAGAATTGTTGTCCCTACCTCCGACCCACCGACAGGCGAGGCACCTTTTAGTGTTGCTCCAATAACAGATCCGTTTGGGACTAGAGGGGGTGTTGATGTTGCCGCTTCTAATGCTCACCCACTTGAAGTGGTCGAGCTAGACGCACCCTCTCTGAGGATTGGGGCCAAGGAGGCTCGAGTGCCTTCAAACACCAAGGCTTGGCCCCCAAAGGAACCGTTAGGAGGGGGTCTTCACCTTCCTCCTCCTCGATCTCGAGGCATCTAGTCATGCTCCTGCGCTAGGGGTGAGGCCAAGTGTTTAAGGAGGAAGTAAACTCGTTGTCTCTGCGTCCAGATCAGCTATTCTCAACGATAGCGAATTCGACCATCAAGGTATGTTGGTGACCCGAAGAATGTCAATTCTTTCTCTATTTTTTTCACTAACATTGGTCCTCTTTCTGTTGCAGGAGGCCCTCAGGATCATCACCCTCTGAAAAAATTGTTGATCGCCTGTTAAACTCTGCCCAGACTATTGCCCATATCGACCTTGAGGCGAAGGTCTAAAACCTAGTGTCGGCCACAACAACCCTAGAGGAGCTTCGCTATGCCCTTTACATATCTAAGGAGGAACAGGAGGACAATCTATCCCAATTGGCAGAGGAACGTCAGTAGAGTGTTGTGTTGATGGCCAAGGGGGCCGAGTTGGAGGCCAAGGTGGCAGAGGAGAGGGTCGAGGCAGAAACTAGTATCTGGGCCAGAGAGGTAGTGGCGGTGGAGGCCTATAAGGCCTTCAAGGACCATCAAGCAGAGTTGGAGGAAGTTTTTAACACTATCTTCACCAACTACCAAGAAGAAATCTAGGGGTGGTTCCCCGAGCTTAGCCTGTCGTGGCTAGATGAAGAGGCAGGCTCGATGGAGGATGCTGCTATGGTCGAGATTGTCGTTGGTCAGGTCACCCCCGAGCCAGAGGGGCATCCACCAGTATAGGCATTTTTATGTTTTTTTATCAGACTATTTGTACAATATTTCATTATTAGATTAGACTGAATTTTATTATTATTATTTTTTTTTACATCTCGTAAGTCTTTACATATCTCAAGTTTGTATGTATGTTTGCTGCTCCCCCCACTTTTGAGCTTGGCTTCCTCGCACTTAAAACTGAGATAGTAAGAGATAGTTGGAGTCAAACCCTTTAGAAGTCTTCTATTTTTTTTTTTAATCTCGAGCACTTAGGTTGGTATCGAATGTTTATGTTCAGGCTGTGCCCCTTGGATTCGTTACCGTAATAAGGTAACAAGCTCAGCTGGAGGGTTCCTTTCTCAGCATCTCCCTCTGGTTGGCTTTCTACCCACCAAGCCTTTCGCAGTTTAAAGGGAACCTCCTCGGATCTGGCCCCTTCTTAGGCTCTCTAGCCACTGCGTTTGTCAGTCATAAATAGTGGGTCAATGATGTAGGAAAATTGTACTATTTTTTTATGCATAAAAAATTTATAAGCAGTTAACACCTTAGGTGTTTTGTCGACCTGGCACGTCTGAGGTGGTAAAATTTGATCGGATCAATTTATACTAATAGTAGAACTTCAGGTGCTCTGCATTCCAAGGATGAGGTAGGGCTCACCTCTCTAAGTCCTCCGGCCGGTATGTCCTTGGTCAAGTTATACTAGTGACTTTGTAGGGTCCCCTCTAGCTCGGTCCTAGGGCTCCCAAGTCGGGCTCCTTAGTACTCAGGGAGACCTCTCGAAGTACTAGGTCTCCCAACTTGAATCTGTGCTGCTTGAACCTTGAGTTGTAATGTCAAGAAGCTCTCTACTGGTAGGCGGCACTCTCACTTGGGTGTTGTATCTAAGTTCCTTGAGCAGGTTAAGGCTCATTAGCATCTGCCCGTTGTTTTTCTCTAGTTAGAATAGTTCAATTTGGCCTAATGACATCCCGACTTCCACTGGGACCACTACTTCTACGCCGAAGGGGGTCTCCCCGGTAGTCGTTTGAGCAATGGTCCGATACGCCCACAGGACATGTGGCAACTCCTCAGCCTAAGCCCCCTAAATATCTTGAGCTTGATTTTAAGGTGGCTCTCAATGATCTTATTGACTGCCTCCACATTACCATTAGCTTGTGGGTACCGAGTTGAGGGAAAGGCATTGCAAATGCCTGGCTTCTCACATAATCCGCAGTACATGTCATTTTCGAATTACCTACCATTGTCGATAACAATAGTATGGGATATACCAAATATGCAGACAATGTTCTTCCAGATGAAGTCAGTCATTTTTTATTTGGTGATCTGAGCTAGAGGCTCGACCTCAACCCACTTTATGAAGTAATTGACAACGACAATAGCGAATTTGGTTTGCCCATTGCCGACCGACAAGGGTCCGACGATGTCGACTCTCAATTGTGCGAAAGGCCAAGGCCCGCTCATTGAGGTCAGTTGCTTAGGAGGTTGTTGTGGCACTGCCACAAAGTGCTGACACTTGACGTATTTTCTCACAACCGCTTGGCGTCCTCATGCATAATGGGCCAATAGTATCCCTGCCAGACTACTTTGTGCACCAAGGCTCTCCCTCCTGAGTGGTTTCCACCAATGCCTTCATGGATTTCTCTCATGATATACTCGGCCTCATCATACCGTAAGCACCTTAGGTAGGGTAGTGAGAACTCTTTCTTATATAGGACATCCCCCAGTATCATGTATCGAGCGGATCAATATCTCACTTTCCAGGCGTACAGTCTATCTTCAGCCAGCTTGCTCTACTGTAGATAGTGCATGATCAGATCTATCCATCTTGGTGTGTGGCTGACCGAGAGGGCTGCTACCTATGAAATAGCGGTGAAGATCGCTTTAGTTAAAGTAAGAATATGCCAATATGTCCTAGAGGGGGGTGAATAGGACTTTTAAAGTTTTTATGGTTTATTTAAAATCCTATTACACTAATCCTAATCAGCAAGCACATATTAGGATTACTAAAAAATAACTCTACTGGCTTCTAAGCCCGGTAGAGGATCCAATCACAAACTATTTAAGAAGTGAACAATATGCGAACTAGTTTATGATGGATATGACTGTGTATGTGCGTGAGGTGTGATCTCAGATATTCAGATATGGAAGTATAAAAGTAAATCACACATTCAGAAAGATAGTAATCTCAAACAAAATCATTTTTATAGTGGTTCAATGATCAGTCTACTCCACTCCCGGCAGACACACTCAACCCTTGAGTATGCCGGATTTCACTAAGGAGGTTTCACAGTGGTTCACCTTAAACCTAAGGTTTTAAATCAGGTTCACCTTTAACCTTTACAACCTACACTGAGGCTGACTGTTTATGCTCTCACGAGCAAGGGTTCACACAACGCACCCACTTTTAGGCACACTGGCCAAGGATCTTCCATAAGTCCCTACTGGAGGTTTTACGCGGTTTACCACAAACCCGAGGTTTCACACGGTTTCCCTCAAACCTAAGGTTTTGACTAGTTCACCTTCAACCAGATGTTTATGCTCTCCACAGAGCAAGGGTCCACACAACGCACCCACCACGTACACTCTCGCCGGAGGCCTCTTACGAGGGCTTGAAGGGGTGAGAAACACCTAAGACCCAATCCTAGAAAGAAATGATCACAAGTATCCTCTGGACTCTAAATATTTACAGATAAGTGGATGAGTCTCATTAAGCATGTTGACGAAGATCTCCTCCTTTGTTGATGAAGAGTCTTTGGTCTCCTTGATCCGTAACTCAAAAGATATACCAATGCATGGCGAAAGGTTGGGTCAAGGTTATGATGAAATCCTACTCTTAAAAGATTTTCCTATAAGGAAGATAGAGCGATTTCAATTATCTATGCATTCAAGGCATCCCAGCTTCATGATTTACCATTAAGGTAGTAGCCAAAGGATCCTTGAATGCGGAAGTTCATTCCTCAATCCACTCTATTGAATATCAATGGTGAGGGTGGATTGGAGGATGAACTCCCTTGAGAGAAAGGGCTTTGGGTATAAGATCTAAGGTTAAACACTCAAAAGCTCTCTCTACTTTCTCTCACAGCAATACTAGACAAGTCCTCTTTATATAGGCAAAAGGTTTCAACAGATATAAAACGGTCACATTTATAACAGAGTTTGATTTCATCAAGCGTATACTCTCAATAGCATCGATGGTCCGCTCGATGACTCGAACTCAATGTCATACGCTTTTGAAACCTTTTGCCAGCTGGTCGATGAATCGAAACGATTGTCGATGTCATCGGATTTTGAACTCTGATTCCATCGATGAAAGATTCGATTCATCGACACTTGAAAAATGAGAGAGACCTGACTTGAAATTTTCAGGTTTTCATGAGTGATCGAGGGACCTTCGAGATCATCAGAATTTGAATGTCGATGATATCGATAGCTGTGTCGATGCATCGATAAATCAAAAGGATTTTTCATAAAGCTTGCTAGACAGTTTATATCCATGTTTGATGCAATCGATACGACATCGATGTCATCAATATTTGAATATCGATTCTATCGAGTGACCCCCAATCATAAAAAATCACCCTGAAATATTTTCTTTGGAGAACTATCATTGATATTTGAATATCGATTCTATCGCTCAAGACACGATATCATCGAACTTACCTTGATATCATCGAGGTTTGAATTTCGATGGTATCGAGGAGGCTTCGATATATCGATGCTTATATGATATTCTTAAGAAAAGATAGGGGAGCAGAAAATCTGCCTGTCGATATAATCGAGTCAACTTCGATAGACTCGAGATTTGAATATCGATGATATCGATACATCGATAATTTCGTCCAGATGTGTATAAGGTTGCTGGACATATTTGGTCCTCTTTTTGATGATATCGATGGAACATCAAGGACTCGACAGTGCAAATCGATCATATCGAGATGTATATCGATAAAATCGACAAGGCAAGAAAACTTAGAAAATTTTCCTATTTTAAAAATATTTTCTTACCCTAAAAACTCTATAATATTCTAACATTTTAAAAGGGTTTTAGTATACTTGGTGATTTGGGACAAGGGATGTGAGGCTCAGATTTACCTGTGGCGAGCTTGCACACATCCGGTTAAGGCAGACGCTTGAATTGATCTTCCTATCAGGCTTTGTAGTCTAACTGACTTAAAACTCACGCTAATTGACAAACCATGGCACTTTCAACCTAGTCAAGCTGAATGATGCTCGGCTCAAGCAAGAATTAAATCAGGATGGTCCTAACAAGGTCAATGTCGATGGGTGAGGCTAACCTAGCCAGAGAATTTGCGTTGAAGTTCTCAAATCCCGAGACTAGTATGATTTCATGCTTCTCAAATTCGTCGAGTAGTTCGCAAGACCTAGTCAGGTAGGCGATCATCTTTTTCGCCTTTGGCCTGGTACTTAGTGGTTACTTGATTGATCACTAGCTGTAAGTCGTTATATACTTTCAGCACTTTCGTTTCCATTGCCTTGTCTAATCATAGACCTCCCAGGAGCGTCTCGTATTCGACCTTGTTATTTAAGGATCAAAAGCCAAATCATAGTGCGTACTCAATCTTGACTTGGTTGGGTGAGGTTAGGATCAATCTTGCTCTGCTTCCCTGAGTATTTGAGGGCCCGTCTACATAGAGGCTCCACGTTAGTGGCGCTGCGATCTATTTGATCCCCTCTATGGGTGGGTGGTCCATAAGGTACATAAATTCTATCATGAAGTTGGTGACGGCCTACCCTTTGATCGTTGTATGGGATCGATACACAATGTTAAATTCACCAAGCTTGATTGCCCACTTGGTGAATCGGCTCGAAGCCTCGAGTTTCTAAAATACTTGATGGAGGGGCTGATTGGTCGAGACGATGATGGTATGCAGCTGAAAGTATGGCCTGAGTTGTCAGGATGATGTGACCAAGGTTGGGGCCATTTTCTATATATTTGGGTAGCGTGTCTCTACATTGGCCATGGCTCTACTCACGTAGTAGACAGGTCGTCGGGCACCTCTATCTTCCTTAGTTTGGGTCGAGCTTACTACTATTGGGGAAATGGTTAGGTACAGCAGTAGCTCCTCCCTTGCATAGGTTTCAAGAGCAATGGAGGGGACCCTAGATAAGCCTTGAGCTATTGGAACACCTGCTCGCATTCTTCTGTCTAAGTCAGCTTTTTAGTCCCCTTTCAGTTGCTTAAGGAAGGACAAGCACTTATCTATGACCCCGGGGTACGAATTTGTTTAGTGTCGCTACTCAGCCCATGAGGCACTGTGTCACGCCGCAAACTCAGAAAACGAGCTCACAAAATTTTCGATCACCGAATCCGGTGCCGACAGCCTCCGTAGTGCCCCATTCTTGGCTCCAACGCCCATACGCCGGATTCTGATCCTGGGATCCTACAAGGAGGATTTTCAGTATGATTTTTTTTTTTTGTAATGGAGCATAACCACAAGCATAACTAAGTCACAAAACAGCAATACCACATATCCACTATATCAAAAACTTCGAGTACAATGCAAAAAGGGAAATACAATATGAAGATATCAAAGGAAACTCCAAAAGCTCCAGAAGACTGCTGCACGCTCCGAGCTCAATGCTACTGCAACCTAATGCCTCCTGCACGCATCTATTGTGCATAAGCTTATAAAAGCTTAGAGGGTGGTGAAAGTGTGTGTAAGGCGAGTGTCAAGTATACAATATCAGAGTAATGCGAAAATATGCGGTAAGTCCATAAATATGATCGGTTGTACCAAAGCTATGTGATGCAAGGCATAAATGCTATCAGCTATACCAAGACCATGCGATGCGAGGCCTATGTGGCCAAATGTCATATGCGAGATGCAAAGTAAGCATGCCGGTACTCATCAAGTACACATATCAGTACAGTTCCTCTCTTGATATCACCGGGGTCTAATACACCTCACACTGACTGCCTCCTCCCTAGCTGCATAGTCAAGCAAGTGGAAGAGACCATACTATCCGCCTGACCAGTAGTCTGCCAATACCTACCCGGCTCGTCGATAGCAGACACATTTGCGAGCTGGTCAAACTCAGCCTAGCTTATAGCCCCCTCACTCAGCGGATAACGCCATACCCCATTCCAACCGACCACGACATAGTGGGAGACGGGGCCTACTGGTATTCGACACTCGGACACTCGTGTTTCCACTCAGTCTAGATGTTGGAGCATCCCCTAGTACCAAAAAGGTTCTGGGACTTTCACCCAAGGACATCCTAAGTGCCCACAGTGCTAGAACAAAGTATTTCCGGTATCCGATACGGCCATCCACGATGTGCCTATGGAGCCACAGCCCTAATGTCACTAGGGCGTGCAGTGATCAAGTCACACATATGCGAGATGTATGAGTCACACCGTACAATCATGCAGAAATCTCACGCGTAGCACGCGATCATGTGGGGCACTCCGTCTCATAAGGAGTCCCGTAAATATCTCAGCCCAACGGCTTATGCTATGATCAAACATTCCTCATATCAAGCATACAAATGATGCGTATGCGTATGAATCATGAAAGTACACTAAGCATGTTATAAAGTAATGAACTATCCTTATACCGAAGATGGGCCTAGACGGCCTACACATAACCAGTATGGGCCTATCAATGGGCCCTAGGGAGATTTATAATGCGAACATTAAACCAACATCATTCTTACAATGTGGACGTTAAACCAACATTGCTCCCAAGGCATGACCCGCCATAAATATCATCACACAAACCATGGGGAAATCACTCATTGTAATGGACCCTAAGGACATCCCGTTGGGCCTCGACCCATGGGCCTTAGATACATCAAATGGGCCGCATCGTATGGGCCTTATATAAATCAAGTGAGCCACATTAATGGGCCTTATGTATAATACAATGGGCCATAACCCATGGGCCTTTGAAAACATCACAATGGGCCTCGTAACATAGGCCACAAATACATTGAATGGGCCTAAACACATGGGCCATATATACATCAAGGTGGGTTCCACTTGAACTATAAATCTATCTTTTTTTTTTTTATTTAGCCACAAGCCTTAAGACATGCTTGCCGAATGGTGGATGGTTTGGATGTAACACATGCATCATGGGTGGGCCCCAAAACAGCCCACCATTATATATATATATATATATGGGAAAAGGTACAATGCATTAGAGCTGATTTTAACGTCCCATGAGGTCGAGTTGTGTGGGCCCCGCCGTGATGTGTTTCGAACATCTACCCCATCAGCCAGATGCACCATTCCATCCTAAGCCTAGGTCTAAAAAATCAAGTCAATCCGTGACTTGTGCAGGCCACACCACATGCAGCAGTGGAGAGGGCCGTGCACCATTAAAAAAAAACATTCATAATCATTTTTGAGGACCAATGAGATGTGGTTTGTAAATCTAGCCCATCCAGTATGTGTGTCCCACATGTATGAGGGCTCAGACCAAGTTTTAGGCGCATGAAAACCCAGATGGGGTTCATCGTCCACGGCAGTGGACGGCGTGGACATAAACATTACAGTGGGCTCCCACCATCCACCTGGACGTGGCGATAAGACACATACATCATTGTGGGCTCCCACGTGGGGCCCACCATAACATTTATTTTACATCCAAACTATTGATAGGGCCACACAGACCTGGGTGAATAGGAAAAACAAATATCAGATTGATTCAAAACTTCCGTGGGCCCAAAAGAGTTTCAATGGTAGAGTTCAATCACCGCTATTTCATATGGTGTGGGCCACCTAAGATCTGGATCAAGCTAATTTTCGGAGGGGACCCACCTCAGGGGGTGGTCCACCTCATGGACGGTGTGGATACAAAATATACATCATGGTGGGGCCCATGGCTGGGGCCATGGGTTGCTGTCTGCCCACTTTGCCGTGGCGTAGGTGTTACTGCCAAGACAGACGACCCTACTTTCTTACTCTTCTTTTTTTTTTCTTTTTTTTTTTGAAATGCGGTTTTTCCTCGGTTTTTCAAGTGTGGGGCTCGCGTCTGATGAATCCACTCTAGCCATTGGATTCCACAGCCCATAACAGATCTATCAAGACCAATATCGGGCCTCTTTCAGCGTGTAAAAAAAAATCTGGATAGATTTCAATGGTAATAATACTGTTTTCAACACTATGGCCCACTAGCTACTCCGATCAACCTCATTTTTCGGCTCAACGCCTAAAATGAGTTGGTAACTGGAATAGATGGCGTGGATTGAATACATACGTCAAGCTGGGTCCTATATGAGTGGCCCTTCTTCAATGCTTGAAAAGCTAAGCTCATATTTGTGTTTTCTTTCCAGCGACGTCCAGGCGTTGGATGTTTTTGGGCTTAACAACCATATTTAACGTGAGCCCTGTTTAGGTGGGCCACCACATGATGGATGGTGTGAGTACGACAAATATAAGATGGGCCCCACTCATGGACGGCTTGGATAAAATACTTATTTCATGGTGGGGTCCATACAAGTGGGCCACACAACCATAAAATCTAAAAAGAGAGAGAGAGAGAGACGGGACACACGCGAGATGGAGGGACCCCGACACTATGGGCCCTCCTTGCATTCAATCATACATCAAGTGTTAATCAAGGTGGGCCATCGGCCATATCTTAGGGTCCAAAGTGAGATCCATACCATTGATCGGTAGGTCTCACTTGGCCCATCTAAGAAAACATGAAAACTACCCTATCAAAGCACCCACCACTTGATCTTCTTGGTCCGTTGGGAAGCCACTCTCCTTATGCTTCACTTTGATGGTGGAGATGAGAAATGGATGGTTAGGATGAGAGATCTTAGGATGAAAAGTGGGCCACCAAAAATCACTTTTCTCTCTTAGGAAAGCTTGGACGTGTGGACTCTCTCTTGCTTGGAAATGGTGTGAGAAAAGAGGGAGAGAGAGTTGTAAGGAGAGAGGGATGGGTGTGATGGGTGAAAGGGTGAGGTGAGTGATGGATGTGGTACTTGACATGTAAGGTGGTGTAAGAGAGAGGGTGAGAAAGAGTTAACTTTGGAGAGAGAAAGCATGGGTTGCTTTGTACTTGACATTGAAGTGAGTGATTGATTGATTGATGGGATTGATTTGACCTTGTGTAGAGATTCTTTTGGGATTGAGAAAGCGCAGTGTTTCTTCGAAATAAACATCGGTTCACATCTTCTGGTTAGGGTATCGGATCGGTGCGTGAGTCGCGGCATTGGAACCGTGGCGACGGTGCGGTCGCAATGATACAGGTCTCGAATTAAACCGACTCGAATATAAAGGATACGACTTACGGTCGTGCGCAACGTCGATTATCAGTCGCGGATTGTCGGACTTCGACGGAAAGGATCGCAGGATTCATCAGAACAGTACGAACTAGTATACGGGTCTTACAGCTCTCCCCACCTAATAAAAATTTTGTCCTCAAAATTTACACTACCATCGCAATTAAACATAACTCATAAGGAAATAAGAAACATAACGTCATATATAATCAAAACGCAGCATATCATCATAATCAAACATCTAAGGGATTGGGATAACGCCTACAAATCTTAAGCTTTAGCTCTCAAGACGCATCATTCATAAGCAATCTAGCAAGATGGTGCAGGGGTCAAGTCACATGAATCGTCGACGACTACTCCTGATGACTGAAGATCCTGCTGGGCGGCATAAAATCTGCCCTAGGCCTACTGGGGAGGTGCAGGTCCCCTCTGAGGTATCTATTGTTGTGGGGGAGGTCCCTGAGGCTAGTGCTGTGGTCGCGGCAGCTATTGTGGGGGCTGTTGCGGAGGCTAATACGGTGCCCTCGGCTGCTGATGCTGTGGTGGCTGTCGCGGAGGTGGATGCAGTGCCCTCAAGTGTTGCTGTTGCAGATGGGGACACTCGTGAACGTGATGTCCTGTCCTACCGCATCTAAAGCAGGTACCGGTGAATGGTCCCGAAGGTGGTGCTCGGGGTACTGCCGGCTCTCGGAATGCTGGGTGGGTCGTGCGTCACTGCTATGAATGATGTTGCTGCGGCTGTAAACTACCAGAGGGCGCCTTCCTCTTCTGATCTCCTCTCTGGTCACAAGCTCTCTGCAAACTGGCCCAATTTATCTCATATATCAGGGCTCTCTCCACTATTTGCTTAAATGTCGGAAGCATGTGTCCGATCACACGACTCCGGAGGGCAGGACGCAAACCGTTCTCAAAACGGCGGGCCTTCCGCCCCTCATCATCCACAAGATACGTCACGAACCTCGAGAGTGTGACGAAACGTGCCTCATACTGGGACACAGTCATGTCTCCCTGGACCAGAGTCTCAAACTCTAATGCGCGCTGCTGTCGCACATCCTCAGGAAAGAACTTCCAGTCAAACCGGTCTGTAAAGTCCTCCCAGGTCCACTCGAAATCGGCCGCTACCGATCGGGCTATAGATGCCTACCAATGCTGAGCCTCACCTTGAAGGAGAAACACGGCTAATGGGACTCGCTGCTGGGCCGTGCATCTCATGGTGTCGAATATCTTCTCCACCTCGGAGCACCATATCTTGACTGTAGTGGGGTCTGGCTCACCCCTAAAAACCGAATGATCGTGTTGACGGAAGTCCTTGAGAAGGGCGCTCAGACGCTCCTGCTCGGCCTCGGCCAGTGTAACAGTGGGATGCCTGCTTTGCCCCTGAAGAATGGCGGTCATCGCCTGAAGCATCTGTTGCACCTAGGTAGCACTCACAGGTATGGTCGGATCCGCATCGGTCTCAGGTAAAGGAGTGGTATCTACAGGCTAGAAATCAGGAATATCCGGTGGTGAAGCGGGAGTCACAGGTGGTAGAGCGGGAGTCGCAGGTGGTGGAACGGGGGTCGCAGGTGGTGGAGCGGGATGCACTCGGGTCAGTCTTCTAGCAATTACGTCCTACAGGAAGCAACAAGGGCCTATCAGCCTTGAGATTTCTCAAAGGCATATACGTCAAGGTTCTATGTCAGAAAATTACTAAGTTATTCGGACTCGGAACGTAATCATCCTAAGTTCATAGCAGATATATGATGCGATCTCAGGTATTCCCAAGCTATGTTTTGATACCAACTTCTATCATGCCCCAAACTCAGAAAACGGGCTCACAAAATTCTCGATCATTGAATCCGGTGCCAACAGCCTTCGTAGTGCCCCATTCTCGGCTCCCAACGCCCATACGCCGGATTCCGATCCTGGGATCCTACAAGGAGGATTTTTAGTATGAATTTTTTTTTGTAATGGAGCATAACCACAAGCATAACCAAGTCACAAAACAGCATATCCACTATATCAAAAACTTTGAGTACAATGCAGAAAGGAAAATACAATATGAAGATATTAAAGGAAACTCCAAAAGCTCCAGAAGACTGCTGCACGCTCTAAGCTCAATGCTGCTACAACCTAACGCCACCTGCACGCATCTATCGTGCATAAGCTTACAAAAGCTTAAAGGGTGGTGAAAGTGTGTGTAAGGCGAGTGCCAAGTATACAATATCAGAGTAATGCAAAAATATGCGGTAAGTCCATGAATGCTATCGGCTGTACCAAAGCTATGTGATGCAAGTCATGAATGCTATCGGCCATACCAAGACCATGCGATGCGAGGCCTATGTGGCCAAATGTCATATGCGAGATGCAAAGCAAGCGTGCCGGTACTCATCAAGTACACATATCAGTACAGTTCCTCTCTGGATATCACCAGGGTCTAATACACCTCACACTGATTGCCTCCTCCCTAGCTGCACAGTCAAGTAAGTGGAAGAGACCACACTATCCGCATGACCAATAGTCTGCCAATACCTACCCAGCTCATCGATAACGAACACATTTGCGAGCTAGCCAAACTCATCCTAGCATATAGCCCCCTCACTCAGGCGGATAAGGCCACACCCCCTTCCAACCGACCACGATATAGTGGGAGACGTGGCCTACTGGTATTCGACACTCGTGCGCTCGTATTTCCACTCGGTCTAGTCGTTGGCGCATCCCCTGGTACCAAAAAGGTTCTGGGACTTTCACCCAAGGACATCCTAAGTGCCCACAGTGCTAGAACAAAGTATTTCTGGTATCTAATACGACCATCCACGATGTGCCTGTGGAGCCACGGCCCTGATGTCGCTAGGGTGTGTAGTGATCAAGTCACACATATGCGAGATGCATGAGTCACACCGTACAATCATGCAGAAATCTCATGCGTACCACGCGATCATGTGGGGCACACCGTCTCATAAGGAGTCCCGTAAATATCTCAGCCCAATGGCTTATGCTATGATCAAACATTTCTCATATCAAGCATACAAATGATGCGTATGGGTATGAATCATGGAAGTGCACTAAGCATGTTATAAAGTAATGAACTATCCTTACACCAAAGATAGGCCTAGACGGCCTACAAATAACCAGTATGGGCCTATTAATGGGCCCTAGGGAGATTTATAATGCGAACATTAAACCAACATCATTCTTACAATGTGAACGTCAAACCAACATTGCTCCCAAGGCATGACCTGCCATAAATATCATCACATAAACCATGGGAAAATCACCCATTGTAATGGACCCTAAGGACATCCCGTTGGGCCTCGACCCATGGGCCTTGGATACATCAAATGGGCCGCATTGTATGGGCCTTATATAAATCAAGTGAGCCACATTAATGGGCCTTATGTACATTACAATGGGCCATAACCCATGGGCCTTTGAAAACATCACAATGGGCCTCGTAACATGGTCCACAAATATATTGAATGGGCCTAAACACATGGGCCATATATACATTAAGGTGGGTTCCACTTGAACTATAAATCTATCTCTCTTTTTTTTTTTAACCTCAAGCCTTGAGACATGCTTGCTGAATGGTGGACGGTTTGGATGCAACACATGCATCATGGGTGGGCCCCAAAACAGCCCACCATCATATATATATATATATATATATATATATATATATATGGGAAAAGGTATAATGCATTAGAGCTGATTTTAACGTCCCATGAGGTCGAGTTGTGTGGGCCCCGCCATGATGTGTTTTGAACATCTACCCCATCAGCCCGATGCACCATTCCATCCTAAGCCTAGGTCTAAAAAATCAAGTCAATCCGTGACTTGTGCAGGCCACACCACATGCAGCAGTGGAGAGGGTCGTGCACCGTTAAAAAAAAACATTCATAATCATTTTTGAGGGCCAATGAGATGTGGTTTGTAAATCTAGCCCATCCAGTATGTGTGTCCTACATGATGAGGGCTCAGACCAAGTTTCAGGCGATGAAAACCCAGGTGGGGTTCACCGTCCATGGCAGTGGACGGCGTGGACATAAACATTACAGTGGTCTCCCACCGTCCGCTTGGACGGTGGGGATAAGACACATACATCACTGTGGGCTCCCACGTGGGGCCCACCATAACATTTATTTTACATCCAAACTATTGATAGGGTCACACAGACCTGGGTGAATAGGAAAAACAAATATCAGATTGATTCAAAACTTCCGTGGGCCCAAAAGAGTTTCAATGGTAGAGTTCAATCACCGCTGTTTCGTATGGTGTGGGCCACCTGAGATCTGGATCAAGCTGATTTTCGGAGGGGACCCACCTTAGGGGGTGGTCCACCTCATGGACGGTGTGGATACGAAATATACATCATGGTGGGGCCCACGGCTGGGGCTGTGGGTTGCTGTCCGCCCGCCCGCCGTAGGTAGTAGGTGCTGCCTGCAGCAGCAGCCCTGCTGCTTTTCTTTTTTTTCTTTATTTTTTTGAAATGCGATTTTTCCGCGGTTTTTCAAGTGTGGGGCCCGCGTCTGATGAATCCACTCCAACCATTGGATTCCATAGCCCATAAAAGATCTATCAAGACCAATATCGGGCCTCTTTCAGCGTGTAAAAAAAATCTAGATGATTTCCATGGTAATAATACTGTTTTCAACACTATGGTCCACTAGCTACTCCAATCAACCTCATTTTTCGGCTCAACGCCTAAAATGAGTTGGTAACTGGAATAGATGGCGTGGATTGAATACATAAGTCAAGGTGGGTCCTATATGAGTGGCCCTTCTCCAATGCTTGGAAAGCCAAGCTCATATTTGTGTTTTCTTTCCAGCGACGTCCAGACGTTGGACGTTTTTGGGCTTAACAACCATATTTAAGGTGGGCCCTGTTTAGGTGGGCCACCACATGATGGATGGTGTGAGTACAACACATATAAGATGGGCCCCACTCATGGACGGCTTGGATAAAATACTTATTTCATGGTGGGGTCCATACAAGTGGGCCACACAACCATAAAATCTAAAGAGAGAGAGAGAGAGAGACGGGACACACGCGAGATGGAGGGACCCCGACACTATGGGCCCTCCTTGCATTCAATCATACATCAAGTGTTAATCAAGGTGGGCCATCGGCCACATCTTAGGGTCCAAAGTGAGATCCATACCATTGATCGGTAGGTCTCACTTGGCCCATCTAAGAAAACATGAAAACTACCCTATCAAAGCACCCACCACTTGATCTTCTTGGTCCGTTGGGAAGCCACTCTCCTTATGCTTCACTTTGATGGTGGAGATGAGAAATGGATGGTTAGGATGAGAGATCTTGGGATGGAAAGTGGGCCACCAAAAATCACTTTTCTCTCTTAGGAAAGCTTGGACGTGTGGGCTCTCTCTTGCTTGGAAATGGTGTGAGAAAAGAGGGAGAGAGAGAGAGTTGTAAGGAGAGAGAGATGGGTGTGATGGGTGAAAGGATGAGGTGAGTGATGGATGTGGTACTTGACATATAAGGTGGTGTAAGAGAGAGGGTGAGAAAGAGTTGACTTTGGAGAGAGAAAGCATGGGTTGCTTTGTACTTAACATTGAAGTGATTGATTGATTGATGTGATTGATTGATTGATGGGATTGATTTGACCTTGTGTAGAGATTCTCTTGGGATTGAGAAAGCGCAGTGTTTCTTCGAAATAAACGTCGGCTCACATCTTCTGGTCAGGGTATCGGATCGGTGCGTGAGTCACGGCGTTAGAACCGCGGCGACGGTGCGGTCGCAATGATACATGTCTCAGATTAAACCGACTCGAATCTAAAGGATATGACTTACGGTCGTGCACAACGTCGATTATCAGTTGCGGATTGCTGGACTTCGACGGAAAGGATCGTAGGATTCATCGGAACAGTACGAACTAGGATACGGGTCTTACACATTGGATATCTTTCGTCGAGCTAGGTGAGCTTTCTGTGAGAGCCTAGAATTTGTCAAGATTCACCTTGATCCCTCTCTAGTGGACCATGAAACCTAGGAACTTGCTCGAGCTGACACCTAATGCGCATTTGCTTGGGTTAAGCTTCATCTGATATCTCCTTAGGATGCCGAACATTTCTGTCAGGTCCACCACGTGGTCCTCAGTCATGGTGCTCTTGATAAGCATGTCATCAATGTAAACTTCCATAGTCTTCCCGATCTTCCTGTCAAAATCTTATTTACTAGTCTTCGATATGTCGCTTTGACGTTCTTCAACCCGAAGGGCATGACTCGGGAACAGTACAACCCTCTATCTGTAATGAATGTGATCTTCTGATTGTCATGCTTGTGCATGTTAATCTAGTTATACCCTGAGTGTGCGTCCATAAAATTAAGGAGTGCATAGCCAGCAATAGCATCTACAAGTTGGTCAATTCTTTGTAGAAAAAAATATCTTTCAGACACACATTATTCAAGTTGGTGTAGTCCACATAGACTTGCCATTTCCCGCTACCATTTTTCACCAGCACCATGTTGGCCAACAAGTTGAGGTACTGTATTTCCTCGATGAAACTGGCTTGAAAAAACTTGTTGACCTCTTCATTTATTAAAGCGTATCTTTCCGTGTCAAATGGCAGTCTTTTCTGTCAAATAGGCTTATGGTCGGGGTCTATGTTTAGTCGATGGCTTGTGTCTCTCATGTCTATCCCACGCATGTCCTAGTGAGACCATACGAATACATCAATGTGTTCTCTTAGGAGGTCTACTATTTTTGCTCGGAGACGGGGTTCGAGCAGGGTTTGAGTCACCACCTCTAGTGGGTCCACCGAAGATGGCGCGGATCTCTCTGATTAGCTCGTTATCACTGTGCTCCTCGCGTTGTTCCTGTAGGGGGTATTGGTTAGTCCTCTCTGCACCTTGAAACAAAATTGTGTAGATAACCTCTCTAAATGAGAGACTCGATCTTCTCTTTTAAGTTCAAAGAAGTTGGTTGTGTTGTGTCGTGGTCATGATGGAAGTGACAATATTTATTCATGTTCCTTTTTCCTAGGTCGGCCCTCATCTTGTCCTGCCACTTCAGGATTCTTTTCTCTTTGACATCCATGAGCACCTACTCTGACATGGTGTTTAATGGGGTGTATCGGTAAAACTAGCTGTCAGGAACTCAAGTAGCTCGGTCGGCGCTACTCTGGTCGTCATCTCTTCTTTTTTTAGAGTTCTTGTTGAGTCCTTCCTTAGTCTCCTTCCTCTTCCTATATTTCGCCAAGTTGCTCTCACATTGGGCATCCTTCTGGCTCTGAACAACTCCTCGACATTAGTATATTTCTGAGCTCAGTTTAGGAGGTAGGTAAAGGTCGTCGGAGGGTTCTTGCCTATTGAAAAGAGGAACTTCCCTTGCCTAAGCACAACCATCATGGCTATGAAGGCTACCTGGTCGAAATAGTTGTCTACCTAGATAGCCTCTGCATTAAATCGGATGATGCAGTCTTTCGATGGTTCATCCTCCTTTTAAATTACTGTGAGGGGTGGGTTACTATCTTTCTCATATCCTTTCCCCTGATGAATTGGGTGGCAAAGGCCCTACTTAGCTGAGAAAATGAGCTAATGGATTTCAGTTTCAAGTTTATACCACTTCTGAGCTGCCCTGGTCAGTGTCAGGGAGAATGCCCTACACATCACGGGTCTGGAAGTGTCATGAAGTTACATCCATGCTCTAAATGATTTTAGGTACTTGGTTGAGTCTCATGAACTCAAGTAGGGTGATATTTAGGGCATCCAAAACCTAGGTGGCAACTGGGCTTACATAATGTTGTCAATAACTGGTGGCTCAATCTGCTCGAGGAAGGCATTTAGAGATATTAGGGCTTTTAGTTGATAAGCCTATTAGATGTCACCGAGCTAGTCCCAAATTTCTCTGATTTCTGCCCCTTAGGGGACTTCATTTTCCACCATAACTTCTGGGGCCTTCCCCCGAGCTTGTCACCTTTGGTCCAGGGTATGGAGAAGGTCTGACTTAGCAAGCTCGGTGGTCATTAGGGCGATGAGGCTTCCCCCCAGCTTGGGCTTATCCTTGGTGCGGCTCGAGGAGCGACTGTATTGGGTGAGACTTCTTGGACACCGTTTCATCCTCCTTGTACTGATGGATCGGGGATGCCTGCCACCTTTCTAGCAGCCTCATGATACAATCTACATTGCTGGTAAAGGTTCCTACTTGATTCTTAAGGGAGATAAGCTGACTACCTCGATTTCGAGACTTCTGTACCACCACTTGTGAGGGCAGTTAGGACTGGGGTAAAGACTGTGAGGCTTGAGCCTCACCTGACTGAGCCCATTGGGTGGAGTCGGCTGTAGCAGGAGCTTTCCCTTTTCTCTTGGCCATCGGGGTAAGAACAGGTGGTGGCTCAAGCTGGAGATGGTGAGAACTTGGCTTTGTTGTCATTCCTACAGATGGCATCAATTATTTTAATCGAATTTTGGGGCAACAAATATAATCCATCGTAAAGGTATGCTTCTCGATGGACATGTAAGAACAGGGGAGATATGGACAGCAGGGGTGCCGGTAACCGACTATGGACCCTTATATATCTAAGTTAGGTTGATAAACTTGGACCAAGGAGTAGACAGTGAGTTTTTTTGCTTACCTCTTCTCGTTTGGGGTAGCGGTATTTATAGGTTCCTTGGGTGGTTCTGAAATCGTCATGTTTTAATGGGATATGTTGGAGTTCCCTATTTAGATAGGAAACTGCCTTGAAATTATTGTCAGGCCTACCTCAATCGGAGTGTTCTTTGGCCAAGATTAGGTTGGGCTCTCTTTTTGTGGACCCAGGGCATAATTCCCTTAAGGTTACTTATACATCTTGGCAATGGTCGATTAGGTAAGCTCGAAAGGTGGGGAGAGCTCAAATCTTGAGTTCTTTGCCTTACGGGCCCTTTGCTTGTGTTGTAAATGCTCTTGGTGAGATGAATCCTCCCCCACTGAGCTCTATCCTTGGATAGCTCAGCTCGGGGGTTCGCCCCTTTGTTGAGAGAGTTACCAATTCTCTTTCCAAGACTTGTGCCCTGAATGGCTCTGCTCGGAAACCCGTCCTGGGCATTTGACTATCTCAGTTTGGATTCTCTTGTAGTTAGTTGATCATTCTTCCTGTGCGAGGGACCAGTTCAGTTTTTCCCTTCACGAGCATGTTTAGTAAAACATAAAGACCATTCATTATGTGCCCCCCTTTTAATACAGATCGTTTATCATGTGAGCCCACCTTCGATGTCAACCGGCTCTCACGTGGGCCCACCTTTAATGTCCATCATCCATTATGTGGGTCCCACCTTTGATGTGGACCGTCCATCAAGTGGGGCCCACTTAACGTGGATGGTCTATCATGTTGGGACACTTTAATGTGGGTCATCCATAATGTGGGGGCCCACTTAATGTGGATGGTCCATCATGCTGGCCATACTTTGATGTGGGTCATCCATCATGTGGGGCCCACTTGATCTAAATAGTCTGTCATATGGGGCCACATTTTGATGTTGACCATCCATCATGTGGTACCCACCTTTGATATTCGCCATCTATCATGTGGGTCCCACCTTTGATGTGGACCATCCATCATGTGGGGCCTAACCTTCAATATGGGTCATTCATCATGTGAGCCCACCTTTGATGTCAACCTTCTATCATGTGGTCCCACCTTTAATGTCCACCACCCATCATATGGGTCCCACCTTTGATGTGGGTCGTCCATCATGTGGAGCCACACTTTGATGTAAGGCATCCATCATTGGGGCCCACCTTTGATATGACTACGCATTATGTGAGCCCACCTTGATGTGGACCATTCATCATGTGGAGCCACACCTTTAATAAGGGTTGCTCATCATGTGGGTCCACCTTAGAGAGATTGTAAAGAGAAGAGAAGAGGGTGAGATGGAAATTACTTGAAAATTTGAAGGACAAACTTGTTCAAAAATTAACAAAAAAAATGTTTACCCGCTTAAGCCAAATAAGCTCTAAAAGAAAAAAAATTGACATCTCCATCACTTATTTTTTAAGAGCTTTTTAGCTTGTTTATAAAAGAACAAGCTCTAAAATTAGAACTTTACCAAATAGTCTGTTTAAAAAATAAGAGCTTATTTTTTTAGAACAAGCAAGTAAGCTCTTATTAGTAGAGATGTCAAACTACCCCCCTAATATTTTAGCTAAAAATACACTTGTGATATTATTAGGAGATTTTTAAAATATCCACAAAGATTAAAATGTCACTTTTTTTAATCATCCTGATATTAACTCGAAAAATAGTAAAAACCATTCATGTATTTGTTATTTAAATATATGTTTATATACTTAATTTACAATAAATATTTTTATTTTGGACAAGCTTTTTGGATAATATTGTAAGAAATAACTAATTTTTCACTATAAGTCAAGGATACTAGGTGGGGATGGTGTACAAACCCCGCCAAGACCTAGCTAAAGGCAAGTTGTCCTTTTAGGAGCATTGTGGGGCCCACCCTGATATATGTGTTTTATTCAAGTTGTCTATTCATTTTGAAAGATCATTTTAGGGCATGAGCCTAAAAAGGAGGCAGATCTAAGGCCCAACTGGACCACACCACCCGAAGTAGTGGTGACAATGACCCCCACCATTAGAACCTTCCTAAGCGCCACCGTGATGTTTATTTTCCATCCAACCTATTCATAAGGTCACATAGACCTGTTGAAGGAAAAACATAAATATCAACTTGATCCAAAACTTTCATGGCCCTAAGAGGTTTTCAACAGTAGGCGTTCAATCCCCACTGTTTCTTATGGTTAGTCCAATGGAGCATTTGATATGCCTCATTTTTAGGATCGTCTAAAATGATATTTCAAAATGAATGGACACTGTGGATAAAAGACAAATATCATGATGGGCCCCACAGAGCCCTTAACAGTATCGTCTGTCTCTAGCTAGGTCCTGGTTGCACATGGATTGCCTACTAACACACTGCCAGCAATGAGGTTGCTACCAAACAATGCTCTGTGGGCGCCACCATGATATATGTGTTTTATTCACTCTGTCTATCTATTTTTCCATATCATTTTAGGGCATGAGACAAAAATGAGACAGATACATATCTCAAGCGAACCACACCATAAGAAAACAATGGTGATTGAATGCCCACCATTAAAAACTCCTTAGGGTCCAATGTAATTTTATTTGCCATCCAACTTGTTGATTGAGTCACATAGACTGGATGAAGGGAAAACACAAATATTAGCTTCATTTAAAACTTTTGTGGCCACCAAGAAGCTTTTAATGGTGGCCGCTCAATTAACACTATTTTCTTTGGTGTGGTCCACATGTGATTTGGATCTGCCTCATTTTTGGGTTGTCCTAAAATGAGATCGCAAAAGGGGTGGAATACGACACACATATTGTTTGCACAATTTAATCAAACACGAGGCCACACATATGAACAAGGGCGTGTATTCAGTTTACATGTGTGATTAAGAAGTGCGAGCATGCTATGGTCGTACTCAACTCAATGTTTGATTGAACGCCCCCCCCCGAGAGGGACTGATTAAGACTTGAATCTAGGATCCAATTGTCCTCATCAGCAATTGATTGTAACAGTGCTCAGGCGATTTGCGAATGGATATGGATTAGTTATTCCTAATGGATTCTTTTTGCCTTGTGTCTTAAGTACATATTGATAAATAAAACAGAAAGAGAGACTAAAATAATATTGATTTTATTGATTCATAAATAATACTCATTACAATTGATAGAGCATCAAATAAATCAGAGAATAAAAAAATGAAAGATAAATACCTAACTCGTCCATATGAATAGATAATTTAGGCAAATGGTCAGTAAAATGTGACAAGGGTGTTTGATCTTTTAAGTCAAAACTCAGTTGATCGGAATCTGATAACGGAAGGTTACAAACATTTAGTCTACTCCTACGGTACTGTAGCAGTGACACTGTACAATAATGATCTAAGTTATGACTAGCTAAGTTACACTAAGAAAGGTAGATGTTAAGAATATATAGACAAATTGTGTTTGGTATAGGCCTCGAGCTCTTCATCACATTTTCCTTTTATAGCTTTTGGATCCGGCAAAATCGTCATTAGGTTTCCTTATTGGTTCAGGATTGCATCTACTTTTATATGGTCTTCCCACAAGAGATTTTTCATAAAGCTGAAACTTGCAGACACCCCACCCAGGCTAGCAATATGATAAGGCATGGATGACCCTTAGGAGCTAAACTGAAACCTCAACCAAAGTTATTTTCTGAACTTGGTCCAAACCCTAACCAAACCTGAACCATTACATTATCATAAACCCTAATTCAAGCTAGCATCTGAACCAGAGCGTGCCCAAAAGTCTATCCATTTTCTAGCCATTTTGAGCCAAACATCCAAAAAAAGGATTCAGGCCAATCTCATGGCCTAAAATAGGCCCACTATCCCAAACCATAGAAGCAACCACGTCCGAGCGGTAGTCTGACTACCACCGGCGGTAATTCGATTACCTCCTGCTCTCGATAGGTGTCTCCTCTAAGCACACAGCTGCCTCCCCTTCAAAAGTCAACTCTCCTACAGAATTACCCCCAAGTTTTTACCCTATTTACCATCTTACTAAAGCCCAAGAGCCTTTTGAAGTATGTCATGTGGCATTACCCTTCCCTCATGTAAGGCCCGTATCCTAGTCCGTACCGTTCCTTAGACTCCCGCGATTATTCCTGTAGAATTCCGGTGACCTGCGACCTGTAGTTGACATTTGCACGTGACCCTAAGTCATGTCTCGTATATCTGAGTTGACTTGACCCGAGACTTATACCCTAGCGACCGCGCCGTCGCCGTGATTCCAACGCCGCGTCTTGTGCACCGATGCGATACCCAGGCCAGGAGTTGTGAGGCTGCATTTATTTCAAAGAAAACACCACGCGTTGTGAATCCCAAGAGAATCTCTACCATCCATAACATCAATTAATTAAGTACTAGTCAAGTACATAACCCATCCCTCTCTTACACAAGCCTTTCCAAAGTCAACTCTCTCTCTCTCTCTCTCTCTCTCTCCACTAGGGGTGCACATCGAATCAGTAGAACCATGGAACCGGACCGGAACATACCAAATGGTCCAATTTGGTCCGGTTCTAGAGTGCACCGATTCCGGTTCCAGTTTTAAAAATCAAAGAACCGATTACATCGGTTCGGTTCTCGGATTTGGGGTATGTAGAACCGAACCGAATTGTGAACTGATTCGTAGAACCGAATCGTGGATCTGAACCGCGGAACTGAACCTGGAATCGAACTTGGAACTAAAACAGGAACCATTTGATTGCTTCCATATTTGACTCATGATTTATGGTTTACAATGCACCATTTGATTGTTTTCATAAATGTATTTTTGCATACCTTATACAATATTTAAACCATTTATCAAATTGATCACAATACGAATGGACATGGGCTAGATAATAAAATAAAACATGCAATTGGGCTGTATTATAAAAAGCCCAGAACCGTGGAACCGATCCAAAACCGAACCAGTTTTAACGGTCCGGTTCCGGTTCCGAATATCTTAGAACCGTTAGGAACGGTTCGGTTCCAGTTTCACCCCAGAACTGGACCGAACCGACCCGTGTGCACCCCTACTCTCCACCCATCCCTTTCTTACACCACACCATCCCTCTTTCCCATCCATCATTCCATCCCATCCCACTTCTCTACCCATTCCAATCAATCTTAAGGAGAGAAAATCCTAAGGAGAGAAAGAGCCAAGTGTGTGGCCCACTTCCTACCCCCTCATCTCTCATCCTAGCCCTTCAATCTCCATCATCTTCTATCAAAGTTGAAGCCAAGGAACTTAGCATCCCAAGGAGCTAAGAAGAAGATCCAATCGGTGGGTGCTTATAGGTCTAGATCATTGATTTTGATGCATGGGCCAAGTGGGGCCTACCGATTGATGGTATGGATCCCACTTTGGACCCAAGGGGTGGCCAATGGTCTACCATGATTCATTTATGTAAATCCATGATGGGGCCATTCTCCATGGACCCCACCATGTTGTTTATTTGATGATCAACATGTAGAGGTCATCTAGACCTTAAACTTGTGGTGGGGATGGTATCCCCACCTTAATTTTTCTCATTTGAGAGCCCACATTCGGTGGGACCCAATTGATGGATGCGCGTATGATAGAGAGGAGCTCATAGTGGTGGAGCTCCTCTCCACCTCTCGATTCTCTTTCTCTCTCTCTCTCTATCTCTCTCTTTTTCCTTGATTGATGGCCCACCTAGATGCATGGTTTTTATCCACGCTGTCCATTTAGTGGGCCCAACCGCTGTCCACAATGGGCTCACCTGCTGACCACCCTGCTGTCCATTTTGGACAGGCCTGGGCCATGGGAAAATATAAATATCAGCTTGGTCCAATTGGTGGGCCACCCACGTGGACCCCACCTTGATTTACGTAGTATTCACACTGTCCATGTGGTGGGGCCACTACAGGAGTGGGCCCCGGTCTGCTGTGGCCCGACAGCTATTACTGGCAAAGTCCAGCCGGCTAGTAGGCCCTGGATGCAGGAAAACAGAAATATCAGGTTGATCCCAACAGGTGGGCCATACCATGTGGACCCACCTGATGCAGTGTTTCATCCACGTCCAGTCCCTGGACGTGGACCCCACATGATGAAAGTGTTATATCCACCATCGTCCAGCAAGGACGGTGGAACCACCATGGTGTACGTGTTATATTCACACCGTCCGTCCGTGTGACCCACCTGATGTAGTGTTATATTCACACTGTCCGTTCATGTGACCCCCATGATGTATGTATTAAATCCACACCGTCTATCCAACTTCCCAGCTCATTTTAGGCGTTGATACAAAAAATGAAGCCAATCTGAATCTTTAGCAGGCCACATCATAGAAAACAGTGATATTTATTGTTAAAATCTGTTAAGGCCCACTGCGATGTTTCTATACGTCAAAACATATCAAATATTGGGCTCATTAGACCCGTCATGAGCCACAGAATCTGACAAATTAAGTGGATCGTCCTGAGGTGGGCCCCACCTACGAAAATCTTTAGAAAAAAAACAAACACAGAAGCACTAGACGCTGTTGCTGCCAGCGTCCAGAGGATGCTACAACAAGCAGCGTCCTACTACTTGGAATGAGCAGGGACAGTGGGCCCTGCCACAGGCTTCACCATGATGCATGTCGACCATCTACACCGTGCATTTGATGGGTCCCCTTTAAAAATGGGGTGTCCTAAAAAATCAGCCGTACTCAGAGCTTAGGTGGCCCACACCATCTACAATCATGTGAAGACATGCTAAATCATATAAAAGCACTTACGGGGGTCCATCTGAGATTTAGATGCACCTGAAACTTGGTTTGACCCATTAACTAAGTGGGACACACATAATGGATGGGCTGAATTTGTGAACCATGGCTTGGTGGGCCGAACAAATGATTATGAATGCTTTAATGGAGGGTAAACCTCCCAACTGTTGTGCATAGTGTGGCCCACACAAGCCACAGATTGACTTGATTTATTTAAGTCCTAGGTCCACCATGATGTATGTGTGTTACACACACTGTCCACACAAGCCACAGATTGCCTTGATTTTTTTAAGTCCTAGGTCCACCATGATGTATGTGTGTTACACACACTGTCCACCATGATGTATGGGCCTCATTGCCTTGAGAGGCCCACTTGTTGTACATATAAGGCCCATTGTGTTGTGTTAGGCCCATGTGATTCGGCCCATTGCGATGTGTATTAGGCCCATGAGATGTGGCCCATTGTGATGTGTATTAGGCCCATGAGATGCGGCCCATTGAGATGTGTAAGGCCCATGTGATGCGGCCCACTTGATGTATATGAGGTCCATGTGATGCGGCCCACTTGATGTATACAACACCCATGTGATGCGTCCCATTGTGAGATGTGAGGCCCATATGATGAGGCCCATTGTGATGTATTTGAGGCCCATTGTGATGTATTTGAGGCCCATGGGACGTGGCCCATTGTGATGTATTTGAGGCCCATGGGACGTGGCCCATTGTGATGTATTTAAGGCCCATAGGCTATGACCCATTGTGATGTATGTGAGGCCCTTGAGTGAGGCCCGTTAAGATGTATGTAAGGCCTATGAGTGAGACCCAATGTGATGTATATGAGGCCTAATTGTGATATGTGATTCCATCACGATGTATCTAATGATGTTTATGATGCCCATCTATCTTCCTAGTTGGTATTAAAATGGGTCATGTCTTGGGAGCAATGATAGTTAAATGTCCACATTGTAAGGGCGATGGTGGTTAAATGTCCGCATTGTAACCCTCCCTAAGGCCCATTGTTAGGCCCATTCCCATCTAGCTTGAGTGGGCTAACCCGAACGATTGGGCCCACATTATAGAATATGCTTCCACCATGCCTTGTAGAGCCCACCTTGTGCTTATTGGGCCCTTAGGAAGCCCAGATTGCTATGTGATGGAATGGGCAAGGAAGCCCACTTCTTGTTCTTAGGCCCATTCTTGATATGAGTAGGTCATCTAGGCTCATCCTTAATATGATGAGAGTACATCATCACTGTAGATGGAAAGATCGATGGTATCAAGTTTGGTATATCCACGGTTGAGGACTAATCCTCATGTTATGGATTAGATCTGCTCTCCTTCTATGAACCCCACCATATATATATAGGCCAATTATCGATTTCGACTATGTTGGTATACGCATTGAGTTTGTGTTAGCATAACATTGTGATTGTATGAGGCCCATTGTGACTATTTGAGGCCCATTGTGTGATTGTATGAGGCTCATTGTGTGATTGTATGAGGCCCATTGCGATTATATGAGGCCCATTGCGATTATATGAGGCCCATTGTAATTATATAAGGCTCATTGTGATTATATGAGGCCCATTGTGATTGTGTGAAGCCCCTTGCATGCGCAAGGCCCAACTATAATGTGTGAGGCCCACCATGTGTATGTGATTGTGTGCATGCCACTCGTTCATTATTACGAGCCATGGGCTGCCTTATATAGGCCCACCATGATGTATGCGATTATAATTATGCTTAGTATACTTCATGATACATGCTCATGCACATCATTTGCATACTTGTTATGAGGAGTGATTGAGCATAACATGTGTCATTGGGCTGATTGTTTATGGGACTGCCTGAGAGACGGAGTTGCCCCACATGAGCGCGTGGTACATGCAGGTTTGATGCATGACTGATGGTATGACTCATGCGTCTCGTATTTTGTGACATGATCATTTGGCGCCCTAACGACATCAGGGTTGTAGCCTTCACAGGCATATCGTGGATGACTAAATGGGACACCGAAAATGTTTGGTTTGAGCATATGGGCACTTTGGATGTCCGTAGGTGAAAGTCTCTAAACTCCCGTGGCCAGGGGATGCACCGAGTGCTGAATACCAAGAGGCTGCGCTTCCCACTGTGTCGTGATCGGTTGGGAGGGGGTGTGGCCTTACCCACCCGAGGGTAGGGGCAAAGCTAGGCTGAGTTTGACCAGCTCATAAGTGAGTCCACTATCGACGAGCCAAGCCAATATTGGTAGGCGGGTAGTGAGGTCTTTTCCACTCTCTGGGCTGCGCGGCCCGCAGGGGCGACAACCGGCTTGGAGTTTACTAGACCCCGGTGATAATCCCAGAGATGTACGATAATGATATGCGGACTTACTGAGCAGGAGTTGCATACTCAGCATTTGATTAATTCATTCATTCACTATCCACTTGGGCTGGTAGTGCGCAACCAAATCATTATGTGCACCTTTGTAGTAGCCAGAATTTCGGTTGGGGTGTGCGACCAACCTAAGATCAGGAGTTTACCTCGTTGAGTCTGGCTATCCAAATATAGGTATGGGACTAGTTTGGATAGAAGTCCTTTGTGATGGACCCCACAGCCTACGATACTATGTACTATCATCCTGACTTCACACTCTAGCTTGGTCATTTCTTTCGCACTGCATATAACATATTATCCCCATCACATGGCATTTGGTTTACCACGACCCCACATTGCATTACCAATCTGCATTGTATACTCCGATATTGTATGACTCATGGACTTATTAGTATTTCTGCTTACTCTGATATTGTATGACTCGTAGACTTGTTATTATTTCTACTTACTCTGATATTGTATGACTCATGGACTTGCTAGTATTTCCAACATTATATGATTTATGAATTTGTATTGTATACTTGGCACCTGCGTTACGCACACACGTACACCACCCTCTAAGCTTTCTATAAGCTTATGCACCATAGATGCGTGTAGGTAACGCTAGGACGCAGTCGAGCTGAGGCAGGAGCGTGCGTGGAGCTTCTGGAGTTTTTATACCTATCTTGTATTTCTCTTTCATGTATTGTACTCAAGTTTTTTTATTATAGTAGATATGTGGTGATGTTCTTGAGACTTGGTTATGCTTATGGTTATGCTTCTCTTTTTAGAAAATCCTCCTTGTAGGATCCCAAGATCGGAATCTGTCACATGGGTGTCGGGAGCCGAGAATGGGGTATTACAGAGGCTGTTGGCGTTGGATTCGGCGATTGAAAATTTTGTGAGCCTAGTTTCCGAGTTTGGGGCGTGACAAATCACAAGCTGCGATATCAACATTTACCCTCTAAAAACCCTGAAATTACCAAAATATTATCTCAAAAAGGCTATAAATAACCTTCACTCCTCTTCATTTCACACACCAAGAAAAATCTAAGAAGCATATCAATATCAAGAGGAGAGTAAGAGTGAGAGAAGGTAAGTGAGTGAGAGTGAGAGAGAGTGCTTAAGTCATCAAGTCCCATCTTTTAGCCTTCCCTTAGCCTCCTCTAAGCCATCCTCAACTCTTACAATCCCACTTAGGTCAATCATTCCAAACTATGGTGCATCCAAACATCCAAAACATTTCAAGTGCAAGCCAAAGATCATGCAATCATCATTGGCATTCATATTTCATATTGCATCATTACTTTCCTTCTCAAACCCCCCGCTCCTCTAGATTATCATTGAATGTATGCTCCGTGACTTGCTAGAACTCTGGATCCTGTCACATTATAAACTCATGGTAGCCTAGTCCGCTGTTAATAACATTCATCAGTATCATATCTATTCAAAACTCTTCTAGACATTCCCCGGACGTATGTTCTATGGCTTGCCGGAATTCTGGATCTTGCCATATCAGAAATTCGGGTCTGCCTAGTCATATTTCAATATTTTCACCATATCCCTTAAGATTATTTTATTATACGAAGTAGAGACTGTGCATCTGTACAGGCAGAAAGGGTGCCTAACACCTTCCATTTCTGTAACCGAGGTCCCTTACTCAGAATCTCAAACTGTAGATCAGGAGTCTACTTAAGGCAAGAGGGTTCTCGGATTCTCTGGCCTTGCATATTCAGGTACTAGCCAACTGTGGGATTTTGAATCAAGTGGCTAGTGACGACTTCAACACTATCACATCACAATCCAAATCAGCCTGATCGCCCCCTGTCATTCACCAAATCACCGAAACCAACGTGGGCGTTGACTTCCCAGTGTTCACGAAACCGCTTTCAAATCTCTTACCAGTGTAGTCACTACAATTTCCATATATCAAAAATCATTTTCAAGGCCTTGTTGTATCTAATCGTGGCTTGATTAGAGATATGTTCAAATATCCTCCATCCCGACCACGAATATTCGTGGAACTGGTGGAACCAGTCCTACCAAATCTTAATCAGGCCCCTATCTGCTAGTTTCAATCTGCTCATATATTGGTTCGATTTTCGAATATTCAGAATTTTCATAATCGCAGCGAGAGATCTGAACATCTCTAAAAACATCTCTCATTTTAGAAGGACGGTGAGAGAATCCTACCAAGCATATGCAAACCTGTGATAGGATCCCACCAAATCTTGATCAGGTCCCAATCTGCTCATATATTAGTTCGATTTTTGAATATTCAGAATTTTTGTAATCGCAGCGAGAGCTCCAAACATCTCTAAAAACATCTCTCATTTTAGAAGGATGGTGAGAGACAATCTTACTAAGCATATGCAAACCTGTGATAGGATCTTTGCCTTGATGGATCTTTTATAAATGTGATAGTACATTTCGTTGATCATTTGACACACAAATTAGGGCTAAGTATCATTTACCGCTACATTGCTATAAAGACATGCGTACGGTTATATGCAACCACATTCTTTTATGGGTATGCATATTGTTATATACTAGGACATTTACGATGGGGGTGTATCGAGAAAAGAAAAGAAGTAAAATATATCTTCAAACGCTACTACCATTTTGTCATCATTAAGCTTGTAGATTAGATACATAGCAACATTTTTATGTGGAGCCCGCAGAGCACCCCAGGTACTGGTTACTGCCATCTAAGTAGGCAATCGCGTCCCAGTCCTTGGCCACGGAAACTCGCCTTTATTTTGAAAAACTGGAATTTTTTATTTTTATTTTCAAAAATACATAAGTAGTTTCAAAATATCTCGATAAAGACCACAAAATTGAAAAATCTCGTGAGAAATTTTAAAACCCAAAACGTGTAAGAATTATCTTCCTGGAGTCTGATGAAAACGTGTGATAATATGTGTCGGGGCTCCATTCGGTACTACCAGTTTCAAAATAAGTGGATTGCGTCTTTCCCAGCCTCTACCCAAATGGGTCCAGACAGGGGCCTTATTGGGCCCACTTCATCCACACTGTTCATCCATTTTTTCTGATCATTTTAAGAGATGAGCGGAAAAAATAAGGAAAGTCCAAGGCTCAAGTCAACCACACCACATATATTGACGCCTACCTTTAAAAGCTTTCAAAGGCCCACCGTGATGTTTATTTTGGACCAAACCTATTCATAAGGTGACATAGACCTGGATAAATGGAAAACACAAATTTCAACTACATCCAAAACTTCTATGACCCCCAGGAGGTTTTTAACGGTGGTTTTCAATCCCCAGCGTGTGGTCCACCTAAGTGTTGAATTTTTCTCATTTTTGTGCTCATGCTCTGAAATGACTTGAAAATATTTATATATGGCATGGATAAAACCAATACACGACGGTGGGCTCCACATAGCCCCTGCCTGTACCGATTCTGTCCAGACGCAGTGTGGGATTGAACGTCTACCATTAAAACCCTTTTTAAGGGGCACAGAAGTTTTGGATCGATATGATATTTTTTTCCTCTTCATCCAGGTCTTTGTGACCTTACGAACAGATTGGATGGAAAATAAACGTTATGTGGGCCTACAAATGTTTTAACGGTGAAAATCATTCTCCCCGCTGCTATTTGTGGTGTGGTCCATTTGAGCTTTGGATATCATTCAATTTGTTAGATAATGGTGTAAAATGATCTCGAAAAATGGATGAACGGTGTAGATATAATAAGTACATTATTTTGAGGCCCATGTAACTTTGATCTCATTTAAACTGTTCGTACAACTCGGAGCTCGGGAACCGTCAGCGCTAGTCTTTCGCATTCATCATAGCCTAAATCCAGCCGTTGAAAATAGTCTCAATCTTTACATCAAGCTATTTATCCGTCGATTTCCAAGATGGATCATCTGGCTTCACATCCAAACCCCAGATCACGCCTAAACATTTCTTAGAATCCCAAGGGTTGTTGTCAATCCAATCATTGGATTGTCGAATGCTCAGTAAACCGTGATTACAAAATTAGAGGTCCACGTGGTGTAACACTCTTTAATCCAAGGTGATCCTAATGATAGGGTATGCAGCTGAATAACGCGCAGTGAGTAGTCTCACATCCTACATATAGATATAATAAATAAATAAATAAAGATAGATAAATAAATAAATAACAATGTATATGTAATAATAATGATAAAAATCATAATAATTAAATATTTAATAATAAAAGGTCATGAGATGGATAGTCCTAACTTACAGAGTGGGACCCATGACATGAATAATAATAAAGAAATGCATGCATGTGTGATGGAGAAAATAAGAATAATAATAACTATAATGATAGAAATAAGTGAAACAACTAATGGTAACGGTATATAGTTTATGATAACGTAATAATAATCAAATTAACATTTATATTAGTATTGCTTAGTAAACCATTTAGAAAGACATATAAATAGCCATTAGAAACCCACTTGAATAGTCCATAGGACCATTCTGACCATTAGTGCTCAAGAACAGCGCGATTTGGCCATCGGATCAATGGAACTCCACGGTTGAGAGCTAAAAACATAGGAGAACAACCCGCCTAAATCTCGGATTTGCCACACCTTCGACTAGACATCCTAATGAGACCCACAAAACCACATGAACGGTGTGGATCTATCGAAATAACCCTATGGGCCCCACTTTGACTTGAGCGTGCGCATGGTGCACATGTACTAGCACTGCATCGAAACACCAACACAGGTCAAGCCTTGTTTAACCCGCGTTTTGCCGCAACGACCTCTCCTTTCCGTTTTTTCACAAAGAACGGACCCCGTCAATGAAAACCGATTAGGTGGGCCGCACTAGAGATCAGGATGTTAATCAGAACCGTCCATCGTGATGGGTTGGTCGTCCCGCCCAAAACCCAATGTCTTCGCAAGTTAGAAACCCACGAGCGTGTACACAACACCAATTACAAGTTGTGCCTACAAGCACAAAATGTTTCCAAAAATGAAAACTTCTCTGTACGCCAGGTCGGCAATCCGCGCGCCCTCCTTCCCTTACATCCTAGCCGTCCATGGAGAGCGAATCCTGGCCTTTGAAAATAGCAAACGCTATTGCCAGCTATACCACAGTGCGACAGATATTTTCATAAGAAGTGAGAGAGAGTGGAAGTTGGAGATTTAATCCAGGCCATTTATCCTCCATCCGACGGTCCTGGGACATTAGGGTTGGTGACAAAAGGGCTAGGGATAGAGCATCGATAGCAAAACTCCCTCCCATTCTTGCCGCAGCCATGGAAAACTGGCTGTTCCTTTTCGAGCTCGAACCCATCACCCAAACGCACCTGGAGCTTCATTTTCCGGTTTTCACAAGCATCATATGGAAGGACTAGACCCTCCAATAGCCTCATTTCGAAGAACGGTGGGCCGCATTTCGATCCACCTTTGGAGGTCGACCTTCTTCCTCGCTGTTCATCGCACTAAGGTTGCTCGAGTTGAGTTCGTTCAGACCCTCTTAAGCCTCCTAAACAAGAAAGAGGGATGGAGAAGATAGCAGAAGAAAAGAAAGAAAGAAAGAAGAAGGAAGAAGAGGGGATGAGAATGGGACCGAGTCACTACCGCGCTGCACCACGACTCGCTGTCGTGTTCAGCAGTTCGAGTCGGCTCGATCCTGGGTGTTCGGATTCTATTGCAAGGCCTTCAGCAGTAAGAAAGAAAATGGAAGAAGGAGAAAAAGAGAAAAAAGGGGTGCACGGTTGCACCAGCCCAAGTTGGGCCTGCCCGACCCACTAACGAGTTCAACTCGCTGGACCGAGTTGGGTCCAAACTAGGTTGGGTTTGTTCAAGTCCAGACCATTCTTCTGGTTAAGGTAGTGAGGAGAAGAAAGAGAAGAGAGATGGGAGAAGGAGAAACAAGCAAGAGAGAGAGAGAGAGAGGAAGGGCTGAAGCATCGTTACACTAGCGTGAACCGAGTCAACTTGACTCGCTGTCGAGTTCAGTTCAGGCAAGGGTGAGTTTGATTGTCCAGTGATACTGCTGGCCTTAGCAGATGAAAGAAAGAAGAGTAAGAATGAGAGAAAGAGAAGGAAGTGAAAAAAAGAGAGGAAAGATGAGAAACTTGAAGAAAGGCCGAGTCGACTCGGCTGGAACCGAGTCAACTTGGTTGGGATCGAGTTCAGCTGGGCCGGATAATGCTTGGGCCTAGTCTAGGCCTTGCTGAGGTCAGGTTGGGTCGACTCAACTAAGTCGAGTCACGGAGTGGGTCTAAGGCTTGAATGGAGGATGAGTTGAACTATCGAGTCAATCATGTGAGTAAACTTCCTCTCCCTAAGTAAGCTCCATGATTTATCATCTTCATTAGCATTACTACAATTAATGCAATATGATTAACCACTAGTAGGATAACTTTGCTAGTAGTAATTATTACAGAAGCTTGATATTAACAATTATCATTATTAATGCCATTATTATTTTGTCATTGACTATAATGTTAGTATTGTTAGTATATATAAGTGGACAATTACTAATTATTTTACTTCATTCTAATATTATTACAATTAATTATATAAGTTAGATTTCAAACCCTAAACCTAAATAGAGTGTTAGGTCTGGATCTAGTTATGGAAGCTCGAAATTCATGGTAGACCATAATACTTACTATCATGACTAGAGTCATTGTGGATAGTCAGGGCTATTAGCATTAGAAACTATTTATCCTTGTCCTTTTGGGATTAGTATAATACTCGTTAACATAATTATTAAGTATTAATCCTTATTATAGTATCATTAGTAAATATTCTATTATTATTACTTGAATTAATTGAGAGATTATCAGTAATCATAAGAATATTAGGTAATGTCGGTACATTTGAAAATGAACTCACAAATTATCATTATTAATATTGCTGAATTAATACTCCTATTATGAATAATAATAATAATAATAATAATAATAATAATAATAATAATAACGATAACAATTATAATGATAATTTAGGGTTCAAATCCTAAAAATCTAAGGCTATAGCTGAACCCTAAGATGAAAACTCTAAATTCTACACTAAAACCCTAAAAGATAACCTTAAGCTATGATCTTAAACCCTAGGTAGTATGTAGAACTTGGATCTAATATATAGTGGGCCCATGGCTTCACACAAAGGCCTAATATACATCGTAAAGAGCCATAATACATTGCATGGGCCTTATCACCTGGCCATAAATACACCATAATGGGCTACGACCCATGGAACTCAATATATAACAATGGGTCGCACTAATGAGCCTCACACACATCAAGTGGGTTACGTCAATGGGCCGCATTAATGGGCCTCATACACATCAAGTGGGTTGCGTCAATGAGCCGCACTAATGGGCCTCCTACACATCCAGTGGGTCGCATCAATGGGCTGCACTAATGGGTCTTATACACATCAAGTGGGCCTCGATAACTAGGCTGGAAACATATCATAATGGGCCACAACATATGGGCTGGGAATACGTCACAATGGGCCTCGATATACGGGCTGGAAATACATCACAATGGGCCTCGACCCATAGGCCAAAAATATATCTTAGTGGGCCTTACCAAATGGGCCATAAACACAACTTAATGGGCCTTAACCATGGGCCTTTAACATATCATAACGGGCCTTGCATAAATAGGCCGCACTAATGGGGCTCATACACATCAAGTGGGTTACATCAATGGGCCGCACAAATGCACAATAGGTAAGCCCTTCACATGCAGTAGATGGGCCCCACTAGATGGTTAGTGTGGATATAGAATGCATACATCTAGTGGGTCACACATCCCACAGGCGTTGTGAATAAAACATACATCGAGGCTAGCCCTATATGACCTGGACGGTTAGGATGGAACATATGAGGTGGGCTCTGCTCATGGGTTCCAAATACATTACAATGGGCATCAACTCACAGGCCCCAATACATCACAATTGGTCTCAACCCATGGGCCCTAATACACTACAATGGGCTCTAAATACACTACAATGGGCTTTACCAAATGGGCCAGAAATATATCACAATGGGCCTCAACCCATGGGCCCTAATACATCACAATGTGCCTCATCACACGGGCCTCAAATACATAACAGTTGGGCCCTGCACCTGGGCCTTAAAACATGTAACAGGTGGGCCCTGCTCATGGGTCAAAGATACACATGATGAGTCTCATGTATATCAAAGTGAGCCTCTCGATTGGGCCACAAAATACATTAAATGGGCCTCATGGATGGACTACAAAAAAAATACATCAAGGTGAACAATCTGCCCAACTGTTCAAATAGTGGACGGTGTCAATATACATCAATGTGAGGCCTGCTACCAACCAAGGAGCAACTAGATGGCTGCTGCACAAGCAGCTAGCTGCACTTAGGAAGGCAAAGGTGGGTACCACGTAGGGCCCACCACCATGCATATATTATATAGTATATAATATATAATATATAATATATAATATAATATATTATTTAGTAGTGGGACCCACAGCACTTGCTGTTGTCATATGACAGTGGGTCCCACCATCAAACAGATGGACGGCATGGGGGGACACATACATCATTGGGGTCCCACTATCCAGTGATGTGGACGGTGCAAACAGAACACATGCACCATGGTGGGTTCCACCGTCCCACGCTGTGGACATTGAGATAAAACACATACATGATAGTGGGCTCCACCGTCCACCTGGACGGTGCGAATGAAATACATACATCATTGTGGGTCCCATGTGGGGCCCACCATAATGTTTCTATGCCATCCAACCCGTTCACAAGGTCACGCATACTCGGATGAAGAGTAAAAACAAATTTCATATTGATTCTGAAACTTCTGTGGTGACCCAAAGGGTTCCAAGGGTGGACGTTCAATCAACACTGTTTTCTATGATGCGGGCCACTTGAGCGTCAGAAAGGCCTGAGCTTTGGAGGGGGCCCACTGCAAGAAGGGGCCCACCACATGAATAGCGTGGATGAAGAATACACATCATGGTGGGGCCCACGGCTGGGACTGTGGGTCCTTAATCGTCCACCCGCCAGCCAGGACGCCTGCGCGTCCTCTCTCTGTCAGCAGCAGCAGCAAAGCTGCTGTGTTTTATTATTATTATTATTATTATTATTTAAAATCTAGAGTTCCCGGGGTTTTTCCTACGCGGAGCCCGCTTCAAGTGAATCCAACCCAGCCATTGCGTCCCTGGCTCAAGACAAGTCAAACAAACCCAATATTGAGTATTTTTTGGTGCATAGAAATATCAAGGAAGATTTCAATGGTGAAAACCACCATTTACTATGCTATGGCCCGCCAGAACCTCAGATTGACTTCATTTTTAGGCTCAACACCTAAAATGAGGTAGGAAAGGGGATGGACGGCTTGGATTAAAAACATACATCAAGATGGGGCATGTAGGAGTGGCTCAGCCCAAAGCTTTTAACCAAGCTGATATTTTTGTTTTGTTCTAGTAATGTCCAGACATTGGTGGACGGTCTGGACAACGGACGGCTGGCCCATCTGGCTTCGTTGGGGTCCACCAAAGGCTTGCACTCCCCCATCATCTGGACCCTTCAAATGAAAGAGTAGCAAGGTGGGTTGATCCCACTGGATGGACGGTAAGTGTATTACATGCATCATCAGGTGGGCTACTCATCATAAAAGAAAGGGAAAGAGAGAAAGAGAAGCACCCACCTATGATCTTCTCCTCCTTCTTCTGCCAAAGCATTCTAGAGCTCCAAAGGGACAATTCCAACGGTTGAGATGAAACTTGGATGGTGGAGATGGGAGATAGAAAGTGGCCACACAAAGCTCCTCCCATGGAGAGCCATGAACGTGGGTTGCTTGGGAGGACATGAGAGAGAGAGATATGAGAGAGAAAGAGGTTGTAAGAGAGAGAGAGAGAGAGAGAGAGAGAGAGAGAGAGAGAGAGAGAGAGAGAGAGATGGGTGAGTGATGGGTGAGTGATGGACGAGTTGACTTTGGGGTTACTTGGGGATGGGGTTGTACTTGACATGTTAGGTAATGAGTACTTGATTGATGAGATTGATGGGATTTGATGTGATGTTCTCTCAGGTTTTGCAACACGGAGTATTTTTCCTTGAACTGAAGGAGGGCCCACATCTCCTGGCCTGGGTATCGCCTCAGCGAGCGATACGTAGCATTGGAATCACGGCGACAGCGTGGTCGCACAGGTACAAGTCTCGGGTCAAGACGACTCTGAAATACGGGATATGACTCAGGGTTGCATGTAAAACCCTGATAACAGAACGCGGGTCACCGAAATTCGACCGAGAGGACTGCGAAAGCTTACGGAACGGTATGAGCTATGATACGGGTCTTACAATATCTTTCATTTCATTGCTAGACAGAATGGGTGATCGTTCGATACTATCGAGTGATGTTTGATGGATCGAAGACTCCCTCGATTACAGTTTGATGCACTTGACCAGGACTTGTGATTTTTCAAGTTTTGTTTCTTTCTTCCCTTTATACTCTTAGTGTTATATATAACAACTCTACCAAAGGATGTTTTAATTCATTTTAAGGGTAAGTTGGGATTATGTGGGGTCGTATACCTGTTAGGGTTTGTTATAAGATGATGAGGCTATGACTGACAGGTTTGATCTTGAACATGGCCTTCATCTTTTATTGAGGTGAGGTCTTGATGTCTTCTTATAAGAGTTCTCTTGAACTGACGACTCAACACTCACGTATATTGACAAACAAGGGCACTTTCAACATACATAAGACTTCATATAGCACTCGCATACTCTAGTTGTATAACTGCTCTTCCGTTATTCTCTTTCAACTTAATACTTGGATCAAATGGGATTTTTGCTTCTTTTATATTTAGATGGTTAAACTTATTTAGTATCTTCTCAATGTAATGAGATTGACACAAAGCATAAACCCCACTATATTTTTTAACTTTGATACCTAGGATGGTATCCACATGTCCAAGATCCTTCATTTTAAATACGAAAGATAAAAACCTCTTTGTTTCAGGTATATCTTCTATTTTATTACTAATTATTAACATGTCATCAACATATAAACAAATAATAATTATACAGCTACCATTATTTTTAGAATAAATCATTTATTAGCTACATTATGCATGAAACCATGAGATAGTATTTTTAAATCAAACCTCTCATGTCACTGTTTTGGTGCTTGTTTTAATCCGTACAAAGATTTAATTAATATACAAACTTTATTCTCATTTCATGGTAGAACGAAACCTTCAGGTTGTTCCATATATACCTCCTTATTGAGGTCACCATTCAGGAATGCAGTCTTTACATCCATTTGGTGGATGTGAAGATGATGTATGGAAAGTAGCGGGAATAAAATTCTAATGGATGTTATCCTAGCTACGGGAGAATATGTGTCAAAATAATCTATCCATTCTTTTTATCTGAAACCATTAACTAGTAGTCTAGCTTTAAGGGTTTGAATAATCTCATTAGTGTAATATTTCTTCCTAAATACCCACTTATAACCTATGGGTCTAAAACCTAGAGGTAAGTTAACTAGTTCTCATGTTTTTTTTTGACACTATAGATTTCATTTCATCATTAATAGCTTCTTTCCATAAAGTTAAGTCTCTAGAAGACATTGCCTCATTATATGTTTTAAGTTCATCTTCTATAGTCATTACTATAGAGATTTTTCTTATAACATTTTCTCTATCTACTTCTACAAGACGGAAAAAGATACGTTGAGAGTCTATATGATCATATCTGGACTCTTCTCTACTTTTACCCTTTGACTCCTACGAGTTTCGCTTGGAGCTTCCACTACTTGTGGAGTTATACTCACCGGTTCTTTATTAGGAGTTTGAATTTCATTATCCCTTAACTCTAAGGATAGTGAGTTCTCAAAAAACTCAACATCTCTTGATTCTATAATGGTGTTAGCTCTAATGTATAAGTTTATAAGCTTTACTATTTTTTGCATACCCTACGAAGGCACACTTAATAGCTCTGGGTCCTAACTTGGTTCTTATTGGATCAAGAGTTCTGCAATATATAAGACACCCCCACACTCAATGTTCGAAAATCGATACTATCGGCCGATATTATCGGTATCGCACTAGTGCGAGACGACACTCAACCAATAACACGTGGAAGATACAAAAAATTGAAAACTCCAGAAGTCGTGCGATATTATCGTCGATATCGTGCGATAAATCGTCGACATCATGCGATACGTCGTCGAAATCGCCGATATCGCCAACACAACCCACCCCGATTTAGATATCGCGGTATTTCCGCCTCCATTATTGTCGGAAATCGACAAACAGAGTCACGGACACTCACTTGCAAGCGTTTGCGGGGACTCACGAGTCCCATCAGAGCCAACAATCCACACCGATAAAAACCGGATGTCGTGGGTTGCCGAAAAAAAATTGAATTAGAAAAGAGAGAGAAAGAGAGAGAGAGAGAGAGAGAGAGAGAGAGAGAGAGAGAGAGAGAGAGAGAGAGAGAGAGAGAGAGAGTACCAGAGTCGTAGACTCGGAAAGATCTGAGGTGGGTTACATTTGACAGTGCACCACTGTAACCCTTTTTCTTCGAATTTTTCTCGCTTTTTCTTCATTTTTTCTCTTTTTTCGCCGATTGGAGCGTCTTGCGGATTTCTGAGATGCGACGAGAAATCGTGCGATTTCTCGATTTCTGAGATTCGATGAGAAATCGGCCTCGGAGAGGGAGAACGCACGTATCGATCCGTGAAAATTGGGAAGATGCGCCTGGAGGGGTGAAATGGGGATGGAAACGGACGTGCGAACCGGGCCGCACGCACTTACATACGAACTTTTTTTTGAGAACTCATCGTATTCGATGAGTCTCGAAAATCTGAACGGTCCACATGAAGCGTAACCTCTTGAAACCCCTGATACGAATTTTTGCTTTGATCCAAAACTTTGGGCCATGAAAAATGTAAACATTTTATTCCCTTGATTTAAATTTCTCTTTCTATGGCCCACTGAATCTTAGATCAGGTGAAAATACCCCCTTTAAGGTTCCATGGGATTCCACATCTTATGGACCGTTCGGATTCGACATCCATGGCACGCGTGAAAAGGTGCGCACGCGCGCACGTGAGCACGAAAAACAACAATGATTGGATATAAATCTCGGGTGGACCATCATTTTCGTGGTGGGGTCCACTCGAGCTCTGAATCGACTCCTTTTTGGCTCACGCCCTAAAATGATCTGTTAAAATGGATGGACGGTGTGGATAGAAAAAATACATCATGGTGGGACCCACGTAACTTGGTGACGTGATTTCACTTTAAGAATCCGCCGGCAAATGGATGATGGTACGCCATGAGCGGATTGCGGGGCGTGGTCGGTGCTCTGTGGGCCCCACCATGATGTATGTGTTTCATCCATTCCGTTCATCCATTTTTTAAGATCATTTTAGACTTGATCTCAAAAATGAGAGGGATATAAATCTCGTGTGGACCACACCACATGAAAACAATAGTGATTGGATATACCATTAAAATCCTCCTATGGCCCACTATACTTGTATATTTGACATCCAATCTGTTGATTAGGCCATACAGCCCCCGATGAAGAGAAAAAACAAATATCGCTTCATCCAAAACTTTTATGGCCCCCAAAATGTTTTTAATGGTCTACCCTCATTTAACACTGTTTCTCACGTAATGTGGTCCACTTCAGATTTGGATATACCTCATTTTTGGTATCGCATAGTTAAATTATCTGTAAAAATAGATGGATGGCATGGATGAAACACATACATCATGGTGTGGCCCACATAGACCGACCACCTATTATTGGTGGGTGTCAGCGGGAGTAGCCAGTCCGTGACGGACGCGGATTTCCTGTGAAAGCCTTTCGCAGGAAGTTCCTGCGGTGGAAACTTATGTGGGGCCTACCGTGATGTTTGAGAGAAATCCACACCGTACATCCATTTTTGAGCTAATTTTAGTACTTAAGACCAAAAATTAGCAGGATCCAAAATTAAGTGGGCCGCACTAAAGAAAAATGTGTGTAGGAAAAGTCCTGCCATTGAAACGTTCCTGGCGTCAATGATGATGTTTATATGCCATCTATACCGTTTATAACGTCATTAATGTTGGGATGAAATGAAAACACAAATATTATCCTGATTCAAGGCTTCTGTGGCCACACGAATATTTCAATTGTTGACGTTCAATACTCACCTTTTTGGCCCAGCTGAGTATTAGATCCGGATCATTTTTGGACCTACATACTAAAATGATCTCACAAAACGAATGAATGGAGTGGATTTCTCGAAACATCAACTCAGGCCCCACCTAAGTTCCCAAATAGCGAGAACTTCCTGCGAAAAAGGCTTTCGAGGGAATCCCCGTCCGTCCGTTCCAACGTGAAAGAGACACTAGGAAGGTTTCAACGGTGGAAATCATTATTCCACACTTGTTTCCTATGTAACGGTCCACTTGAGCTTTGTATTTACTTCAATTTTGGGATCAACCCCTAAAATTATCTCAAAAATGGATGGACGGTGTGGATAAACCACGTAAATTCATAGTGGGCCCAATCGAGTTTACTCAGTATGGTCCACCATAATTTATGTATTTTACTCTGATTGTCTTGAGTAAACTCTGTATGGTCCACCATAATTTATGTATTTTATCTGCTCCATCCATCTATTTTAATAGAAAATTATAGGGCTTTAACCCAAAAATGAAACATATACAATGTTCAAATGGACCACACCATAGGAAACAGTTGAATTGAATGTCTACCGTTGAAAATTTCTTGGGGCCACATAAATTTTGGATCAAGTATAGTTTTATTTATTCCCTTCATCCAAGTCTGTACGATCTTATGAATAGGTTGGATGACAGATAAACATCATTGTTGGGCCTAGTAAGGTTTCAACGGTGGATATCATTATCCCTGTTGTTTCATGTGGAATGGTCCACTTGATCTTTAGATATGATTCAATTTTTGGCTCAACCCCTTAAATTAGATGGAAAAACGAATGGACGGTGTGGATAGATCACATACGTTCAAGGTGGGCCCAACCCACAGAACTGCCCGTTGGGGGCTAGAGACGAGAGGCGGTGGGTAGGACGCACGATCACCACGTCCGTGCAAAGACGGCACTGATGCTCCTTGAGCTCCAGTTGCACCTGACGGTTCAAAGGAGATCAAAGTTATGTGGGCCCAAAGTGATGTATTTATTATATCTACACCGTTCATATATTTTTAGAGATCATATTAGAGCATTATCCAACAAATGAATCATATCCAAATATCAGTTGGACCACACCACAGATGGCAGCAAAAAATATAATTTTCATCGTTAAACAATTTAATTGGCCTTCGTGTAAGATCAGTTGAACCCAGCTCAACTGATGAAGCTTTTTGTTACATGGACTCCTTGCAAGTTCTCTAAGTTCTGTAGGAAATTGACTGTATGTGATATAAACTGGAAATGGAAAGACTCTAGCTAAATTATTTATTGGTGGGTCCAATATTAGAAGGAACGTGAGCCTTGAATTGTGGAGCTGAGATTATAATAACCCTAGTTACCATTGGATCAGTCAGATTTTGAATTGCAAATTGGTTTTGGTTGAGTAAATGGAGCAAAACAATTAATGATAAAACATCACTTAGAAAAATGTACCTGAGTAATCTCGACTTAGTGGAGGATAATTTTCTAACCCTTCTCCATATGAAAAGACATTTTAAATAAAGTCATGGTGGCCCACACATGAACTTATGGTTGACATTCCATTCACACTATTCCATATGATATGGTGCATTTGAGTGGTAAATCTAACTGATTTTTTACCTCAAGACCTGATAGTGAATATAGAATATGATGAATGGAGTGAGTTTTACACTTAAAATATGGTGGCCCACATTGACTTAAGTGTTGTAGAGAACTCTACCTCTATCACATCTTGCTCTCTCTCTCTCTCTCTCTCTCTCTCTTTTCCATCTCCTCCTTGTTCAATGTTTTTCACAATAATAGGGGTTTCATGGTAGACATTCAATTTACATCGTTTGCCTTTGTGTGGTCCACATGATTTTTTAGTAAGCTTCATTTTTTGGATAAAGACTTATATAACATTATTTTACAGAGAAAATATGTCAGGAGGAAGAGGAGGTAGGCAACTGATATAGGGTGGAGGCACGGCCCCATTCCCCGATAATCGATTCGCGAGTATTTGTAATTTATGTGGCCATGTATCGAGGAGTGGTGGGGTAACCCGCTTAAAGGAGCATTTAGCGGGAGGGTATCACAATGTTGTGGATTGCCCAAAGTGCCCACAAGATGTGCGAGAACGGATGAGGACCATATTGAAAAAAATGTGAAGACAAAAGATGAACGACATGCACGGGAGAGGAGATTAGGGAGGAGTTGGGCGGCCACCATATGCGGTGAGGATGATGTAGTGGATCTCGATAATGATGATAACGATCCCAAATACGATGCATAATTCAAGAGTCCATACGGGATCGGTGGGAGAGGGATCAACATAGAAGGTGGGACACAAGTAGGCCTCGATTTGAGGGTCTATCCATGAGCGTGGTGGGGGAGTGGAGCGGGGGGTGGGGTGGATCGGGGGAGGGTAGTAGGCGAGGAGAAATATGGGGCATGGGCAGGAGTAGCAGCATGCGGGTGCCGGATCTACCTTCGGATCCGAGGATGAACAAAGAGGCGGGAGGGACACAAAAGAAAATAAGGGAGATGTTTAGTGGAGGGGATGTGAGGAAAAAAGTTGAAAAATTTATAGCAAAATTTTTTATATACGGTCAAATTCCCGCAAATGCCGCAGCAAGCCCGCACTTCAAAAATATGATAAGTGAAGTGCAGCGTGGGGGTGAGGGTGTGCAGCCGCCTACACCCGCACAAATCATGGGAAAATACTTGGATGATGAACATGTAGAAATGAAGACATATGTTGATTCATATTGGCAGTCATGGGAGATGTACGGCTGCACTGTCATGTGTGACGGTTGGACCGGACCGACGAAAATGTCGATTATAAATTTTATGGTCTATTCTAGGGGACGGGCGGTGTTCCTAAAGAGTATAGATGCGAGTAGTAAGATCAAAGATCATAACTACATTTACAAACTAATGCACAACATCATGCAAGATGTTGGGAGGAAAAATATTGTGCAGTTTGTTACGGATAATGGGAGTGCATTTGTTAAGGCAGGGAAGGATATTCAGAGCAAGTATCATATGTATTGGATCCCTTGCACACCCATTGCATCGATCTCATCTCATGGAGGGGATCGAGATAGGCCGTTTGTGAAGACTCAGTATTATGCGATGCACGGCTCATCACAACTTTGTATCTGACCATGGTCAAGTTATTAGTCGCAATGCGCGAGAGGTGTGGTGGGGATATAGTGCGCCCGGAGCGACGCGATTCGCCATAAATTATATCGCCTTAAGTAGCCTTCTCAAACACAAACAAGGGTTACGAGAGCTTTTCGCCTCTCATGATTACGTAGAATGGAAAAGGAGGTTGACGAAAGTAACCTATAGAATTGAGGAGTCAGTCTTTGGGAAAGACATTTTGGGATAAAGTGCGTGGTGTTGTGGGTATTCTAGAGCCCATTTATGTGGTGTTGAGGATGGTGGACAATGAGACAAATCCGTCGATGGGGTCGTTGTATCCGTCTATACAACTAATGAAAGAGGCCATCATGGTTAAAGCTCCCAATGCATATAAGTGGGTGCATGCAATAATAGACGACCGTTGGGAAAGGACGCTTTCTCACCCACTACATCAGGCTGGTAAGTACCTAAATGGATTTTTTTTTTTCCATATGCAATAATAAGCGAGGGTTGTACTGATGTGTATATGTTGGTTTTCAGCGTATTTCCTAAATCCCAAATACCACTACAGCCGGAACCTCTTCGAAGATAATTCATTAAAGAGGGCTGTGCATGAGGTGTACGATCACTTATTCCCCGACTGTCCGGGGAAAGACACCTTTGGTAGTGAGGTAAAATGTTCCGCACTTACATTCTCTTTATCTTCATCTCAATTATTAAATACTTATTCTAGTTGCTATACGTCATCAACAGATTGTTAAATTCCGTGACGCAGTTGGGATGTTTGGGTGTCACCCTGCGGTGAAGTCAAGGAACGCCATGATGCCATGTGAGTCACTGTAGTAAACTTAACATTTATATTATTTTGAAAAATCTAGGATAATGAAAGAATCTTATAATATGCAGGTGAATGGTGGTCCATGTATGGACCGATCGCGAGGTTTTACAACGACCGGTCAGTCCGTGTGTTAGCTTACAGACGGTGTCCTCGTCACCCTGTGAAAGGAATTGGAGTACATTCTCCCTCATACATACAAATAAACGTAATAGAATAGGATATGAGAGGCTTCAGAAGCTAGTGTATTGTCACTACAATATGAAGTTACGAGAGAGGTTGCTCCGCTCGGAAGGAAGAAGAAAAGCACAGGAAGACCCACTAGACCTGATGACGGTCGGACAACATGCATATGCTGAGGATGCGGAGGATGACATAGTTTACCAGTGGGTTAGGTCGGATGACTTAGATACCTCGGATGGGCGACCAGAGCCACATATTGCAGCAGAAGCAGAGACACAAGGGATTGATGTTGACAAACATGTGGAGCAACAGAGGTCTCCTAATGATGCATTCGACCCATTAATGAGGAGTCCAGAGGGCAGCCCGCGGCAGTCACTATCACGAGGGACACGTGGTGGGGAAACATTGTCTGACACCGAGACTCAGTCAGAGAGTGATGCGGAAAATGAGTCCGATGATGATGATGGCGGCGATAAGGGTGACGATGACTCTGATGACAGTAAGGATGATGATGATGATGATGATGATGGTGGTGGTGGTGACGCGGGTGGGAGTCAGGATAAGAGGCCTCTTAACTCTTTTACCGGGGAGGAGAATTTTGATCATTCCACGCAGGACACTGACCATGGTTCTCGTCCAGGAGAACCACGACCTCGTCTTGTTTACAATAAGACATACATGCGTCAAAAGCTACTGCAGAAAAAAAAGACTCATAAACTTTCAGATTTTGAGGAGGAGTTACTGGCAAAATGCATGAGGGACACAAGCGTTCGTGGCAGACGAGGTGACTCTAGATTTGGATCACGGACGAGGGAGGGGAGCTCGAGCTACAGGCCACAACATGAATCTGGATCACAAACACTGGAGAGTAGCTCGAGTTCTGTGCCACAGCATGGGTATGGATATGGACCTAGTGGATATGCGACGAGTGACTCCAACAGTTACGGCACATCATTTTTCAACCCCGGTCAAGAGTTCACTTCTGCATATGGGCAAGGATATGAGCAGCAGTATGGATATGGTCAACAATATGGATACCAAGGAGCTTCATATCTGCCCTTCCCAGATCCATATCAGTTACAGACTGTGACGATTACGCAGTACCCACGAATGGGCGTATTGATTCAGTTCGGAGAAGATGAGTACCAGCGTTATGTCAGGGAGTATCTTAACTGCTACCACTCTTCTATGACCTGGGTACAATATTGTGGATTAGTGGAGCAGCAGTACTATGCTCAGCCCCGTCGAGATGGAGATGATGATTATGAGCCACCACGCAACTCTATGTGGGTCTAGACCACAACTAGTCCTCATCAAATACATGTGTATTTATCAAATTTTACTTATTCAGTTCTTATTTTGCTTTTCAATGAATTGGTTGTGTTTTCATACATGACTATGATATATTTATAAATATTATGCATTCAATTTAAATATCGTTGCGTTAGTTCAGTTAAACATCGCATAACTTAGGACCCCATACAAAGGAAATTTATTATGTGCATCTTTTTTTTGAGATGTTATGATTTAAAAGTGTGTATTAAGGGCCTTTTTAACAATTCCCAAAGTTTCATTAAAAAATTCAACCATTTTCCCAATGTTTCCCCATGTTTCCCAAAAAGTGCGATAAACTATGCGATACAAACGATATATCCCGTGCGATAACCGATACGTATCTGTATCCCAAGGGTGTGATACATTGTGCGATACCGATATTTCGAACACTGCCCACACTTTAAGATATCCTAAGTTAGGTTTTCTACATTTTCATGTTTCATATGACGATATTTTATACTTCTTAGCAGGAATTCTGTTTAATATGTGACATGCTGCAAGTAGTGCCTCACCCCATAGACTAAGTGACAACTTTGTTCGTATTAGCATTGAGTTGACTCTCTCTACTAATGTCCTATTCTTCTTTTATGGTATACCATTTTGTTGCGGTGTGTATGGTGTAGTATATTGGTGTATTAATTCATATTCTTCACAAAAGGTAGCGAATTTATTTGAAAACATTCTTCCCCTCTATCATTGCGAAAAATCTTAATTTTCTAATTTAATCGATTTTCTATTTATGCTTTATATACTTTAAACATGTTTAGTGCTTCGTCTTTGCTCTTTAACAGGTATACATATACATATCTAAAACAATCATCAATAAAAGTTATAAAATACCTTTTTCCTCCAAGAGTAAGAATGTTGTTTAACTCACAAATATCACTGTGCATAAGATCCAATACTTAAGATGATCTCTTGACATTAGGATCAGGTTTCTTCATCATTTTAGATCGTATACACACTTCACATTTATCGTTTTCACTATCTATATATGAGATTAAACCATTCTTAGCCATGAATTTTAAGGCACTATATCCTATATGGGCTAGTCTATCATGCCATAGTCCAATAAATTCAACCATATACGCAGAAGTGATACTTTCATTCAAAGAAAACTTGATTATACCGTTACAAGCATATCCCTTTCCAACAAAGTTCGTATTCTTTGACAGAATCAATTTTCCTGACTCGTACACAACCCTTATTCCAAGTTTACCCAGAAGATCCCCGGAAACTAGGTTTCGCCTCATGCCTGGGATATGCAGTACATTTGTTAGAATCACTTTCTTCCTAGAAGTAAACATCAGTTCAATGGTTCCTTTATCAACAACCTTCAATCGGACTTCATTACCCATTTGGATTTCTTAACCAATGGTCAATTCCTCATAGGTTTTGAAGGTTGATATGTCGTAGAAGACATGTACAGTAGTAGCAGTATCATACCACCAACCAGGAAATTTTTCTTGGATTGCGTTCACTTCAGTGATCATTGCCACTATATCGCCTTATACTGCACTAGCTTCGTTTTTTCGATTTGCGATATCAGCAAACTCGAGCATAACATCCGGTTTTTCTACAAACATGGTAAGGGCCTTTTAACTTTTCATTCTTCTTCTGAATTTTCTTGAATTATCCTTTATTGGGTTTCAGGGAATTGTCCTTCTCGGGATTCTTGAAATTAGTATTCTCTACTGCGTGTACTTTGGACGAGAAATTCTCATTTTTATTCTTTTTATCGTGGTTGCAGGATTCTTCCTCAATTTTTAGATGTTTCTTGATTTATTCTAGTGTGTAGTCCTCAGTCTTATGCAGTAACTTCTTTCTATAGTCTTTTCACATCGGGGTCAACTTTGCAATAATAACCCTAACTTGGAATGACCCAGGAAGATCAATTTTAATGGCCTTGATTTTATTTACTATTAGTTGTAATTCTTGGATTTGAGGCAACAGCGGTTTATTATCTACCATGTTATAGTTGAAGTACCTAGCTATCAGGAACTTGTTAGTACATTCTTCTTTAGTTTTGTATTTGAACTCCCAGGCGGTCCAAATTTCTTTTTCAGACGATATTTCTGTGTACAGATCGTACAGACGATTGGAGAGTGCATTCAAAATGTGTCCATGGCATAGGAGTTCGTCTTCAGATCGTTTGTTACGGGCAGCGATCACTTCAGGTGTGTCCTCGTCAGTAGCTTCAGGCAGCAGTTGTAGATTTGGATCTAGGATGTAAAAGATCCTTAAGGCTGTCATAAGAAACTTGATCTTGTCTGGCCACCTTGTAAAGTTGGTTCCATCGAACCAATCAAGATGAATCAAATCTTGATTCATCAGTTTGATAGATGATACATTTTTGACTTCCATCTCAAAATAATGCTTGAAGATTGTTGTTCAAATAATACATAAATTATATTTTTTGTAAATAAGTAAACCGAAAAATAATCAGGACAGGTTGAAGCACGTATGAGAACACCATCCTTAAAGCGTTATTTGATCCTTCTCAATCAAATTGAGAATGCTGAAAGGTTCCAGGAAAATAGCTTCTAGGATACGACGAGCTTGGTGTGGATATACGTTCAGTAAATACGAGGATCTACTAATGGAACTTTATGCACAAATTTCTAGCAGATAATAAAAAGAAAAATCCCAAAATGAAAAAGAAAAATAGAAATGTTTAGACCACTGCATTGGTCTGTTCTTGAGTTCTTCTGGATACGGTTCAGATGAACCTTGCACCTTGCTATCTTGCTGAAGTACACTAGTATGAATTCAATTGTGTTTGTGATGGTTTGCTAACCCATCCAGGCATTGTATATATATGCTAGGATGGCTGACCGCTTTGATCCAAGGCCATTAATGCACATGACTGTTTCTAGCTGTTGGTGAGAAACTAGCCGTTATTGCCAATTTCTAACCGTTGTGCATGTGGTATAACAGCTGCTACATGCTGACTGTGTAGACTCATTGGCTAGTCATTTATAGTTGTTGAGCTAGCCACATGCAACAGTTTCTATATGGTCAAACTTACTATGCATGAGGAGTTACACCTTACTCCAACGATTAGTTTTTTCAGCCTCTATATAAGTCATACGGGTCTCATTCAGACCTTTAGACTCATCCCAGCCACTTGACGTATCTCTTTGTTGCACCACGACTCGCACTCGTCTCGCACCGATTCGTGTAAGGTCACGAAGGAGCAACCCTTTGTGATACAATGCGCATGTGCGAAGTGTGTCACTAGCACCTCACATGCCCACGGCCTCACACCAAGCCCAAGCCTGAACGCGCGGGCACTGGAACACGCAAGCCTGATACACCACGGACCAAGCAAGTAAAACATAAAGGTACTCCACCTTTCTAGTATAAACCCCTATTTTTCCTTCCTCTTTTCTAATGTGGGACTACTCCCAAAACTCAAAAAATGGGTTTTTTGCAAAACTTTTTAATCAACCTTCTACCACACTGTTTATATTGATTTACAGCTAGCCAAAGCCAAAGACACCCATCATCTTAATATTTTAAATTTATAATAATTAAATTTTAAGTTGAATTAAGTTGAGTCTTCAAGTCAATAAAAGTCCTGTCGAGTTCCTTGAGTTTTTGAACTATGAAAATATTATAATTAAGCTAGAAGAACCTGCATATAAAGAGACATATAACAGCAAAATGTGAATCTTTAATATTTTTGTCTTGTACCATCACATTGAGGGGCATCGCCTGTGGATTATATATATATATATATAATATATATATATATATATATATATATATATATATATATGGAAATGGTTTTGTGCGGTGGACCTCATGGGAACTTCCCTTGAGATTAAGCTGTGGACCCCACCATGATGCGCGTCGAACATCAACACCGTGCATTTGATGGGTCCCCTTTAAATTATGGGATATCCCAAAAATCAGCCATATACAGAACTCAACTGGGCCATACCATCTAAAATAATGTGAAGACATGCCTGAAACATATCAAAGCATTTGATGGGGCCCACTTAAAATTTGGATGCGTCTGAAACTTGGTTTGACCCCTCATCCAAGTGAGACACACATAATGGATGGGCTGGATTTGTGAACTACATTAGGGTGAGCCCAACAAATGATTATGAATGTTTTATTTGGAGGGTAACCCCTCTCAAAAGAGTATGTGGTGTGGCCCACACATGTATGGATTGATTTGATTTTTAAGCCCGAGGTCCACCATGGAATGGTGCATCTAACTGATGGGGTAGATGTTCGACACGCATCATAGTGGGCCACAACCACATAGAACCATTTCCATATGTGTGTGTCTGTAGCGCGCACATGTATCACCAAAAACTAAAGTCTATCTAAAATGCTTGGTAACTCGTGTTGACTCATTTGGTTCTGAGTCGAGTCAACATTGCCTGAGTAGGGTCTGATTTCAGTTCGGCGTAATTGCCCTAATCACTCAATTTAATCAAATGTGGGCCCATCAAGACGTCTGTGTTATATCCAATCTGTCCATCCTTGGTTAAGCCAACCCATGTTTGGACTTTTATTTTTAAAATAATGAAGCAGATTCAACAGTCAAGTGGACTACACCAGAAGAAACAGTGGGATTGATCTGCACCATTAAAACCTTCTTGGGACCCAGAGGAGTTTGGATCTAAGCAAGTTGGATAGCATGGGAACAACACAGTGGGCCATAGGAAAGCTTCAATGGTGGACATTTCCATCCCTATTATTTATTTTGGCGTGGCTCACTTGATTTTTCATATTTGCCTTATTTTTAGTTCATGTTCTGATATGAGATTGTAAAACTAATGGATATAAATTATTTTAAATGGACATTTGCAGCGGGCCCATAAAGCTTTTGGATACATATGCAATGTACTCTAATATTAGTGCAATTATTTATTAGGATTTAATCCATCAAGATAGAAACAACATTATTAATGCACAAATCATGGAATTGTCAATTCATTATTAAAGGGCGCCATGCACTTATTTGCCCTTTAAAGAACCAGAGCAATCATGTGATGACTTGGTGGAGAGAGATTTAAGAAACATACACACACATGGGCTTTGCCAACGACCCACTTTCATGGGACATTCATGGCATACCTAAACCTTTTAAACGGCACATTTAACCTGAACTATTCATTCATACATACAACTAGGAGCAAGCCATGCTGTAAAAATCATGACATCCATCTAATCTTAAGCTTTCAATCAACGATATGAAAATCAAAGAAACAAAATAGATCAAATCATCATCTTGAAGCATATAGTAGATAAATCCCCCTCTGAATTTCTCATGATTCTAAATTAAGGTTGTGATATGATTTTAAACATGTGATTTATGGCTTGTAAATGTCAAACAACTAGTTTCTCTAAAAGCTCAAGCTGCTAGAGGATGTTCTAACAATGTATATTGAGTTGACTCTGCACGGTGGAGCGACACTCACAACTCACACCAAGAACAGCCCCACAGGAAAATAGAGAATATATTAGGGATGTATATTTGCTACTCTCAGGATTCACATTCAAGCCCTTCTGCTCTGACATCATATCAAACAACCACTTTCTCTAAAAGTTCTAGCTGTCAGCAGATGGTCTAACAATGTATATCAAGGGACTATAATAGTAAACAACAAACAATTGTAACAAATTGATTATATTTAAAAGGTCGGGATCATCTTATCGGCATGGTTCTTGCACCATGGCTTACTCCTGGTTGTATAAGTGAACGAACATTTTAAATTGACGATAAGATTATGGATATCACCCAATTGGCTAATTGATGTAAATAATATAGGCATGAAAGATAATATCCCTAATAAATAAGTCACCCCATGTGCTATTTAAAATGTTAAGAAACATCATATTGCATTTAAGGGTTTGGAACTATGCTAAGGTTGTAAGACTTCTATTAGGTGGGCCTCATGTGATTATGTTTTTTTATTTGACCGTTGGATGTTTAGTTGAGCATAGTGGTGGGCCCATATCAGTTGTGATTGACCCAAATACAAAATGAGGTGGTATGCTCACACTATGTTATGTATCTAGAGTATTTTAGTTAGTAGTAAACTCATCCTATTGAAAAATCTTCCCTTATAAATACATGTCTTGGTCCCAAACATATCAACAAAAAACTCAAGTCCAGGTTTACAGAAGGGTGATGTTTTTCAGAGGGGTGTGAGGTGCAAAGGTCAAGTTCAAAAGGCTAAGTTCGTCAGTTCATATCTAAATAAATTGACATTATTCAGATATGCATTTTAAAATTCAATTATTTAGTTTGATGATCTCTATAATTGATGTATATGCAATCTATCATTCGGCATTTAGTCGTGCAAAAGTCTCCAAGAAGATGCGCGCAAGCACACGCATGCGCGTGCACACACACACACACACACACACACACACACACACACACACATATATATATATATATATATATATATATATATATATGGGAACACCCAGATCCATAGCTCAATTGGCAGACTGAGTGGAGATAGCTCGTTTCAACACTTGAGGTCTTGGCATCGATCCCTAGCGGGGGTGGCTAACATGGAGTGTCTCAGATCGACATGGTGTGTACTAACCAACTAACTCAAATATATATATATATATATATATATATATATATATATATATATATATATATATATATATATATATATGTAGGGAAAGGGTACTATGAGGTCGAGTTGGTGTGGGGCCCACCGTGATGCCGTTCGAACATCTACCCCTTCGGATGCACCATCCCAGTGAGGCCCACACGGCCGAAAATCACCTCAATCCATGACTTTTGTGGGCCACACCACGTACGTAAGTGGAGAGGGCCATGCACCATCAAACATTCAAAACCGGTTGTGGGGCGTTTTGAGAGGTTTTTTCATGATCAAAACCGTCCATCATGTGTGTCCCACTTGAATTTAATTTTAGACGACTTTTCAAGTGGTATCCACATCTTAGGTGGGCCCCACCAAGTGATTTTACATGTTTTCACGTGTATACTTATGTTTTCAGAAGGTATGGCCCACCTGAGTGTCGTGGACGGTGGATTTCCAGCCGTGTGGGTCCCACTTGGAGCGGTGCATCTGGTGGACGGTGTGGATCTTCGAAAGGAAGCACGTTGGGGCACACCCCAGCTCGACCTCATGGACGACCGCTTTACGCTTGACCTCATAGTACCTTTTTCCATATATATATATATATATATATGGGAAATGGTACCATGAGGTCGAGCTGTGTGGGCCCATCGTGATGTGTGTCGAACATCTACCTCATCAATGAGATGCACCATTCTATGATGGGCCAGGAGCTTAAAAATTAAGTTAATTCATGACTTGGGTGGGCCACACCACATACAACAGTTGAGAGGGGTTACCCTCCCATTAAAACATTCATAATCATTTATTGGGCCCACCGAGATGTGGTTCACAAATCCCGCCTATCCATTGTGTGTGTCCCATTTGGATGAGGGGACAAACCAAGTTTCAGCCACATCCAAAACTCAGGTGGGCCCCACCAAGTGCTTTTATATATTTTAGACATGTCTTCATATAGTTTTAAATGGTATAGCCCACCTGAGTTTTGTCTATAGCTGATTATATATATATATATATATATATATAAAACACCCGAACGTCTTAACTTCCAATTTTCCAAGTAAGAATATTACACACGCATCCACTTATAAACTATAAAATTTCTTTCATCCTTTTCGATGTGGGACTAAAGAAACCGTAATTTTCATTTGAAATTTTCACATTGATTTTGGCGGGAAAATGAAAATTTTCAAAATATTTAATTTTTTATTTTTTAAAACCAAAATTTCAACATGTCATTCCTATATTTGTTGGGACACAACTTTAAGAGTTTGATGTCTGTGTAAAAAGTGATTAATGCGTGGCCCACTTATGATACTAACCACCTTAAGTTTTTGCCATAGGCAAGCTCACACAAATTTGCAACATGGGCAGGTGCGTGGATAGTAATGTTCCTTGCTCATGTCTTTTCTTTCTTTGTAGTGAATGAGTGTGTGTGTGTGTGTGTGTGTGTGTGTGTGTGTGTATGGGAAAAGGTACTATGCGCTCGACCTCATGAGTCCGTCCCATGAGGTCGAGTTGTGTGGGCCCCATCATGATGCGTTTCGAACATCTACCCCATCAGTCAGATGCACCATTCCATCGTGGGCCTAGGTCTCAAAAATCAAGTCAATCCGTGACTTGTGTGGGCCACACCACATACAGAAGTGGAGAGGGGCCGTGCACCATTAAAATATTCATAACCATTTTTGAGGGCCCACCGAGATGTGGTTTGCAAATCCAGACCATCCATTATGTGTGTCCCACTTGAATGAGGGTTCAGACCAAGTTTCAAGCGCATGCAAAACTCAGGTGGGCCCCACCAAGTGCTTTTATATGTTTTAACGGTGTCTTCACATAATTTTAGATGGTATGGCCCACCTGAGTTCCGTATACAACTGATTTTTGGGATATCCCATAATTTAAAGGGGACCCATCAAATGTACGGTGTTGATGGTCGACACGCATCACGGTGGGGCCCACACAGCTCGACCTCACGGGAGCTTGTCGTCAACTCAAGCACACTGTACCTTTTCCCTATATATATATACATATATATATATATATTGTTATTAATCGAATCCAGCTGGTTAGGTATAGTCATCTACAGACACATGTATACATGTATCAACAATATGTAAAAGACAGCGAGGGTGCTAATTGTGGCCAGGGACTCTCTGATACATAAGTTAGGTGGGTGGATTGAAAGTATAGAAATGAAACTGGAGCGATGATTTTTTTTTTTTTTTTTTTTTTTTTGTGCTTCCCCTTCTCCAATTGCAATGGGTGTACTTATATGATGTTTATGCGATTTCATGACTTGCATATCCTAGTGGGATACATTAAATTTACTAGCGGATTCTTATTTGGATGGATATCTATTTCTGATAATATCATCGAGCCTACCTTATTCAGTGTGATCTTCAGATAGAATTGTGCCAAATCTTTCATTTTTTAGTTCGAAATAGAATTCTCTTCAACTTTTCTGTCTTTCTAGTCAGAGCCAATCTACTTAACTCGAGAGATAATTTCCATCACCGAGCTCTACCCTCGAGGAGCTACTACCCTTGAGCAACTAAACTCAAGGTTGGTACCATGTTGATCTCTCTATCAGTGTTTTATCATATCCAAAGGTTAACCCTAGTTTTGGCCGACCCATCTTTAATTCACTCCTGTGTGATTGGTTGCATTTTCTTTACTGCAGGCCAGTTAAGGCTATACACGAGTCAAGCTAGCTTGAAAAGCTCGCTCGACTCGGCTCGACTTTGTTCAGATTGACTCGGCTTGAAAGGCCGACTCAAGGCAAGTCAAGCTTGTTTATTAAAGCTCGAGTTGAGTTCAAGCCAAGTTCGACCATGGTGTATTTCAACTCGACTCGACTCGAACTGAACTCGACTTGAAGCTCGAGCTCGAGCTCGACTCGGCTCGAGTAATATATTTTAATAATATATATTATATTAATATTATATATATATATATAAGTTTTTAAAAAAAAAGTTAAAACTTAAAAGTTTTTAGTAAAAAACCCTACCGGTCCCCATTCCCTTTTTTTCTTTCCCTTACCCTACCGAGGTAAACTCGACTCGACTTGAACCACTAGCTCAACTCGAACTTGACTCAAAAGCTTTGGCAAACAAGCCTTCAACGTTGAGCTCGAAGGCGAGCTCAAGCTCGAGCTCAAACTCGAGTATAGCATGGACGAGTCAAGCCAAGCTTGACACACCTCGACTCGGCTCGATGTACAGCCCTAAGGCTAGTTTAGTTCTCCCAAACGAGTACCATTAAATCATTATTTCCATCCGTCCATTCAAACCCACAAGTTATTGGAAGCCACAGTCACCAACGTGTGTGATTTCATTTTCCAGTCGTTTCCATCAGATGACAGTGCATCCGGATATACCAAACATAATCGAGAAATTTAGGACTGTGGACCCCACCTTTTATCCAGTTGTTTTTATGAAATAATACAAACTTTGCTTTACAACTTAGACCTGCTCGTATGGACAGCGATTTTGAGGACGAAAATACCCCTCCGTTCATGGAAACGGATTGGGTACTCCCCCTGCCACCAGCCAATGGCGATGGTCGGTGGTCTGTGGGCCCCACCATGATGTATGCTTTTCATCCATGCCGTCCAAATATTTTTCCACATCATTTTATGATATGAGACGAAAAATGAGGTATATCCAAATCTCAAGTGTACCACATTACAGGAAACAGTGTTGAATGAGCGTCAACCATTAGAAAACTTTAGGGGGCCCACTGTGATGTTTGTGAGAAATCCTCCCCATCTAAGTTCATTCATAAGGTCACAAAGACCTGGACAAAGAGGAAAAACAAATTTCATATGATCCAAAACTTTTGTAACCCCTAAAAGGTTTTCAATGGTAGACGTTCAATTCCCCACTGCCTTTTATAGTGTGGTCCACTTGATAGTTATATCTATCTTATTTTTCGTCTCAAGCCTTAATATGAGCTAGCCAAATATATGGACGGTTTGGATATAACACAGACCACATGATGGGACCCACAAAAGTAAGACAACAAAAAAAAACAAAACAAAACACAGACGGCGTGGCACTGACGCCCGTGTAGTCTGCTACGATTATCGCTACGGTTATAATCTGTAGCGATAGTGTATCCAAAATTACAGAATTTTTTAGGCAAACTCGCTGGACAATTTTGGACTTTTTCAATAATATCGAAAGGCTTTCGATATATTGAAGCTACAATTATGGCTACGGTTATAATCCGTAGCTACAGGGTCCAACTGACCATAGCAATAGGCCCACAGTCATGTTAGTCATCGATGTTATCTATCACATCTCGATATTATCGATGACTTATGCTCGATATAATCTATCATATGTTGATATTATCGACAATTAGGCTACGGTTATAATCCGTAGCCATAGTTATACAATTATTTTCTTATCTCCTTTTCCCATAAGTACTATTACTTTATCAACTTTTTTTTTTAATTTTTATTACTTTATCAACTTACTTCTTCACACTTGATGCAAAAATAATTAATTAATTAATTAATTTTTTTTTTAAAAAATAAAGCATTAGGACACCATAGAAAATGTAACCTTTAATATGAAAAGTTCTAAATTTATGCCATAGAGATTTCCAATTTGGAGTTTGAAGCTTTAGTTGCCTATACAAATGGAAGAACGCCAAAAAATTACTTTTACAACAACTTTTTTGCCATCATGCATGTGAGCAACATGAACCTTTGCGAGGGAAACATTAATGTGAGCTGCTATCCTGTCTGTTACTCCTAGTAGTCATTTTTACATAGTATGCTATAATCTTTTTCTCGATAGCATGCATATTCTCTTTGTACTTGTCATCATGCTGTTGCCTCTTTGAAAATTTTGGACTCCGAATAAATTCATCTTTTATATATAAGAAATGAAGATTTTATTAATAAGAGTGGAGAAAATAGGGGCTATTTTGGGTTCAAGGCTTCAAGCCCGTGCCCTTGTCGTAGACATGCTTCTGTGTTTCAACTTTCAATATTGGGTTCTTGTGCTCAAGCCCATATTTACATATCAAAAGAATGTGCAGCCATTCCTTTAGCCTCGTTGACACTACAGAACCATGAAGAAGGTGCAGTCATTCCTTTAGTCTCATTGATGTTAAAGAACCATAAATGAAGATTTTAGATTCGCTTGTTAGTGTACCGTATGTATTAGTGGTTCTCATAATAGTACGATTGTGCTTGGAACTAGGAGTTTGTGTCTAAAAATTCACCAGTTGATTTTAAGCTCAACTAGGGTGGCTCTTCTTTGCCTGCCTCTGAGTACATATCCAAACTCAAAGGGCTACATTCTCATTATTTTTATATCGCCTCCTATTTGCTGCAGAAATATGAGGCCATGTGAAACATAGATGTTACCATCATTTAAAGGTGGTGCCTTTGCCTTTCACCACTGGCAAGGTGAGGACTATAGTTCTCACCGAGTAGTTATCTTTTTCATTTTTTTTTTTATTTTTTTTGTACAATATCAGTTGTAAAAGAAGATTTTAAAGTCATTGACCTTTTGTACCAGTATGTGCTTTTTCACCTTCATTCTTGAGTTTATATATAAAAATGTGGTTATTTTGGTTGCAAGAAAGTCGTGTGCAGATTCTTTCCCTTACAATACTTAAGTGGAAAACACTCTTGGGTTATGACTATAATGCACGTGCCATTTATTAGTAATTAGATTGTGTGTGTCCATGTTTATGCATGTATATAGGAAGGTCTCAACTACAACTAGTTTGGGGTGTGGAGCCCATCATGGTATGCGTATGGCATCTAATTGGTCTAACGTGATTACCTACATATCCAACCATCGAGTGGGCCAACAAGTGAATTTCAAGGTTTTTGGGTGATATACTTCAATTTTAACGGTGCATTAGCTAGTACTTCTTTACCTTGGATGATCATGTGTGGTATTTAAAACCACATATTTAGGAGGTGTTTGCCGTATGGAATTAGATGGTATTAAGTGAGGTGGAAATTTAAATCCCTTGGTTTGAAAAATCATCCATGTTTGGTTTATTATAGGTTTCCAACATTGGATCCTTTGCATGGAGTATGGAGGGATAGAGAGGGCTTTCCCCAATTCAACAAGGATTTGCAAAATCCATGAGATTTCCTCCTAACACATGAGCTAGGAACTTCTTACGCTGGTAAACAAGAAGGGCATCATGTGGTTCAGGACTATCTCCAACAGTTAAGCATGAAAGGGGTTCACAACAACACCATCCATCCATCCGATGTGAAAAAGGTTGTTTATTCTGCACTGGATGATTTGAACAATAATGGGCTATTCCGTCTAGCTAATATTACCTCAGGAAACATGATTGAGTTTGAGAAAATCCGTCCTATGATGAAAAAATCCAAACATACTCAGAAGATCAAATAATGTGGAGTGGATGGAGCTGCTGACGCAACTGTTTATGGAGTTGAGTAATTTTAGAGAACATCGTGTGACACTTCTCACCCCTATCTCACAACCTCTTCTTTCCGCTGCTAGTAAGGTGTTGGAGAGACTTGACAATGTGTGTCTTCATACTTGACAATCTCCTTAGTGTCATTTTACATTTCATCACAAAAGGCTAGTTGGCATGTGGCTTGTGACTCGGCTCGAGTTGTGCTAAGTCATATCAAGTCAGCTAGGTTATCGAGCCACTTGAGGTGCCTTGTCGAGTCTTGACCAAGTCAAGCTCAGGACCAAGTTTCTAAAGGGCTCGACTCAAAATCGAGTCAGCAAGTTTTGAAACTATGTTTTTTAGCAAACAATCAGATAGCCAAGGTCATATGCTACGGGACATCTTGAGTCATGGCCCATCCCACATTTAGATTGCTTGCTATGGGAGATAGTGAAGCACAACTCATTTCATAATCAATCATCATATGATGCATTAAGAAGACGAGCCAAATGCAAGGTCTTCAACTGGAACTCTTTGAGTTTCACAAGTAAAGAAAGTATTTCTTTACCTTGCATTTCATCTTGGAATTACAAGGTGTCAAGCAAGGATTCAAGTCCTTGAGAAACATGTCATCTGGGCTACCACCTGGCGTCATAGGATCCCTCGAATTGAACTCCTAGACATCACAAAGAGAGAGAAATATCTTAAGAAGACATATACATCATTCAAACCCAATACTCATCCTGAATTAACTGCAATTATGCTCTTAAGAGCGGGGCAAGCATGAATTGAGCGGGGCAAACTATGAAATGAGCGGGGCAAACATGAAATTGAGCGGGGGAAACATGAAAATGAGTGAGGCAAACTAGAAATTGAGCGGGGCAGGCATGAAATTGAGCGAGGCAAACATGAAATTGAGCGGTGCAAGCATGAAATTGAGCTGGGCAAACTGGGAAATGAGCGGGGCAAGCATGAAATTGAGCGGGGCAAACTGGGAAATGAGCGGGGCAAGCATAAAATTGAGCGGGGCTAACTAGGAAATGAGTGGGGTAAGCATGAAATTGAGTGGGGCAAACTAGGAAATGAGCGGGGAAAGCATGAAATTGAGCGGGGCAAACTAGAAAATCAGCGGGGCAAACATGAAATTGAGCGGGGCAAACTAGAAAATCAGCGGGGCAAACATGAAATTGAGCGGGGGAATATGAAATCAGCAGGGCCAACTAGAAATTAAACGGGGCAAACATGAAATTCAGCTAGGGAAATATGAAATCAGTAGGGCAAACTAGAAAATCATTATACCCACTGTTTCCCGTGGTATGATCCACTTGATATATTGATATGCTTCAATTTGGGGCCCATCTAAGTGTGGGTTATAGGTTTAGGTTATAAGTGCAGGTTATAGGTTTAGGTTTAAGTTAGGTTATAGGTTAAGGTTTAGAGAATTGAGAATAGGTTGAAGTTTCGGTTTAGGAAATCAGGTTGGGGTTCAGGTATAGGTTTGGGGTTTCAATTTTAGGTTTAAGTTAAGGAGTTGAGATTAGGATTAGGTGTAAGTTTAGGTTTCAGGATTTCAGAATACATTTAGGTTTTAAGTTTAGGTTATAGGTTTAGGTTTAGGTTATAAGTGTCGGTTATAAGTTTAGGTTTAAGTTAGGTTATGGGTTAAGGTTTAGGTTTAAGAAACCGGGTTCGGGACCGGGTTTAGGTTTGGGTTTTCAAGTTTAGGTTTAGGTTAAGGAGTTTTTTTTTTATTACACACGCACACACACCCCACACACGCACGCCGTGGGTACTCGAACCCTCGACCCGGCGATGTTGAAACTCGAGAGTCTACCACCCGGGTAAGGAGTTGAGATTAAAATTAGGTGTAGCTTTAGGTTTAGGGATTTGAGAATACATGTAGGTTTTAAGTTATAAGTGTAGGTTATAGATTTAGGTTTCAGTTAGGTTATAAGTTAAGGTTTAAGGAATTGTGAGTAGGTTAAGGTTTAGGTTTAGGGATTTGAGAATACATTTAGGTTTTCGATTATAAGTGTACGATATAAGTTTAGGTTTAAGTTAGGTTGTAGGTGAAGGTTTAGGGAATTGAGAATAGGTTAAGGTTTAGGTTTAGGGATTTGAGAATACATTTAGGTTTAGGTTTTAGGTATAGGTTTAGGTTTTGAGCGGGGACAAACATGAAATTGAGAGGGGGCAAACATGAAATCGAGTGGGGCAAACTAGAAATTGAGCGGGGCAGACATGAAATTGAGCTGGGCAAACTAGGAAATGAGCGGGGCAAGCATGAAATTGAGTAGGGCAAACTAGGAAATGAGCTGGGCAAACTAGGAATTGAGTGGGGCAAGTATGAAAATCAGCGGGGCAAACATGAAATTAAGTGAGGCAAATTAGGAAATGAGCAGGGCAGGCATGAAATTAAGCGGGGGAACATGAAATCAGCGAGGCCAACTAGAAATTGAGAGGGGCAAACATGAAATTGAGTGGGGGAAACATGAAATCAGCAGGGCAAACTAGAAAATCATTATGCCCATTGTTTCCCGTGGTATGATCCACTTGATATTTTGATATGCTTCAATTTGGGCCCATTAAGTATAGGTTATAGGTTTAGGTTTAAGTTAAAGTTAGGTTATAGGTTATGGTTTAGAGAATTGAGAATAGGTTAAAGTTTAGGTTTAGGAAATCAGGTTGGGGTTCGGGTTTAGTTTTGCGGTTTCAAGTTTAGGTTTAGGTTAAGGAGTTAAGATTAGGATTAGGTGTAGGTTTAGGTTTCAGGATTTCAGAATACATTTAGGTTATAAGTTATAGGTTATAAGTTTAGGTTTAGGTTATAAGTGTCGATTATAAGTTTAGGTTTAAGTTAGGTTATAGGTTAAGGTTTATGGAACTGAGAATAGTTTAAGGTTTAGGTTTAGGAAATCGGGTTCGAGACCGGGTTTAGGTTTGGGTTTTCAAGTTTAGGTTTAGGTTAAGGAGTTAAGATTAGAATTATGTGTAGCTTTAAGTTTAGGGATTTGAGAATACATGTAGGTTTTAGGTTATAAGTGTAGGTTATAGGTTTAGGTTTCAGTTAGGTTATAAGTTAAGGTTTAGGTTTAGGGATTTGAGAATACATTTAGTTTTAGGTTTAGGTTTAGGTTTAGGTTTTGAGCGGGAAAACATGAAATTGAGTGGGGCAAACTAGAAATTGAGCGGGGTAGGCATAAAATTGAGTGGGGCAAACATGAAATTGAGCGGGGAAAACTAGAAAATGAGCAGGGCAAGCTAGGAAATGACCGGGGCAAACTAGGAAATGAGCGGGGCAAGCATGAAAATCAGCGGGGCAATAGAGATTCAGTGGGGCAAATATGAAATTGAGCAGGGCAAACTAGGAAATGAGCGGACAGGCATGAAATTGAGCAGGGCAAGCATGAAATTGAGCAGGGCAAACTAGGAATTGAGCACTGCAAACGTGAAATTGAGCGGGGCAAACTAGGAAATGAGCGGGGTAAACATGAAATTGAGCGGGGCAAACTAAAAAAAAGCGAGGGGAAATATAAAAATAGTTTGGGCAAACTAGAAAACAAAGTGGGGAAAACATGAAAAATAGTGGGGCAAACTAAAAAACAAATGGGCAAACATGAAAAATAGTGGGGAAACATGAAAAACAGCGAGGCAAACTAGAAAAACAGCGGGAAAAACATGAAAAACAGTGGGGCAAACTAGAAAAACAACGGGGGAAACATGAAAAACAGCGGGACAAACTAGAAAAACAGTAGGGCAAATTAGAAAAACAGCGAAGCTCATGTTTCCAACTCCTAGTAAAAACAAATCCTAGAAACTAGCACTATCAATAATAACAGTCCAACTCTATCATCTCTTTTCAAAATAATAACATCATTCTCAATAAATTCTTCTCCTAAAACCTAGGACCATAACTACCTACTTTATTGCTAATTAAGGTCTTAAAAAATTAAATTCTAAGCCTTATTTTTATGACTTGCCTAAGGCCCCCAAAAATGTTGAGCTGCACTTGTTTAGACTTGTCCATCTATCTTTGATGATTGGATTGTATGGGGTCCACAATGATGTATGTGTTTTATTAATGTCGGTCATCCCTTTTTAAACCTCATTTTAGGGCATGAGCCCAAAATAGAAGCATGTCCAAAGCTTTCAAAGGTAGGCATTCAATCCTTGCTTTTCATGTGTACTCCAGAAAGCTTTCAAAGGTAGGCATTTAATCCTTGCTTTTACAATGTGTTTTTCATTGTTTTCATGTTTCCATCGCTTTTTTCATGTTTCCCCATCGTTTTTCTAGTTTGCCTACTGCTTTTTTTAGTTTCCCACACTGCTTTTTCATGTTTCCTCCATTGTTTTCATATTTGTCACTTGTTTTTTTCTAGTTTGTCCCATTGTTTTCATGTTTCCCCATCGTTTTTCTAATTTGTCCCATTGTTTTTCATGTTTCCCCCGCTGTTATTCATGTTTCCCCCACTGTTTTTCATGTTTCCCTCATTGTTTTTCTAGTTTACCTCGCTATTTTTCATATTTCCTCGCTAATTTTTTAGTTTACCCATTGTCATTTTTTTGTTTGCATTGTTTTCTAGTTTGCCCCGCTCATATTTCAGTTTGCCCCGCTGATTTTCTAGTTTGCCCTGCTCGGGTCGTAGACTATTAGGAGTTTCAACACCCAGTCAAGCGTTCGAGTATCCATAGGTGGTGAAATTCCACTAGTGTGAGTGTGTGGGGGTGTGTGCGCGTGTGTAAATAAAAAAAATCATTCTAATTTAGGAGATATGCTTGTTAAATACATAGACAAAAAAATGAATTAAAAGATAAGAAAATATTTTTATATACTTATATATACATATTTACATAATTATGTATTAGAGAAAAATGTAAGGGAGAAAAAGTTCTCCCTGTATAAAAAAATAATAAAAAAAAAAGGGACTAGTGAGTTGGGGTTAGTGGGACCCTATAGCTACGGATTATAACCGTAGCCTTAACTTTAGCTTCGATATATCACGGTGACAACATGCATCGACAAAATTAATTCGATATAACATTGATATATCGACATATTGTCGATATATCTACGTTACATGAAATTTTTTGGCTTAGTCGTTGGACAAATGAGGACTTAATTCGATATTATCGACCATATGTTGATATATCGCCAATATCATGCATCGATATATCGACATATTGTCGATATATCGATGTTACATGGAATTTTTTTAAAGCTTGATAACTTACGCAGATAAGATCGATGATATGTCGATTACATCGACAACTTATTTCGATATTATCAACCATATGTCGATATAATCGACGTTACATGGAATTTTTTGGTTCAATCGCTAGACAAATGAGGACTTAATTCGATATTATCGACCATTATGTCGATATATCGACAAAATCAAGCATCGATATATCGATATATTGTCGATATATCGACAAAATCAAGCATCAATATACCGCCATATTATCGATATATCGACGTTACATGGAATTTTTTGGTTTTGTCGCTGGACAAATGAGGACTTAATTCGATATTATCGACCATATGTCGATATATTGACAAAATCAAGCATCGATATACCAACATATTGTCAACATATCAACGTTACATGCAATTTTTTGGTTTAGTCACTAGACAAATGAGGACTTAATTCGAAATAGATGGTTCAGAGGGGCAAACTAGAAATTCAGCGGGGCAAACATGAAATTCAATGGGGCAAGCATGAAATTCGTCGGGGCAAACATGATAAATTCCACTAATTAATAGTCCTTAACAATTGTAGCTGCATTGAATCACGGAGACATGGATGATTTTCTTGCGTTGAGAATGATTCTCTATGGAATTCCTCTGATCAACCGCTAAAATTAGATGGACGGCATGGATATACTACATACATTCAATGTGGGCCCATCTAAATGTAGGTTATAGGTTTAGGTTATAAGTGTAGGTTATAGGTTTAGGTTTAAGTTAGGTTATAGGAAATTGGGTTCGGGACCGGGTTTAGGTTTGGGTTTTCAAGTTTAGGTTTAGGTTAAGGAGTTGATATTAGGATTAGGTGTAGGTTTAGGTTTAGGGATTTGAGAATACATTTAGGTTTTAGGTTATAAGTGTAGGTTATAGGTTTAGGTTTAGGTTTAAGTTAGGTTATAAGTTAAGGTTTAGAGAATTAAGAATACGTTAAGGTTTAGGTTTAGGGATTTGAGAATACACTTAGGTTATAGGTTATAAGTTAGATTATAGGTTAAGGTTTAGGGAATTGAGAATAAGTTAAGGTTTAGGTTTAGGGATTTCAGAATACATTTAGGTTTTAGGTATAGGTTTAGGTTTAGGGATTTGAGAATACATTTAGGTTTTAGGTTTAGGTTGGTTGGTTAATTGTGCACATCTCTCCCTTATCTGTAAATTGTGCATGGAAATCATAACATGCATTTCAAAAGGGCATTTTGAAATTCACATTTTGACATATGCATTGTGGATTCATGCCAACCATCTTTAAGTGGTGGGAGCTGTGTTCTACCAACCATGTGGATGCATATTCTATGTATTGAAGTTTGTGTACTATATTATTGAGATATTTCCTATCTGTTTATTCATGCAATCTTTCTGACTCTGACATGGGTGCTAGAAAATTTTATGGATCTTAGATTTGGTTTGATAATGAATTTAGCAGCTTCTCGGTGCCAAAAAGCTTGAAGGGCTGGATCGGGAACGGTTCTATCTGATAATTTTGGATTGGATCTACAAAGAACTGCGCCTCTTTGCTGTAAACAAGTTCTTTCTAGCTCTTCTTGCAGCCCTTGCAATGGCTGAAGCCACTAAAAACTCAGGCAAAAAGGTGCCCTGGGTTGCGAAAGTCATAGAGAAGATCAGCACAGAAAACTAGAAGATCAGCAGGGCAAACTAGAAGATCAGCGGGGCAAACTCGAAAATCAGTGGGGCAAATTGAAAAATCAGCGGGGCAAATTGGAAAATCAGCGGGGCAAATTGGAAAATCACGGGGAAAGCGGAAGATCAATGAGCAAAAGCCGAAAATCAAGAAGGCAAATCGAAAAATCAGCAAGGCAAACTGGAAAATCAGCGGGGCAAACTACGAAATCAGCGGGACAAACTACGAAATCAGCGGGGCAAACTAGAAAATCAGTGAGGGAAACTGAAAAATCAGCGGGGAGAACTAGAATATCAGTGGGGCAAACTAAAATATCAGTGGGGCAAACTAGAAAATCAACGGGACAAACTAGAATATCAGCGAGGCAAACTAGGAAATCAGCAGGGCGAACTTAACAAATAATTTTATGGCTTGAGTCGTAAAATCTAAACATATCCAATGTTCAAATGGACCACACCACATGAAATTTTGAATTGAACTTCTAATGTTGATCATTCTTAGGGACCATAGAAGTTTTGGATCCAGCTTATAATTGTGTTTTCTAAAATCAGTGGGGCAAAGATGAAATTTAGCGAGGCATACTAGACAATCAGCGGGGCAAATATGAAATTGAGCGGGGCGAGCTAAAAAGTCAGCGAGGCAAACTAGAAAATCAGCGGGGCAAGCATGAAATTGAGCGAGGCAAACTGGAAAACATCTACCCCATCAGTCAGATGCACCATTCCATGGTGGGCCTAAAGCTTAAAAATCAAGTTAATCCGTGACTTTTGTAGGCCACACCACGAACAAAACTTGAGAGGGGTTACCTTTCATTAAAACATTCATATTTATTTTTTGGGCCCACCGAGATGTATTTCACAAATCCAGCCCATCCATAATATGTGTCCCACTTGGATGAGGGGTCAGACCAAGTTTCAGACACATCCAAATTTCAAGTGGGACCCGCCAAGTAATTTTATATGTTTTAGGCATGTCTTCACATGATTTTAGATGGTATGGCCCACCTGAGTTCCGTGTACAGCTGATTTTTCTGTTATCCCATAATTTAAAGGGGACTTATCAAGTTCACAGTGTTGATGTTTGACATACATCATGGTGGGGCCCACACAGCTCGACCTCATGAGGAGTTCCTATGAGCTCGACCGTATAAAACCTTTTCCTCTACTACAAAAAAATAAATAAATAAATAAAATATAAAATGGAACTACATACATTCGATGTGGGCCCAACTGAGATTAAAATATACTTTGTTGTGTGCATTCTTCACTGGACCGACCATTTTCATAAGAAGACAAAACGTGATGAGGGGGCCCGTAAAAAGGGTTTTTTGGGTCTTTTTACAGGAAACGCAGTGAGGAAAGGAGGTGATAGCAACGACAGTGAAAGCAACGGTGGAAAGGGAGAGAAAAAGCAAGCAGTGGAAATAAAAGAGGAAAAGCCACAGCTGTGAAAGGAGGGGTATTTTCGTCCTGAAGTTCGGTTTCGCAGGTGGAGGTCTAAGTTGCAAAACAAGGTTGTTCTTCTTTCATAAAAACAGCTGGATAAAAGGTGGGGTCCACAGTCCTAAATTTCTCAACATAATCCAACCCGTGCCCCCATCCAGCCCCACATGGTGATGCACGTGTGGCCAGATATCATACGTGGGAAAAATGCTGATATGATAGGGTGAATGTGGACCGTTGGTAAGCTTCTATTGACCATCCACTCTTTTGTACAGGTGCCATCGTATCCGCCCAAACTTGAGATCAGGAACCAACCCGTGGGGGACCACCTGGTGAGCTGCTGGTTGTTTTACACGTGTTACAGGTGGTCACTCGTGTGAGGCGAGTTCTGAAAAGATTCCACCCGAAAGCCGAGATAAGCAGATCCAAATCAGCACTGCCTAATTTACTTACCTGCCGTACTATGTTGGACCCGTCTGCCGTTCGTAAACACGTGTCAGAAATAAGGATGACCCACGCGTCAGAGATCTGGACCATTCATCATCTGGCAGAGCGTGCTTGGAATATGATATGGACATTGAATCTGGACATGGGCACCTTTCACCCAACCACTCCTTTTGAACGTGGAAAAAGCTGAAAAAGCTGGCCAGCGTGAGTAGCAGGATCGTCCTACAACTTCTGTGGGGCGACCACTTCACGTGCAGGAGATCCATACCGTTGATGAGGTTATCCACCAAATGTTTGATATTGACTTCGAACATCATACCAATCCAAAAGTCAGGTGGGCCTCACCATAGGAAACACCGTAGTTCCTGATAAAATCACGAGAAAGACCTCAAAACGTGAAAATCTCGTGAGAAATTCCAGAACCGACGAAATTCTTAGAACGAGATGAGTCCGAACGTCTGATAACCGCACGCCGATTGCCGGACCAGACTCTGTACGGACATAGTGATTTATGTGTTTTATCCACGCCGTCCATCCGTTTTCGCAGCTCGTTTTAACGAATGTGCCCAAAAATGAATGAGATCGGAAGCTCAAGTGGACCACACCACAAGAAACAGTGGGGATTGAATGCCTACCACTGAAAACTACTTAGGGGCAACAATATTTTTTGGATCAAGCTGACATTTGTTTTTTCCCTTTTTCCAGATCTTTGTGACCCTATGAACAGGTTGGATGGAAATTAAACATAATGGTGAGCCCTGGGAAGGTTTCAACGGTGGGGATCGTTATCCCACTGTTTTTTGTGACGTCATCCAGTTGATTTTTGAATCTGCTTTGAGCTCATTCTATAAAACGGACGAGCGGCGAAAACAGATGGCCGGCGTGGACAAAACACATTCATCACGGTGGGCCCCACAGAGACGAGTCGCCAGGTATATCCCTGGTGACCGGGTAACCGGGCAATCTCGCTTCCAATGATGTGTTTAGATTACCACAAGTAGAGCAATCTAGGCACAGCTCAGGTGAGATGGTGATGGATCAATCGTATTCGTTCATCTGCTGGGCTATAGCATGGATATCAAGGGACTACGAACGTATATAAGTTCTCTCCTAGAGGTTGCAATATTTCCTTATTTTACTTCACTTTTAGATAATTTTAATTTTTAAAAATATTTTTAATCAATTTTTAAGTAGATTTATGGAGTCCTTGAAGATTAAAACAAAATATTTAAGCTGTTTCGAAGAATATCCAGATTTGCATTTGGAAAAAAATAAAATAAAAATTTTAAAGGCAAAAATTCCTCCTCTTTTTTAATGCTGCAAAATTGTTGATTGAACATTATATTACCAACTCAACCAAGTTTTACCATTTGCTCAATTTGGCCATGTAATTTATATAATTTCATTTTTTTAAAAATATTTTTATTGGTTTTTATATAATTTTCATAAATTTCAATTCTTAAAATTTTTTTAATAAAATATTTGGTGTAGATTGTTCAAATACATGCACGGAGTTTCAATTTACACATGCATGTACTATGTTTGTGTTTTTCATCTCTTTTTCTATTTTTAGGGCTTTTTTTTTTTTTTTTTTTTCTAATATCAATTCTCTTTTGTTAGAAAATTTGGTTGAATACACCGAAAATCTAAAAAAAAAAATAATTAAAATAATAGCAATTTCACTAGGCTGAATCACGTATAAAATACGCTGTCCTTAAAGCGTGATTCGTCCCCTTATCATTCTGATGGAGTTTTGATTGCTTCAGGATAAGACAAGCCTTATCCGATCCAAAAAAGAATCACGAAGGTCCACTATGGAACAATTTAACGCATAGATTTCTTCGGCAGTTTAGACGGTCGAGATGATCACAATTAGGAGCTTGGATCGTTTTGATCATGGGAGAGATGATATTTTTGAGATGATGAAATCGACCGAATGGTCCGGTTTATATAGGCCTCGTGTTTTAGACCCGTTTGCTCAATGGTCCGGTAACGTTTTCTTATGATTAATTCTTGTGTCATTAGATCGAAGATCCGACCGTTAGATCATCCTTCCGTTTCGGACCGTTTGGCTTTCAGCGAGAGAGCCGTTTGTAGAAACGGCCGGACGTTTCGGATTCAAGATCCGACCGTTCTCGAAATAAAACCCGTGGCTCATTTCGGATCCACACTTCCTAAGGCTCGACACCCATCGCACCGCGATCGCCGGCTTCGGGTAAGGTCGCGAAGGAGCGACCCTCTGCGACACGATGCGGAAGTGCGACCGCGCCATCTAGCGCCACTACGCCCACATCCGCCTCACGCCCACGCCGCGCCCACGCCCGTGGCGTTCCGTGCCCGAGCCCGAGCCCAAGCGCGCGCGCGCTCGTGCGTGCGTGCGTGTGTTCCAGTGCGAACACGCAACCTAAGTTTTATCTCCTCCAAAAAGCTCCAAGTAAGAATACCTTTCACAACATCTCATATAAACCACAAAAGTTTCTTTTACATTTCCGATGTGGGACAAAGCACACACACCGCACTTTTTAATTCAAAAAATTCAAAATACGTTTTGGTGGGAAAATCTCGAAATTTTGAAAATTCGAATTTTGTTTTTATTATTTGTTAAAAACCACTAATTTTTTAACATCTTTTTGAATGAATATTGTCAGATTTGTTTATTTTTTAAAATCCTCAAATTTCTTAAGAGCATATTTGGATTAATGGAAAGAAAAGAAAAATCGACATTGTTTTGCATTAAATTAACTTTATGCTGTTTGCCAAATTTTTCTTATGAAACTTGTGGGAAAAATCTTTTTTCACTTTATGTCTTCGTAGGAAAATAAGTAAAACTTTATCCAAGAAAGTTGTTTCCCGTGATGGAAAGAAAACAGATTTCTCAATTGTTAAACTCAAATATGCCACCATCCATCTTCTCTTGCGCTCTACATGTGTTAATGTGTAACATATACCAGCATTTTGAAATTATGTAGATTATCTAACACGATATCACGACACGCAAAAGCTTATGGAAACTTAGAATTATGGCTAAGTCTTAAAGGAGGTGCACATATGACCAATTTAAAATATTTACCAATTTTAATTCAATTAATTCACAGGGGCCAAATAGTCTAAGATCATAGACTACAAAATATTCAACTAATTATGCAAAGTAATCTAAGAGATGAGATATGAAATATCAAATGTGTGTGCAATGCATTAAGTGGCTACCATACAATCTAATCATGCACTCATATGATATAAACAAATTCAATCACAAGCATAAATGGAATTCCAGTCACATAAACAATCACAAACACAATGATGTATAGTGGTTTGGTTAAGTACTCACTCTACCCTCGGCGGATGCACTTGTTGTGCAGCACACCAACAATGCAGTGAACCGAGATCCAATATCTGGTCTCACCCACAAACGATAAACAGAAATAAATATAATCTAGAAGAAGAATCAAAGCATTCCAAACAAACCACAAGATAAAATATACGTGGAAAAACTCCAACAAGGGTAAAAAACCACAGATGCAAACTTTCACTATGAAGAAAAACGAGATTACAAGCAATATACTTATCTCTTGATGCTCTCATGCACAGAGATAACCCTTAGCGTAGTTTAGAAAACCCTTTCTCATACCCTAGAATAGCCCTAGGAACCCCTATTTATAGTTTAGGCATCTCCCTTCCGCACCTTTGCGAAAACCGCCTCAAATTTACACAGTCCACACCAAATCCGCATAAAATCTGCGTAATCTCGACTAGTCGAGAAAGGTCCTCGACCGGTCGAGCACTACGGACCAAAAATAACTTTTGCTTGCTGGACTTTGAACCCTTGACTGGTCGAGTGGGCCACTCGACTGGTCGAGCAACCCGCTCGACTGGTCGAGCGGCATGGTCCAAATGAAGCTCCACACCTCAACAATCTCCCACTTGGAGACACATCGCCATAATCATTCGTCTTCTACATCCGGAGTGTACCATCTCCCCGTCTTCAAGCCTAAAGACCAATCAAAGCTTAACAGAGCTTCAACTTCTCCCATGTGACCGCCTTGGTCAGTATATTCACAGGATTCTCACTTGTATGGATCTTCTCCAGAGCAATCAATCCATCTTCCAGTAATGAACATATAAAGTGATATTTGATATCAATATGTTTGATCCTTGAATGAAAGGCTGAATTCTTAGCTAAGTGTATTACACTTTGACTGTCACTGTACAACTTACAATCTACTTACTTCTTTCCCAACTCTTCCATAAAACATTGCATCCACACCATCTCCTTGCACGTTTCTGTAGCTGCAACATATTCTGCTTTCATTGTACTGATAGATACTATTTTCTGTAACTGAGAGACCCAACTGACTGCAGCACTACCCAGAATAAAGACATAACTTGTAGTGCTTCTTCTGCTGTCGATATCTCTTGCCAAATCTGAATCTAAGTAACCTTGTAACTTGATTTCCGATCCTTCATAACACAACCCTACATCTACAGTACCTATCAGGTATCTGAGGATCCACTTCATAGCTTCCCAATGTTCCTTCCCGAGGTTGTTCATGAACCTGCTAACAACTCTCACTACTTGAGCAATGTCTGGTCTCGTGCTCACCATAGCATACATGAGACTCCCAATAGCTAACACATATGAGACTTTAGCCATGTAGTCTCATTTCTCCTGCGTCTTCGCACCTTGCTCCTTATAAAGCTTGAAGTAATCGGCTAATGGACTGCTAACCGACTTAGCACCTCCCATACTGAATCGATCAAGTGCCTTGGCTATGTACTCTACCTGTGACAAAACTAGTTTCCTATTTTCCTTGTCATCCTCATGCCTAGGATTTGTTTTGTAGCTCTTAAATCCTTCATGGCAAATTCTCTAGACAGTTATCTTTTAATATCTAAGATGTCCTTCATGCTTAATCCGGCCATAAGCATATCATCAACATATAGAAGAAGGATGATGTACGGCGTATCAAACTTCTTCAAATAGCAACAGTGGTATGCATGACATCTCTTTAAACCATTTCCTGACATGAAACTGTCGAACTTCTTGTACCACTGCCTCGAGGCCTGCTTCAGGCCATATAGACTCTTCTTCAGTCTACACACATTGTTCTTCTTTCCTGGTGCCACATATCCTGTTGGCTGATGCATGTATATCTCTTCTTCATGGTCCCCATGAAGAAAGGTTGTCTTAACATCTAGCTGCTCTAGACGCAAGTCCTCTATAGCCACTATACTCAAGATCATACGAATCATAGACATTTTCACCACTGGTGAAAATATTTCAGTGAAGTCGATACCCGCCTTTTGTTGGAACCATTTCACAACCAATCATGCCTTGTACTGTTTCGAACCATTGTGCTTATCCTTCAATCTGTAAACCCACTTGTTATGAAGAGCTTTCTTACCCTTAGGTAGAGCGACTAGCTCCCACATATGATTTGACTCAAGAGAGTCCATCTCATCATTCATGGTCTGCTCCCACTTAACTTGTGTATCTAACTGTAATGCCTCTTCAAAACACTCTGGTTCACCATTATCTGTTAACAGTAGATAATGTAAGGAGGGTGAGTATCGGACCGTGGGTCTCCTCTCCCGAGTAGACCTTCTCACAATCAGTGTCTGCGGCTCTGCCTCATTATGCTCCTATGCATGTTCATCCTGTGACGTTGTAACACCCGTGTCCAGTAACTCTTCCAACTCTACGAATTCTTTTTCATCGGCCTTATTTTACTGCACACTGTCCTTATACATCACTTTTTCATTGAAAATTATATTTTTACTTCTAATGATTTTCCGGTTTTCTGTATCCCAAAACCTTTAGCCAAAATCATGTTACCCGTAACCTATAAACGTGCACTTCCTGGACTTCGCATCTAACTTGTTTCTGTGCTCTGCATCAATATGAACGTATGAAGTTCAACCGAACACTTTGAGATGTGCAAGGTTTACTTCTTTTTCAGTCCACGTTTCTTCTGGTAGCCCATCATCCAATGGTGTTAAGGGACTTTTATTGATGAGATATGCAGCAGTATTCACAACATCTTCCCAAAACGTCTTAAGCAACCCTACTTGTAACCTCTTGCTCCTAGCGCGCTTAAGGATGGTCCTATTAATGCGCTCGGCCACACCATTTTGTTGTGGTGTCCATAGAATCATTTTCTGAAGTTCGATTCTATTCGCTGCACAATACTCCTCAAACCTCTTATCAAAGTACTCTCCCCCATTATCTGATTTGAGACATTTTACTGTTTTATCTGTCTTGTTTTCTAATATTACTTTTCACTTCTTAAATACATCAAATACATCAGATTTATACTTTAAGAAATATGCCCACAGTTTTCTACTCGCATTATCAATAAAAGAAACAAAATAACATGAGCCACCAAGAGATGATACCTATACCGGTCCCCACACATCAGTATGTACAAGCTCCAACAGATATGTCTTTGGAATGCGTCCTGTCTTCTTAAAACTTACCCTCTTCTGCTTGCCATACACGCAGTCCTCGCAGAATTCGAAGTCAATAGACTTCAGCCCTGGTAGTTTCCCTTTTGACAATAGCACTTTCATCCCTTTCTTACTTATATGTCCCGACCTATGATGCCATAACTGCCTATTCACTCCAGTTGATGCGACTGCGAGTGAACTATACGATCCTAAAGTCACGTACAAAGTACCTCCCTTCTTGCCTCAAGATATCGCCAAGGAACCTTTTGTGATCTTCTAGGAATCACTAGTGAATGTCGTCACATATTCGGTATCGACCAATTACCCCACTGAGATCAAGTTCCATCACAAACTCGATACATGTCTGACACCTTCAATTTCAAAACCGTTCCATCTTTCTGACTTATATGAAAGTCTCCCTTTCCAACAATACTGCACAGCTCATCATCGTCCAGGTAGACTCTCCCGAAGTCACCTGTTACATAATCAAGCAGAACTTCCTTACACGAAGTGACATGAAATGAAGCACCCGAGTCTATGACCCAAGACTCATTCCTCGCATCAAGAGATAAGATTAACGCCTCTGTGTCACTCTTCTCAGATAGATTCACTGAATCCTTCCCGCCTTGAGAGCTTCCTTCTTGTTTCTTAAGTGCCTTTCAATCATGTTTCATGTGCCCCTTCTTCCCGCAATGCCAACACCCGTCTTTGTCTTTCAGTCCCTTGGACTTTGTCACGCCCCAAACTCGGAGATCGGACTCACAGGAATCCTGATCGCTAAATCCGGTGCTGACAGCCTCCGTAGTACCCCATTATCGGCTCCTAATGCCCATACGTTGGATTCCGATCCAGGGATCCTACAAGGAGGATTTTCCAATGTACATTTATCTCGCAAGAAGCATAACCACAAGTTTACCCAAATCATAAAGGCAACATCATCATCACATATCCACTAATATAATCATTTAAATATAATGCTAAAAAGGAAATACATATATCGAAAATCAAAGCTCCAGAGGTCCGCTGCATGCTCCAAACTCAACACTGCTGCAACCTAACGCCTCCTGCACGCATCCATCGTGCATAAGCTTATAGAAAGCTTAGTGGGTGGTGAAAGTATGTGTAGAAGATAAGTGTCAAGTAAGCAATATCAGAGTAATCAGAATAAGCGGAAATACTGACAAGCCTATAGATACCATCAGACTTATCCAGGCTATGCGATGCAAAAATATAATAAAAACAATGTCATATACAGATGAAGCAAGGTAGATCAGCTATGCAATGCGAAGATAGTAAGCCAAATATCAGATGCCGATGATGCAATATAATATACAAATCCTGCTGAGTCTACGAATACCGTCAACCATATCTAGGCCCTATAAATACAGAAACATGGCAACCCAAAATGCTAAATGCCGCGGATGCAATGCAATATGCAGTCCGAATGAAATGACCAAGCTGGAGTGAAGTCGGGATGATAGTACTAGTATTGCAGGCTATGGGGTCTATCACAAAGGACTTCTATCCAAACCAGTCTCATACCTAAATTTGGATAGCCAGACTCAATGTAGTAGACTCTTGATCTCAGGTTAGTCGCGCGCTCAACCGAAATCCTTGCCATTACGAAGGTACACAACAATTACTTGTGCACCACCAGCCTGAGTGGATAGTGAATGAATGAATATGCAACTCCTACTCAATAGTCCACATATCAGTACGGTTCCTCTCTATGAAATCACAGGGGTCTATTACACTCCAAACCAGATTGCCGCCCCATCTTGCACAACAAGGTGAATGGAAGAGACCTCACTATCCGCCTGCCAATATCGGGTCCGACTCGTCGATAGCGGACCCATTCCTCTAGTTGGTTAGACTCAGCCTAGCATTGCCCCCTCCTCTCGGGCAGGTAAGGCTGTATCCCCTTCCAACAGACCAGGACACAGTGGGAGATGCAGTCTAATGGTAGAAGGCTCTCATGCACTCATGCATCCACTCGGTCTAGACGTTGGAGCAACCTCTGGAAACAAGAGGGTTCTGGGACTTTCACTCAAGGATATCTATAGCACCCCATGTAGAACAGATTTCTGGTGTCTCATCTGGCCATCCACGATATGCCTGTGGAGGCTACGACCCTGATGTCGCTAGGGTATATGATGATCATATCACAAATGCGAGATGCATGAGTCATACCATCCAGTCATGCATCAAACCTGCGCATACCATGCGCTCATGTGGGCAACTCTTCCTATCAGGGAGTCCCATAATAATCTGTCCAATGGCATGTGCTATGATCAATCATTCCTCATATCAGGCATACATATGATACGCATGGGCATGAGTCGTGAAGCTATACTAAGTATGCTATATGATGATGGTGTGATGCGCATGGGCATGGGTCATGAAGCTATCTAAGCATGCTATATAATAATGATGTACTTTCCTCATATCAAGGATAGGCCTAGACAGCCTACTCATAACATGAATGGGCCTCACATAGGCCTAAGGGAAGGTCACAATGTGGACATCTAACCATCATTGCCCATCAATGTGGTCATTTAACGAACATCGCTCCCAAGCAGTGGCCCACATAAATATCATTACATACCTTGTAGCGAAATCACACATTACATTGGTCCGCACCTTCATCACATCGGACCTCACTCAAGGGCCACATATACACCACATCGGGTCTCGCTATACGGGCCACAAATACATCACAATGGGCTTTATCAAATAGGTCACAAATACATCACAACGGGCCACATACCTGGGCCTAATACACATCACAATGGGCCGCATGACATGGGTCTAATATACATCGCAATGGATTGCTCACACGACCTAACATACATTAAATTGGGCCTCATCACATGGGCCTAATATGCATCGCAATGAGCCGCAATGACATAGGCCTAATATACATCACTATGGGCCTCGACACATGGGCCATAAATACATCACATCGATCCTCACTCATGGGCAGCACATACATCACAATGAGCCTCAGCACATGGGTCATAAATACATCACATCAGGCCTCAAATATACATCACAAGTGGGCCTTGCACATAAAGCAAGTGAGCCCTGAAAACTGATGGACAACAAGGATAAAACATATATCACGATGGTCCCCTGTCTCTGGACGACGTGGATAAAATCACACATCAAGGTGGATCACACGTCCCACGGATAGTGTGGATAAAACATACTTTGTGTGGGGTCCACGTCCCATAGACGGTCAGGATATAAGGTACATACATCACTTGTGTCCCACGTGGACAGCAGGGATGAAACACGTACATCATGGCGGGCCCACCATCCCATGCTGGACGGTGCGGCAGATACATCACCTAAGTGGGCCCCAAGATGTAGGTATCATGATGTTATGCTATCACATACTCATAATCGGTATCGATAACCGGCCTATACAATCAGCCTCGAGAATCGGAATCGTCCTCAATAACCGGCACCAATGATCGGCATTGACAATCGGCATTGATAATCTGCATTGATAATCGGCACCGATAATCAGCATCAATTATCGACACCGACAACCAGCACATAAACAAGGGGAGTCCATAGATGAACAGCCGATCAACCATAATATAAAGATTGGCTCTCGACCATGGTTATATCAAATCCGATAGCATGGAGCCATTTGTCCATGGTGAATGGGGCCCACTTATTTGGGTTAACGCACTAAGAGAATGATGAGAAAGGGTCTAACAAGGCCTAAGGGAAGGTCACAATGTGAATGTCCAACCATCATTGCCCATCAAAGTGGACCTTTAACCAACATTGCTCTCAAGGAATAGCGCTCAAAGGGCCAATCGTATAATGAGCCCACGGCCTCATACAAGGGCCTAATATACATCATCATGGGCCTCAATTATATCAAATGGGCCGAGTCAATTGGGCCGATCAAATGGGCCAAATCAAATGGGCCGAGTCAAATGGGCCGAATCAATAGGCCTCGAATCAATGGGCCGATTCAAATGAGTCCAATCAATGAGCCGATTCAAATGGGCCGAATCAATGGGCCGATCCCAATACACCATTCATCCATTATTAGAGATCATAATACAACATCATATATATATATATATATATATATATATATATATATATATATATATATATATATATATATATATATATATATATGAATCATATCCAAGGATCATCTTGACCATACTACAATGACCGTGGTGATAATGATTTCTACAATTAAATTCCAGCGGGCCCACCATAGCATTTATTTCCCATCCAGACGGTTCATAAGGTCACAAAGACCTGTACAGAGAGGGTAAAACAAATATTATAATGATTCAAACTTCAGTAATCCCAAAAGGGGTTTCAATGATAGACGGCCAAACTCACTGTTTGTTGTAGTGTGGTCCACCTGATAATTGGATCGGTCTTATTTTTTGTCTCAAGCCTTAAGACGAGTTGCCAAATGGATGGACGGTTCAGATATAACAGATACCACAGCGGGGCCCACAGAACTTGCTGCCATCAATCCAGCAGCTAATCAGCTGGTGGATGGACGGTTTAGATATAACACATACCACAGCGGGGCCCACAGAACTTGCTGCCGTCAATCCAGCAGCTAATCAGCTGGTGGATGGACGGTTTGGATGTTGCACATATATCAAAGGGCCCCACGCAGGGAGGCAGATGGACAGCATTGATGAAGCATATACGGGGTGGGTCCCACCCGTCCAGATTGCTAGACGGTGTGGATAATACCCGTGCATCACGTTGGTCCACATAAATGGGTGGACCGTGTGGATCAGGCCACGACTGGCCATACAGCTCACGGCAGTACAGCAGCTATATAGCTCGTGTAATGCGCTGGCCATTCGGCCATCAACAAAGGTGGGTTCCACGTGGGTGCGGCCCACCCAAATATATATATATATATATATATATATATATATATATATATATATATATATATATATATATATATATATATATGAAAACGCTCACCTGCCAACCAGTTCCTACGTACTACGTACGAACTTTTTTGAGAACCCATCATAAGTGATGGGGATCCAAAATCTGAACCGTTCATGTGAAGCAGCACCTCGTGAGACCCCCCGGCCCAAGTTTTACTTTGATATAAAACTTTGATGGGAAATGAAAAATGAAAACAGTTTCCTCTCTTGATTTTCATTTCTCTTTGCTATGGCCCAACAGAATCTTAGATCGGGGTGAAACTTTGTCACATGGGGTTTCATGGGATTCGGAATCACATGGACCGTTCAGATTAGACACCCATGGCACGTGTGCAAAGGTGCGCACGTGCGTGCGTAGGTGCGCAAGGGAGCATCTCTCTCTCTCTCTCTCTCTCTCTCTATATATATATATATATATATATATATATATATATATATATAAAATATGTAATCTTGTCCAGCGTCCAGGCCTGGCTGCACGACACATGGACGACGTAGATAATTTCATGCAACACGTGGCCCCAAGTTCACATGCAGATGGACGGTAGAGATACAACACGTGCATCATGGTGGGGCCATGCTTGGCATGCCAGACCGGTAGACGGTTTGGATGGAAAACATCCGTCATGGTGGGGCGTACGTGGCACCGTCCAGATGGACGGTACATATGAAATGCATTCAGCCATGGGTCCCACCAGCAGTTACTGACGTCAGCCTCACAGCAGCCATGGCTGCGTGAGGTACGCCAACCAATCTGTTTGCCAGATGGGTCCCACGTACGTGGCCCACCTGCTATATGTATCGCCAGGTGGGTCCCACCAGATAGATGGACGACGTGGATTTATTCCCACGTACAGCACTCGTATGGCTGGCTGCTGATCAGCGCACGCCAGCCATCCAACATTCTCAGAAAGGTGGCTCCCACATGGGGCCCACACGTGCAGATATATATATATATATATATATATATATATATATATATATATATATATATATATATACCATAATATATGATTATAATATAATAATATAATATAACATTATAATACATACTTACTAGGGAAAAAGGTACTATGCGCTCCAGCTAACGATAAGCTCCGATGAGGTTGAGCTGCGTGGGCCCCACCATAGTGTGTGTTGACCATCAACATCGTGCATTTGATGGGTCTCCCTTTAAATTATGGGATATCCCAAAAATCAGCTGTATACGGAATTCAGGTGGGCCATACAATCTAAAATCATGTGAAGACATGCCAAAAACATATAAAAGCACTTGGTGGGGCCCACCGGAAATTTGCACGTGTCTGAAACTTGATCTGAACCCTCATCCAAGTGGGACACACATAATGGATGAGCTAGATTTGCAAACCACATCTTAGTGGGCCCAAAAAATGATTATGAATGTTTTAATGGTGCACGACCCCTCTCAACTTCTGTATATGGTGTGGCCCACACAAGTAACGTATTGACTTGATTTTTGAGACATAGGCCCACAATGGAATGGTGCATCTGACTGATGGGGTAGATGTTTGAAACACATCAAGGTGGGGCCCACACAGCTCGACCTCATGGGACATTCCCATCAGCTCAAGCGCATAGTACCTTTTCCCTACTTACTATATATATATATATATATATATATATATATATATATATATATATATATACACACACACACACTATAGATGTCCAGCGTCCAACCACCGTCCAGCAAGTTGGACGGTGCTGGATGTTGTACATACATCATGGTGGTCCCACATTGTGGGCCACAAGATTTGGATCGAGTTGATATTTATTTTTCCCTTTCATCCGGGCTTGGGTGATCGTCCGATCATGCAGGCCCAAATCGGGATTAAGGTGACCCACTTGTTGGACGGCATGGATATAATACACACATCATAGGTGGGCCATTGATCATAGAGAGAGAAACGATGATGGAGGGACCCCGCCACTATGGGTCCCTCAAGATTACAACACATATATCATAATGGATCCCACCTATAAGTGGGCCCTCAAATGCAAATCAACGGTAGATCACCTACCTATTGGCCTCCTTCTTGGTCTGATGGAACGCCGAACTCCTTGGCTTTGATTTCAACGGAAGATGATGAAGTTTTGATGGTTGAGATGGGAGATGAGAGAGTAGGAAGTGGACCACATTAGAGCTTCTCCATGAGAGGTTGGGAAGCTCATACGTTGGAGCTTTGTTTGCTTGGGAATGGGTTTGAGAAATGAGAGAGAGGGTTGTAGAGAGAGAGAGAGAGAGAGAGAGAGAGAGAGAGAGAGAGAGAGAGAGAGAGTGAGATGTGAGTGATGGGTGTGTAAGAGCTTTGTTTACTTTTAGGGTAATTTGTGTAAGAGGGGTATGGGTTGTGTAAGGAATTGTTGACTTATGGGGTTGCTTAGGGATGAGGTGTGAAGTTATATGTACTTGGTTGAGGTGATTGATTGATTGATGCGACATGTTGTAGAGATTTTCTCAAAATTCGCACGCTTGACGTTTTCCTCGAACTAAATGCGGGCCCACATCACCTGGCCTGGGTATCGGACTGGCGCGCGAGATGCGGCATCGGAACCTCTGTGATGGCGCGGTCGCTAGGTACAAGTCTAGGGTCAAGCTGACTCTGGAACAAGGGATGCGACTCAAGGTCACGCAGAAACACCGATAACAAATCGCGGGTCGCCGAAATTCAACTGTGAGAATCGCGAAAGCCTACGGAATAGTACAGTCTAGAATACGGGTCTTACAGACTTCTTCCTCGACTTAGAACGTCCGTGTTTATTACCTTCTTTATTCAATGATCTTCCTCTTCCTTCAACGTTTAAAGCATTCTCTGAATCCCCTGAAACTCCTGATGCCTTTCTTCTAGATTTTTCGCTGAGAATTAGACCGACCACATCATCAAATTTTAAATTTGTCGACCTTAAAGAATTGCTCATAGCAATCACCAAACCATCTCAACTGTCTGGCAAACTGGACAAGATCAATAACGTCTTGACCTCGTCCTCAAAAACAATGCCAACAGATTCCAATTGTCTCGTGACTGTATTGAACTCGTTTAGATGTTCAGCCACGCTCCCACCATCTGACATCTTCATGTTGAATAGCTGTTTCATAAGATGAACCTTATTAGACGTTAAGGGTTTTTCATACATCGTAACAATGGCTTCCATTAATTCTTCTGTGGTCTTCATCTTGGATATATTGAAGGTGACGCTCTTAAACAAAGAGAGTCGGATCGTTCCTAAAGCCTTCCGATCTAATAAAGACTATTCATCATCTGTCATCTTTTCTGGTTTCTTCTCTTTTCCTTCTAAAGGAATATAGAGGTCCTTCTGATACAGATAATCCTCCATCTGCATCTTCCAGAAGGCAAAGTTTGAACCATCAAACTTCTCAATTCTAGTCTTCCCTTCTTCCATCATCGCTCCCACTAAAACTAAACCAATAGCTCTGATACCAGTTGTTGCGCAGCACGCCAACAACGTAGTGAATTAAGATCCAATCTCTGGTCTCACCCACAAACGATAAACAGAAAGAAATATAATCTATAAGAAGAATCAAAGCATTCCAAACAAACCACAAGATAGAATATACGTGGAAAAACCCCAACAAGGATAAAAAAATCACGAGTGCAAACTTCCACTATGAAGAAAAATGAGATTATAAGCAATATACTAACCTCTTGATGCTCCTGTGCACAGAAATAACCCTTAGCCTAGCTTATAAAACCCTTTCTCATACCCTAGAATAGCCCTAGGAACCCCTATTTATAGTTTAGGCAACTCCCTTCCGCACCTTTGCGAAAACCGCCTCAAATTTACGCAATCTGCACCAAATACGCGCAAAATCTACGTAACCTCGATTAGTCGAGAGAGGTCCTCGACCGATCGAGCATGGGCCTCAACTAGTCGAGCACCATGGACCAAATATAACTTTTGCTCACTAGACTTTGAGTCGAGCAAACCCTCGACTGGTTGAGTTGGCCACTCGACCGGTCGAGCAGCCCACTCAACTGGTTGAGCGGCATGATTCAGATGAGGCTCCACACCTCAACAGCACTCCAACTCGAGTGTACCAGATTTCACTATCTCAATAGTTTTTAATAGGTTCATCACAAACATTTACAATGGTTTTCAAGAGGTTCACCACTATCCTGCATGTATTCACCCGTGTCAATGGAACACGTACTCACTCGTGTCGATGAAACACATATACACACGTGTTAATGTCTCCCTCGGAGACTTAATTTATTTTTTAATTAGTTCACCAATAATCCTTACTGATGTAGAGCTGGTCGCGGACAATTACATGGCAAAGATGGATCGAGAAAGGCCCTTCGGCGACATGTATGATCCGGACCATCAGACCTTCAATCAGGCGTATCTCACAATCCGGGATGAGTTAGTCGACATAAAATATATGATTTTGGGGTAGAACGAGCTACTTTAGCCAACCAACCCCGCTATGCCGGGTTGCAACGCTCGAAATTGCGAGAAACCCCTGATTCGATGGTCGTTTCCCTGTTTCAATTTCGTTTTTACTATAAATAGTAAGTTTTAGTTTGACTATAACTCTTCATCCGTCGGGCTTTAGGAGTTGCGCCCAACGTGAAAAGAGCTTAGAATAATTAGGGGAACGGTTTGGTGAAGCCAAATAGGACACTTACTATTTTTGGCCGAAAACCTTGCGCACTAGTATCATCACGACCGTTTATAAATAGTAAGTTTACTATTTATAGTAAGTCGCGAATTCTAGGAGTTTTAGTTGTAGTTTGATTATGATTTCTTTCCCATTGCTTAGTACCCTTAGTTAAGGGGTTGTGAACTCGTTTTTATGCATTCATTAATCTATTTCGAATTTATTAGAATTTATTTCTATTTTCTGCTCTATTTTCTCGTGGATTCAAGAAAGTCTCTGTGAGGAGTCCAGAGAAGTTCCGTGGATTCGGAATAGTTATCCTCTTGAGGAAGATGGTGCTCGACCTCACGTCCTCCCCTGCGTCAGTTTGGTATCAGAGCCAGGTTTCTCCTCAGATTGATGACTTCTAACGACGGGTCGGGCAACAATCCCATAGGCGGTGCTCAAGAGAATTTGCCTTTAATAGTGGCAACTTTCCAAGCAACGCAGCAAGAGAATCGACAAGTCATGTAAGGGTTGCAGGCTTCCATGGACCGCATAGCGAATCTCTTGGCAGAAACCCTAGGGCAACTCCGTGTTCCTGGTGGTAATCCTCCACCGCCAATTGCTGAGACTCGTAATCGGCCTGATCGCAGGATAATACCAGCAGTGCATCCAAGGGTCATGCCTGAGGACGGGATCTCCAGTGAGGAGAAGATCGACGACATAATCTTCCAACACCCCAGACCAGGCGGCGATCGAGAATTCAAGATGCTGGTTGATATTCGTAACTTCAATGGCCAACTACACATTGAGGATTTTCTCGATTGGCTTTTTGAAGTTGAGCGATTTTTTGACTATATGGACATCTCTAAAGAAAAGAAGGTCAAGTTGGTGGCCTACAAGTTGAAAGGAGGAGTGTCAGCTTGGTGGGAATAACTGCAACTCGCATGAACCAGGCAGATGAAAGCACCAATCCGCACATGGCAAATGGATGAAGCAGCTACTACGCGCCCGATTCCTCCCTAGCGATTACGATCAGGTATTATTCCAACAATACCAAAATTGTCGATAGGGTAGTCGGTCGGTAAGAGAGTACGTAGAAAAATTTTACTGCCTCGCAGCGCGTAACGATTTGGTTGAGAGATCGAATCGCGGCAAGAAGTCGCCCGATTCAACAAGGTGGATTGCGTATGGCGATTCAGGATCGGGTCCAGATGCAGTCCGTCTGGACGATGAATGATACGATCAAGTTGGCTACTCGGGTAGAAGCGTAACTTGAACGTCTTAACACACGGACCTATCCTATTACACGGATTACTGCGGCAGGTCCACCTCAAGGAGCTCCATAGCCTAAGGAGAATGAGCCCGTAGGAGCACGCACTCAACCTCTTACGTCTGAGAACCGAGATCAGGGAAGCGGGCAAGCTAGACCCCAAAGGGGCGTTTCCACTGCTGCTGGTCCAAGTAGAATTTCGAACCCTTATGCTCGGCCAAGGCCCGACAGCTGTTATCGTTGTGGCCGGCCCGGCCTCCTGTCAAATACTTGTCCCCAGCGAAAAGTGGCAAACCTCGCCATTAATGATGGTAGTATTGATAACGCTTATGAAGATCCAGATATTGAAGAACAGGAGCATACCGCCGAGGACGAGGTAGATGATTCAGATTGGGTTCAGCAAGATCACGGCGAGTCGCTCGTCGTGAGGCGGCTATTATATGCGCCAAGAAAAGAAGTGCATCAACAGTGGCATAACATCTTCCGCACTAGGTGTACGGTGAATCGAAAGCTTTGTGACATGATCATTGACAGTGGAAGCAGCGAGAACATCGTCTCCAGGGGCACGGTGGAAAATTTGTAATTGAAAACAAAGCGTCATCCCTCTCCATATACAATCGATTGGATCAAGAAGGTTAACGAAACAAAGGTAACTGAATGGTGCACCATATCTTTTTCAATTGGCAAACATTATAAGGATGAAGTAGTATGCGATGTGGTTGATATGAGAGCATGTCACATACTACTCGGTCGACCCTGGCAATCTGACCGTGACGCCACTCATAAAGGGCGAGATAACATATATATCTTTATCAAAGACGGCCAGAAGACCATATTGGCCCCTATGGATCCAGAAGGACCACCTAAAACTTCTACAGTGGAGGGTTGTTTTCTCTTAACCATTCGGGATTTCGTGGAAGAATCCAAAGAAACAGGACAGACTTATGTATTAATTGTGAAAGGGGAAGAACTCGAGCTTACAATCATCCCTGAAAGACTAAGACCTTTATTACATGAATTCCAAGAAATCTGGCCTGAGGACCTTCCCGATGGGTTATCCCCTATGCGAGATATCCAACACCATATCGATTTTGTCCCTGGGTCCAGTTTACCTAATCGTCCTCATTATCGAATGAGCCCGAATGAGTGCGAGATTCTGCAGGGACAAGTGGAGGAACTGATCCGTAAGGGTCTTATTCGAGAAAGCATGAGCCCATGTGTTGTACCAGCTCTGCTAACTCCAAAGAAAGATGGGAGTTGACGCATGTGTGTCGACAACCGAGCCATTAACAAGATCACCATAAAATACAGGTTTCCTATACCACGGTTGGATGATATGTTGGATATGCTGGAGGGCGCAAAAATATTCTCTAAATTGGACTTAAGGAACGGCTACCATCAGATTCGAATACGGCCGGGTGACGAGTGGAAAACAGCCTTTAAGACTAAGGATTGTACGAATGGATGGTCATGCCTTTCGGTCTTTCTAATGCGCCTAGCACATTCATGAGGTTGATGAACCAAGTTCTGAAACCTTTCATTGGGCGGTTCGTTGTGGTTTATTTTGATGATATTTTGATATACGACCAAGACGAAACCACCCATATGGAGCACCTCAAGAAGGTCCTTCAAGTGCTCACTGAAAATAAACTGTACCTCAATTAAAAAAAGTGTAGCTTCATGACTGATAGCCTATTGTTTCTGGGTTTTGTGGTTATATCCACGGGCATTCGAGTGGATGAGGAAAAGGTGAAGACAATCAGAGAATGGCCGGTTCCCAAAAATATTCACGAAGTGCGAAGTTTCCATAAACTAGCGACATTCTATCATCGGTTCGTGAAAATTTTCAGTACCATTGTGTCACCGATCACAGATTGCATGAAGAAATGGCAGTTTCAGTGGACTGACGAAGCCGACAGAATCTTTGCCAAAATCAAGCGCAGATTATCCACGACCCCGGTTCTTGTACTTCCCAACTTCGACAAACTGTTTGAAGCCAAATGTGATGCCTCATATGTCAGGATTGGGGGAGTTTTGTCTTAAGAAGGTAGGCCGGTAGCCTTCTACAGTGAGAAACTTAGTGATGCATGCAAGAAGTGGTTTACATATGAGATCGAGTTGTACGCGGTGGTCCAAGCACTGCGACACTGGCGACATTATTTAATTCAAATGGAATTCATACTTTACACGGACCATCAAGCCCTCAAATTTATTAATAGTCAAGCTAACATTAACCGTATGCATGCTAGATGGATCTCGTTTTTGAAAGAATTCACATTCGTGCTAAAGCATAAGTCAGGGCAACAGAACAAAGTAGCCGATGCACTGAGTCGCCGTGCAACTTTGTTAGTCACTATGAGCAATGAAGTTGTCAGGTTCGATCGCCTCAAAGACATATATGCCGACGATGATGACATCAAGGACGCATGGGTTAGATGTCAGGAAGGTCACCCCGGTGACTTACATCTACAAGACGGGTTCCTTTTCAAGGGAAATCGACTATGTATCCCAAAAAGTTCGCTAAGGGAACAGATAATCCAAGAGCTACATGGAGGTGGCCTCAGTGGACACCTTGGGCGAGACAAGACGCGAGCTCTTATAGAAGAACATTATTACTGGCCGTAATTGGTACGTGATGTGGGAAAGGCAGTCCAACGCTGTTATATTTGTCAAACTTCCAAGGGGCAATGTCATAATACGGGCCTCTACACCCCATTACCCATGCCTGATGGCCCTTGGGAGGATTTATCTATGGACTTTGTGCTTGGTATCCCACGAGCACAACGCGGCATGGATTCGGTGTTCGTGGTAGTAGATCGTTTTTCCAAGATGGCGCACTTTATTCCACGCAAGAAGACTCTCGATGCAACACACGTGACGAATTTATTCTTCAGAGAAATTGTGCGGCTACACGAGGTTCCCAAGACTATTACTTCCGACCGTGACACGAAATTCATAAGCCACTTTTGGCGGACTTTGTGGGCTCGATTCGATACACGCTTTCAGTTCAGCAGCACGTACCACCCACAGACTGACGATCAAACTGAGGTTGCGAATCACACGTTGGGAAACCTCCTTCGATGTATTTCAGGAGAAAAATTGAAGCAGTGGGATTTGGCCTTGTCTCAAGCAGAGTTTGCATTCAACAACATGGTGAACCGCTCGATAGGGAAATCCATGTTCCAGGTTATTTACGGACTAGTACCTCACCACACACTAGACTTGGTCCCTCTGCCCAAGCTCCCAGGCATGAGCATTGCAGCAGAACATATGGCAAACAAAATCATGGGCATTCATGCGGAGGTACAGAACAAGCTACATGCCTCGAACGAAAAATACAAGGAGCAAGCCGACAAGCATCGGCGACAGAAAGTGTTCGAGGTGGGCGACCAAGTAATGGTCCATCTGCGCAAAGAAAGATTTTCGACCGGAACGTACAACAAGTTGAAGAATAAAAAGATTGGACCGGTACCAATCATCCGAAAGATCAATGACAACGCTTATGTTGTTGATCTTCCAGATGATATGACGATCTCACGGACTTTCAATGTCACGGACCTGACCGAGTATCATGAACCGGCACATAATGATAACTCGAGGATGAGTTCTTTTGAAGTGGAGGAGACTGATGTAGAGCGGGTCGCGGACAATTACATGATTCGAGAAAAGGCCGGTTGGCGAGTGATCCGGACCATCGACCTTCAATCGGGCGTATCTCACCAACCCCGCTGAGTTAGCCGACGTAAAATATATGATTTTGGGGTACACGAGCTATTGCCAGAAACCCCGCTATGCTAGGTTGCGACGCTTGAAATTGCAAGAAACCCCTGATTCGACGGTCGTTTCCCTGTTTCAATTTCGTTTTTACTATAAATAGCAAGTTTTAGTTTAACTATAACTCTTCATCCGTCGGGCTTTAGGAGTTGCGCCCAACTTGAAAAGAGCTTAGAATAATTAGGGGAACGGTTTGGTGAAGCCAAATAGGACACTTACTATTTTTGGCCGAAAACCTTACGCACTAGTAGACATCACGACCGTCTATAAATAGTAAGTTTACTATTTATAGTAAGTCGCGAATTCTAGGAGTTTTAGTTGTAGTTTGATTATGATTTCTTTTCCATTACTTAGTACCCTTATTTAAGGGGTTGTGAACTCGTTTTTATGCATTCATTAATCTATTTTGAATTTATTAGAATTTATTTCTATTTTCTGCTCTATTTTCTCGTGGATTCGAGAAAGTCTCTGTGAGGAGTCCAGAGAAGTTCCGTGGATTCGGAATAGTTATCCTCTTGAGGAAGACGGTGCTCGACCTCACGTCCTCCCCTATGTCACTTACGGTCCTAATCCAAGGACCTATGTACACTCCCATCAAAGGCTCCCATGGAGATTATCACATATACACCCATGTTCGGTGACGGTCCTACACATGAATATATTCGAGTTTGGTTTGCAAACTCTATACTCAATCCTATACAAGGAAAGAGTATACAATGGACTCTAATTAAACCTTACTTATTTGGATTACGCCCCATTGATGCGCCTTCGTAAAGGTGCTTCTTCACACTTGAATCGACTTACCTTTTCCTCTCATGAACTTTGATGTCGATCTTCTTTGACTTCAAATGATTGACTACCTTGAGAATGTTCTTATAAAATGTCAAGGTAGTGGGTTAAATGGGTTGGTCGAATCTCCTATAACTATTAATTCAATTATTTCTAATTTTGGAATTCATGTAGCGCCCCGATTTCTAAGACCCGAGTACGAGACTCGTTTTCAAAAATCCGGGAGTTAATAAATTAGAGAAACAGTAGAATATGAACTCAAAGTGCAATAGCCAAAAGAAGCATGTATATTCATGAGAGCCCAAATATTTGACCCACTCAGCTGGGGGTCTTAGTTACAAAATTCCAAAAGTTTCCAAATTTTCTAACTACTAAAATTAAAATGTTTGACTACTGATTAATTCCAAAGTATGCCGCTGCTTCTTGTTGCGGTTCATCATCATAGTATTCTCCCTCGGGCTCCACGGCTGCACCATCAAGGCCAGCACCGACATCCTCTACATCCGTCCCTGCATATTCTGTACGGTTGGATATTGATGGATGAGTGACCAGCTCAGTGTGAATTCCCCTCAAGATTACACATCGCCACCTTAACAAACATAGTTTAAAGAAAAACAAAGCAATAATCCAAAACAGGCAACATGTAGTCTTATTAGATGCATGAATGCACATCGGCCTGGGGATGCACATCCAGCCGGACTTGGGCTCCTCGCCCATGCAATCATCGACCTGGGAATGATCATCCAGTCGGACAGGGGTCGATAGTCGATGGTCTGGGAGCTAGCGAAACGATACCCCAACAACTCTGGGCACGTGCTACAGCATCCAGAATTAGCCATCCGTCATCACCAATGTGCTATGAATGCATGATTGGCCAGCCGTTATTAATCCAATTATAATCAGCCAATTTAAGCAACTCAATGGTCACTACGAAGAGCTCAGAGCCCAGCGTAGGTCAACCGCTCGGGCATAGTGTCCCATTACCACCATTCCCGGCTCATGAGGACCTCCACCTTGGGATGTTTTAATAGGAAACATTGATCAAAATAACACCAGTTCAAGGTCCCTATTTCCCACACATTTATCTAATTACATTCCAAGTGTGGCTTGCATACAATCATGGTATCATCCATGTGTAGCACGAAAAGGTTATGTACAGAAGCAAACCATGTTAACATGTGACAATATATGACTTCAAATAAGGCATGAAAGGAAGCATCATGAATTAATAACTAATGAGGATATATTACCAAGTCACGTGAATGGAGATCAAGGATTAACTAGCATGTGGGCAAGTATCACAATAATAGTGATCTAGTACAACTAGGTTTAACTAATTTAGAAACGGAAAGCCCAATGGAAAAGTCATCACCTGTGTGGTAGTGTTCTTAAATTCGGCCTGAGTCTTCTTGAGGCCCGGAGTCGACCAAGGAATCACCTAAAATTATAGTTTATTTTTGTTAGATATTTCTGTGGCTTTGTGCCTTAAACATAGAGCTCAAGGGGTGCAACCAACAAGGCTTTTTAGGCTTATGTTAGGCCCACCATGTATTTCAACAAGGTGGTCCATTAGGACTCAAGCTCATCCTTTCCGGGGGTTGGACAGGTCTTCCCATATGGACCTCATATGTATCAAGTGGGCCCATGAATGGGATGCACCAACCTACACCCTTAGCTACTTTTAAGGGATCACTTTTAAAGTGTCACCCCAAAGGGTAAATTCCGTTTGAGAGGGTCATCTGGGCCATATCACCAATAGCAATGGTGGTCATGATTTCTACTGTTGGAATCCCACATGGTCCATCATGATGTCTTATCATCCATCCAAGCCGCCCATAAGGTCACAGGGGCCTGGACCAGGAAAAATATGTTGGTCCCAAAACTTCCGCGACCTGAAGGGTTCCAATGCTGGACGTTTAATCTCCACTGTTTACTACACTGTGGTCCCCCTGATAGATCTGTCTTATTTTATCTCAAGCCTTAGGGCAAGCTTGCCAATTGGGATGGACGGTTAGGATATGCAGCACATGCATTAGCATGTGGCCAACTGTCCAACTATTTGGACGGTGTGGGTTACATCGTATGGCCCACGGAACTTGCTGACATCATCAACTGTTACATAACTGACAACCCTTTTCTCTCAGCAGGTGGGTCCCATGGGTTATACACATGCTCAGATGCATTACTTTTATTTAAATTCCTACCCATATGCATTACACATACTCATATATATATATATATATATATATATATATATATATATATATATATGTATATGGGAAAAGGTACTATGCGCTCAAGCGCATACGGTCGTCCACGAGGTCAAGTTGGTGTGGGGCCCACCGTGATGTCGTTCGAACATCTACCCCCTCAGTCAGATGCACCATCCCAGGTGGGGACCACACGGCTGAAAATCACCTCAATCCGTGACTTTTGTGGGCCACACCATGTACAGAAGTGGAGAGGGGCCGTGCACCATTGAAACATTCAAAACCAGTTGTGGGGGCCTTTCGAGAGGTTTCTTCATGATCAAAACCGTCCATCATGTGTGTCCCACTTGAAAGTAATTTTAAACCACTTTTCGGGGGTATCCACATCTCAGGTGGGGCCCACCAAGTGCTTTTACATGTTTTTGCTTGTATACTTATGTTTTCGGATGGTATGGGCCACCCGATCATGGTGGACGATGATTTTGGGTCGTCCAGGCCCAAAATGGGATAGTGCATCTGGTGGACGGTGTGGATTTTTGAACAGAATCACGGTGGGGCCCACCCCAGCTCGACCTAACGGACGACCGCTTTACGCTCGAGCGCATAGTACCTTTTCCCTATATGTGTGTGTGTGTATTTATATATTTTAAGAAAAACGTCCAAGGGCTGATGGCCGGCATGGGAACGCCCATAGATGGATGGAGTGGATGTACAATACATACACTAGGGTGTGTCCTTAGTGGGCCACCACATGTATCTAATATATATATATATATATATATATATATATATATATATATATATATTAGTGGATATATTAAAATATTATATCATGCATCTATTTAAATATTATATATAACATGCATCTGATGTTTAAATATTATATATATCACATGCATCTCATATTTAAATATTATATTTTCCATGCATCTGATATCATGCCACGTGGGTCCCTCATGGGACTTCCATACACATATACCATATATGTATATCACTATAAAATATCTTATCATATCTATTTACTGGAGAGTATTCCATCTATCCTCACCACAAGTGGGTCCACATGTGTGGGACCACCATTTATTGTGGTATTTTATGATATCATTTATAATCATAAGATCCATGTGCATGTGTTATGTATACATACATATACTCCTCCTCCTTTTTCTTTTCTTAAAACGTACAGCATCTGAAGAAATGGATGGACGGTTGATTTTTGGTGCGGCCCGCCATAACTTGATGGCGCGGCCAGCCAGTCATGGATGGACGGTTCTGGATGCATTTCACATACACCACTCCTCATGCATCAGAGGTATACAATATCTTGTGGTACAGATGCATGTTGAGATATTTGAATATATATACCTTTTAAAGCAGGACGTCCAGGGCTCGGGGAAATGGATGGACGGCCTGGACGAACTACCTTATTTAAGGTGGGACCCACCTGCGTGGCTCACCCCTGTTGTAGGGTGACGCCCATCTGCTGATGCAGGGTGCGGCCCACCTGCTCTTGAGCAAAGCCCAAAACTAAGGTAGCCCCTAGACTTTGGTGAGGCCCACCTGTATTTGGCAGAGCCAGTTGCATTTTGGTGAGGCCCAACATGGAGCAGCAACAGCTCCTATTTCAGCTGCTTGGGAAGCCATTCCTGGTCCCCTTTTTCGGTCCAACCACGGCCCGTCCCTTGCCATATTTCCACCCATGTTGGTGGCATAGTGGCTACCGCTTTCCCGACAAAGAAAATAATCCAAAACGGGGTTATTCACATGCGAAAATCGTCCGTTTCTCAGCCGTTTTTCAGCTGAGGAACCCATTATTTTCATGTCTATTTGGAGTCTGATTTTGCTCTCTGTGTGGCCCGTTTCTGGGCCGTGTTTCAGCTCCCAACAGTGCCATTTATATGTCATTGTTAGGATCCAAACAAGGCCTGCACTCGGTCTGTTTTAGTCTAGAAACGCAGGCCGCATTCTCCTTCAAAGCAGAGCCTGCCCTTGGTCTTGAGCACAGCCCCAGCCGCTGGCGTTTTTTTCTTCCAACCAAGGTGAGATGCAACGGGGCTTTGTGCGGGTTTATTTTAGGGTTCTTTAACAAAAGGGGAGGGAAATGTTCTACCTTTCACCGTTGGGTCTGATCCGAACTCTGGGCTGGCGTGCAAGTACCCACCACTTCCTACTCCTTCCTCCCTCTTCTCTCTCTTTTCCTTCTCTCTATCACTCAAGTGGTATGGCTGCAAACTCACACTGACTCGTCTCGGTCCGTTTTCCACGGACTGAGTGGGGGCAGTGGGCATTGAGCCTACCAAACGCTAACCCTGGCACTCTGTTTCCTCTCTGTTTTCTCTCCTTGTTCCTTCCCTTTACTTTTCTTTCTGTGTGAGGTTTGAGAAGGCTGGACCTCAGGCAGGGAAGGGAGGGTTCCAGCGGCTGAAATTTGCTCTGCAAATCTCCAAGCAACGGCCGCCGTTGTCAGGCCCTGATTTCCTTAAATGGCAAATTCGGCGTGCAATTCCTCTCTGCCTAACCATTATTGGTTTGAGAGAGATCCTCTGGGATGGCGTGCGCATGCCGGTAACCTCTCAGGTAAAACGGCGCAGTTCACATCTTCACGCCAACGGGAGTGGATTGGCTACTGAACGCTTCAGTAGCCAAAACGCTACTGAAGTGACGTGGCAGAACGTCATTGGTGTATGCCAAGCGGTTGTTTCCTTGGTATAAATGCTACTACGTTATATCCTTTAACGGATCTTTTTCCTTTCCGCCGTGCACCACTCGGCCATGAAATCGGATTGTCATACTGAGAAAATTCAGTTGGGCCCACTGTGAATTTATGTGACTTATCTACACCTTACATCTGTTTTTCCATCTAATTTTAGGCGTTGAGCCCAAAATTGAAGCTCGTAAAACTCTCAAGTGGACCATACCACGGGAAACTGTGGAAATAATGATTTCCACAGTTGAAACCTTTCCAGGCCCCACAGTGATGTTTATTTTTCATCCAAACTGTTCAAAGGATCAAAAAACATAACTTTAAAAAAAAAATTATATATAATCTTGATCCAAAACTTCTGTGGCCCCCAAGAATTTTTCATAAGTATAAATTCAATTCACCTTGTTTCCTTTAGTGTGGTCGATTTTAACCTTTTATGTGCTTAGGTTTTGAGCTAAGGCCTTAAAATTATCTTATAAAATGGATGGACAGACAGGATAAAATACATAAATCATGGTGGACCCACAGAGTTTACTAAGGCAATCCACTTCCCTTGGCCACTACATTTTTTTCTGGACGCGGATTTCTTCCTGCGCTGGGAACCCAGGCCCACCGTGATGTTTGTGAGAAATCCTTCCCTTCCATCCATTTTTTTAGTTCATTTCAGGACATGATGCCTAAAATGAACCGTATCCAAAATTCTAAGTGGGTCGTACTAAAGGAAAATGTGGTTAGGGAAATTCCTACAGTTAAAATCTACCTGGGTTCGATAGTGATGTTTACAAGCCATCCATACCGTTAATAACTTCATTCCTACTAGGATGAATTGAAATAAAAAATATTAGCATGACTCAAAACTCCAGTGGCCCATGAATATTTCAACTGTTGACGTTCAATTATCACGTTTTTGGCCCACTTGAGCTCTAGAAACGGTTCATTTTTTATTACCAGTCTGAATTGAACTCCAAAAATAGATGGACGGGTAGGATTTCTCACAAATATCATAGTGGGCCCCACCTGGTTCCCAGCGTAATAACTCCCTGGAATGTGTCTTGGCAGGAAATCCACGTCCATTTTTTAAAAAAAAAAGATAAACCATTACCTGCGCGTGGCCGAGTGCATACACGACCTAAACGGAAAATCATCCTCTAATAAATCTCTGTTGGAAGAATATTTATTGAACGGAGACAGCCGCTTGGCATCACCAACGGCGTTTTGCCACATCACTTCAGTAGCGTTTTGGCTACTGAAGCGTTCAGTATCCAATCTGCTCCCATCCCGGGAGCAGATTGGATACTGAACACTTCAGTAGCCAAAACGCTACTGAAGTGACTTGGCAAAATGCCATTGGTGTATGCCAAGCCGCTGTTTCCTTGGTATAAATGCTACTCCGTTATATACGTTAACGGATCTTTTTCCCTTTCCGCCGTGCACCACTCCGCCATGAAATCGGATCGGATTGTCATACTGAGAAAATTCAGTTGGGCCCACTGTGAATTTATGTGACTTAACTACACCTTACATCTGTTTTTTCATCTAATTTTAGGCGTTGAGCCCAAAATTGAAGCTTGTAAAACTCTCAAGTGGACCATACCACAGGAAACAGTGGAAATAATGATTTCCACAGTTAAAACCTTTCCAGGCCCCACAGTGATGCTTATTTTTCATCCAAACTGTTCAAAGGATCCAAAAAACTTGGATGAACTTAAAAATTATATATATATATAATCTTGATCCAAAACTTTATAGCCCCCAAGAATTTTTCATAAGTATAAATTCAATTCACGTTGTTTCCTTTGGTGTGGTTGATTTTAACCTTTTATATGCTTAGGTTTTGAGCTAAGGCCTTAAAATTATCTTATAAAATGGATGGACAGACTAAATAAAATACATAAATCATGGTGGACCCCACAGAGTTTACTTAGGCAATCCACTTCCCTTGGCCACGTACATTTTTTTCTGGATGCGGATTTCTTCTTGCGCTGGGAACCCAGGCCCACCGTGATGTTTGTGAGAAATCCTTCCCTTCCATCCATTTTTTTAGTTCATTTCAGGACATGATGCCTAAAATGAACCGTATCCAAAATTCTAAGTGGGTCGTACTAAAGGAAAATGTGGTTAGGGAAATTCCTACAGTTAAAATCTACCTGGGTTCGACAGTGATGTTTACAAGCCATCCATACCGTTAATAACTTCATTCCTATTAGGATGAACTGAAATAAAAAATATTAGCATGACTCAAAACTCCTGTGGCCCATGAATATTTCAATTGTGGATGTTCAATTATCACGTTTTTGGCCCACTTGAGCTGTAGAAATGGTTCATTTTTTATTTCAAGTCTGAATTGAACTCAAAAAATAGATGGACAGGTAGGATTTCTCACAAATATCATAGTGGGCCCCACCTGGTTCCAGCGTAATAACTCCCTGGAGTGTGTCTTGGCAGGAAATCCACGTCCATTTTTTTTTAAGATAAACCATTACTTGCGCGTGGCCAAGTGCATACACGGCCTAAATGGAAAATCATCCTCTAACAGATCTCCGTTGGAAGAGTTTTTATTGAACGGAGATAGCCGCTTGGCATCACCAACGACGTCTTGCCACATCACTTCAGTAGCCAAAACGCTACTAAAGTGACATGGAAAAACGCCATTGGTGTATACCAAGCGGTTGTTTCCTTGGTATAAATGTTACTCCGTTATATCCGTTAACGGATCTTTTTCCCTTTCCGCCATGCACCACTCGGCCATGAAATCAGATTGTCATACTGAGAAAATTCAGTTGGGCCCACTGTGAATTTATGTGACTTATCTACACCCTACATCTGTTTTTCCATCTAATTTTAGGCGTTGAGCCCAAAATTGAAGCTTGTAAAACTCTCAAGTGGACCATTCCACAGGAAACAGTGGAAATAATGATTTCCACAGTTGAAACCTTTCCAGGCCCCACAGTGATGTTTATTTTTCATCTAAACTGTTCAAAGGATCAAAAAACATGGATGAACTTTAAAAAAAAAATTATATATAATCTTGATCCAAAACTTCTGTGGCCCCCAAGAATTTTTCATAAGTATAAATTCAATTCACGTTGTTTCCTTTGGTGTGGTCGATTTTAACCTTTTATGTGCTTAGGTTTTGAGCTAAGGCCTTAAAATTATCTTATAAAATGGATGGACAGAGTGGATAAAATACATAAATCATGGTGGACCCACAGAGTTTACTTAGGCAATCCACTTCCCTTGGCCACGTACATTTTTTTCTAAACGCGGATTTCTTCATGCGCTGGGAACCCAGGCCCACCGTGATGTTTGTGAGAAATCCTTCCCTTCCATCCGTTTTTTTAGTTCATTTCAGGACATGATGCCTAAAATGAACTGTATCCAAAATTCTAAGTTGGTCGTACTAAAGGAAAATGTGGTTAGGGAAATTCCTACAGTTAAAATCTACCTGGGTTCGACAGTGATGTTTACAAGCCATCCATACCGTTAATAACTTCATTCCTACTAGGATGAACTGAAATAAAAAAATATTAGCATGACTCAAAATTCCTGTGGCCCAGGAATATTGAAACTATGGACGTTCAATTATCACGTTTTTGGCCCACTTGAGTTCTAGAAACGGTTCATTTTTTATTTCAAGTCTGAATTGAGCTCAAAAAATAGATGGACGGGTAGGATTTCTCACAAATATCATAGTAGGACCCACCTAATTCCCAGCGTAATAACTCCCTGGAATGTCTCTTGGCAGGAAATCCACGTCCGTTTTTTTTTAAAGATAAACCATTACCTGCGCATGGCCGAGTGCATACACCGATACACGGCCTAAACGGAAAATCACCCTCTAACAGATCTCTGTTGGAAGAGTATTTATTGAACGGAGACAGCCGCTTGGCATCACCAACGGTGTTTTGCCACATCACTTCAGTAGCGTTTTGGCTACTGAAGCGTTCAGTATCCAATCCGCTCCCCACGCTAACAGTCCGAACACGCCTCACTGATCCAGCTGTCCATGACAAGGGGAATGGATGGCTAGCAGTGATTTCTTTTGTTTGTTTTCAGGGGGCCCCATCCTTATATGGTCTTGTTGGGGTGGACCCCACCGACAAAATGGACTGCCCGAATTGTTCGAAAAGTGACCAGGGTGGCCCACTTTGGAGCTCAAAGGTCCTTGTTTTCAAACAGGGCGTTGGCGGGAACGTTCCTGAGAATTTTTGTAATTTGGTTCGGTCAACCATGGTTTGACCTCAAGCATTTGTTCAATGCACATCGTGCACTAGAGTTTGGGGGGATGTGCACCTGACTTTGGGGAATATCACAGCTCCGGTGTTCGATCTGTTCTGATCAACTATCTTGGGGTTCAGTTATAAAAGGTCCCAGCTTATTTTGGGGCGGGGCTGAGGCCCAGGTGGGCAGTATCATACCTTTCGGGGCTGAATTTTGCCTAAATGATGTGATCTGGCAGTCAGAAGAGTTTGGTACTTGTTTTCAAATGGTTAAATGTATGTTTGGGACACAGGGGTGCTCCACTGGTTACTCCCTGACTTCGTGACTTTCCAGAGTAATGCTAACCCATATGGTCTTAAAAATTGATTGAGCTTTAAGTGATTCGGTCTTGCTTACCTCTTTGATTGGTGTGGGGTGTAGACTGAGCCTCCAGGGTCATGGTAGATTGCCTCAATGCTGCTTGGGAGATCCTATCCTGTAGTGTGTTAAGTTAAGTCATTAGGTTGACGGGTCTCGAGTTTTAAAATTTGTAGGTTTAAAAGGTAACACCCGAGTACCAGAGGTACGAGGAGTTACAATTCACCTTAATGAGTTTTCTAAAGGATGATATACAAAGAATTTACCTATAGGATTGATGTCTATTCTCTAGAGAATTCAAAATGTCATGTTCCTCTTAAAATGGAGCTTGGAATGTGTTATTAGAGTGATGAATCACTAAGAAGAAGGCATGCATCTCTTTAGGATAGAGCCCAGGAGTAATAGGGAAGAATTGAATACACTAGGGCTTATAATTCACTAAAAACCATCATCTATGCAAAAATTTGAATGCAAAATATATAGAGAAAAAGCTCCAATAGATCTATAATGGCTACACGTCTATCAATCAAGCGATCGAACATAATTCAATTTAGGACAAAATATTACTAGACGTTTTTGCACCTTTTTTATCGATGGAACAAAGGGCCGGCGATCGATCAAGGCCAATCGAAGGTTGCTTGATTGAATTGAAGATCAATCAAACTTGTGCAATACAATTTTATTTCTTTATAAGAACTTTGCACAAGATCTAGCCGACACAAACTTTATGACTAAATGTTTTTCTATATGGAATTAGTCATCTAATATAGGTTGTTTTGAAACTAAATGGGTTTAGGGCTAGTATCCCTAAGGCACCTCACTTTTACCTATTGTCTTCAGGCTTTGATGCTTCAATTCTTCAAGTCTTTGGTCTTCCAATGTCTTCTAATGGGGGCTCAATTAATTCAAAACTCCCTAGAACACGATATTGACAAACCGAGGTACTAACACATTTATCTTCTCTAGTGCCACACATATACAAAGCACCCCACATGCACCAATGTTCCACATGTGTCATCATCAATCTTTAATTGCTCCAAATATGTCACATATAAAACTAGTATCAATGTGTAAAAAAATTTCCATCTACCTTCAAGTGCTCACATGTGTCATTGTGTGATTTGTGATACCTATGCCACCATACAACTTCAATCACCTCGCATGAGCCATATGTGCCACAATTCAACTTCAAGCACTCACATATGCCACGTATGTCACATGTTCAATGTCCATCTTTAAGCATCTTGCATGTGCCACGTGCTAATTTGGCATGTGCCAATGACTACCTATAAGTTTTTTGAAAAAAAAAATTATCTTGCCAAAAAACAAAATAGATCTTAAATTTTTAGAAAAATCTTATTGAAAAACAAACAAGGAAAACAAGGTTTCCTTTTCCACGGCTTTTTAGAAATAAAGGTTCTTGAGAAATATTATTTTCTTTTTAATGCTTTCCACAAACCCAAACAAGCCTTAAGGAGAATAACATCAAATGATTGGGGATATACATTAGTAAGATGAAACCCTAAATTGTATGAATTGTGGCAGTTTGGAGGCATTTGAGTGATCCCAAATTGGCTTAACACTATTTATCCAAATTTATTTTTGATTTTTCCTCAAATTTCTCAAAGAAAATTGTATAAGACGGTTAAGGATATTCATTAATGGAATGAGTTTCATAGATTGCATGAATTTTGAACCATTTTAAAGGCATTTAAGTAGTCTTAATATAACACCCCTTTTTTTAACAGTGGGTATTCCAAACCCCACTATTTCTTATGGTGTGATCCACTTGGGTTTTGGATCAGCCTCATTTTTTGGCCCATGTCCTAATATGGACAGGCAAGACTGGTGGATGGATTAGATTTGCCACAACATCTTTGTGGCACCCACCGTCGTTTTTGAAAATAAAATCTCAGTGACGTGCATCAACATGTCACCACATTGTCAACCAACCCCGACTCCTCCCTCTTCTCCTCTTTCTTCTCCTTCGTTTCCGCTCAACCATAACCACGCCCATGAGTATCTGTTACACCCCAAATTTTTGCTATTTTGGATTGCCAAAAAAAAATCCTTAAATTATATATATATATATATATATATATATATATATATATATATATATATAACTAGCCATGTCGTCACTTACTGGCCCTTGACACTCGAGATGGGCTTATATGCGGCTAGTACTAATAAAGAACCGTACAAATAAGATTGATCTACCGTATAAAACCAATGAATCCAATTGATCACTTAAACATCAAGTTTAGCCCCATGATTTCGTCACATAGGGGCTAAATCTAACTGACCCACCACTGACTAATCAAACAACCATAACTAAATTAAAGATCTACCTAAAGCCGTGTTAGCTATGGTCTAGACCTCAATTAATAAACCAAATTAACTCAGTTACTCTTTTAGCCTAAAACCGATGGTTTAGAGTGATCATGACCAAATCACCATTTTCGCTAATTTTGAATAGGCCATACTGTGAACTTAGTTAATCCATACCTCAATAACTGCGCCCAAGAAATCTCCCTACCCAATTTATTCCAAAAGTGCCCCGATTACCCAAATAAGTTCTAGACCGCTCATTATTGGGCCGCTAGTTCTGAAATTATAGAATAATGTCCATCTCACCGGGCTTGTCGTCCATTATGGGAAATGGACTCAAACAACGCCTGAAAATAGACGATTTACCCATCCAGTCGGCACTTGTAAAATGTAACTCTCCCAAGTATTGGCTAAAAATTTGAATTTTAAAAAAAATGGCCCCGCCACTTAGGATAATAAATTAAGACATTTCAGTTGTCGGATTCCACCCAAATTTACACCATAGATTGAAGATATTTTCCTACACTCGTCCACCAAATATGACCCCCGATCGAGAAACGGTGACCGTTGATCACAAATCGAACTCTTACGATAAAACCTCGCGTCCGTTTGTCGTCCAATTTTGCACAGCCCTTCATCGGGCCATGACGCACCTATCCCATAAATTAGATGGGCTAGGGGGTCATCAGGGCAAGCCTAGCAGTCAGAAATGGGTCCCACGGGGCAATTTGAAGGAATTTATAGAACTCAGGGCCAACTGATTTAAAATTTAGGGTATAAGACCCTTTAACCCCCCTCTCTCCCTCATTCCCAGAGAAATTTCCAGCAAAGGGAGAGAGAGAGAGAGAGAGAGAGAGAGAGAGAGAGAGAGAGAGAGAGAGTAAGAGAGAAATGAGGTTGTGAAAGGGAAGGGAGCTAGGAAATTGGAATTTTCACACTCCTACCTCCATCCGGGAACCACGGTCCTGCCGCAGTAGAGACAAGGTGTGGTTGATCTAAGGGCCCCAGCACATCAAGTTTACGGACCTGACGCCACCAGAGCGACCGCAAGAGCTTTCGGTCAACAATAGGTGCAGATTATTACCTCTAGGTGGCCAATCATCGTGCTTAGCGTAAATCATAGTGATTTTATGTGAAGAATATGTGTGCATGTTGCTAAATTTTATGTATTGTTTGATTTAGGACCAATGCGTAGAATTTCCCTAAATTTGGGAAAGGGATTTAGGTCTCGAGGTTCCCGGATACGTAGATTGCTAAATTATTGGTCAATTTAGGAAATTACATGTGCAATTCCCCAATGTTGTTGATTTTGTATGATTGAATTTCATTACATGCTATTGATAGATGTAAATTAGATGCATTGTTGTCTACTTGTTGAATTGCTGAATTTTGTTGAACCTGATTTCCCCCAATGTTGTTGACTTTATAAGTTAGATGTTAGCACATGCAATTGAAAGGTGCGGTTGGGTGTATGGCTGTCCACTTTATTGAATTGTTGAAATATGTTGAACATGATCTCCAATGTTGTTGATTTTGTAAGTTAGAACCTGTCACATGTGGTTGATGTGTGGAAATTGAGTGTATTGCTGTTTATATTGCTAGAATTTTAAAACATGTAAATTACTAGCTGGAGTCGTCCCTGAAATTGTTGAACATATGATGTACACTTGTGCACATGCCCCTTTATGGATCAGCAAGCCAACCGAAATCTTTTTGGGCAACCTTTCCGTTGGGTCAGCCCATGGGCAAGTTTAGCCTGACTATCCAAACCGCGAGTTGTTGTCCGTAGTTGGACTACATGAGATGTTGTTCTCAGGTCATACAATCTATGGTTCGTCTCGTGGGGATAGATTGGTCCACTGGTTGGCCATCCTTGTACGTTAACCATGTTTGTACACGCCTGCTGGAACCTGACGTACCTTGTAACCTTTGCGCCCACTGATAACCTTAATTTATAACCCACAAACTCATGAGCTGAGGATGGTGGTATGGGACACTATGCCCGAGCTGTCGGCCTACACTAGCGTGACATGCCTCCCCGTAGTGACAAGTGAGCACCAAAGACTCGTGAGCTAGGGATGGTGGTATGGGACACTATGCTCGAGCCGTTGGCCTATGCTGGGGTGACGACCTCGCCGTAGTGACTGCGAGCAAGACTCTAATGTCCTAATAGTTTTCGTATGAGCTTAAGAGCTAGGGAATGATGAACCCATAAGGGGTAAGGATCTCAAGAGTCCCCACGGCTACGGCCATTAGAGCCGCGCGATCGGATTAGGGCAACGATTCGTCAGGGTATCTCGGTTTACCCAATCTGTTGGATGAATAAGCTTAACTAATTAACTCGGCTAACATGTACATTACATGCATTGGTTACTTTTATGATTTGATGGCATGGTTGCTTATGGGAGTGTTGGTTCGCGAACGTTAGATGGTGTCGCAAGAGGGAGTGTTGTGGTGAGAGGCATACATCATATCATTAAACCATGCATTGCATTAACCAGAGTATTTAGGATTCTATGAGTGTATAATTTTTACTAAATTTACTCTTGTGTATGATAACTTGTGTAACTTATAGTTAATGGTACCATTGAGTTTATCACTCAATCCCACTCTGGGACGGTGTTTTAAAACACCAACCAGAACCGTTATAAATGTAGGGATGATGGAGCTGAATGCACTGGGGGACGCCAGCGTGGACGATGAGGAGGAGCAAGCGCATTTCCAGACTTTTGGCAGATCCTTCTAATCCGAGTTCGGGCAATTGCGGGGTATAGGCCAGGGCCCTAGTCACTTTGGGACATATGTATGGGTGGGACTAGTCCCCTTTTTGGATATTTTTGGATTTGTCGTTTGGATATTTTTATATTTAGTGGCACTTGATACTGCTTTATGACTTAGTTATGCTTCATGCCCTGCTAAACTCTCCATTGCTTATGAGATCATCTAAATATAATTAAAATCTAAAGCCTAATAGGGCACACATGGCACCCAAAAATTCGAGAGCCGAGTTCCTACTCAACCCCTAAAATTAGGGGCGTTACAGTATCACCACTGACCATTAACTGGGACCCACCTCGATGATTCGAGTCGTTCGTCAGTCCAAGAACCTAAGAAGACATCATCAGCCATAATTTTAAGTTATCATTCGAACCATGTGACCCATCTAAACCTTTGATCATTTTCATTTTCAAACCTCTTTCCAAACACCAACTAATCAATCCAATGAACAGACGGGATTCAACATAAACATTTCTGCAGACCCCACCTATCAACTTAGCAAAATTCGGAACCTTACAACTGTTACAGGATTCTTTTGCATCTCGCAGTGGTAAAGCCGAGCACGACGACTGGCAATCCATATAGTGTAACTTCCACAAATTTTAGCCAATCATATCTTCCAAATCCAATGACTCATGTCTCTCCAGCATGTTTCCTTTATCACAGTCGATCAGAGAATGTGATTTCCCACCTCCTCCTATTTTCATGGAAAAATGTGGTAAAGGGCTAAAACCGTTCAACCTTCGAACCCACTAATCAAAATGCCTCCAAACTCTAATATGAGGCTTTCATGAGTTCCTATAACTAATCCAAATCGTCCGTAAACATTTATTTGTAAAAATACTTCCTTAATCGAATTTTTCCATTGAAGTCGGCCCTTCTTCTCTGTCGTGAAGCACCGTCATTGATCCCGATGTAGCATCGATTCAACAATCCAAACCATTCATCGGGTGGCCCTCCTGATGCATATTAGATCATCAGAATCTATCTAAGATCGAGTCTCTGGAAGTAGAGGAAAATAAGAAGAAAAAAGAGAACGAGAGAGAGAGAGAGAGGAGAGCTTGCCAACTTGCAGTCGACTGAGTTGACCTGTCATTCAACCACCGCTGCCATGCCCAGTCAAACTCACCGCAAGAGCTCTGTTTGTTCATCCATATTGAACTTGAGGGAGACATCCGCTTATTTCAACCACATATCAAATGATTTACAAGCTATAATAAGTAAGTGATCTTCCTTGTTGAAATTTTTAAGTTAACATATAGATTGATTTGATTATTTATTATGTATTAAATTTATCTAATTATTGTCATAAGTTATAGATTATTTTATTTGGTTCTTGGTTGCATATTGTAGAGATAATTTATTTAAGTTATTTATTGACTTCATTTTATTATCATTATGTGCTTAAATTGCAATTATTTCCTTCTTATTGCATGATGTAGAATGTATTTGATTTCATAGGTGTTTTGCCCTAAAAGGATCATTGTATTTTTATAGGTGCTCTGCCCAGGGTCATTCTCGAAAGGATCGACACAAGTGCTCTGCCCTAGGTGATTCCCTAAAGGATATGCACACATGGGTGTTCTGCCCAGGGTGATTTCCTAAAAGATATGCACACATGGGTGCTCTACACTGGATATCTACCCTAAAAGTTTATTCACTGTGCTCTGCTGAGGGTTATTCTCTAAAAGGATCGACATCGGTGCTCTGCCAAGGGTCATTCTCTGAAAGGACGACATTTGTGCTCTGCTAAGGGTCATTCCCTAAAAGGATTAACACACACGGGTACTTTGCCCTGGATTGAACCAAAAATGATGTTGGATGATTGTGAAAGTGCCCTGGTTTGTCAATTAGCGTGTAAGTTAAGTCGGTGAGTTAGGTGAGCCTCATATGAAGATTGATCAAGCTATCACCTCAACCAGATGTGTGTTTCGAGCCCATCACAAGTAAATCAAGCCTCACATCCGAAATCCCAATACACCCAGGTAAACAAAAGCCCTAAAAGACTTAGAACAACATAAGATGAAATAGTCTGAAAACTTAAGTTTCAAACAGGAAAATCTTCTAAGTTTTTTTAGCAAAGTTCGATGATATCGAGTCTGTGTTAATGTCATCGAACACTCATGTTCGATGACATCGAAAAGCTCTCGATGATATCGAATTAGGTCTTTTATGTCCAGCAACCACAAAGTAATTTAGACAAAATGTTCAATAAATCGAACATACATTCGATGACATCGACCAGCAGTTATCGATGACATCGAAGGTCAGTCGATAATATTGATAGACTTAGAGCATTATCCAGCAAAGTCTTGGAAAATATTTTGATACTGCTCAAGGAATCGAAACGGAATCGATGTCATCGATATTCAAATCATGATGTCATCGATAAGATCTCGATAACATCGAATCGGGATAAGTTTTGTTCAGCAAGCTTCAGAGGAAAATCATCTAAAATATTCGAGGAATCGACACATTACTCGATGTCATTGAAATTCAAATCACGATGATACCGAGGGAGTCTCAATGACATCGAATCTGGTCAAAGCTATTCCAGCAAGCTTATGAGGAAAATCATGTGGAAATTATCGAGGAATTGATAGAGTCTCGATGACATCGTAATTCAAAAATCAATGATATCGAGATAGGATCGATGTCATCGATCCTCAGTTAGAAAAGTTCCAGGTATATCTTCAGTTGAATTCGTGTCATCGAGCCTATATTCGATGTCATCGAAAGTATACATTCGATGATATCGAATAAGGTCCGATGACATCGAACGTAGTCAATCTCTGACAATATTATTACCGTTGGAACTTTTGTCTATATAAGAAAAGCTTGCTCTTTGTTGTTAGATGGAGAAAAAGTGAGAGAGCTTTGAGAGAGTAATTACATACCACTTAACCTAAGCCTTTTTCTCATGGGAGTTCATCCTTCAATCCACCCTCATCATTGACATTCAATAGAGCGAATTGGTGAATGAACTTCCTCATTCAAAGATCATCCCATTACCATCTTAATGGTAAATCATTGAGTTGGGATCCCTTGAATGCTTAAGAGCTTGGAATTACTCTGTCTCTCAAATGAGTAATATTCATTAGAGTAGATTCCAACATAACGTTGACCCAACCCGTCGCCTTACATTGGAGCATCATCAGTGTTGTGGATCAAGGGAGTTGAAGAATGTTCGTCATCAAAGGAGGAGATCTTCATCAACGTGCAGAACGGGGCTCATCTACTTATCTGTATGTCATTAGAGTCCAGAGATCCTATTGATCATTCCTTGTGTAGGATTGGGTTACAGGTACATCTCACCCTTTCAAGCCCGCATAGGAGGCCTTCGACGGGAGAGTACGTTTGGGTGTTGTGTGTTGACCCTTACTCTTGTGTAAGGCATAAACTCAGGTCCTTTGTGTAGGTCTTTGGCCTGTGTAGCCTAAATTAGGGTTCTTGTGTGAGTCCTTGGCCTGTGTGGCCTAAAACCTAGGTTCCTTGTGTGGATCCTTGGCCTGTGTGGCCTAAAACCTAGGTTCCTTGTGTGGATACTTGGCCTGTGTGGCCTAAAACCGAGGTTCCTTGTGTGGATCCTTTGTTCTTGTGTAGGACATAAAGCCTAGGTGCTTCGTGTTGACCTTTGCTCTTGTGTAGGGCATAAACTTGTGTCTTGTGTAGGCATGTCTAGGTTTCTTGTGTAGGTCCTAGAGTCAACCCTGTGTAGGTTGTAAAGGGTAGAGGTAAACCTAATTTAAAACCTCCGTTAGTGAAATCCAATACACTCAAGGGTTGAGTGCGTCCACCAAGAGTGGAGTAAGCACATAGCTAAACCACTATAAACGACTGTGTTTGGGATTGATATTTGCTTATTCATTTATTATGCTTACCTTGAATGATTACATGATAACATGAATGTTTAGAATTGCTAAGAATCACATCCCACACACATTGTCACATTATTCATCCATCATAGACTAATTGATAAATCATGTTAAAATATTAAGTAGTCTTGTGATTGGATCCTCTACTTGGCTTGGAAGCCATTAGAGTTAAAGTAAGTATATCTTAATAGTCGCACATTATATCAAGATCGGGTTAATGGAATTTTTAATTATCAAGAAAAGTTTATAAAGTCCTATTCACCTCCCCTCTAGGACACTTTCATCTATCCCAACTTCTACTATTGCAGTACTTACCGCGATTTCAAATTGTCTTATCTTATTTTGTTACTATGAATACCAAATCATTATTATTGCCATGTGAAATGCCAATTCAATACTTGTAATTGATTATGTTTATGTTATTGTGTTATATTGGTATTATCGTAGAATTTTAAATTTTGGGAAGGATGTAACCCCACGAGCTGTCTCGCTCACACTCGTATAGATTGTTTTGCAGTGCTTGTATACGAAGAACCAATTGGGCAAGATTGAAGACTTTTGCTCTTGTTTATTTGAGATCAATTAAAATTTAATGTATTTTATTTTAATGTAATTAAGATTTAATTATAATTTAGTGGAACATTAGTTAATGGAAATGATATTAGTTTATCCCCTCTTAGTTACTCTGTTTGCTTTGAAAATGCATGAAAATTATGTGAGTTGCAATATATAATTTGTTTATATACAACTAACAGTCCTCGAATTCGAATTCGGGCCTGGCCAACTCAAGTTCCGAATTTCGGAGCGTGATACTTAAATCAACCCAATACTATTCATCTAGAATTAATAATTATTTTTTCTCAATTTTTTAAAGAAATTTATGTAAAATAGTTAAAGATATGCCTTAGTGCGATGAAATCCATAGATTGCATGAATTTTGGACTATCTTGGGAGCATTTGAGTGGTCGTAATTACTTGGAAACTATTTATCCATATTTAATTTTAATTTTTATCAAAATTTTAAAGGAAAATTATGTCTAATAGTGTAATGTCCCAGATTTTTACTATTTTGGATTTTCAAAAACCCTTAAAATTTTTCACTATAATTAGCTTACATTGTCATTTACTAACCCTTAATGCTCGAAGTGAGCTTATATGCGGGTGGTACTAGTAAAAAACCACACAAATCCGATTGATCAATTATAGGAAGCCAACGAATCTGTTCGATCACTTAAACCTCGAGTATAACCATGTGATTTATTCATCTAGGGTCCAAATCTAACCGACCTATCATTGGCTAATCAAGACAACCGCAACTAAATAAAGACCTACCAAAAGCCATGATGATTATGAGTCGGATCTTAATTAACAAGCCAAACTGACTCAGCTACTCCTTTAGCCTAAGAACCAACGGTTTAAGGTGCTTACATTGAATCACCTCTTCCACTAATTACAAATATGCCACACTATGAACTTAGCTAATCCAAACCTTAATCATCATGCATAAGAAATCTCGTTATTCAATTCATTCAAGAAATGCTCTTATTTTCTGAACAAGCTCTAAATCGCTCGTTAGTGGGATACTAAACCCAAGACAATAGAAAGGCATTCATCTTAGTGGGCTTGTTGCCCATTATGGGACATCGAGCCGAGATCGCGTTTCAAATCGCTCAGCTTGGACTCAAAAAGTCAGTGCATAAGATGTGTAAATATTCCTGAAATTAATCAAGAGCTTAAGTTAATTGTCTATATCTGGTCTTTGCTAAAGTTGCGGCTTTCAGACCATTAGATTGTGATAAAATTTAGGGCAATAAACTAAGTTAATACTTTATATATATCTGTATAGTTGTGGTCTCGATTGATCATCGGTGGCTGTCGAACTGACTTCTGATCATACCCGTCGATCGCCGCATCCAAATGGTCATATGTAAATCATCACTAGGGCCAACTATCTTATGGTATATATCAACCCCTATACCCCATGGTGGACTCCAAAATTTAAAAACACCCTCACATAGGGCTAGTATAATGAAAACCTAGCCCTTAGAGTCATTTGCACAATTTTTTGTGCTATAAATAGGGCATTTAAGAGCATCCCTTGCTCCCATACGAATTTTATACCTTAAGAAAGAAAGAGAAGAATAGAGAAAGAGGAAGAGAGTGAGTGTGAGAAGATGGAAGGGTCTTGATGCTTGGGGGTTAGTATCATATTAATCAAACCCTTAGACTTACCAAATTCTTCGCTAAATCCACTGCCACTTACGACCGAAGGTGCGACTTGTATTCAACCCTTCGATTTTGCAACATATACCTAGTTTAATTACTATTAACAATATTTCTTTACATTACATTAGGAATTGGTAATTTTTCCTAAAAACCCTAACCCTAAGTATGATTAGGTCGTGTGAAACCCTCTAAGGTGCAGACCATTATTCTTAGGTTGCCATTTATCGACGCTTGGGGGTCTCAATTAATGATTTTTTGTTGTAGATGACTTGGTTTATGCTAACATGTCCATATTTTTATTTTGATTGCAACATATGTCATTACTTATTTATTGATGCTCACATGTTCAATGAAATGGCTAAGTGATTGTGATGTTTTATTGATACTCACATGTTCGATAAAATGTTTAAGTGATGGTGTTATGTTATTGATACTCATGTGTTCAATGAAATGCTTAGGTGATTGTGTTGCTAAATTTAGGCTTCATATGAAATCTTGTTATAATTGCCTGATGAATTGTTAATCCTTAGCAATGTTTAGAATTGCTTATGTAACATCCTGGATTTTCACTGTTTTGAATTTTCAAAAATCTTTTTTTTGATTAATTAACTTATGATATCATTTAATGACCATTAGATCTCAATGTTAGTTTATACAGGAGTGGTACCAGTAAAGAACCGTAAAAGTCCGATTAATCAACCGTAAGAAGCCAACGAATCCGTCGATCACTTGAACATTAGGTGTAGCCCCATGATTTACTCACATAGGACCCAAATCTAACCGACTAATCATGACAATCATGGCTTCTTAAAGATCTAACCAGTACGAGTCGATAAGGCCGATCTCAATAAGACTAAATCAACCTCATTACTCTTTTACCTTAAAACTGACGGTTTAGAGTAATCATGACCAAATCTCCACTTTCACTAGTTATAAATAGGCCACACTAGGAATATAATTAATCCAAACCCTAATCATTGCTCACGAGAAATTTCAATACCTAATTCATTCCAGAAATGTCCCGATTTCCCGAACAAGCTCTAGATCGCTCGTTGGTGGGCCACCAGTTCCAAAACTATAGAATAATATTCATCTTACTAGGCTTAACGTCCATCGTGGGACTCAGACCTGGGTGCTGTCCAGAACCGCTCAACTTGAGCTAAAGGGTGAGTGCATGAGAAGTGCAAATACCCTAAAAGAAAGAATTGAAACTTAAGTGAATTGGGTCGTCTACTCTTATGCAAAGTTGAGGATTTTGGACCGTCGGTTTACTACCAAAATTTACCCGTGAAGTAAGGATATTTCCCTGCTCATATCCGTATAGTCGCGGCCCCGATCGACTATCGGTGACCGTTGAACAGACTTCTAATCATATCTGTCGATCGGCGCATGTAAATGGCGGGCCGATCATATACATACGTAGATCATCCTTAGGGCTAACTATACTGCGGTGTATATCAATATACACACCCCATAGTGGGCCCTAGAGCTTAGTATAGTAAAAACCTAGCCCTTGAGATCACTTACACCAAATCTAGCATTATAAAAGGGCCTCCTTTGGGCACCCCTCTCCCCATACGATTTTGCCCTAGAGAAAAGGAAGAGAGAAAGAGAGAAAGAGGAAGAGAATAAGAGAGAGTAGGGTGGGAGAGGCTTTAGTGCTCCCCTTCATCAGTCTCCTCCAATCAAGCCCTAGCGTCGATCATTTCCCTCCGCCAAATCTGCCTCATTCGCGATTGGAAGGTAAGAAACAAAACCTACTCCTGAACCTAGGTTTTTCTAAAATAAATTGCATGAATCTTACCTAATTGCTTTTAAATTGATATAGGAATCATTTTCCCCAATTTTCTAACCCAAGGAGCGCCATGAGTTGGGCGAAACGTCACAAGGTGTGAACTATTATCCTTAGATGGCCTAGCACCAATTTTAGTATGAGCTTAATGATTTTGATTGCTTAGATGATGTATTTGGAGGATCTAGAGTAAACCTAGGAAAGACCTTACCTTAATCCTTTCAATCAACATGGAATAGTTACAGAATATTTGATGTTGTCTCTCACATGATTGGGTGTAAATTTGATGTTAGCATGTTCATGCCTTGTTGATACATGTATGATGTTACTTTATAGCATGTATGATTCATTAACCCTTGTTCCTTTTGTTCTTATGATATATATGAAATGCCTAGCTTCCTTATTAACCCACATATGACACATGCACCTGTGTTTCATAATACTGTTAGCTTGCTTTGTAGGAAAATCTAAATTGTATGTTGAGAAGTATGAATGCATGAAATTACCTATGTTAGTTGATAACCCTGATTGTCGACATGTTAAGGAATACCATCAGAACCCTTGGATTGGTCAGGAATATGAGGAGAATGAAGGTGGTCCCATTGGTAGGACTATCCTGAGGCTAAACCAGTGGATTTGGGCCGGTGCGTATGGGCGACAGTAGTTAAACTATAGGGGTCGCTCATACCCGATGTCGTCCGTCACGTGCTCGCCTAAACTCGTATGGTTTAGTCTACTTACTGACCAGCCTTGTTGTTAACCCTGTCTGCTCACATATGTATGGAACCTGGGACACCCTCCAACCATTGTCGCCCATTGATAACCGATTGAGGCAAATCCACCGACTTTTGTGCTGAACATGGTAGAATAGGACACTGTGCCCGAGCTGTCGGCCTACGCTGGGGTGACGAGCCTCCCCGTAGTGACCGCGAGTGATCCCTTTTCTTAGCACTCTCCATGTGCTTGAAGTCAAGGATGGGGAACCCGACAGGATCACGGATCGCAGAGTCCTGGCCTCGCGCATTGAGCGGCTTTCGCCTCGCAACCAGTTGATGGCATTAATACGTGAGGTGTATCAGTTTCTCTAACCTGCTGGATGAATGGAATTAATTAAGAACTCGGCTAACACTATCATATCGCATCGCATTAGTTAGGTTGGCGACTCGGCAATCGAGGTCGTAAGGAGGGAGTGTTGTCATATGTGATCGTGAGACTGTGTCACTTGAGGGAGTGTTATTATGAGGGCATGCATCATGTCATAACTCATGCATGTGCATTAATGAGACTAGTTAAAGATCTGTGATTATATGTCTTTCATTGAATTCATAATATAATTGATGTTTGTTACAACTTAAGACTAATAGCACCCAGTGAGTTGATCACTCACTCCCACTTTGGGACAGTATTTTAAAACACCAACCAGACTCTCCCGTAAATGCAGGTAATGCAGTGTATGAGGAGCTTGGGGACGCGAGCCTTGAGGAGGAGGACGAGCTGTCTTACTTTCACCTGATGGACGGTCCTCCACCGGCCTAGTGGACGGGTTTCGGATTGTTAAGTGGCGAACTCAGCCCTGTTCTTTTGGACATGACACTTTTTTGCGATTTTATTGGGCAACGCCTTGTGCGACCCATTTACATTCTTTTGGACGTGTATATATTTGACCTCTGTCATTTCAGTAGACTAATTGTGATTATGCTTCGTGTTCCAAGTAATTTCACACTGCAAAATTAAACCTGTTTAAACGCAAATTAATAAAAATAGGTTATAAGTGATACCCAGAAACTTGGGATTTGAGTGTATGCATGACCCCCAATTTTCAGGGTGTTACAGCTTAAGATGTGGGGTCAGTCAATAAATCGTCCAAACCAAGGGGTGGCCCAAGTTAGGCTACCCACCCTGGGCTTATTTGATTGACCCGGGTTGAACACGGATGACCAATAGTAGCTGGACTACAAGGGATGCTTGCACCCAATGTCAATTGTGCTAAAGTTTTCCCCGATCAATTAAATTAGTCTAACAACCGACTGATCACGTATGTTCTCAACGTATGACATGACTAAATAAAATTTAGGGTGCCCTATTCTTATTAAATGATTCTACTTATAACCATTAGCAGTACGATCTACAAGACTCATGAGCCGAGTATGGTGGTATGCGACACCGTATCCGAGCTATCATCTTACGCTGGGGTGACAAGCCTCCCCGTAGTGACCAATGAACAATCATCAAAGCTATGAATCTACTATATCATAAATGGATTGGATGTCACGATCGCACTACAATTGTGTTTGGGTGACGACTCTTGCATCAATTGTGATCATCCTCCACCATGTCAATGAGGTGACTAACCATGTGTCATCCGGGCTATGTCATTTGGGTCATGTCATCCGGGTCCTTTGAGACCAGTTAGTCTAATTAGTAGGGAAAGTGTTCGTCCCGTATTCGTTAGGGAGTCATTGCTTGGGTGATGAACCCTAAAAATGGATCAAGGGACAGGTGAGGAGCCTTGTGATCCGGTTAAGATCATGATGAAATGGTGGTACCCTCGCTTCCTCAATATGCTGGATGAACAGAATTTAATAACTACTTGTCTAACATGCGCATCAATTACATTGCATTAGATAGGATGTTACAATTGGGCAGTGGAGTAGCTTATGAGGGAGTGTTGGCATTTGCAAAATAGGCGTTGAAGTCGCTTGTGAATGAGTGTTGGATTGTAAGGGCATGCATCATGTCATAATTTTATACATGCATTTAACAAGAGTATTTAGAAGTGATTGTTTACCTATTTATCATTACTTGCGCTGATTGTGTCAATAACATGTGTAACTTAAAACTAATGGAACCGCTGAGTTAGCTACTCACTCATACATGGGACAGTGTTTTAAGACACAAACTAGGTGACATTGTTGATGCAGGTGTTATTAAGGCCTCCAGTGAGTAGGCTTGGATCAGCTTGCACTTTCGTCGTGATATCTTCGGAGTATCGAGCGAAACTGAAAGACCTAGCTTTTATTTAAATTTTGTGCATGTATATGTGTAATTAATTTTGTTGTATTATCTTGTGGCTTGTATAATCCTCATTTCGGGCGATCACCATTATTGGAATTAAACTTTGATTGTTAGCCCTATACTTATGGAATTTTTTTTTAATCTCTACCTCGCTTTAGATCCGCTAAGTTAAATTGTGCTACTCTAATTGTTCTTATGTGAAATGAATGTGAATTTAAACGAGGTCACACATGTGTTTCCATTTGGTTCACACCCGGGAACTAGGGACCGGGGTCTCTGTACTCGGGTCCTGATTTTTAAGGCGTTTCAAATAGTTAGGGGATATGCATAAGTAGGATGAATCCTGAGCATTGCATGATTTTCCAGACATTTGGGGGGCATTCAAGTAGTGTCAAGTCAGCTCGGCATTATTTATCCAAATTTAATTTTTAATTTCTCTTAAAACTTGATAAAAAATGATGCCAAAAGATCAAGAATATGCATTAGTGGGACAAATCCCATGAATTGCATGAATCATGTTTTTGAGCCATTTGAATAGTCCAAAATCAATTTGATACTATTTAATTGAATTTAATTCTTTCTCAATTTTGTTGAGAGATGAAGTCAAACAGTTATGGATATTTAGAAATTAATTGTACGAGGTTTAAAGTTAGTCTAAGCCTCTCAAGTTAACGATATTATTAAGTAGCCTGAAATAGCATTCTTAAAATAAAAAATAAAAAATAAAAAAATAAAAAACTTGTAACACCATCATAAACATGTTCAAAATCATAAAAGAAAATACATTTGGAATCCTTTTTTTTTTCCTATATTTTTCTGGAAAAAAAAAATCGACTGCTACAAGGTTGTAACAATTGTTAAGTCGATAATTGTAGACACCCCACCTAGGCTAATAAGCCTAATTGAACAGAAATCCTAATCCATACCCTCAACCCTAGGCCAAATCCTAATCCATACCCTTAACCCTAGTCCACACCTTTAACCGTAAGCCAAACCCCAATCCACACCCTAGTCAATGCACTACTTAAAATTCCTGGACCAAAATTCCTATGTGGACACTTGAGTTTGAAATTGTTAAACCTATCTACACACTCAGATATGACCTTAATATTCTCAGTTTATGGTCGAAAATTGACCTAAAATTCTATAACTTCACTTCTATTCGATCTTACGTGCTGGAACTTGTGGAAAATATTATTTTCAATTAAGGAGACGTATTAGGAAATTCAAGTTACAATTCCTATAACGATTTCTGAAGCTTAGGGAGTGCTTATGTTTGACATAATGTGCAAAATGGTGAGTAAGGATTTTCCTATAAAGTTCAATTTCTTTCCATTTGTTAATTATTATGACAATGTTATTTCTAGCTAATGAAATTTTCAGAAGAGTTCAAACTCCAGGTCTCTAAGAATCGTTTCTTGCGAGTCAAGTTTAGGGAACGTTCTTGTTTGTTCTTACGTACATCATAGTGAGAACTTGTCCTCCCACGGTACCTAAGTTTAATTTATAAGTTCAACAGTAGTTTTAGTAGTTTACATGGGAACCAAAGTTTTCGTTTTTAAGTTCGAATGACTAAACCTAAAATGGTTAAAGGGGCCTAAGTTCAATTCTAAGTTCTACGGTCACCCAACCAATTTTCTAAGGGGCCTAAAGTTTGAAGTCTCTATGTTTTCAATTTTCCTTTATTTTAAGGGAATTCCACATACATTCAAATGACCAACCTAATAATTCTTAAGGGGACCTATGTTTGGTCTCTATATTTCCAAAATCTCCCCAAGTCTATGGTGGATTCACTTAGGTTCAAATTTCTACTTCTAATGTCCTAACTTGAGACATTTGGGGTTTGTATAAGTTCATTTCCCCAAGGACTGGTTTGTCGAAACTATGCTCTAACACCAACTGTAACGCCCTGAGTTTTCGGAACCCGAGTATATGACTTGTTTTCTAAAAACCCGAGTGTTAACCTTTAAAGATAGTCAAATTCAGGTATTTTTTTCTTTTCTTTTTCTTTCAGAATTACCAGTTTAATGGAAGATGGACAAATCAAACATAAAGAAAAATTTTAACTTACATTCAGAATATACGAGCGGATGTCCATAATTACTTATATAAACCAATGTCTTAATGTTAACAATTATAAGAAATACACAATTTACCACATGAAAAATATTAAAATGCATATAAACTTAAGCCGCAAGATCGTGCAGCTTCTCTTGGCAGATACAGTTATGCATCCTTGACAATTGTACCCTCCTCATCAGTCTGAATATGAAAATCATTTAAGTCACCTGTACTACCTTTACAGTTATATATTCGATGAATGAGTAGTCAGCTCAGTGTAAATTCTCCTCAAGATTACACACCGCCGCATTAGGTAAGTATAGTTATAAATAAAAAGGCATTCAAAACAATACATGATGCAGTGTTATTGAATGCATGAATGCATGAGTGCACACTAACTGGGGATGCTCATCCAGTTGGCTTTTGGCCGAAACCCATGCATGTGGCCGGTCACCAACGAAAGTACATCGTAAATACGTAATGTCAAGCTCACCGAAAGTAAGACGATAGTCGATGGTTTGGGAGCTAGCGAAACAATACCCCAACTAAATCCTATATGCATGTGCTACAACATCCAAAATTAGTCAGCCGTCATTATCGTATGTTATAAATGCATGATTAGCCCATCCGTTATTATTCCATTTACAACCAACTAGTTTAATAATGCTCAAAGGTCACTACGGGGGGTTCATCACCTAGCGTAAGCCGACAGCTCGGATATAGAGTCCTATGACCACCATCTCCGGCTCATGAGACTATCACCTTAGGATGTTTAATGGAAGCCCATCGACTAGTGGTCAATCATAGTTCAACATATGGAACTTACCATCGCATGATTATGTAGAAGTAAATCATCGAAGCCACATGGGGCAAATACTAAGTCGAAGCCACATAGGGCAAATAAAAAATCAAAATCATATAAGGAAAATATCAAATCGAAGCCACATAAAGCAAATATCAAATTGATGCGATAAAAAGATCATCCTCAAAAGCCATGCAGACACAATAACCCATGGATGGTAAGCCCACTTCAATATTCACATCATTCAAAGTAACCACTAGATCGAGGGCCCATTATAAATACAATCAATCAAGTTACATCCCAAGTATGGGTGTACATTATAAGTGGGATTTTCCATTGATTGATGTACCAGTTTAAGTTCCATAAGCAATCCACAAGTAATCCACAAGCATGAGAAAATATGCAGGATAAATATTGAGCATGTAATCTAGCATTCAATTCCAACAACCAGCACATGTAATTACAAGATAAAGAAATCAATTATCAACCGAAATTAAAATAAAAACTATCACTTAAGCTAATGGAAAAATGGAAAGCTCAAGGGGAATAAATCATCACCTTAAGACCCAATTCGCTAACTAATGTTGTTAGGGAGCACACGCACCTTAAGAATCAAATCCTACCATGAATTGCAAACCGTGTGGTTAGATCAAAGTTTACAAACTATCTACGATTACGTTTAAGTTAGGATCTTATTTATGTTATCAAGTGGACTTTTACCTACCATCCAACCTAAGGTTTGGATTTTAGAAAATATAAGATTCACAGTTATAACGTCTAAGTAGATAATTAAATCTAAATTTCCACACAAATGGGTAAAGAGTTTATACCTTAGCGGGAGTTGGATGCGGCCCAACACAATGTCCATCAAGTTAACTCAGGAGGGCGAGTAGGATCAACGACCCGATTCAACCAAGTTGGCTTGTTCTCTTATTTCTCTCTCTCTCTCTCTCTCTCTCTCTCTTCTTTCTTCCTTTTCTTCTTCTTCTTCTCCTCTCTCTCTCTCTCTCCCTTCATTTCTCCTTCCTGCTTCTCCCTTTTTCTTTCTTTTTCAAAGTCCAACAATGCCTGTCTCAGACAGAGCTTGACCTGACTGGCATAAACTCGACAGCACTTAGGTCAGTAAGTCTATAAACTTGGACCGCCCGAGCCGAGTTTAAAACTCGCCGGCAACATGACAATCATACACACACTCTCTCTTTCTCTCTACCATATCTTTCTTTTTGTTGAAAGTCTAGCAGCATTGCTGGACATGATCGAGCTTGCCCAACACAACAAGTCGGCCCCAAACTCCATGGCCAGTGTGCCCATTCAGCTGAGGCAGACCAGGTCAGAACTTGATTCGGTTTGCCCAGCAGCACGACTCACAACTCTCTCTTCTCTCGCTAAATCCTCCTTCTTCCTTCTGAGACGTCCAGGAGGATCTGGACTCGAGCAAATTCAACCCACAACCTGAACTCAATAACGAGTCAGGCCGTGACTCGGTAAGACACCTCATTGCACTCAAAGTGAGTGCAACCCATCCTCCACATCTCTTCCTTTCTTCTCCTCCTGAACGTGTCTAGCAAGGTCTGGGCGAGGCCAGACATAAACCCAAACCATCCGCGCCGGAACAAACTCGACCCGGTCGACGTCTTATGATGGAGAAGAAGAGTGTCGTTAATGGCAGACTCACTCCCATTTCTTCTTTCTTCATCCCGACAGCATGGGAGGGATCCTAAGGATACATCGGAGCTTGAGGATACAGGAAACTGAAGATTCGAGGGCATTTTCTCAATGGGTTTGAAGGAAGGAGAAAATGGTGATTTTCTTGGGTTTTTAAAAAGAGGGTAGGAGCTTGGCAACAACAACAGTTTTTGTTTTTAGAAATGCGCTGCACGCGACTCTATTTGGTCCCATTGTTGTGCGCATGCACGGGTGCATGAACCCGCACAGACAACATGGTTTTGGTCAAGCGGGAGTGATCTATCAAATGGACAGTTTGGATAATGAAAGTGGGCCCTGATTTATGGGCCATGATCGAAACTACGGATGTTTATCCATCCACTGGCGAAAATGCGAAAGGCAAAAGGAGGATTTCTCCTTCAGGCTTGGGTTAAACTTTGTTTAACCGAGCCCACAGTCTGGTGCACCATAGGTGCACACCCACTGTGGTACGCACACGATGAAATGTGGGGTCCCCAGTGATGCTGGAAGAAATTCACTCCATTCATTCGGTTTGGGGGGGATCAAGGCCTCTGACCAAAAATCAAGTAGATCCAAAGTTTAGGTGGGCATGCACGTAGATATAGGTCCTTAATTGTGGATTTTCATTGATCCGATGGTTAGATTAGATCTAAACTTATCATCAATGGTAAAAAGGTACTAATGAGCTATGTGCATATTCAAGACTTTCATAATATGTTAGTAAATAAACAATAGTTTTAATATTAATTTTTTATTACTTTATTATAAATTATTATTATCTAAATTTAGAATCATAGGGCCCATTTCTAAACAGAGTGTCGCCCTTGCGGTTGATCAAAATCTACGAGTCATGCGTCTAGCTCTCAAAGTATTTTAATTGTTAAAATGGGCCACACCACATGAATGTCTAGATATCAATTCTTGGTTCCCTGGCCATTCCAACAATCCGACAGTTGGATTGACTCTAACTTAGCTATCGATAACCCTAGGGATCCTAAAGAATGCTTAGGTGTGATTTGGGAGTTGGATATGAAGCTAGATAATCTGATTTGTGTTTTTAAATGATGGATCGTCCTATGGGACGTTGTAAACTTGGTGAACGGTGGATTTCATGATTTAGGGTTGTAAATCCAAAATGGTTGGCTAGATTTGTCCATCAATGAAATTTGGATCCTAAAAATAGGTCTCTCTAATGGCATGATGATCCATCTTGGAAATCGATAGATAGATAGCTTAATATACGGATGGGGATTGTTTTAAACGATTGGATTTAGGCCAGAATGAACATGAATGTTCACTTAAGCTAGGTTTGTATTTATACTAAATTAGATTACATTATAACACTCGAGTACTGGAAAGTATGAGGTGTTACATTTCTACACTTCCTTTTTCACTTGGTTTTCTTGACTCTTGGGGTCTTGAAATCTTAAATCTTGGTCTTCAAAAGTCCATTCTTTGCCTTGGTGATTCTTGAGCATCAAATCCATGCTTTTAACATTCTTTTTTTTAATCCAAGCTCTTAAAGTCACCTTGCAACACAAACATGTATAAAATATACCATTAAGCAGTATCATGTTCATAAAACCAAGATATAAATGGGAAAAAATATGCAATATTTGTCACTCAACACTACATCGTATGCAGCTTTGGCCTTAGAAGTCTTTCCTATCAAAGGTCCCTTAGGATCTCCTCTGGGCATGTCTCTCCAGAAGTATCGCCCAATTGTATTCATGTTTCCAACTTCCGAGTACTCTAAATAATGCCACAGAACTACTTTGTTGTCGAAGATTGGCATCTCCCTTCCTTGAAGAACCATACGAGGCTGCGATGGTGGAGGCAGAAGTGGATAGGAGATGGAGGGCAAGTGATTCGGTAGGGGCACCGAGTTTGCCCCTAGGAGCACGAGAGGTGGAGCGAACAAATTTTCCTGGATAGGGACCGTCTCGGCCGAATTCCACCGGACTCATTTTGGTCTTGTCGAAATTCTTTCTGAGGTTAGATGGGAAAATATTTTGCATTGGGGCTTGACAGCTTATCGATCCATTGTGCAAGGTATGTACACCTCAATTACTAACGTATCTCTTGATGAATTATATTTCAAAATTAAATTTTTAAAAGAGATTGTCACCATAACTCTTTTCACTTTATTTGCCTTAATGGAAATTGATATGGCAGAAGATGGAATACCGATCGCGACACTTTCAGAAAAAAAATGTCTAATTCTAAAAAACAGTCAATTACAAGAGCGCTATGTGGATTCAATGCTGAATGGCGGTCCGGTAGCCTTACCCTCAAACAAACTATTTCCCAAATACCGCATCCTGCATTGCATTTTTACTTCGAATGTGTATCCCAGGGCATGAAATAAGACTGATCTTACTCCCTTTATGCCTCGTGTTGTCCAAACTGTTGTCACGGGTATGCACATTTGTTTACCTTCCTTGATTTGTTATGTCATTATTCAATTTCGTTTGTATCCTAGGCATGTTGGATTCCGTTTCGATATCTTATGTCCTTTATTGCATTTCACTATCAGGTCCAAATTCCTTCGTTTGAAGCGTCAGAATCCGAACTCCCCTTAACAATGCAAATTTGAATATGATGAATCTTATTCCCCTTCTTCAACAAAGAGAAGATCAGGAAGAACCTCAAGAGGTTGATATCAACATGGATGACATCTTTAATGACCTGCAAGGATCAGAAGACCCTGCAGACTCTGACTATCACCCTTCTCAATTTGATGAGAGGTTATATGCATTGGAAGAAAAAGTTGATACTCTGCAAATATCCCACGCATTATTAGCCCAAACTTAAAATTCTATTATGAAGTACATGAAAAAGTACTTCCATCGATTCAATCGGAGTTTGAAGATTAATGATCCTTTGATGCTTGCACCACCTTCATCAGAATTGGAGTGAGATAGGTTTATTTTGCTTTGCATGGATATGTATTAAACTATATTTTGTTCGCGTGCTTGGATATTTTTATGGGTTGTATGAATATTTTATACACTGTTTGATACAGTGTTCTTTACTTGTCTTGATACTATATTTCATCTTGATATGTGATTCTCCTTATATTCCTGGTTTGTGATTTTACTTGTTATTCTTGATCTTCCTTTGTCAACTTATGACAAAAAGTGGGAGAAATCTCTAATATTTATGGAATTTTTAAGTTTTATGCCTAGTACATATTTGTATAGCATAGTATATGTTTTGTTTCTTAGGGGGAGTTACATGAGCTACATATTGTTGATTGTTGCATCATCAGAAGAACACAATTGGTTACAGGGATGATTGTTAAATCTACAGGGCAACTTCAATCTATGTGACTCTTGTGGATGTGTAATGCCTTGGAAATTGGGGGTCTTGCATAAACTCGACTCCCAAGTTCCCGGGTGTCACTTATGCTATTTTTTTTTTGAACTTCGCGAGAATTCAGCCAGCATAATGGGAAATTTAGCTAACCGAATTGGATGAATCTTATCCCGAGCAAGCCAATAGTCATTGGAATGAATCCGGTGGAATTCGTCCAGCTGAAGATATTATTAGGCTAGCCAAAGATATTCTTAGGCTAGCCGAATTTTCAATCTCTTTGGCTATAAATAGAGGCCTTTTCTCATTCTAAACTACAGTGAAAATCACTCTAAAACTCTGCAATGGAGAGAGAAGCTCAGATCCTCAACAAGCAAATTGTGTGGTATTTATATATTCTTTTTAAGCTTATTTAATTCCCTTTCTCAAGGTTATTTCAATCTTATCTTAAAAGATTAGTCTATACTCCTCTTGAGATTTAAGAGAATTGAATTAGTAGCATTTGGATTTTTCATTTTTAAAAATCTTTCGGACCCTATACTCTATCTGTTTGAATGGTAACTGCCTCCTCTACATACAAGAAAGAAGTTATTCTGCTACAATATTCGACTACATCTTCGAATCTACATTTGAAAATAAGTACACTGTTTATTTTATTTCATTTAGGTTTTTCTAAGATAGCTTGTGAAAATCTCAATGGGTTGATTCGAGATAGCCTGTGAAAATCAAGAAGTGAGTTTTTAATTGTGATAGCCTGTGAAAATCACAAAAATGTATTTTATTATGGTGAGCCCGTGAAAATCACAAAAATGGATTTTATTGTGGTGAGCCCGTGAAAATCACGAGGAACTGTATAAAGTTACTAAGGTGAACCCGTGAAAACCTTATTATAATGAAAGCCAAAATTACGAGGGTAGTAATTTTGGAAGTGGAGTATATGTGGTTATTTTAAGCATCAAACCACTATAACTCCTTGTGCATATGTGGTGAATGTTTTTTTTTTTTTTTTGTGGAGAATATTATTTATTTCATTCTTTGTAGTGAACGTTGTATTTATTTTATCTTATCTTGATAGTTTGAAATATTGATTTTAAAGACATTCGTGAAATAAAGTTGTTATGCCTAATAGTTTAGGTGAAGGTTGTCCTACAAATTATTTGAAATCAAGGTTTCAATATTTGAGCGATTAAGATTTTGTATTCTTTATATATTCTGTTTTTATTTCGATTATTTAGCATTATTTTATTCACCCCCCTCTAGGACATTGATAGCTCCTTTTTTTTTTCAGGTCCCCATTGAACGGGAGCTCTATCGTGTTTTGGTTTCACTAGCTGTATCATCTTCTCTCTTAAATGAAGGGTAAAATCAGTACCGCATAAGTCTTGGCTCATGAATGTTGGAGCATTTATTGGACTATTGATCAAAGATGGCAAGGTCTTTTGGGCCTGCCTTGCCAAAATTACACCGATGAGACAATCATAATACATTGTCTATCCATTCCTTAATTCAGACATGCGGGCCCACTTTTGATGGACCAGTGGGGGTAGATTGCCTAAGACAGGGTGCGGCAAGAAGTTGATGCCATCAGAAACTAAGTGGGGCACTGCTATGTTTGTGAGAAATCAACTCCATCCATCCGCTCGTGATGAGACAAAAACCCTTAAAAAAAATGAGGGGGGTCGAAGACACAAATTGGCCGCATGACAGGTTTAAAAAAAAATAGGTCAGGAAAAATACCTACCGTTGAAACCTCCGTACGTGCACATAATATTTTTATGCCATCCAAATTATTCCTTAAGTTCATTTCTGCTAGAATGAACTGAAAACACAGACATCAAGGTGGGGCCCACTTAACTTTTAACCGATAGGGTGCGTGCGTCAGAACCGTCGGTGGATGACAGAGAACTAGCCAGAACAATGCACAGTAAGTACTGCTGAGACGTAGAACACACGTGGAGAGAGAGGAAGTCGTTTCCGGTGCATCGGAGAAAGTACAGAAACGAGTGAAGCTAACGACAAAGCCCGCTGATTGGGTACTACCCCACCACGACCTAGCTAGAGACGACTGGTCCTGACAGGGGTTCCATGGGCCCACCTTGATGTATGCGTTTTATCCACGCCGTCCATCTATTTTAAAAGATTCTTTTAAAACAAAATACAAAAAATTAGGCAGATCCATGATCCAAGAAGAACACGCCAGAGGAAGCAATGGTGACAATGACACGCACCAATGAAACCTTCCTACGGCCCACCGTAATATTTATTTGTTATCCGACCTGTTCATGAGATCACATACGCCTAGACGAAGGGAAAACATAAATATTCGCTTGATTCAAAACTTATGTGGCCCTCAATGAGTTTTCAACGGTAGATGTTCAATCTCCCTGCTTCCTATAGTGTGGTCCACTTGAGTATTCAATCTAATTCCTTTTCGGCTTCATTATTTAAAATGAACGATTGAAATGAATGAACAGCTTGGATAAAACATACACATCAAGATGGCCCTACAGATCCCCTGTCAGGCTGACCTTCCCTAGCTAGGTCGTGGTTGGTGTTGGACCCAGTCCGTGCCCAGCGACAAATTGTATTTTCATTTGATACTCTGTTATAGTGTGTGATTGCCGATGCTCAGCACTCATGTGATTGTTCACATCGAACATACCAACTACATTAAGTCATCAATCGTGATAAATAGTACGACATTGGGTTGAGTAAGGACAGCCATGACCCAACTCCTAGGAAGCGGATTGGCTGGTGTACCATACACCAGCTATATAGCTAGTGTATTGATGTCAGCAAGTCTTGTGGGTCCCATCATGAGGTATGTGTTATATCCAAACCGTCCATCCATTTTTCTAGCTCGTAGTAATGTTTGAGACGAAAAATAAAACAGATATAACGATCAAGTGAACCACACAGCAAAAAACAGTGGGGGATTGAACGTCTACCATTGAAACCATTTTGGGGGTCACAGAAGTTTTGGATCAATATGAAATTTGTTTTTATTCTTCATCCATGTCTTTGTGACCTTATGAAAAGATTGGATGTTAAATATACGTGTTATGCTGGCCCTATGAATTTGTTAACGGTGAAAGCCATTATCCCCGCTGCTACTTCTGGTGCGGTCCAGTTGATATTTGGACATGATTCATTTTATTTTATTTTTTGATAATGCTCTAAAATGATCTCGAAAAATGGATGAACGAGGTCGATATAATAAATACATCACTGTCGGGTCATGTAACATTGGTCTCCTTTGAACCGTTCGTAAACTCGGAGCTCGAGGAGCATCGGTCTACACCAGCTATATAGCTAGTGTGTGGTACACCAGCCAATCCGCTTCCAGGATTAGGTGCGGACAGGCCTCACAATAGGGCCCACCTTGATGTATATATGCAATATCTACACCGGTCCAGATCATTTTAAGGCATAAATCCACAAAATGAAGAAAATCTAAATCTCATTTAGACCATATCACAGGAAACCAGGCCGATTGAACATCATGCCATTAAAAAGTTCCCAGGACTCACCTTAATATTTATTTTGCAACCAACCTATTGTAAGGTCATTAAAATCCAGACGAAGGGAAGAAAAAAAAGAAAAAAGAAAAAAAGTCAAATATCAGCTTGTTTCAAAACTTTTGCGCCCTATTAAAGATCAATCACCATTATTTACTGTGGTATGTCCACCTGAGGATTGGATATGCTTCTTTTGTTCTCGTGCCCTAAAATAATCTAACAAAACATAGAGAGCACGTGGATAACCACACCATCCTTAGTGACGCGAGGCCACACGTAATCCACTGTTAAAAAAATAACATACAAGTTTTCACAATATAATCTCTTAATTAATATACATTCATTGATTTGTTAGTATTTGAAGCTCTTCATTAATATACAGTCATTGATTTGTTAGTATTTGAAGCTCTTCGAGAGAAAATATATTAGAAATTTTCTCCCCCAATCAAAGTGAGACCCATCATGCCAACAGCCTTGATCATCCAAATTGATGGTCCCACACACACACATTCTTGTGCATCAGCAATATGTATTGCCACATCCCGAAATTCAAAACCTAAGTATGGAAACTCCAATCTTGAGTTTCCGAGTGTTAACCTGACGAAAAATATATGTAGGCGAGTTTTCACATGCGCGCACCATCTAGTTAACATTCACTCATGATCAATAATCATATTAGCTTTAAATCAACGGCAACAAAAGTTACGTAGAGATAACTAAACTCAAAAATATATGACAATGTTTAAAATGTATAACTCCAAAAGTGGTGTTCGCACAAATGAAAACTACACAAGGCACAATATACATATTTAAAATGAATAAAGTTTAAAGTATTCTATTTTTACCAAACGCTTCAAAATATAATGGCGATGGTGTAAACCAATCTAAGCATGCCAATCTGGGATATTGGTGGTACTTGCATCAATAATATCATATGTTTGGTGTTTTAAAACACCGTCCCAGGTGTGAGTGAGTAGTTAACCCAGTAGTTTCATTAGTTCAAGATTACACATGTTATCAAGTCAATCAACGCAGGTAATGATAGAAGGTAAACAAACATTCTTAAATACTCTTATTAAATGTACGGATGATATTATGAAATGACGCATGCCCTTACAATACAACACTCCTTCGCAGGCAACTTCAACACCTATTTCGCAAATGTGAACATTCCCTCATCATGCGACTACAACGCCAAATTGTAACAACCTAAACTAATACGATGCGATTGATATGTATGTTTAGCTGAGTAGTTATTAAGTCTCGCTCATCGAGATTATTAAAAAATCTAGAGTACCTTCGTTTATCACCGGTCTCAATTGGATCACTGGACTCGGAACAGTCGTAACGGCTTCTTGCCTATGTCCCTTAATCCATTTTGGGTTCATCACTCCCAATCGAATACATACAACAGGCAAGTTGTTAACGGCATTGCTCGACAAACACTACGGGGAGGCTTTCACCTCAGCGTAGGCTGATAACACAAACATGGTGTCTCGTACCACTATGCTCAACTCATGAGTCTTGTTGTAACACCCGGCCCAATCAGAACAGTATCTTGAGGCGCCCACTTGTAAATTGTCGCAAGACAGCACAATCCGACCGCACGTGCAGGCTTACACCCAATAGATTAACCCGGATTAAGCCACTAATGTGATCAAATCGGATTTTGTTCGGGACGAACGCGGGCCATAGAGCCAATCCGCCCACTTGTGCTTGGCGACTGTCTGTACGGGTTGTGCCTCGCCCGAGGAGGGGCGGGAAGATCCGAAACTTTGGGAGGTCATGGGTCTCACTGGGCTTGCAGCCCATCACGGACAGTAGACTCGGACAACGTTTAAAAACAGACAATTCGCGTCGTCCAGTCGGCACTCGCAAAGTGCAACTCGCCCTAGCTTTGGCTTAAAAATCTAAAACTTTAAAACAAATGGCCCGAGCACTTAGGATAGTGAATTGGGCTATTTCAGCCATCGAATTTCATCCAAATTGGCACCAAAGGTTGAAGATATTTCCCTACACTCGTCTTCCAAATCTAACCCTTGATCGAGAAACGGTATCCGTTGAGCGCAAATCAGACCCTTGCGGTAAATCCCCGCATCCGTTTGTTGTCAAACTTTGGACAACCCCTTATCAGACCATGGAGCACCCATTTCATGATTCAAATGGGCCAAGGGGCCATCAGGGTTACCCCAAAAGCCATAAGTGGGCCCAAAGGGTCATTTGAGGGAATAAACAACACATAGGGCCAACTGAGTTAAGTTACAGGGTATAAAACCCTTTAAACCCCCTCTCCCTCACTCCCACAGCAAAATTCCAGCAGCTGAGAGAGAGAGGAGAGAGAGAGAAAGAGAGAGAGAGAGAGAGAGAGAAAAGGAGAGGGAGAGGGAGAGGAAGAGGGAAAGTGTGAGTGCTAGGGGAGTTAGGAAGTAAATTTTCCGCACTCCCACCTCCGACATTCGCCGGAAGCCTCGGCCCTACCGCCGTGGAAACGAGGTTTGGCCAATTTAAGGTAACCAACTCGTGTTCCCCTCCATTTTTCTTAGCTAAGGGCCACATGCATGCATCCTGACATGCAATTCATGTGGCACAGGCCCCGGCACATCAAATTTACGGACCTGGCGCCGCTAGAGCTACCGCAAGAACTTTCGGTCAACAATATGATGCGGCCCACTTAATTTATAAAAGGCCCATATGATGCGGCCCATTTGATGTATCCAAGGCCCATGGTTCGAGGCCAACAGGATGTCCTTAGGGTCCATTGCAAGGAGCGATTCCTCCATAGTGTGTGTAATAATGTTTGATGACAGGTCATGCCTTGGGAACAATGTTGGTTTGACGTACACATTGTAAGGATAATGTTGGTTAAATGTCCGCATTGTCACACTCCTTAAGGCCCACTGATAGGTCCATACTTGTACTCTGCAGTCCGTTTAGGCCCATCTTCACTTTGAGCAACCCCCATTACCATACTATAAGCATAGTGCTGCCCCATGATTCATGATCATACGCATCATATGCATGCTTGAGATGAGGGGTGATTGATCATAGCATATGCCTTTGGGCAGACTGTTATGGGCTCCCTGAAAGGCGGAGTTACCCTACATGAGCGCGTACTTCACGCAGGATGATTACATGACTGGTAGTGTGATACATGCACTTGCATTTGTATGATTGTGATATGCCCTAACGATATCAGGGCCATAGCCTCCACAGACACACCGTGGGTGGCTGGATTGGATACCGGAAGTGTTTGGTTCTAGCATACGGGCGCCATAGATGTCCCTGGGTAAAAATCCCTAAATCTGATGGTACCAAAGGATGACTCCAATGTCGAGACCGAGTGGATGTACGAGCGCATGAGGGCCGAATACCAGGAGGCCGCGTCTCCCACTGTGTCGAGGTCAGTTGGAAATGGGTGTGACCTTACCCGCCTGAGTGAGTGGGCAATTTCTAGGTTGAGTTTGACCAGCTTGAGGAATCGGTCCGCTATCGACGAGTTGGGCCCGATATTGGCAGGCGGATAGTGAGGTCTCTTTCGCTCTTCCAGTTGTGCGTCCGGATAGGGACGGCAAGCTGGCGTAGAGTGTACTAGACCCCGGTGATTATCCAGACTGATAACTGTATTGACATGAGGATTTGGATGAGGATTGGCATGCTTGAGCTGCATCTTGCATCGCATGGTCTTGATATGACCAATAGCATTCATACCCTGCACTACATAGCCTTGGTACGGCTGTTTGCATTCTTGTACTTATCAGCAGATTTCCGCATTACTCTGACCTTACATTCTGAGCACGTTCGCACCTACTTACACCGCCCTCTAAGCTTTCTATAAGCTTATGCACGATTGATGCGTGCAGGTGACGCCAGGACGTAGCCGTAGCCTCGTCGCAGTTGGAGTGTGCAGCCGAGCTTCTGGAGTTTTTGTTATTTGCACCATCTTGTATTTCCTTTTATACACCTTGTACTCAAAGTTTTTGATCATAGTGGATTTTGTGGTGGTGTTCTTGTGGTTATTGTTCGTGGGTTATACTTGTGGTTATACTCATTACGAATCAAATTGATTATTAGAAATCCTCCTTATAGCATCCCAGGATCGGAATCTGGCGTATGGGTGCTAGGAGCTGAGAATGGGGTTCTACGGAGGCTGTCAGTGCCGGATTCGGTGATCGGGAATTTTGTGAGCCCGGTTTCCAAGTTTAGGGCGTGACAAAAGTTGGTATCAGAGCATAACTTGGGAATAACCAAGAACAGCATCATATATTTACTATGAGTTTAAGGCGATTAGGTTCCGAGTGTGAAACCTTCCGATTGACTTCCCTAACGTACGATTCTCGAGGTTGATCAGCATCCTTATCCCTCCTATAGGACATGCCGCGCAGGAGACGATTGACTCCTGCTCCACCACCTGAGGCTCCCACTCCACCACCCGAAGCTCCAGCTTTACCACCCACGCCTCCCGTTCCACCCCCAGAGACCCCTGCTCCCCTGCCTGAGGATGACGTTCCTCCACCTCATGCCGGTGCAGATCCGACCGTGCCTGTTAACGTCTCTCAGTTACAGTAGATGTTACAGGCTGTGACAGCTGCATTCGAGGGGCAGGGCAGACGCCCAGTTGTTTCACCAGAGCAGGCAGAGCAGGAGCGTGCGAGTGCTCTTCTTCGCGAGTTCAGACGGCTTAATCCTCTGCATTTCCAGGGCGAGCCAGATCCGACTACAGCAGAGAGATGGCGCTCCGATGTGGAGAAGATCTTTGATACTATGTCATGCACGACCCAACATCGAGTTCGGTTAGCAGTATTCCTTTTCCAGGGTGAGGCAGAGCATTGGTGGACCTCCGTTACCCGTGTTGCAGGACCTGATTACGTCTGGACATGGGATGACTTTATCGATAGATTCGATGAGCAGTACTTCCCTGACCACATTCGACGTCAGAGAGCACTAGAGTTCGAGACTCTGGTGCAGGGGGACATGACCGTGGCGCAATACGCGGCCCGTTTTGTGGCGCTATCAAGGTTTGCGCCATATATGGTTGATGATGAGGGGCGAAAGGCCCGCCGTTTCGAAAACGGTTTACGTTACGGTCTTCGAGGCCGTGTTATTGGGCATAAGCTCCCGACCTTCCAGGCGGTAGTGCGGAGGGCTCAAATTTATGAGGCCGAGTGGCCGACGGACAGAGCGATCGAGATCAGAGGAGGGGTCAGAAGAGGCAGGCCCCCTCCAGTAGCTTCCAACAGCACCGATGACCGCAGAGATACAGGAGCCACCCATCCGCAGGAGCACTAGTAGCACCGACAACACCCCCAGCGGTACCACCTCAGAGACAGCTTCCTGACACTTGCTATGGATGCGGTGGGATAGGACACCGTAGGTGGGAGTGTCCCCGACCTCAGCAGCAGCAGCCGAGAGTACCGCAGTAGCTTTCGCAACAGCAGCGACAACAGATTCCACCACCGAGGCCCCCTCAGCAGCAGCACCAGCCTCCAGGACCTCCCCCGCAGCAGCAGAGGCCTCAGAGGGGACCTGCACCTCCCCAGCAGGCCCAGGGCAGATTTTATGCCATTCAGTAGGACCCTCAGTCATCGGGAGTAGTCGTCGACGATTCGTGTGACTTAGCCCCTGCACCATCTTGCTAGATTGCTTATGAATAATGCGTCTTAAGAGCTAGAGCTTGAGATTTGTAGGCGTTATCCCAATCCCTTAGATGTTTAATGTATGTTGTACTGTATTTTGACCATACATGATGTTATGTTCCCTATCCTCTTATGAGTTACGTTTAGTTGCGATGGTAGTGTAAATTTCGAGGATAAAATTTTTATTAGGTAGGGACAGTTGTAAGACCCGTATCCTAGTTCGTACTATTCCGATGAATCCTACGATCATTTCCATCGAAGTCCGGCAATCCGTGACTGATAATCGACGTTGCGATCGATCATAAGTCGTATCCTTTAGAATCGAGTCGGTTTAATCCGAGACCTGTATCACTGCGACCGCACCGTCGCCGCGATTCCAACGCCGTAACTCACGCACTGATCCGATACCCTGACCAAAAGATGTGAGTCGGCGTTTATTTCGAAGAAACGCCGCGCTTTCTCGATCTCAAGAGAATCTCTACACAATGTCAAATCAATCTCATCAATCAATCAATCACTTCAATGTCAAGTACAAGCAACCCATGCTTTCTCTCTCCAAAGTCAACTCTTTCTTACCCTCTCTCTTACACCACCATACATGTCAAGTACACATCACACATCACTCACCCTTTCACCTCACATCTCCCATCCCTCTCTCCTTACAACTCTCTCTCTCTCCCTCTTTTCTCACACCATTTCTAAGCAAAAGAGAGAGCCCACACGTCCATGGTTTCCATGAGAGAAAAGTGATTTTGTGGCCCACCTTTCTCATTCCAAACCCATCATCCTAGCCATCTATTTCCCATCTCCACCATCAAAAAGGAGCACAAGGAAGGTGGCGTTCCAACGGACCGAAGAGATCAACCGGTGGGTGCTTTATAGGATAGGTTTTTTCATGTTTTTATGATGGGCCAAATGGGGCCTACCGATCAATGGTGTGGATCTCACTTGGGACCCTAGGTGTGGCCGATGGCCCACCTTGATCCTCATGATCATTCCATGACGGGGCCATTCTCCATGGACCCCATCATGATGTTTATATTTCCTTGCATAAAGAGGTCACATAGACCGTTCATTTTGGGTGGACAGGGATCTCCACCGTTGATCTTTTATTTGGAGGGCCCATATGCAATGGGACCCATTGATGTATGATTGGATGTTTAAAACGGAGGGCCCATAATGTCGGGGTCCCTCCATCACGCGTGTCCCACTGTCTTTTTATTTTATTATTTTGTATGATATTATGGCCTTATGGCCCACTTGGATGGACCCCACCACAAGGCATAACTTTTATCCAAGCCATCTATAAGTGGGGTCCACTTCATATGTGTGTACCCACACTATCAAATCATTTGGTGGCCCACCTGAGTGGGGCCCACCTTGAATGCATGTGTGTTGAGGGTCAAATATTGCATATCAGACCCTAGTTACTACTTGGATTTACAAACATAATATCGTTTAAAATCTTAATTTAATCGTGTTTGTAATGCAAGGTACATTTGTAAGTGGGGACTACAAAAAGGTGCTAAAAGTGTGTATTTGATGCTCAGAATTCACCAAACCAATGGACGGGACTTCCGGGGACCAAGATCGACGAATTTACACGCCGAGATCCACGGAAATCGAGAAACTGAAGCTCAAGTGGCCTGAAAGTCGAGACAAAATGCAAGATCACAGGGTTCCCACCATCCGTTCTGCTCGAAACTTTATACATAAGCTGAGGAGCGTAAATGAACCGTACACGTCAATTTTCAGCTATTGGATCCCTCTGCAAGTGGCCGAATGGACAGATCATCCCCTTTAAACCTTAAGTGGGACTCACCTGATATTTGGATTCACTTCAATTTTGGTCTTGACATCTAAAATGATATGACATAACAGATGGACGGAACCGATTTTACATATACATCACCATGGGACCCACACACGTGACGTGTGTGCACATTGTATTTATGGCTGGACGAGCACCGGACCGAGCTCTCCTTCTAAAATCAGAAATCCCGTTTTTTTTTCTCTTTCGCCAGCGTCCGCAACAGAAGATCTGAGGTTACGCAGTGGGCCCCACCCATAATACATTTTGAAGATCCAGACCGTCCATTCATCCTATGGGACGGAAAAAACCCACGCCTAGGTGGCGTTATTTCCGATGAAAGCAGATATCAATTTTTAACCTTCCAAACGACAGACGGACGGTGAGCTTAAAACTCTGTGGTCCACCACAAATAGGATCCAAATTTCGGTATTTCTGACTAGTTTTTCGAGAAGAACACGGTGAACGGAGTGGATTTCATAGATATTGGAAGGAGTGGGCCCCGCACACAGCCAGCGTTCCTTGCGATGGCTCTGTTACGCAGAGCGAAAGAAACCGGACGTTCCGGATCGGTTGTGGCCCACCATCATGGCCTAAGGGGTCGATCCAAGCCATCAATCTTGTAGAGAAGCTCGGAAAGGTCTAATCCATGTTGACCATCTGCACCCATGCACTCAAATAGGAAAAACCTCGATCAAACGACGGATGGACGGCGGAGTACAAGATTCTGTGGGCTACACTGAAATCAGTTCAATCTCAGCATATCTGGACGGTTTTTCGAGTACAACTCAATGGACGGTATGGATTCTTCAACCGATGTTGATAATGGGCCCCACCATCAGTCAGCGTAAGAGATTTCACGGCCCCTGTTTCTGCGTCCAACAAAGGCAGTTGCGGTGGGTCATTTTTCCGATCATGGTCAAGGTCGGGCTGCTGATCTGGACCGTCCATCTTGAAGTACAGCTAAAAACGGACGGAGAGATGTGATCTTAACACCTTTTGAAGGATGCTAGGAGAATCAGCGGGAGTGGTTTCTCAGGCTGTCGGCTTAACTGAGGAGGTTCCTTTTCAGAGATGGAAACTCCTGCTGCTGCGTATCACTCTGCGGAAGCAGCAGTCCCTCTCTCTCCTCCGCCCATATCAGCTATAAAAGGAGAAGGAGAAAGGACGTGTAGGGATCATCTGGAATGAGAGCAGAAGCTGGGGATCGGCTGGAAGCAGGAGGAACGTGAGGAGAGAGAGAGAAGGAGTAAAGTGTTTTCTTTTCTTTTATTTTTATTTTTGTTTAAGAGATCTAGTCCACTTATGTGTGGCTAAACCTCTTAGCTAGGGCTAAGAGGTGAAGCTTGTAGCGTGATGGGAGGCCTCTTTGCTTGTGCCCTTTTGTTTAGACTGATCTGATATTGATTTGATTTTATTAAGGGAATGTTTTCAGTCTTTAATGGTCTGTTGTGACTGAAATTACAATGGGTCTGCGATGGCTTTGAGCATGTTCTTTTTCTTTTATGTTTATGACGTCAGGAAGCCCTGTTGTTCACCATCGTCTCCGGGCATGGTTGGATGTCGGTACCCTTCCTAACCTTCATACATTGATTGGTTGGTAATTAGTTTAATTATATTGTTTGCTTTGTCTCCAGGGCATGGTTTGGTGATGGAATCCATTCTAATTCATATACCTTTCATCTTTTCAAAATTACATCAAAGGAAGTTCAGTGGATTTTCATGAATCAAGTGTAGTTCTCCCTGATCTCTACAAGTGGATCCTTGGCACCCTAGTTTTCCTTCTTTGATTTTTCCTAAGTTTTATATTAAATATTTTACAATTATTCCTCAAATATAAATCAATTTAAATTTCATCTCATTCTAGTTCTAGATCTGGTTACTTTCAGATAACGTACAGGTTTCAGTCCCTGTGGATTCGACCTCGGTCTTACCGAGTTATTACTACATCACAACCCTATACTTGGGGAGTGAACAATGTGTTATACCCAACTGTCCAGCGTCCCTGGGACGCTGGACGTAAACTGCAATGGGAAAACACAAATATTTGCTGGGTTTACCAAGCTTTGGAGTGGGTGCTCATGTAGGCCCCACCTTGATGAATGTATTCAATCCAAGCCGTCCACCATTTTTCCCAGACCATTTTAGGCGTTGAGCCAAAAAGATAAACTAATCCAACTTTCTGGTGGGCCAAACCCTTGAAATCAGTGATTTTCACTGTTTAAATGCACCTAAATTCTTCTACACGCCGAAAAATACCCGATATTGGACTTGTTGGGTCCATCTCAGGCCATGGAAATTAGTAGATGGGGTGGATTTGGCTGAAGCAGGCCCCACACGTGAAAAACCTTAGAATTAAAGGAATTTCAAAAAAAATAAAAAAAAAAAAGTTAACAGTAGCGTGCTGCTGCTGTCTCTGACAGAGGACGCCTGGCATCCTGGCGTGAACGAGCAGGGACCCACAGCTCCAGCTGTGGGCCCCACCATGATGTATTTATTATATCCACATCGCCCATTTAGTGGGCCACTGCCTGACGTGGGCCCCTCCAAAAAATCAGGCCAATCCAACGCTCGGGTGGCCCACATCACAAGAAACAGTGTGAATTGAACTCTACCATTGAAACCCTTTTTGGGTCCACAGAAGTTTCAGATCAAGCTGAAATTTGTCGTTCCCCTTCGTCCAGGCCTGCCTGACCTTATGAACGGATCGGATGGAAGATAAACATTAAGGTGGGCCCCACATGGGACCCGCAATGATGTATGTGTCTTTTACCACCGTCTGCCTGGACGGTGGTACCCACTGTGATGTATTTGCTTTACCCCACCGTCCCCTGGACGGTGGGCATGTGTGTATGTGCACGTGTGTGTGCATGCGTGTGTGAGTGTGCACGTGTGTGCATGTGTGTGTGAGTGTGCACATGTGTGTGAGCGTGTGTGTGAAAGTGTATGTGTGTATATGTGTGTATATATATATATATAGGGAAAAGGTACTATGCGCTCGAGCGTAAAGCGGTCGTCCGTGAGGTCGAGCTGGTGTGGGCCCCACCGTGATGCCATTCGAAAATCCACACCATCCACCAGATGCAACATTCCAGAGGGGGCCCACACGGCTGAAAATCAAATCAATCCGTGACTTTTGTGGGCCACACCACGTACAGAAGTTGAGAGGGGCCGTGCACCATTGAAACATTCAAAACCATTTTTGGGGACCTTTCAAGACCTTTTTTGATGATCAACACCGTCCATCATGTGTGTCCCACTTGAATATAATTTTAGACCAAGTTTTAAGTGGTATCCACAACTCAGGTGGGGCCCACCAAGTGCATTTACATGTTTTTACGTGTATACTTATGTTTGCCGATGGTATGGCCCACCTGAGTTACATGGACGGGGCCGATTTTGGGCCGTGTGGGCCCACCGGGGCTCGCGCATCTGGTGGACGGTGTAGATCTTCGAACGGCATCACGGTGGGGCCCACACAGCTCGACCTCACGGACGACCGCTTTACGCTCGAGCGCATAGTACCTTTTCCCATATATATATATATATATATATATATTATTGTATTATATATATATATGGTGGGCCCTTATGAGACCTACCGTGATGCACGTATTGCATCCAATCTGTCCACCCTTTTTAAAAGCTCGTTTTATGAGTATGAGCTAAAGAATGAGTCAGATCCAGTGGACCCCACCTTGGTTTATATAAGGCCCAAGTGTTTTAGGCCCACCTTATCATATTTTTAGCCCATTGTTGAGGCCCACCTTGATGTGTAATTGTGGCCGTTATTGAGGCCCACCTTGATGTGTAATTGTGGCCGTTATTGAGGCCCACCTTAATGTGTATTTGTGGCCGTTATTGAGGCCCACCGTCATGTGTATGAGGCCCGTTGTTGAGGCCACCTTGCCATATATGAGAACCACGTTATAAGGCCCATTTTGATGTATCTTAGGGTCCCTGGGTTGAGGCCCATTGTGATGTATTAGGGCCCATGGGTGGAGGCCCATTGTGATGTATTCAAAGGCCCATGGGATATGGCCCATTGCAATGTACATAAGGCCCCTTTGATGCGGCCCACTTAATTTATAAAAGGCCCATATGATGCGGCCCATTTGATGTATCCAAGGCCCATGGTTCGAGGCCAACAGGATGTCCTTAGGGTCCATTGCAATGAGCGATTCCTCCATAGTGTGTGTAATAATGTTTGATGATAGGTCATGCCTTGGGAACAATGTTGGTTTGACGTCCACATTGTAAGGATAATGTTGGTTAAATGTCCGCATTGTCACACTCCTTAAGGCCCACTGATAGGTCTATACTTGTACTCTGCAGTCCGTTTAGGCCCATCTTCACTTTGAGCAACCCCCATTACCATACCATAAGCATAGTACTGCCCCATGATTCATGATCATATGCATCATATGCATGCTTGAGATGAGGGGTGACTGATCATAGCATATGCCTTCGGGCAGACTGTTATGGGCTCCCTGAAAGGCAGAGTTACCCTACATGAGCGCGTACTTCACGCAGGATGATTGCATGATTAGTAGTGTGATACATGCACTTACATTTATATGATTGTGATATGCCCTAGCGATATCAGGGCTATAGCCTCCACAGACACACCGTGGGTGGCTGGATTGGATACTGGAAGTGTTTGGTTCTAGCATACGGGCGCCATAGATGTCCCTGGGTGAAAATCTCTAAACCCGATGGTACCAGAGGATGACTCCAACGTCGAGACCGAGTGGATGTACGAGCACATAAGGGCCGAATACCAGGAGGCCGCGTCTCCCACTGTATCGTGGTCGGTTGGAAAGGGGTGTGACCTTACCCGCCTGAGTGAGGGGGCAATTTCTAGGTTGAGTTTGACCAGCTTGAGGAATCGGTCCGCTATCGACGAGCCGGGCCCGATATTGGCAGGCGAATAGTGAGGTCTCTTTCGCTCTTCCAGTTATGCGTCCGGATAGGGACGGCAAGCTGGCGTAGAGTGTACTAGACCCCGGTGATTATCCAGACTGATAACTGTATTGACATGAGGATTTGGATGAGGATTGGCATGCTTGAGCTGCATCTTGCATTGCATGGTCTTGATATGACCGATAGCATTCATACCCTACACTGCATAGCCTTGGTACGGCTGTTTGCATTCATGTACTTATCAGCAGGTTTCCGCATTACTCTGACCTTACATTCTGAGCACGTTCGCACCCACTTACACCGCCTTCTAAGCTTTCTATAAGCTTATGCACGATTGATGCGTGCAGGTGACGCCAGGACGTAGCCGTAGCCTCGCCACAGTTGGAGTGTGCAGCCAAGCTTCTGGAGTTTTTGTTATTTGCACTATCTTGTATTTCCTTTTATACACCTTGTACTCAAAGTTTTTGATCATAGTGGATTTTGTGGTAGTGTTCTTGTGGTTATTGTTCGTAAGCTATGCTTGTGGTTATGCTCATTACGAATCAAATTGATTATTAGAAATCCTCCTTGTAGCATCCCAGGATCGGAATCTGGCATATGGGCACCGGGAGCCGAGAATGGGGTTCTACGGAGGCTGTCGGTGCCGGATTCGACGATCGGGAATTTTGTGAGCCCGGTTTCTGAGTTTGGGGCGTGACACGAAATTACACCGATGAGAAAATCATAATACATTGTCTATTCATTCCTTAATTCAGACATGCGGGCCCACTTTTGATGGACCGGTGGGGGTAGATTGCCTAAGACAGGGTGCGGCAAGAAGTTGATGCCGTCAGAAACTAAGTGGGGCACCGTTATGTTTGTGAGAAATCAACTCCATCCATCCGCTCGTGATAAGACAAAAACCCTAAAATAATAATGAGGCGGATCAACGACTCAAATTGGCCGCGTGACGGAAAAAAAAAAAGTCAGGAAAAATACCTACCGTTGAAACCTCCGTGCGTCCACATAATATTTTTATGCCATCCAAATTATTCCTAAGTTCATTTCTGCTAGAATGGACTGACAACACAGACATCAAGGTGGGGCCCACTTAACTTTTAACCGATAGGGTGCGTGCGTCAGAACCGTCGGTGGATTACAGAGAACTAGCCAGAACAATGCACAGTAAGTACTGCTGAGACGTAGAACACACGTGGAGAGAGAGGAAGTCGTTTCCGGTGCATCGAAGAAAGTACAGAAACGAGTGAAGCTAATGACAAAGCCCGCTGATTGGGTACTACCCCACCCCGACCTAGCTAGAGACGGTTGGTCCTGACAGGGGTTCCATGGGCCCACCGTGATGTATGCGTTTTATCCACGCCGTCCATCTATTTTAAAAGATTCTTTTAACACAAAATCCAAAAAATTAGGCAGATTCATGATCCAAGAAGAACACGCCAGAGGAAGCAATGGTGACAATGACACGCACCAATGAAACCTTCCTACGGCCCACCGTAATATTTATTTGTTATCCGACCTGTTCATGAGATCACATACGCCTAGACGAAGGGAAAACATAAATATTTGCTTGATTCAAAACTTATGTGGCCCTCAATGAGCTTTCAACGGTAGATGTTCAATCTCCCTGCTTCCTATAGTGTGGTCCACTTGAGTATTCAATCTAATTCCTTTTCGGCTTCATTATTTAAAATGAACGATTGAAATGAATGAACAGCTTGGATAAAACATACACATCAAGATAGCCCTACTGGTCCCCTGTCAGGCCGTCCTTCCCTAGCTAGGTCGTGGTTGGTGTTGGACCCAGTCCGCGCCCAGCGACAAATGGTTTTGATACTCTGTTATAGTGTGTGATTGCCGATGCTCAGCACTTATGTGATTGTTCACATCGAACATACCAACTCCATTAAGTCATCAGTCGTAATAAATAGTACGACATTGGGTTGACTAAGGGCAGCCATGACGCAACTCCTAGGAAGCGGATTGGCTGATGTACCATACACCAGCTATATAGCTAGTGTATTGACGTCAGCAAGTCCTGTGGGTCCCATCATGAGGTATGTGTTATATCCAAACCGTTCATCCATTTTTCTAGCTCGTAGTAATGTTTGAGACGAAAAATAATACAGATATAACGATCAAATGGACCACACTGCAAAAAACAGTGGGGGATTGAACATCTACCATTGAATCCATTTTGGGGGTCACAGAAGTTTTGGATCAATATGAAATTTGTTTTTATTCTTCATCCATGTCTTTGTGACCTTATGAACAGATTGGATGGAAAATAAACGCTATGCTGGGCCCAATGAATTTGTTAACGGTGAAAGTCATTACCCCCGCTGCTATTTGTGGTGTGGTCCAGCTGATATTTGGATATGATTCATTTTTTTTTTTTTTGATAATGCTTTAAAATGATCTCGAAAAATGGATGAACGGTGTGGATATAATAAATACATCACTGTCGGGTCATGTAACTTTGATCTCCTTTGAACCGTTCGTACAACTCGGAGCTCGAGGAGCATCGGTCTACACCAGCTATATAGCTAGTGTGTGGTACACGAGCCAATCCGCTTCCAGGATTAGGTGCGGACCGGCCTCACAATAGGGCCCACCTTGATGTATGTATGCAATATCTACACCGGTCCAGATCATTTTGAGGCATAAATCCACAAAATGGAGAAAATCTAAATCTCATTTAGACCATATCACAGGCAAACAGGCCGATTGAACATCATGCCATTAAAAAGTTCCCAGGACTCACCTTAATATTCATTTTGCAACCAACCTATTGTAAGGTCATTAAAACCTAGACGAAGGGAAGACAAAAAAAAAAAAAAAAAAAAAAAGTCAAAATATCAGCTTGTTTCAAAACTTTTGTGCCCTATTAAAGATCAATCACCATTATTTACTGTGGTATGTCCACCTGAGGATTGGATATGCTTCTTTTGTTCTCGTGCCCTAAAATAATCTAACAAAACATAGAGAGCACGTGGATAACCACACCATCCTTAGTGACGCGAGGCCACACCTAATCCACTGTTAAAAAATGCATACAAGTGATGGGGTTTTTTGCCCCGTGCTCGACCGGTCGAGGGCTGGTACGACCGGTCGTGGGAGGTGCTCGACCGGTCGTAGGTTCGAGCCCTGGCACGACTCAAAGTCCAAATGAGTTCGTGGCTTTGTTTTTTTTGTAGCCGGGACTGGTCGTAGGAGAGCTACGACCAGTCGTAGGTGGTCTACGACCAGTCGTAGGAGGCTAGGACCAGTCCTGGAATTTTCAGGACTAGTCGAAGGTTACGCAGATTGTTCCGCGATTTTGCGCGAAATCTAACGGTTTGAGTCCTTTAATCGGGATGCGGAAAGGAGTTTCCCAAAACTATAAAAGGGGTTGCCTAGGGTTTTCTAAGTATCACAAAAATAGCAAGAGGGTTTCCTAAAGCTTTGCAGGGATTTTGCTAAAGGGTTTAGGGCTATCAAAGGTGAGAGAGAGGAGAAAGAGAGAGAGAAGCTTATAGAAGGGAGGTTCTGCTCGTGGAGGTTCTCTACTTTGCAATCTACATCTCGGTAACGCTTCTATGTCCTCGTAATCGGTTAGATCTCTCCGTTTTCTCTATTTCTCTTATTGTTTATCCACTCCTGCGTGAGTGAAGAAGATTGTAACGTTCTACTTCATAGTGGATTGTTGATCTGGACGAGGTCCCGTGGTTTTTACCTCTTTGAGGGTTTTCCACGTAAAAATCTCTTGTGTGGTGTGTGATTGATGCTTTGATTTATTTCATTGCTTTATCCATAATTGGTTTGTTACGGAGGGCTAGATCCTAAGGTTTTGTGCAAGGCCCCCAACAAAGTGGTATCAAAGCTAAGTTCATTGAACGGGTAAGGATCGGTTTGAATTATGGAAGGTGGCTCAAGGATGATCAGCCTCAATGGTTCTAACTGGACCATATGGAAGGCTAAGATGGAGGACTTGCTTTATTGCAAGGACCTATATTCTCCAATCTCAGGCATATCAGCAAAATCCAAGGATATGACTGATGATGATTGGAAGAAGATGGACCGAAAGGCGGTGGGGTTTATCAGACAATGGTTGGATGATTCCGTGTTTCACCATGTGTCTACGAAACCTCACCATGCAAGCCTATGGCTAAAATTACAAGAAATTTGTATGATGAGAGGAAGGCAAATGTAGGTAATAAGATATTTCGATAAGGCGACTTGTAAATCTCAAGTTCAAGGATGGTGGTTCGTGGCCGAGCATATGAATGAGGTCGGCAATATAGTGAACCAACTCACCTCTATGAAGATGGTCTGGATGATGAATTGCGAGGCTTTATTATTGCTTAGTTCATTGCGACGGTTGGGAGACATTGGTGGTGTCTCTAAGTAACTCCGCGCCGACGGAAAGATATCCATGGAACAGGGTAACCGGAGTTGTCTCTTCAATGAGGAGACAAGGAGGAAGTCTCGAGGGTCTACACAAAGAAGAGGCTCTTGTGACACGAGAACGGGGGAGAGGAAAGAACAGGAAGGGCGGGAAGGCCCGAGATAAATCAAGAGGCAAGTCGAGTAACGAAAAGAGGTTGAATCTTTGGAATTGTGGCAAGAAGGGCCACTACTGAGCATGAATGTCGTGGTAAGAAAAACGACAAGAAAGGAAAAGGGAAGGAAGAAGAATCTGATTCCACTGCGGTCGCTTCAGATGGCGACATGGTAGTTATTCTTTCTACAGATCATGACGTATGTCTCACGGCTACGAGTCAGGGCACCGACTGGGTGATAGACTCGGGAGCTTCTTTTCATGCGACTCCACACAGGGACTCCTTCACAAGCTACAAGTCGGTGGTGCGGGGCGTGTGAAGATGGGAAATTCTGGCGTATCAAAGATCGTGGGAGTCGGTGATATTTGTGTGAAGACCGATGTGGGCTGCACATTGGTTCTCAGGGATGTGAGGCATATCCCAGACCTTCGCCTTAACTTGATGTCGACGGGAAGGCTGGATGATGATGGCTATGAAAGCCGGTTTGCTGGTGGGCGATGGAAGCTCATCAAGGGTTCGTTGATCGTGGCTAGAGGAAAGAAGTGTTGCACCACATGTACAAGGCAAGTGTCAGTATGTGCAAGGGTGGGTTGAACGCAGCGAAAGATTCGGCTATTGACATGTGGCACAGGGCGTCCAGGCCACATGAGTGAAAAAGGGCTTCGACTACTAGCAAGGAAGCAACTCCTTCCGGACGTGACGGTATGCCTCTCAAAACTGTCTTGATTGTTTATCGGGAAAAAGACATAGAGTTTCATTCATTAAAGCGCTTCTCATGTTAACAAAGTGCATGCATTAGATTTGGTTTATTCGATGTTTGTGGTCCTATGAGGACAAAAACCTTGGGTGGGGCATTGTATTTTGTCACTTTTATAGATGATGCATCTAGGAGGGTTTGGGTTTATGCTTTGAAATCCAAGGACGAGGTCTTTGGTGTGTTTAAGCTATTTCATGCTATGGTCGAGAGAGAGACGGTAGATCATTGAAGTGCATCATGCACCGACAATGGTGGTGAATACATTGGCGACTTTCACGAGTCTACGCAAGTCCCAGGTATACGGCATGAACAGACGGTTCCCAAGACCCCCAAACATAATGGTGTAGGCGAGCGAATGAATCGCACCATTGTTGAGAGAATCGGATGCATGTTATCCCATGCGAAGTTGCCCAAGACGTTACGGGGAGAAGCAATACGCACGGCGGTGTATTTGATAAACGGTCTCCATCGGCCCCGTTAAATGGAGAAGTACACGAGAAGGTGTGGGCTGGACGGGATCCATCGTACGGTCATCTCGGGGTGTTTGGATGCGGGACATCCGTTCACGTACCAAAGGACGAGAGGTCCAAGCTCGATATGAAGATCGGGCGGTGTGTGTTCTTAGGGCGGTGATGAAAAATTCGGTTACGAGTTATGGGATCCGGCCAGAAGAAGCTCGTCGGGAGCGAGAGATGTGGTTTTCTTTGAAGATCGGTGTATCGAAGACATTGGTAAGCGAGAGAAGAACCGGCCTAGTTCGGGTGAGCTAGAGGACATGGATCCGATTACTCCTCCGTGGTGCACGATGACGGGGAGTACGGCAAGGTGCGAGGGACGAGGAGTTCCTTCGGAAGATGGACCGGGGGAGCGGCCCCCACTTGATCCACTGTTGAGCCACGGGTGAGGAGGTCATCTGGGGACGGACAGTAGTCAAGAGGTACTCACCACACGAGTACATTATGCTAACCGATGGGGAGAGCCGAAGATTATTCGAGGCCCTGGCCGACGAGCATAAGGAGGAGTGGTTGAAAGCTATGCAAGAGATGGAATCCTTGCATAAGAACCACACCTATGATATGGTGAAGCTTGCCTAAGGGCAAGAAAGCTCGAGCAACAAGTGGGTGTTCGGAAAGAAGATTGAGCGAAAGAATTCACGGATGAGGTTCAAGGCCGGACTTGTGGTTAAAGGCTTTGGTCGGAGGAAGGTATAGACTTCGAGGAGATATTCTCACCGGTGGTGAAGATGACATCCATACGGGTGTTGCTTGGGTTGGCGGCTAGCATGGATCTGGAGATAGAGCAGTTAGATCCTAAAACTACCTTTCTCTATGGTGACCTGGAAGAAGAGATCTACATGCACCAACCAGATGGGTTCAAAGTTAAGGGCAAAGAGTATATGGTGTGTAGGCTGAGGAAGAGCTCGTATTAGATGAAACAAGCTCCACGGCAATGGTACAAGAAGTTCGATTCGTTCATGTTACAGCATGGGTATGACAGAATGGAGTCAGACCACTGTGTGTTCACGCGCAAGTTCTCAGATGGTGATTTCTTAGTTCTGTTATTATACGTTGATGACATGCTCATCATGGGAAAAGACATTAAGAAGATTGGTGTGAAACAGGGAGTTGGGCAAGTCTTTTGCAATGAAAGACTTGGGCCGGCTAGACAGATCCTAGGAATGGAGATAACCCGTGATAGAAGCAGCAGGAAACTTTGGCTATCACAAGAGCGGTATATTGAGAAAGTCCTAGAGCGGTTCAATATGAATGCAGCGAAGCCGGTCAGTACTCCACTAGATGGTCACTTCAGATTGAGCGACAGGCAGTGTCCCAAGACGAAGGCGGAGGGTGGAAGAGATGCGAGAAGATACCCTACGCGTCACCGTAGGAAGTTTGATGTATGTTATGGTGTGTACACGCCCGGACATAGCATATGCGGTTGGTGTTGTCGGCGGTACCTTGCCAATCTGGCAAAGAACATTGGGCGGCGGTAAAATGGATACTACGGTATCTAAGAGGCTCATCCAGAGTTGAGCCTATGCTATGGTGACGGAAAACTGTGTTAGAGGGCTACACGGATGCGGATATGGCGGGTGACATAGATCAGGAAGTCTACATCGGGGTTCATGTTCACATTTGCGGGGGGAGCGGTTTCTTGGCGGAGCAAGCTACGAGAAGGTCGTAGCATTGTCGACGACAGAGGCCGAATACATTGCGATCACGAAGCATGTAAAGAGATGCTTTGGATGAAAAGGTTCCTCAGAACTTAGCACGAAGCGGGAGGAGCACGTGGTCTATTGCGATGTCGAGTGCTTATACACTTGAGCAAGAATCCAAGTCGGCATTCCAAGTCGAAGCACATAGAGATTCGGTATCCTTGGATCGGGATACTTTGGAACAAAAGGTGTTACGGCTTGAGAAAGTCCACACGGACGATAATGGGTCGACATGATGACCAAGGCTTTGCTCACGGGCAAGTTTGAGGTTTGTAGAAACTGGGCGGCTTGAAGAAGGTGGATCCCTCCGGGTCAAAAAGGGGAGATTTGATGGGGTTTTTGCCCGTGCTCGACCGGTCGAGGGGCAGTACGACCGGTCGTGGGAGGTGCTCGACCGGTCGTAGGTTCGAGCCACAGCACGACTCAAAGTCCAGCGAGTTCGTCTTTGTTTTTTTCTTGTAGCCGGGGTGGTCGTAGGTGGTCTACGACCCGGTCGTAGGTGGTCTACGACCCGGTCGTAGGAGGCTAGGACCGGTCCCCGGAATTTCCGGGACTAGTCGAAGGTTCTGTGATTGTTCCGCGATTTTGCTTGTGAACTAGCTGATTTGAGTCCTTTCGCAACTAGGATGCGGAAAGGAGTTTCCCAAAACTATAAAAGGGGTTGCCTAGGGTTTTTCTAGGTATCACAAAAATAGCAAGAGGGTTTCCTAAAGCTTTGCAAGGGATTTTGCTAAAGGGTTTAGGGCTATCAAAGGTGAGAGAGAGGGAGAAAGAGAGAGAGAGGAAGCTTATAGAAGGGAGGTTCTGCTCGTGGAGGTTCTCTACTTTGCAATCTACATCTCAGCGCTTCTATGTCCTCGTAATCGGTTAGATCTCTCCGTTTTCTCTATTTCTCTTATTGTTTATCCACTCCTGCGTGAGTGAAGAAGATTGTAACGTTCTACTTCATAGTGGATTGTTGATCTGGACAAGGTCCCGTGGTTTTTACCTCTTTGAGGGTTTTCCACGTAAAAATCTCTTGTGTGGTGTGTGATTGATGCTTTGATTTATTTCATTGCTTTATCCATAATTCTGGTTTGTTCTGGAGGGCTAGATCCTAAGGTTTTGTGCAAGGCCCCCAACAACAAGTTTTCACAATATAATCTCTTAATTAATATACATTCATTGATTTGTTAGTATTTGAAGCTCTTCGAGAGAAAATATATTAGAATTTTTCTCCCCCAATCAAAGTGAGACCCATCATGCCAACAGCCTTGATCATCCAAATTGATGGTCCCACACACACACATTCTTGTGCATCAGCAATACGTATTGTCACGTCCCGAAATTCAAAACCTAAGTATGGAAACTCCAATCTTGAGTTTCCGAGTGTTAACCTGACGAAAAATATACGTGGGCAAGTTTTCACATGCACGCACCATCCGGTTAACATTCACTCATGATCAATAATCATATTAGCTTTAAATCAATGGCAACAAAAGTTACGTAGAGATAACTAAACTCAAAAATATATGACAACGTTTAAAATGTATAACTCCAAAAGTGGTGTTCGCACAAATGAAGACTACACAAGGCACAATATACATATCTAAAATGAATAAAGTTTAAAGTATTCTCTTTTTACCAAACGCTTCAAAATATAATGGCGATGGTGTAAACCAATCTAAGCATGCCAATATGGGATATTGGTGGTACCTGCATCAATAATATCATATGTTTAGTGTTTTAAAACACCGTCTCAGGTGTGAGTGAGTAGTTAACCCAGTAGTTTCATTAGTTCAAGATTACACATGTTATCAACTCAATCAACGCAGGTAATGATAGAAGGTAAACAAATATTCTTAAATACTCTTGTTAAATGTACGGATGATATTATGAAATGATGCATGCCCTTACAATACAACACTCCTTCGCAGGCAACTTCAACACCTATTTCGCAAATGTGAACATTCCCTCATCATGCGACTACAATGCCAAATTGTAACAACCTAAACTGATACGATGCGATTGATATGTATGTTTAGCCGAATAGTTATTAAGTCTTGCTCATCGAGATTATTGAAAAATCTACAGTACCTTCGTTTATCACCGGTCTCAATCGGATCACTGGGCTTGGAATGGTCGTAACAGCTTCTTACCTATGTCCCTTAATCCATTTTAGGTTCATCACTCCCAATCGAATACATACGACAGGCAAGTTGTTAACGGCATTACTCGACAGACACTACGAGGAGGCTTGTCATCCCAGGGTAGGCCGACAACACAAACATGGTGTCTCGTACCACTATGCTTAACTCATGAGTCTTGTTGTAACACCCGGCCCAATCAGAACAGTATTTTGAGGCGCCCACTTGTAAATTGTCGCAAGACCGCACAATCCGACCGCACGTGCGGGCTTACACCCAATAGATTAACCGGATTAAGCCACTAATGCGATCAAATCGGATTATGTTCGGGCCGAACGCGGGCCATAGAGCCAGTCCGCCCACTTGTGCTTGGCGACTGTCTGTACGGGTTGTGCCTCGCCCGAGGAGGGACGGGAAGATCCGAAAGTTTCGGAGGCCATGGGTCTCACTGGGCTTGCAGCCCATCACGGACAATAGACTTAGACAACGTTTAGAAACAGACAATTCGCGTCGTCCAGTCGGCACTCGCAATGTGCAACTCGCCCTAGCTTTAGCTTAAAAATCTAAAATTTTAAAAGAAATGGCCCGAGCACTTAGGACGGTAAATTGGGCTATTTCAGCCATCGAATTTCATCCAAATTGGCACCAAAGGTTGAAGATATTTCCCTACACTTGTCTGCCAAATCTGATCCTTGATCTAGAAACGGTATCCGTTGAGCGCAAATCAGACCATTGCGGTAAATCCCCGCATCTGTTTGTCGTCAAACTTTGGACAACCCCTTATCAGACCATGGAGCACCCATTTCATGATTCAAATGGGCCAAGGGGCCATCAGGGTTGCCCCAAAAGCCATAAGTGGGCCCAAAGGGTCATTTGAGGGAATAAACAACACATAGGGCCAACTGAGTTAAGTTACAGGTATAAAACCCTTTAAACCCCCTCTCCCTCACTCCCACAGCAAAATTCCAGCAGCTGAGGGAGAGAGGGGAGAGAGAGAGAGAGAGAGAGAGAGAGAGGAAGAGGGAAAGTGTGAGTGCTAGGGGAGTTACGAAGTAAAATTCTCGCACTCCCACCTCCGACATTCACCGGAAGCCTCGGCCCTACCGCCATGGAAATGAGGTTTGGCCAATCTAAGGTAACCAACTCGTGTTCCCCTCCATTTTTCTTAGCTAAGGGCCACATGCATGCATCCTGACATGTAATTCATGTGGCACAAGCCCCGACACATCAAATTTACAAACTTGGCGCCGCCAGAGCTACCGCAAGAACTTTCGGTCGATGACAGGTGCGGACCATTACCTTTAGGTGGCCTATTATCATGCATAGAGCGAACCTTAGTGATTATGTGTGGAGATTTTGCTTTACATGTTGCTGATTTTAGTGTGACATTGCTGAATGTGAACTTGTGCATGAAATTTTCCTAAATTGGGAAAGAAATTTCAAATTCAAATTCATTTATATATGCATTGTTGAATTGTTTGGCGAATTGTGAAGTTGCATGTATATTATCCCCAATCCTGCTGATTTCATAGGCCAAATTCTGTTGCATGTAACTAACATGTGTAGATTATATGCACAGCTAGTTATATTATTGAATTGCTGAAATTTGTGGAACTCCTAGCTATGAATGTCCTTACATTTACTAAATGTACACTAAGGACTATGATTACATATTGCGCCCCTTTCGGATCAGCCTGCCAACCGGGACTTCTTTGGGCAACCCTTCTGTTGGGTTCGCCCACAGGCAAGTTTAGTCCGACTAGCCGAACCGCGGGTTGTCGGTTGTAGTTAGACTACACGAAACATTGCTCTCAGGCTATACAACCCATGGTCCGTCTCGTGGGAGAAAATTAGCTTACTGGTTGGCCATCCTTGTAAGTTAACCGTGTTTGTACACGCCTGTTTGAACCTGAGATACCCTGCACCCGTTGCGCCCATTGATAACCATTAGTTGCAGCCCGCAAAACTCATGAGTCAGGGATGGTGGTATGGGACACTATGCCCGAGTTGTCGGCTTACGCCATATCGAACACTATATCCGGGCTGTCGGCTTACACTAGGTTGATGAGCCTCCCGTAGTGACCGCAAGCAAAGACTCTATCTATCTTAACCACCTTCGTATGATTCTAGTGTTAGGAATAACGAACCCAAACGGGTCAAGGGTCACGAGAGTCATACGGCCATGGCCGCCAGAGTCGCATGATCGGGTTAGGGTATTGATCTGTCAGGGTATCTCGATTTCTCCAAATTGCTGGATGAATGAACATAATTAATCAACTTGGTTAACATTTACATTACATTGCATGGGTTATTTTGGCGATTTGGCAGTCGTGGTCGCACTAAGGGAGTGATTGGTCATTCACGATCGTTAGATGTTGTCGCTCAAGGGAGTGTTGTGGTGAGAAGCATGCATCGTATCATTGAATCATGCATCTGCATTAACCAGAGTATTTAGGATTTTGTGAATGTATGTCTTTCATTAAAATTGTTCCTGGGATGATAATCTGTGTAACTTATTGTTAATAGTACCACTGAATTAACCACTCCCACTTTGAGACAGTGTTTCAAAATACCAACCAGAACCTGTCATAGATGTAGGGGTGACGGAGTTGGATGCGTTGGAGGATGCTGATGTAGATGACGAGGAGGAACGGGCGTATTACCAGACTTTTGGCAGCTCCTTCTAGCTTATGTATAGACGATCGCAGGGTATGGGCCACGGCCCTAATCGTTTTAGGACATTCGCATGGGTGGGACTACACTACACCAAAATCATCATTTAGGAACGGTTTTAAACTGTTCCTAAATGCTTCAAGAACAGTTTAAAATCGTTCCTAAATGAGGCGTCGCAGAAAAACAGGAACGGTTCAGAACCGCTTTGGGTACTATTTCAAATTTTAGAAACGGAATTTTAGGAACGGTTTTAAACCGTTCTGGTGCCAACGATCACATTTTAGAACAAAAATTTAGGAACGGTTTTAAACCGTTCTTAATGTTGTCAACGGTCATATTTTAGAATGGATTTGATGGAACAATTTCAAACCCTGATAAACACACGAAATTACGAAATTTAGGGTCAAGGGAAATAAATTAACAAAAGTTTATTTCATTCCATCAAAATAGAGATTAATCCAAAGAAAAACAACTATAAAGAAACAAAGACTATCCTTTGTGCATCCTATACTTTTAAGAGTTGGTGTTCCACATCAGAAATTAATTTTCATATCCAATTTCTACAATCTTGAAATTTCCATTATAAAAAAATTTACAAAAGTAGGTGATAGGGTTTCTTCAATCTCTTTCCCATCGGTCTTCACTCCAGATGCCTTTTGTTATACACACACCCAGCAACTTTATAGGATTCTCCCAACAAATGGCAAACACTTGCTACAACTAGAATCCTGCAATTATAATAGTACAAATGTTTGGAGAGAGTGATCAAGCAAAAGGTTAAAGCATGAGACAAATGTACAAGAAAATCAATTTGGATTTATGCCAGGAAGGTCATAAATGTGTGTAGATGTGCTACCAAACTAAATTACAATAGCTAATCAAATAAAACAGAAATGGTCAAATTCTACTTCTATAGCATTCACATTAAGGGGCAGAGCACCAGATTGCAATAGCAATACCTTTTATGTTGGAAGTAACATAACTGCAACTTGAAGGCCACTTCCACATTGTAATATAAGAAAATATCGTTACAATTGACTTCCTTCTCAGGTTCCGCTACAGCAGAACCATAGAGCGCTATACAAATCACCAAAAATAGCAGAACTAGCCTGACCCTTGGGGCCATCACTGTTAAGATTTCAGATACAATTCACTGAAACAAATCACATATCCATTCCCACTTCCTTTTGGATAAGTCAGATTTTCCAGTCAATAAAACAAACTGTAACATCCCGAAAATCGGGGGTCGAGTAATAACTCAACTCCTGAGTTCCAGAACATCACTTATGCAACAAAATGAATGATGATTGAATGTTGACTGTATTCGTGCATTGAACATAAGTGAGATTAAGCCAAAACAGCATATCATACTCTAGAGACAGTTAAATTGCAAGCGGAAGACTATGATAGACATATAGAATATAAAAACTGTGGTGAGTCTCCAGAGTGTGATAAAGTTACCAAGTTAAATAATTACAAGTATAATTCTAAAATTTACCAAATGTGAGGAAGTGTAATTTCTTCTATCCCGAGTACCATAGCCCCGTCAATACATTACCAGGTCTTCATAGACCTGTCAGAAAGTTATATGTAGGAGAACTCCTCCTCAACATCATAGTAGTAGTCCGGCTCTGCTTCATAAACATCGCCATCACCTAAACCTCAACAAATCTGGTTGGTGTTGCAAACACCATCCCATAACGTGGGAGTGAGTGATCAACTCAGTGGAACAATAAGGCATAGGTTAACATGTTATCAACTCAGTCAAGCAGTAATGATAAAGCAGTACAATCAAACAATTCTAAGTACTCTTATTAATGCAAGTATGAAATGACATGATGAATGCCCTTGCCAAACCACCCTCATGCGACATCATCTTACGTTCGCGGATACATACCTCCCTCAGTGCTTCACATCTACCAGGCACATGCGATGCGATGATGAGCATGATTACCGAGTAGTTATTAGTCCATTTCAAATAGCAATATTGGGAAACTAAGGTACCTCCCTTGTATCATTCACAAACATGATCCATTCTAGGATCGTCAATCTTAGTTAATCTCATACGATATTATGGTTCGAGAGGCATCGCGAAGGCATCGCAAAGGGCTCGTCACCCATTAGCACAGATACAGATCTCACCGTATGCGGCTCAATTGCTGGCCGTCAACTCGCATACAGGTCTCACCGTACTCGGCTCAATCGCGGGCCGTCAGCTCGAATACAGGTCTCACCGTACTCGGCTCAACTCATGCTCTAGTTGCTGCGAAGAGCTCATCGTCAATCATAGACTTTAGAGTCTACTCGAAGACATTACGAAGGACTCGTCGCCCGTCAGCACGAATACAGGTCTCACCGTACTTGGCTCTCGCCGTAGGTGTCGACAGCTCAAATACAGTGTCCCATACCACCGTATTCGGCTCACGAGTTTGGTTGCTCAATGGTCACTACGGGGAAGCACGTGGCCCGAGCGTAGGCCGACAGCTCGACCATGGTGTCCCATACTACCATGCCTAGCTCATGAGTCTTAGCAGATCGAGGTACCATAGTTAACGGGATTTCACTGGTAAGTTTGGTACCCTAGGTTCAAACAGTAACGTCCAAACATGGTGAACATACATTAGACAAATTGGGTTACGTGACGAGTTCGGCTAGCTCGAGCGCACGACAAGTTGGACGACATGAAGTGCATAAGCACTTCGCGTGGCCAACCACTATTGCCAACCGAAGTACGACTCGGGTTCGTCGAACACATCTCACGTGGCGAATGAATCACAACCACGAATTCAATCCAGTTACCGATTGCCTAGACTATACAATGGCCCCAATCACGTTCAATTGCAGATAGGTAAAGCAGTAATGGATCAAGATTCAAATCATACAATCAAAGTCTAGTATTATCCATTTAGGGCTGTCAGGGATGTTACACGCATTCGTTACACCACTCCCCCATCACCCATGACGGATCATACAACATAAACATGAATTTAAACATACGTCTTACATAAATAAAATCATACAATCAGTTGAGCATATTAACAAGCATATCATAAAGCATATTATAAAGCATGTTATAAAGCATGTTATGAAGCACTATATAGATAGGAATACAAACACATATATTTCATAAGTGGTTAAAGTGAACAACCTCATGGAGGAAATCATACATGTCTCTAAGGTAGTTGAGAATCTCATCTCAACACCCTCCTAAGGCATCAACATCCAAACACTCACTCACATAAGCATTTTCACAAACACTTAACATACACTATTTCAACATACTTAGTGTATGTTAGCAAACATGTATTAGGGCGAGTCCTTTCGCCAAGCAAGTATTTTACGCATATATAATATATTTATACAACAAATAATCATGGCAAACACATCTCTAAAATATATATGTATACGGTACTTTCTACAATACAGTATTTCTACATACATAGTGTGTATTAGTAAAACATGTATTTGGGCGAATTCTTTCGCCAAATAAGTATTTTATCCATATATTGTATATTCATACAACAAATAATCATGTCAAACATATTTCCAAAATTTATACGTATACTGTATTTTCTACGAATACCTAGAATATGTAAAATTTCATAATCTACATCTTTAATCGAAACAGAAAACAGAAAGCACTTTGTACATGTGCAATTGCATGCAGATCATGAATCTATCATCATCTGACATTGAAAGCGTTGAAAACCATAACCTATACACCAAAAGTCCGCACCTTTTATCGTAGAATCGAAACGGAGTCGATAGAATTGCTAAGTTTTTTAATACGGCAGTTTGGTAACCTATAGAATGAAATAGGTTAGCTATTTCATAACCTACAACCTATACAACCCCAAAACAGATTAGGGTTAGGGTTTCTTACCTAGAAACGGAGCTAGAATCGCCGCGAAAGCGATTGGAATGGAGTGGTGGAGCTCGTGGAGCGGCAAGGAAGCATGGCAGGGAGATTCTCCCACATCTCCCACACTTTCTCTCTCTTTTCTCACTTCTCTCTCCTAGGTTTTCTCTCAAATTCGTATGGCTGAATGAGAGAGGGGTTTAAGGTCCTTATATAGGTTAGAACATAACCAAAATAGACCTCAAGTCAAGGTATACTTAGGTTATAACCAAAGTTGAGCTTTTCTGTCTCAACGGAGCATTTCCGGAGGCCCCCCTTGAGCCAAAGGTCGGACTTAAGCTCACAGACATTGGATGAACGTGGAGTTAAGTTTTCGTTTCAGTCAAATTCCCAGATCACCCGTGGTGGACCAATTTCAGTTCAACGGTCAGTGGATCTCGATCGGAGATTCCGAGTACATGGATATATTTATGAAATTTTTCTTGATCCGGGGTGTATTTGGGTCAGATTCTGACGGTCAGGTTGCTTAATACTGACCCGCAAGCGACAAGTCTCATATTACTATTCAAGATATTTATTTTGTAAAGAAAACAAGTGTTTTCACACTCCCTTGCTCCAGACTCAAGCGAACAGCCGTGGGACACTGTCTGGATTTGATTTCCGAGATGGTTGTCAAGCTCAGCGAAGCGGTCCTAAATCCTTAACCTCGTATTATTCGAACTCTCGATGTGCGGTCCAGATCTGATACGGAGTTTCAACGTGCTCTTGAGAGCAGTTTGATCCGAGATTTTAGGGTAACCTAGCGTCAATGATTCTACAAGTTTTGGGTCTTGCAGATCGTATTTAAAGCGATTCAAACGGATTTTCGTAGCTAATCTAGTTTAGCACTTAGTTACTTTGTCTCATTTAGAAGGATTTAATCCTAAGTGATTTACGAAAGGTGGTACTCGAGCCTTTGTAGTTTGTATATAAGGTGATCCAAGTTATAATACTTAACTAGTTTAAGATAGTGTCTAGGGTGAAGGTACTTAGGAAAATTGAAAGAACAAGGTGGTGAAGGGTTGGATTTGTGAAGGAAATGGGTTCAGAAGCGATTTTAAACTGTGGGATTCAGTTCTGACAAGTTAATAAGGTGTTAGGATTGACTCATCGCCTAAGGACGTCTAATTCCAGGTTGACAAAAATCCAGGCTGTTACACAAATAGAAAACAAAATTTGTTCTTCTTCATCTACCCACCTCAGCCAGACACATTCACTTAAGCCTAGCCTTCATGAGCACATGAACAATAAAATCAGAGAATTAGAATTGCAGAAATTCATTATCTTCTAGATGTGGATCGACTAATTTTCAAAGTATATGATTATAATGTTAGTTCCATGTTTCAGAAGCAATTCAAACTCTTAGCTTAGTGATCCAAGTAAACAAACACAAGAATTCAGCCATACTGAGCCAACATGAAAATAATCCTTACCCCATGGATGAGTTTGCTCTTTGAAGCAACCTTCAATTTGAGAAAGGCTAGCTTCATGGTTTTCTTTCTCAGATATGGTTTGAGAATGTCCATCGCTGGTATGAGCTTGCCTTCCACTCGGTGAAAGAACATCCTCCAAAATTCCTTAGTTCGATGGACTTGGGAAAGACATTTCAGACTAAAGCATCCATCTTAATGCACAAACACCAAACATAAGCCTGTCCTCCTGGTGGCATTGGTAGATGTAAAGCCCTCCCCCACATCACATGATATTGTCCGCTTTGCCGAAGCTCACGGCTTTAAAACGTGTCATGTCTGTTAAGGGAGAAACCCAACATATAACCACCACAACTCCAGACAACTCTTCCGATGTGGGACAAGTTACGCTACAATCAGCCCTGTAATAGGCTTAGACCACGGATATAACCCACACACAGGGGGCAGCCCACGTGTGCCCGCCCACATGAAGCAGTGACCGGGGCGTCACAGTAGAAGACTTACCAAGGATGGCAATCCTCTCAACAGATCCTGTATGAAAGCCCACTGAAGAACCCAAAGATTTATTTGTGTGGCATTTCTGTTTAGCCTCATTTTCTATTCGAATTTGATACTCTAAGCTTTTCCGCAAGATTTCTTTCATTTGCTTCAAGCTCCTCTTCTAGGTGTATAGCCCAAATTGTGATACTAATGGAAAAGATTTTAAAATGAACACACTGAATTGTAATTAATGCCTGTTGGACAAGTTTCACAATTTAATATTTAGAGTATCCACCCCAATCCTATAATTATATTTGGATAAGAAAGAAGCTCCCAAATTAGCAAATATCAAAACAGAGAAGGAGCAAGCAATACGCAGCCACTTTTTTTTTTACCTTTACCTATGAAATATGCCATAAAAATATAATATGGGAATCCTCTCTGTGTGTTGCCCTTTCCTAAAACTTCCCTCAATATAATTCCAATCAAAATTAGTTGACAAAAGAGTATAATTACAAATAAACATTTTTGGAATAGCTTTTTCAAGAAAATGTTGCTTGCATGACCATTATGCAAGAATGTCAATTGCTCACTTTAAATTTCGAAGTCTAAAGTATAATCTAGGTGTTAAAAGGATCAGATGAGAATTGTCCTATGTCATTTAAGAGAGCTCATCACTTGTAAAGGAAACATGAATCATAATAAAGAGCAATAAAAGATTTTTTTTTTAAAAATGAAAGAATTATAAACTTACAGTCTAATAAGTGAAGAGCCTTGTGTTATTATCTCCATAAAGATCTGCATTGTTAACACATTAGGAAATGGGGGAAAAAAAATCAAATACTATATCAAATGACGTCAGAGTTGATAGCTCGCATGGCTTCAGCTATATCATTGTTAACACATTAGGAAATGGGGGGAAATGGCTCACCAAAAAATCCGATTTAAAGTGGAAACCCCTAATTTCACAGATATTCGAACAACATAGAAAAATCATCCATAAAAAATCAAGAAAAAATAAAAAAATACATAATTTCAATTTTCATACAGAGATTTAAAAATAATATTCACGGAAATGTCATTTCTAGATATAGAAGGGAAAAAAAAAAAAAACCTGGAACAAATTCTGAAGCCTAGGACCCAAATTCTCCCCCTAAAAACAGAGAAACCAGATCGAGATGGAAAAAATCGAGAAGGAATTACAGAAGAATTACAGAATTGCCATCATTAGTTGCAGAAAGAAACCCCAGATTTTTCGAAGAGAGATTTGGGGGATTTTTTTACACTTAAAATAAAGACATCGGTTTCTTCCCTCTCTCTTTCTCTTCCTAAAACCCGCTTTTGATGAAATTAATAGATAAAATCAGCTACAAAAGAGACAGATCCGTGGCCACAATGCAAGAAACATGGATCTGATTCCATAAACGAGATCTGTAAACCCTAGATCTGAGGAAATGAAAGAAATCTAGAGAGAAATTGGGAAATGGAGGATGAAGAACGGAGGAGAATGAGAGAGGTAATAGATCTGGAAACGTAGATCGATGTAATGGGGATGCTTTTAAAGGAGTGTGAAGAAGAAGAAGAAGCGGAATGACGAAAAGAAGGCAAAATGACCTAAAGGAGATTCGAAGAGAAGGAGAGCGCAAGGTCAGAGAATGAAGAAAAGGGGAAAGCAAAAGAGCGTCGTGGAAAGAGGATACTCGATGTTGCATTGAAAACGGTTTAGAACTCGATGTCAATTAAAAACTGACTTATCTGGTTTTGAACCAAAAGCACTAGCCATACTTAATAAATAATTTTGGTGTAGTGCGCTAGTTCCTTGTCCTGGATATTTTTCTTGGGATTGCATTTTGTGTATTATACATACTTAGCGGCACTTGTTACTGTTTTATGAATCATTTATGCTTCATGGTTCACTAAACTCCTCATGGCTTATGAGATAATCTAAAGTAAATGAAATCTAAAGCCTAATTGGGCACACGTGGCACTCGGGAATTCGAGAGCCGAGTTCCTACTCGGCCCCTTAAATTCATGGAGTTACACTTATAAATCGCATCGTTAATGGTTATAAGTAGACTTATTCGATGGGAACTGAGGTATCGTAGATTCAATTAGTCATTGTCATACATTGTGAGCATACATTATTAGTTGGTCATTAAACTAATTTGATTAAGCCGGGAGATCCCCGGTGCAACCGGCATTAGATGCAAGCATCTCGCATAGTCCAGCTATTATCGGTCGTATGTGTTCAACCCGAGTCGATCGAATAAGACTAGGGTGGCCGACCTAACTCAAGGCGCCCATCAATTCAGGCAATTTACCAACTGACTCAATATCATGAGTAGTAATAATCATCAAATAAGGACTAGCTAACTGTTAACCAATCCTAATAAGATCATGCATAAACCCTAAATTTAGTAACTTATTCATTCAGACATTTCATCGAACGTATGAATATCGATAAGAAAATAATAGTAAGATTTGTAATTAAAATCAAAATATAAACATGTTATTATACGTCGATCCTTTAACAACTAGTAATCATTAACTAAGACCCTCAAGGATCGATAAATGGTAACCTATAAGAAATTATCAGCACCTTAGAGGGTTTCACGCGACCTATAATCGTGCTTAGGGTTAGAGTTTTTGTGAGAAATTTCATATACAAACACTAAGAACTATGTGAAATTCATATAATTCATCCTAGAAAAGCCTAGATCGGGTAGTAGGTTTTGTTTCTTATCTCCTAATCATGAGTAGGGTGAATTCGATGGAGGAAAACATTCGAGGTCAGTGCTTTAATTGGAGGGAATCAATGAAATGATGCATCAAAACTTCCCCACTCCTACTCCCACTCTTATTCTCTTCTTCTTTCTCTTCCTCTTTCTCTTATTCTCTTGTTTAGCTAAGGTAAATTCGTATGGGGAGAGGAGGTTCCCTAATTAGGGCCTTATATAATGCCAAAAGTGGTGCGAATAGCCCTATAGACTAGGTATTAGATATTATAACCCTATGAGAGGTTGATTCTAGTTTTTAAGACTTATATAGAGGTGCATGGGTCAATCTATGTCATGAGATAGATGGCCCTAGTGATGATCTATATTGGATATGATCGGCCTACTAATTGGATGCGTTGATCGATAAGTATAATTAGAAGTCAATTTGACAGTCGTCGATCATCGATCGGGGCCGTGGCTATACGAATGGTGTAGGGTATTAACTTAGGTTGTTGCCTTAAATTTTGTAACAATCTAACGGTCCAAAAGATATAACTTTGGCAAAGTCCAGATATAAACAATTAACTTAAGTTCTTGATTAATTTCAGAAATATTCACATATCTAATGCACTGATCTTGTAGGTCCAAGTTGAACGATTCGAGACGTAATCTCTGCTCGATGTCCCACGATGAACTTCAAGCCCACTAAGACGAACGTCTTTCTATAGTCTTGGGTTTAGTGACTCATTAACGAGCGGTCTAGAACTTGTTTGGATAATCAGGGCATTTTTGGAATGAATTAGGTGGTGAGATTTTTTATGCACAATTATTAAGAGTTAGATTAGCTAAGTTCATAGTGTTGCCTATTTGCAATTAATGAAAATGGTGATTTAATCCTAATCACCTAAAACCATTAGTTCTTAGATTAAAAGAGTAACTAGATCAGTTTGATTTGTTAATTAAGATCAGGCCCCTAGTTATCTCGATTTTAGGTAAGTCTTTATTTAGTTATGACTGTCTTGATTAATCATTGATAGGTTGACTAGATTTGGGCCCTAGATGAATAAATCACGAGGCTAGACTCGAGGTTTAAGTGATCGAATAGATTCATCATATAGTTAATTAATTGAATTTGTGCGGTTCTTTAATAGTAACACCCACGTATAGGCTAACATCGAGTGTTAAGTGTCAGTAAGTGAAAATATAATTTAATTACAACAAAATAATTTTGAGGATTTTTTAAATTCAAAATAGCAAAAATCCAGGACGTTACATTCTACCCCCCATAAAACAAATTTCGTCCCCGAAATTTCTTAACATTTCTGTTATGTAAACTACTAAGGACATTACAAATCGTGATGCTTAAGTTTCCACTGAGTTCATCATGATAAGTTGGAGTGTGGGTAGGTACTCGAGTTATTATTAAGATCTAACCACCTTAAAAAATTTTACCCTAAAGATTTTCTTTTAAAAAAATTAAAAGATTTGGATTCATGACAATAGTTCCCACTATCTAGAGTAAAATTTTTTGTTTTGAATGTTCAGCTAACACTAAAAGACGATTGTAGTGTGCCTGAGCTTGGTACATAAATCCTCTACTTGATCAGGGCAGTGAGTTCATTAGTATCATTTCCTAATCCTGGTGAATCTAGATCTTTTACTTTATCAAGGACACCTAGGATTTTGAATTTGGATCAAACCGCGACTGCTTCACCTAATCATGGTTTCGTAAGTCTGTGGTCCCAATCATTCTATAAATTTGACGAATATCATAAGTTATCGAGAAGTTCAAGTTTCAATTTCTGAGATTGTCATTTGGATCAAGTTCAAAGAGGGTTCTTATTTAAATTTATGTTCGACTTTGTGGTTAATGAATTTTCCACGGTGCCTATGGTCAAATAACTATCCTAGAAAGGTTTCCAAAGGCCTGAGATTTTGTCTCTATATTGCCGTTTCGATCCTGTGGCCTGTAGGTTATGCACCCACCACACTTTGGTTTCGTTGATTTCGAAAGGGAAGGAAGAATCGAAAGTTCTTTAATATTTTGGAGGTTTGAAGGCTTGTGAGACCAAGAATGGAATGGAAAAGGGAATGAGAAGAACATCACCTCCTCAACGTGATATGAACCTTGAATTCACCAAGTGTCAGGGCTCATGAATCCACGAGGGGATAGAGAATTTGGAATGTTTTATAGGATTCATTGTCCCTAATGTACTAGATTTCCTACATTACTGGATATTCCTAAATTGTGGAAATCCCCTTCGGTCCAAAGATATAAACTTAAGCCTCTCAATATTTGGTTATTGTGGTTTGTATAGTCCACATTTCCAAGATCTTGGTTATCTCAATACTCCGCTCTAATACCAACTTATCATGCCTTGAAATTTAGCACTCGAGTACAGATCTCCAATCCTACGTTCTCGGGTGTGAACCCGACAAAAAATATACGTGGGTGAGTTCTCGCATGCCGCATCGTCTTATTAACATTCACTCATAATCAATAATCAAAGTAGCTTTAAACAGTGACATTAAAAGTTAAGTAGAGATAACTATACTCAGAAATATATGACAATGTTTAAAATGTGCTGACTCCAAAAGTGGTGTTCTCGCAGATGGGGACTACATATCCACAATATACATATCCAAAATGAATAAAGTGAAAAGTATTCTATTTTCACCCAACTCTTCAAAAGATAATGGCGGTGGTGCAAGCCAATCTAAGCCTGCCCATTTGGGATATCAGTGGTACCTACATCAATAATATCGTACGTTTGGGATTTTAAAACATTGTCCCAGGTGAAAGTGAGTACTTAACTCAGTGGTTATATTAGTTCTAAGTTACACATGTTATCAACTCAATCAGCGCAAGTAATGATAGAGCGAGTAAACAAACATTTTAAAATGCTTTTGTTAAATGCACGGATGATATTACGAAATTATACATGCCCTTACAATCCGACACTCCCTCACAAGCAACTACAATGCATATTTCACAAATGCCAATACTCCCTCATCACGTAGCTATAATGTCAAATCTCAACAACCTAAAGTAATGCGATGCGATTGATATGTATGTTTAACTTAGTTATAAAGTCTCATTCATCCAACATATTAGGGAAGTTAAAGTACCTCCATTTTATTACCAGTCTCAACCGGATCACTAGGCTTGGAACGGTATAGCGGCTCCTTGCATATGTTCCTTACTTCATTTTAGGTTCGTCACTCCCAATCGAACACATACAATAGACAAGTTGTTAACAGCATTACTCAAAGGACACTACGGGGAGGCTTGTCACCCCAATGTAGGCTGACAACACAAACATGATGTCCCATACCACCATACTCCACTTATGAGTCTTATGGATTGCATCGGTAATGGTTATAAGTAGACTTGTTCAATGAGAACAAGGGTATCCTAGATTCAATTGGTCATTATCATACATTATGAACATACATGATCAGTCTGTCGTTAAACTAATTTGATTGACCTAGAAGATCCCCGGTGCAACCAGCAATGGGTACAAGCATCCCCCATAGTCCAGCTATTGTCGGTCAATCGTGTTCGATCTGGGTCGATCGAACAAGCCTAGGGCAGCAGACCTAACTCAGGCCACCCCTTTATTTGGGCGATTTTCGGACTAGCCCAACATCGTGAGCAATTATAATCATCAACTAAGGACTAGCTAATTGTTCATCAATCCTAATGAGATCATGCATAAACTCTAAATTTATCAACTTATTCATTCAGTCATTTCATTAAACATATGAACATCGATAAGCAAGTAATAGTAAGATTTGTAATATAAAATAATATATATACATGTTATCATATATCGATCATTTCAAAACAAGTAATCATTAACTGAGACCCTCAATGGTCGATAAAAAGGTAACATAGAAGTAATAGTCCGCACCTTAGAAGTTTCATGCGACCCAATCATGTTTTGGGTTAGAGTTTTTGGGAGAAATCACAAACTCCTATACAAATACTAAGAACTATGTCAGATTCACACAATTCATCCTAGAAAAACCTAGGTTAGAAAGTATGGTTCGCTTCTTATCTCCCAATCGTAAGTGGGGTGGATTCGGCAGAGAAAAGCGGTCGAAACTAGGGCATTCATTAAAGGGAATTGATAAAAGGAAGCACCAAAACTTTCCCACTCCTACTCTCACTCTTCTTCTCTTCCTCTTTCTCTTCATCTTTCTCTCTCTCCTTCTCTCATTTGGCTAAGGTAAATTCGTATGGGAAGAGGAGGTGCCCTAATAAGGGTCTTATATAGTGTCAGAAGTGGTGTAAATGACATTGTAGACTAGGTATTCGATATTATAATCATTTGGGAGGTTGTTTCTAGCTTTTAGGACCCATATAGAAGTGTACGGGTCAATCCATGTCATGTGATAAATGGCTCTAGTGATAATATATGCATGGATATGATCGGCCTGCCATTTGGATGATTGATCGACGAGGTGATTAGAAGTTAATTTAACGGTCACCAATCATTGACCAGGGCCACGGCTATAAGAATAAGTGCAGGGTATTAACTTAGGTTGTCGCCCTAAATTTGGTCACGATCTAACGGTCTAAAAGGCACAACTTTGGCAAAGTCCAAATACAAATAATTAACCTAAGTTCTTGATTAATTTCAGAAACATTCACACATCTCATGCATTGGTCTTGCAAATCCAAGTTAAACGATTTGATATGCGATCTCCACTTGCTGTGTCGGATTGGACGTCAAGCCCGCTAAAACGAACGTCTTTTTATAATCTTGTGTTTAGTGGCCCACTAACGAGCGGTTTAAAGCTTGTTCGGATAATCAAGGCATTTTAAAAATGAATTGGGTGGCAAGATTCCTTGTACAGGATGATTAAGGTTTGAATTAGCTAAGTTCATAGTGTAATTTATTCTCAATTAATGAAAATGGTGATTCAATCCTAATCACCCAAAATCATAGGTTCTTAGGCTAAAAGAGTAACTAACTCAGTTTGGTTTGTTAATTAAGATCTGACCCCTAGTTGTCTCGACTTTAAGTAGGTCTTTATTTAGTTACAGTTGTCTTGATAGGTCAGTTAGATTTGGCCTTAAATGAATAAATCACGAGGCTAAACTTAAGGTTTAAGTGATCGGGTGAATTCGTTATCTTCATAGGAATAATTTATTAAATTTGTGTAGTTTTTTACTGGTAACAGTCGCATACAAGCTAACATTGACTTTTAAGAGTTAGTAAGTGACAACATAAGTTAATTACCGGAAAAAAAAATTTTAATTTTTGAAATCCAAAATAGTAAAAATCCATAACGTTATCTAAAGTTGCTGCTAAATGGGGACAGAAATTGAATGACACCATAGAATCAAATTCTGCCAAACTGACGTAGCAATCAGGACCTTCCATCATGGGCCCACTATGGATGCAATTGATTAAAGATGAATGTAGACCAGATGATCATCCTATCCAACAAATCGATTACTTTCATAGGAATGGAAAAGTAGCCAACGATCAACATTAAACACAGGATATAGTGACTAAACGAATGGTTGGGATTATCTTACAGATTTGATTTTAGAAACATGCATGCTCAATCCACAACTGGGTCCACTAGTTGGACCGTCCAGATGCACACATAATCCTGCCATGTTTTCTGTAGACAGATGGAATAATGGATCTACCATACAGTTCCACCATAACATCTTCATGCAATGACATGCCACCATCATTTTTTAATGTGGACTAAACTCCTATTTCATTTAGCACCATTTTGAAATTGGTGACGACTTGTAGTCATCACACCTCATATGGGACATTGATGTATAGCTGTGCAGACCATCTAATTGTGGGCCCATACTAGATATATCATTTTTCAAGAATTATACTAATCAAGAAATCCTAGCCACCTGATTAATGGCTATTAAATGAACAGTTAAAAGTAAAATAGTATGTGGTACATGTTCAAGCAGAAAATTCATATTGTTAATAATATCTTAATGATGAAAATTTTCAATCTCTCCATCATTATTTGGATGGTTTGGTTGAGTCTGAGTTAGTCTGACTTGGGAGCCTGGATTTGGAACCCCCGGATTCAGAACCCCTAGATTTGGAATCCGCGCACTATGTTTGGCACAAAATCCCCTATAATCCAAAAGTAGTCATGCTTAGTATATTTATAGGGGTTTGAATTTAATTAATAAATCAACTTTAATATCTCTAATTAGTGTATATATGTAATGTTTGATACAATGGTTGGAAAAAATACCCAGTTGAAATAAATACTTTGCTCGAAAAATGATGAAATTCTAAGTCTACGATGGGCCATAAGCAATCACAACAAAGTTACTAACCAATAATTTTTAACAGTTGATTTACATTGACAATGTTTGGACGGTACAGATCATCCTGTTAAAGTAATTATATTGATGCAGTTGATAACATGATTGTTTTGGGATATCATTGGTAGGGCCATATGCCCAATACATTAGTAGCCTAGTGACATACGCGTTACACATGAAACTCTTTAAAGGATTGTAAATGTAATCCAAGCTTCCACTTTGGATTTCAAATCCCCCTCTTTGAGGAGATTTGAAACCCCCAGTTACTTTATGATGCCAAACATATAAAGGGATTTAAAATCCCCTCAAATCTCCAAAATCCATGGGGTCAAATGACCCCTCTTAAATTCATGTTAGAAACAATGCCAGAAGTTGTGATGCAGGGGACTACTGTTGTTGGCATTTAGTTATTTGGTACATGCACTCCACCAATAGATAAGCAAGTCCATGTGCACGTACTCCGTATTCCACAACCTAGCCTACTAGTTTTCAATAACATTAATGGTTATTGTAACAGCCACCGTCATTATCGTTACTAGTGGTGGGCATCGAGTCGAGTCGAACCGAATTGGGTCTAACGCGACTCGATTCGATTTTTCCAAGAACCTGGCCCGAACTCGATTCGATCCGGGACCAAGTCCAGCAGGCCTTACTCAATCCGATCTGAATCCTTGCTGGCCTGACCCGAACCTAGTCCGATTCGGTCAGGGAAACCGAACCGAGTTGAGTCTGTCCAGTTGGGCTGAATCAAGATCGGGGGAGGGAGAGAGAGAGAGAGAGAGAGAGAGAGAGAGAGAGAGAGAGAGAGAGAGAGAGAGAAGAAGAAGAGAAATGAGGAGGGGAGAAAGGAGGAGAGATGGGTGGGTGTGGCGTCGTTCGGGTAAAGAAAGAGAATGGAGGGATTAGGGTTTCATTCGGGTGAGGCGGGTAGTAAAAAAATGAAAATAAAAAGTATTACTTATATAGTACCCAACTGAATCGGATCAGATCGGATCCATTCGGATCGGATTGGTCCAGATTGACCACGATCCAAACTCAATCCGATGTACGATCGGATCTGAGTGGTCCTACTCGAAGCACACCAATCTCGGCCTTCGGTTCGATTCAAATCGGGTCGGATTCACCGGATCGGGTCAAATTATGTCCAACTCTAATCATTACAATATATAATATTGCAGCCAAAAATATTTTTAAATATATATAGTCATTGCTTTCATAACATCCCTTGAATAATCATGTTATGATACCATGCTGGCTCTGCAGACCTGATAGATACATTCTTCTTGGCTTTGTAATAAAGAGAAATAATGCATGGCGTTATAAAAGCACTTTTAAGTAAAAATATTTAAGATGGGTTCACGCTTAAATCCGCACCATCTTGGGTGAGTCTAGTGATCGGCTCCTTCAGTCACGACCAAGAGTGCAACATTAGGTTGACTAAGGGCAGTCATGACCCAACCACTGGGTGGGCCCAGAAGAAATTACCAAGTCATTTATTCATGTAGCTACACATACGCTTTGATGGAGAGGATTAGATGCGGCCTGGCCTCAACCAAAACAGCACAGCCCTTACATGGGGTCCACCTTGATGCATGTATTCTATATCCACACCAGTCCACTGGTTGGAAGGTCCCGATTAACACATAATCCTGCCATGTCTGCTGCAGAGAGATGGAACGATGGATCTACTATTACATCTTCATGCCATGACTTGCCACCATCATCTTTAATGTAGGGCTAGACTCTTATGTTCATTTGTCACCATTTTGAAATTGGTGTTGTCTTGTCCTCCTCGCACACCTCATATGAGACATTGATGTATAGCTGTGCCTATCATCTAATGTAGGCCCCATAGTGGATGGAGCATTTTTCTAAATTACACTGATCAAGAATTCCTAACCACCTTATTAATGACTATTAAATGGATGGTTTAAAGTAAAATAGTAAGCGGTCTATGTTGAAATGGAAAAATCATATTGTTAATAATACAATGAAAAATTTCTCCCCATCATGATTTGGATGGTCCGGTTGAGTCATGAGTCACTAGTCAGGCAAGTCAAGCCAACTCACCCCTAACTCGGTTGAGTCATAATTCGACTCGAGTCTTAAATCCATGCTAGAAATTGTGATGCAAGGGACAATATTATCATTGGCATTCAGTTATTTGGTACATGACACTACATTAATCGGTAGCAAGTCATGCCATGTACATGAACTCCACAACCTAGCCTACATTAATGGTGGACATAATAGCCGCCATCATTACCGTTACGGTATATGGTTGGGGTCCCCCAAAAAAAAAGAATTACAAAAAACTATAATATGTCGCCAGTCATTTTTTCGTAATGGACGTTGTATGATCATTTTTGAAAATTGTGTTGACCTAACCTCAACTTATTTAGGCTTTGTTTACATTGAGCCTCCATGCCTATGGATTCAATCTAATTGAGTTGGACCGAGACTTACATCTGCATAAGGATTGGATAACCACACTCTTCCTGGCTTTGTAATAGAGAGAAATAATGCAATATAGATGCCACACCCTAATAGGATAGGGCATCAATCACAGCATGTATCTGATGTCATAAAAGCACTTTTAACAAAAATATTTGAAAGAAATTTTTAATAAACCTTATATATATTACTAGCCCCCGGCTATTTAGTTCCTTATCTGAGTACAATTCCATATTCATTTTCTTTATAATGACTAATGTGAAAGATGGGGTTCGAAAATATTGAGAAAAAGTGGACAAATTTGTCTTAAGATTATTCAAGTCAAGACTTGAACTTGTAAATATGGCAATTTTGATAAGAGATCTTCTTTTTCCTTTCTGTTTTTTTTTTACATGCTCACACTCACATGGGTTGTTAAACCTATGACATCAATGTTGAAATGCAATCTGTCTACCATTGAACCATGGGTTAGAACCCATCTGATTTGAAATCTCTTTATTTCTGCATTGTGAACTACACTTTTTTTTTCTATACTAGGTTCGCTCTAAACTGCTACATCAAAGTTCAATTTATGAAATATGGCTGAGACAAGGGTTTTGATGATTTGTGATTTGGCTTATGATTTAGGATTCATATTTGGCATATGATTGGCTTAAAAAATGTGGAGAGCAGATTTCCTGGACCAAAATGAAATACAGACATTCAGTAGCTTTGTATGTATTCCAAACGGAAAGATTATATCCATATCCATATATGACCCAAGGAAGGGTGTGATGAGAAAGATCACCCTCTACTTCAAGTTTGCAAAACCTTGAATCCACACCACAACAACAACAACAATCATAAATAAATAAATAAAACGAAATTTTAATTAATTAATAATAATGTTCGGATTTTTTATTACATCACTTGTAAAGAAAAGAAAAACCCTAATTAGAAGTCCTAATTCAACTAAACTAAAGAAATAGTAAATTTTATTAAAAATAAAAAATTTTAATTTAATCATGCCGGATGATCCTTAACATGATTAGAAGTGAATTCTAAAAAGACTGTATATACTAAAACTCTAATACAAATGAGATAGGTCCAACTTAAAATTTACTAAAAATAGTAAGTTTTTCTTAAAACCAAGAATTAGAATGAAATATTTGCTCACGAAATGGAGTGATGTGCCCAGTTACATCATGCCCTACATATGACTGGGCCGGATCTTATAGACTACGTCCACTTCCATTCGGACTTCTTTTGGTCCTTCTATGCCAAGAGTAGGTTCGCGGCCCACTCTACATCAATATATTATATATTAATAAAGAGACCTTAAAGGTGGCGACCATTATGGGCGTCCAGGTTGGAATATTGGTGGTTCAAAAATATTTTAGAAATATTGGCATATGAGAATTCAAGTTTCGTTTTGAGAAGCTTTCTAGGAAAATGGCCATATTCACAAGTGGACCATTTTACAAACTGTTATACACTCTTTTGTATGGTGTAGCTCAGTTGATAAGTGGATAGGGCTGATTTTTCAATAAAGAGTTCCTCATGGTAGGGTCTATTTACTGAACGGATTGGATGTCCCATGCAAGTAATAGGTTGTTAGTCATCCACTGGGTTTTTAACTTGTGTGTGTGTGTATATATATATATATATATATATATATATATATTTATATATATATATATATATATATATATGTATGTGCTCAACCTCATGGGACGGACTCGTGAGGTCGAGTGCAAAGGTAAAATGCGCTGAGCTGACCATAAGCTCCCGTGAGGTCGAGCTGTGTGGGCCCCACCGTGATGCATGTCGACCATCAACGCCGTGCATTTGATGGGTCCCCTTTAAATTATGGGATATCCCAAAAATCAGCCGTATACAGAACTCAGGTGGGCCATAAGATCTAAAATTATGTGAAGACACCGTTAAAATATATAAAAGCACTTGGTGGGGCCCACCTGAGTTTTGCATACACCTGAAACTTGGTCTGAACCCTCATTCAAGTGGAACACACATAATGATGGGCTGGATTTGCAAACCACATCTCGGTGAGCCCTCAAAAATGGTTATGAATGTTTTAATGGTGCACAGCCCCTCTCCACTTCTGTATGTGGTGTGGCCCACACAAGTCACAGATTGACTAGATTTTTGAGGCCTAGGCTCATGATGGAATGGTGCATCTGACTGATGGTGTAGATGTTCGAAACGCATCACGGTGGGGCCCACACAGCTTGACCTCATGGGACGGACTCGCAAGGTCGAGTGCATAGTTCCTTTTCACTAGTACCTTTTCCGTGTGTGTATATATATATATATATATATATATATATATATATATATGTCCCTCGCAGATGAGAACAGCGCAGATAGCAGCCAGCTACTGGTACCTCGAAAGCATTCATAGGCATTAAAGATGAGACATGCATTTGCATCCATGAGCCATCACATCAACACTTTCATCGCGCAGGCAGTTACCCAATATCAATCATCCATACGACCCATCCCTACATTCAATGCGACGGACAGGAACAAGACAGGGATGGGGAGAGAGAGAGAGAGAAAAGCTACCAGCCTTAGGATGATTAGCCAGATCTCTCTCTCTCTCTCTCTCTCTCTCTCTCTCTAATCCACTCTATAATCCATTGAATTAGGATCTAACCATAGAAATGCCCTTATTTCACAAATGGATTTCCTTCTCATCTAACGTAATCCAAATGAGAAAATGTCACATTAAAGGAAAATTGTTACTTTCATTTTTCCTCGATAAAACAGAAACATTATATTGAGGAGAATTAAGTGCAGGAAAATAAATGAACATAACCATCTAAACATTATAAAGAACCTTACCAAGCCTGGTTGCTCATGTGGAACATATAAATGATGTTTTCAGTGGACCCCACTTGCCCAAGAACCATGGTGGGTGAGAGATAAATTGAGTTTCACGCGGACCCCACTTGTTGACGAACTGGCACCGAAACCCAGCCAATCAACTAATGGGCCACAGATGATCATGCCCGCACAAAAGGAAGTCAGTGATCCAATACTTATAAGGGGTGAAGTACAAACAAAGGCTCAGATCATAGAGTCACGGTTTCTTCACCAAGGCCACAGTAGCACGTACCAGATGGACTGTCTAGATTCACTAACTGAACAGCTACTGAATCGTTCCTCTGCAGTAGCACAAGCAGGTGGGTATGTACAGAATGTGGGGCCACAGATGGAGCATGTAAGGGTTGACCTGGATCCAACCCAATTATCAATTGGACCCAAGAATTGGATCTAGGTCCAACCCTTGGGACCCAAGAACTGGGTCCAAATCGTATCCAAGCGGCCTGGAATCCTCTAACAATACCGTAAAACACCCAAGCTCTGTAGGCCCACCAAGTTGTCATCAGGTGCACTCCTCGATGCTAGACCATGGGACCAAAAATCAGCCAGAGAGATAACTCAGGTGGGCCACACCATGGGGATGGGACACCAACAATAGGTTTGTGTTGGGCCACGGTCTCAAACCTGTTCATTGGGTATGACGCGCAGGGATGAAAGGAAGATGCAAAAACAGCACAATCCAAAAAGTCAGATGGCCATGACAAAGTTACAGAGGGCTGATAGTTTGTATGTGTGGCAAGCATACAGGTTCTCAACTGAAGCATGGAGTGCATTTCACATACACAACATGGTGGATCCCACAAAGCTCATTCTTCTTCTTTTTTCTTTTTTTTTTTTAGAGGTACACAAAGCTCGTTCTTTGTTGAACCTTTTCCTCAAACATTCAAAATGCATGCGCCACTAATCCACTGCGAGTTTCCAACCGTTATGATTTTTGAGCTATAGCAACTTCAGATGGTGTCCCACAATATCAGTGGTTATGATTCCTCTAGATGTGTGCCGGTAAAATGTTATTTTACACCAAGGGCAGAGCCATTAAGGCTCTCTTTGTTATTTATACACTAAAAAAGCTTCAGGCTAAGGGATATATGATCATACACTCAGCAACCCATTATATGAAGCCATAAAAAATCTGGACGCTCAGTGATCCAGGACACAAGATTTACAGCCACCATTCGCTAAAAGCACGAGATTGGAATTCCAAGAATGATGGATTAATACCTGGAGCATGATTAAGTTAAAGAGAGACCCTTTCTTTTTATTTGTGTTCAATCCATCTGGCTGATGAGTTTCGCATCCTCATCTTCATCATCTAATTCCTGCTCCACACCTTTAACCTGTCAATCGAAATCACCCAAAAGCCATCATTGGAACCACATTCAAGAAGTGGGAATTGTGTCATAGTATACATGCGTTGTCAGTTCTGGTGCGTGGAGCTCATGGGTTCGGTAATCTAGAGTCCTGGACCATTGATCAATTGGGTCCATCCATTGATGGACCATGTCCTGAAGATATACTTGATAGGACAATCTCAACCTTTCCATTTGCAGCATAAAGAGTTGGATAAGGAAAGAGATTCAACCGTCCATATTCAACTGGAAAATGTCCCAGGACCTGTAGCTGGGATCTCACTGTCTGGGATATCCTTGTGGCATGCTCCATTCATGGTGGGGCACAACAGACCAATGGCTGGGTCACTAAACCATGGGCCCCACTTCTACATAATGAAAACCCATGCATGGGTTGTGTACCATATAAATCATCACCAGGACAAAAGAACCAAAGAAAGGCAACAAGACCTTGGAGGTCTCATTACATGATCAGGCCTAGAATTTATACATAGTGCTTGGGTTTTCAGTTTGTATATGTGGGGCCATGGTTCATTGTCGAATTGTTGTTATGGACCCCAGCACAGACAGCCCATGCACCAAAACTCCCCCAGATTGGAAGATCATAGCCATACAAAAGTTTTCCTTCTCTTAGTTGAATGTGAACCATTACGGTATTTTATTCATTAAATGATGGATTTTTATTGACCACTTATGGAAGGTCAGGATCATTTCATTTGGGAGCTTGTTGGTGCAATGATCTTTCATAGCGAGTCCCATAACATGTGAACCATCCAGACCAATGAACCAAGGGCTGAACTTGCACAAAAGTTAAAAACCATTGGCACCAACATTGTATATTTCCTGGAGAAATTATGTGAATCTGTCAGACCGCGGTGGACCACACCAACACACTCAATCCATACATATGGCACATATTGATATAGATCCAGACCTTTTTCTATGATATCAATCCAGACCATCTCAAGAGGAATTATACAATCATGTTCATCAGTAAACATACAGTTTACTTGATCCACAGCCCACAGGATCATGCACACGTGGGACCATGGTTTTGCGATCCCAACATTTTATCTGATGGGCCCAGCCGTTGATGGGAATGCCTAAAGAATCTTCATGATTTGGGAGATTCTAATCCTTCATTGACAGCCTACAAATACATGGTGCAGAAGAAAACATGGCATGGACCATATTCAATGAAAAATTGTCCAATGACCAAAGGCTGTGGGGCCATCAGATCAACGCTAAACGGATCACTCAACCATGGTCCCACACAACAAAATATACGCTTGATGATTGCAGGGCCCTCACATTCAAATTGCAGGTACCATTGTAAATTGCTCATAGCCCAATGGTCACACTTACAGAATGATCCTAACCAGCCAACCAATCACCATCAAATGGATTATTAAAACCGAAATCGGTCATCGGTCAAATTCAACAAGTGAGTGACCATCCCTCGGATGGCAAGAATTGTAAAAATCAATGATCATTGATCATTGGGCTCTGACCCAATCACATCAGAGGCCACAATTGAGACGATCTGGATTGATGTACCTGAATGCCACGTGTGGTGGATGCAGACATGAGTATGATCCAGGGTATTCTGTCAGTGTCATATAATTCATGCAAGGTACTATACCATAAGAAAATGCTAGTGTAATGATATACTATCAATGAGCTTCGCTAAGCCCATATGTGTGTACAAGTCGGCTAATGCACACAACGCCACATATACCAGCCTGGCAGACGGGTGCACTATCCAAGCCATCCACTAGAAGGGTATCATGATGTAGTTTGCCTGTCCCAAGAATCAGGTCAGTCCACTCATCAGGAAGCCCACAATTAACTGAACAAATATACGGTTGTGAAAAAATCTGATGAAGTTTTCTATGCCATCAATTTATTTTTTATATTATGGCACACGTACTGAATGGACCACCTTTGTCTTTGGGCAGTAACATCTACACAGTTACATCCACCTGATGGATTGCTTGGATATTTCACCCATGCACCACGCTGTCACATGTGGTGGCGTGTGCATTAGCTGACTTGTACATGCATGTGAGCTTGGCAAAACCCTACTATCAATAGCAATAAAAGAGTGGTAAGATGTAGCACAATGCTTAAAGAGATCGTATACAAACTAGGTACAGGATCGCTCTTTTCAACTGCATTTAGAAGTTACTATATTTGCATTGAGCGGAATGACCATCATGCACAATTCGGCAATGAGCCGCACTGAGCTCGCTCACCCTTTCGAGCTGGATTTGGCAGACTTCCTCCATTCCACTCAATGCAGAACAGGTTTCAGGACCGTCCAAAACAAAAGCCAATTAGAAGACAGAAGCCGGCTCTGTTTACATATGCAGCAATGGGTATTTGCCCCTGTTACAAAATGGGCATAATCTGCGGAAAGGGTCTAGGCCATGGTTACAAAAACAGGCAACTAAACATGGATTGTTCTGCAGTTGAGGTGATGCAAGAAGCCCTTTGATTCGACCCGATGTGCATCAATTGGGCGAAATTTTCCTAGAGAAAACATATAATTCTCGATCAAGAATGTTTTCTGGCCCAAGAAGATGGTGCATGTAAGCATTATCTGGGGCAAAGCATGGTAAATTGGGGCCTACCGTTTGGCAGTCCGAATCGTTTTATGGTGAGGCCACATAGTGGATGGAGATCCTCAAAAATCTAGCCCAGTAGATAACCCTAACCTTCTAAGTGGGTAGCTATTAAATGTGGACGATCAGTTATAGATGCCCATTTTCATTGTATGGCTACGATCATCTGACAGGAAAGATACTAGAGCATGGCCATCCCATGATTGACCTCACTGAATCGATGTCTTGGGTTAACAAATGGTGGGCCCACCAGCACCACTGCCATTGCTGGGAATGAACATATATATGTCCATTTATTTTGATTAAGCACTGTATTTTTTATTTTATTTTTGAAGACACAAGGTGTCCCCACCTCTTTTTGAAGTGAGACTAATCCCTGCGGATACACGCAATCACCCACAACCACGTGTATCGGGTAAAGCCAAGGAGGGGAATCGAACCCTCACCTATAGGGAGCAAACCTACGGTGAAGACCATTCACCCAAACCTCGTTGGGTGAATAAAGTATCACCAAACATCAACTCAATGGTTGTTACCTCAGATACATAATGCATGAGCATGTTTTCAATGCCAGATTTCAAAGTGACGGATGAGCTCGGGCAGCCGCTACAGGCACCTTGCATTCTTAGCTTGACTATTCCAGTTTCTCTGAGAAACAAAAAGACAATTGCCACAAAAGAATAAACTAGACCGTAACAAGCTGAAAATCATCAGATATCACATCTGACCAACATTCAACAAAGATGGAAGAGATGCTTACGGATCAAATCCCCGGTATTCAATGTCTCCACCATCATCTTGAACTGCCGGCCGTATACGAGTCTCCAACAATTCTTTGATCATGGCCACAATTTCTGAGTCATCCTACAAAAGCTCACAACATCAGTAACGATCATATAGTTTTGATGAATATGATACATATGAAACTTATGATGCAAGAAACAAGAGAATCTAGAATCTTATGTTCACCCCATCAGCGCTTGGTTTCCATACATGTATGTAGCAAATGTATACGAGATCCCAACTGATCATTCTGTAGGCCCTGCCTTCTTTTTTCTTATTTTTTTAAACATTGCATTTCAATTTATTAAAATCAGGCCACAGCCAAAATATACAAAGGTACACTATACAAAAAGCAAAGGAAACAGCTACAACTCAGCCCAACAATCAGGAAGATGATCAGCCACCCTCGAGTCTTTTACCCATTCAACCACTAGCATCTTTGCCTTTCCGAAAACTTCCTCCACTCACCCCTCGCGATTCTTGAAGCATCGATTATTCCTTCTTTTTTTTGAAAGATCACTGAAATTTCATTAAGAAGAAAAGGAGAACACAAGGAAAACAAAAAACAAACAAAAAAAAAAAAACACTAGGCAAAAGCAAACAAAGAAAAAGAAAGAGAAAAAGAAAAAGAAAACAATCCGCTGAGAAAGCGGACCCTACATCGACCTAAAGCAGAAAAGATCAGATTCCTTGATCCTAACATCAGAAACAGCCCATTCCACGATCATGCATTTAGCGTTGGAGATAGTACTGAGCACAGGATTGGAGATGTTTTCAAAACATCCGATGTTTCTCTCGATCCAAACAGCCCACCATATAGCTAAAATCGACATTCTCCACAACCTCTTCATAGACTTGCCCAAACTGACACCGTACCACGCAAACAGCAGACGATCCATCGAGCCCGAATTGCACCAGATTAACCTAAAACATTCCAGAAATTCCGACCAAATAGCAGCGATGAATGGACAGTGAAGGAGGAGATGATCGATCGATTCCTCATCCTTCATGCAGCAAACGCACACGTTGATAAACAGCATTCCCCTTTTCTTCAAGTTATCTATCGTGAGAATTTTCTTCAGCCCCACCAGCCAGCCGAACACCAGGATTTTTTTTTTTGGAGGGGGGGGGCGCCACATTTCCAAATGAGGGACGACGAAAGAGAAAAGGAAGCAGGGGGGAGGCCAACTTCTGATAGAAAGATTTTACCGTGAAAACTCCAGATTCGTCCCATTTCCAAGAAATGCAATCAGCAGCGAGGAGGTCCAGTCTGGAACTGTACAGTCAGTGAAGAAGATCAACATACTGGGAAGCCTCCCAATCCTGAAGATGACGTCTACAGTCCACATTCCAGACTACCTCTCCACCGGAAACAGAAACGCACCTGTTAATCAGAATATCTTTACTAGGGGCCAGCTGGAAGATGTTTGGGAAAACTTCTTTGAGGAGCAAGTCACCGAGCCAAGTGTTTATCCAGAATCGAATCCGATCACCCTTACCTGGGGCAAAGACCACCCCCTTCAGCACCTGATTTTGCATGGCGAGAACTCCTCTCCAAAGCGCAGAGGCCTTGTAGGAGGAAGAGGGCTTGGACCACCAACCCCCCTTGAGGTTACCGTATTTATATTTGATCACCTTATTCCATAGACTGTCGTTTTCAGTCCCAAGTCTCCAAATCCATTTCCCCAAGAGATTGGAATTTATAACCTTGATATCCTTTATGCCTAACCCCCCAATCTTTAAAGTTGCGGCACACCTGCTTCCATTTAACTAGATGGAATTTTTTTTTCCCTGTCTTGCCGTTCCACAAAAACTCGCATCTCAGCTTATCGATCACCTTCAAAACTCTGACCGGGCATCTAAAGAGGGACATAAGGTGCACAGGCAGGTTAGAGAGGGCTGCCTTAATTAGAGTGAGCCGACTGCCTCTCGAGAGATAACGACATTTCCATTTGGCGAGATAAGATTCAACACGAGTAATTACCTTGTCCCATGAGGCTTTCGAGGGCACCCCAACACATAGCAGAAGACCAACAAAGGAAGAAGGGAGATTAGCCGCAGAACAACCCAACGTATAAGCATACTCCGACAGCTCCTTATCCTCCAAATTGATACCGAACAACAAAGACTTGGCCAGGTTCACTTTCAGCCCCAACACCACCTCAAAGCACCGGATAGGAAGTGCAGGTTATCCACAAAAGCCAGAACTGCCTCACGGAAAACTAATGTATCATCCGCATATTGGATATGCGAAATAGTTGTGTCCATTCCTTTCATTCTAACCCCGTGAAAGAGCCCTTCCGCTTCTCCTTTTTGCAGCAATCTGGATAGGGCCTCCCCGACAATGAGGAACAAAGCGGGCGACAACAGATCACCCTGGCGTAGCCCTCTAGAACTTTTAAAGAAACCTTAAGGAGACCCGTTCAGGAGGATCGAGAAGTGAGCAGAACTAATACACTCTCCCATCCACTGAATCCATTTCTTGCCAAAACCCATCCTCCTCGGCATCTAGAGCAGAAACTCCCAATCGACATGGTCGTAGGCATTCTCAATATCTAATTTGCAAATCAGAGACTTCAAGCCGGATTTGTGAGCGGAATCCAAACACTCATTAGCGATAAGAGCACAATCAACAATCTGCCTGCCCGGGATAAATGCACTTTGATTACCAGAGATAATCTTCCCAATAACCGTGTTCAATCTAGTTGCTAACACTTTAGCCAAAATTTTGTACGGCCCACCTAGCAAGCTGATAGGTTTGAAATCCTTCAATGCAACTGCACCTGAAGCTTTTGGGATGAGCGCTATAAACAAAGCCCGCAGGCCCTTCGACAATCTTCCCCTATCGTGGAATTCCACAAAAAAATCCATCAAGTCTCCCTTAATGGTGTTCCAATAACTTTGGAAAAAGGAAATAGGGAAACCATCCGGGCCAGGGGCCCTTTCCCCACCGAGCGAAACCACTGCCCGCCATACTTCCTCGGTACTAAAAGGCTCTTCCAGGCTGCAGGATTCAACATTGGATATATTGGGCATGTGGAGATTGTTTAGTCTTGGTCTGCTCCACCACTCTCCTTGAAACTGAGATTTAAAGTGGCGAATCACCTCTTCAGCAATTTGATCTGTCTTCAATCTGACTGCCGTCCACCACAATACTATTAATTCTATTCCTCTTGGCATTCATACTTGCAATGGCATGGAAGAATTTCGTAATATTATCCCCCTCTTTAATCCATCTAAACCTGGATCTTTGCTTCCACTCAACTTCTTTTTCCGGCGCTCTAACGGATAAAGCCCGAATGAGCTAAATACGTCTAGACAGGAAATCTGAAGGCTTGGTTCCCGTTTCTGCTTCAACATTGAGAGCTTGTAAATCTTCCAGTAACGCATCCGATTCCAGATCCCTATTACGAAGCTCTGACTGCTTCCATTGCTTGAGTTTCTCTTTCAGCATCCTCAGCTTACAGCATAACCTGTAACTAGCGAAACCTTCCACCGTGAACCCATCCCACCAGTCAGCCACCATCTACGGAAAGCCTTTGATTTTAGTCCAGGAGTTCTCAAATCTAAAAGGTTTCGAGCCCCAATTCTGATCCTCAACTGCAAGAAACACCAAGTAGTGATCATATGTGGTTCTTGGGAGGGCAATCTGAGACACCAATGGGAAAGTTTCCAGCCATTCAGGAGAAATCAGAATTATGTCCAACCTACAGAAGATTGGATCAGCTCTACCATTGGTCCATGAGTATCTAGCACCAAGAAGGGGGAGATCCAGCAGCTCTTGATCATTAATCCAAGAGGAGAAGGCCCGCATCGGGGAGGAGATCTTGCGCCCGCGGGATTTTTCCTCTGCGAATCTAATGACATTAAAGTCACCGACGAAGCAACACGGACCCGAATATCTCTGCCTGGACCTGCTAAGTTCTTCCCAAAATTCCTGTCAACGAGCATCCAAGGACGGGCCATAAACCGAGCAGATGAGACGAAGAAACTGCGACGATTTGTCTTGAAGGATGATCGAAACAGAGAATTTTCCGAACCAACTATCTTCCAGCTTCCATTGAGCCAACTTCTAAGCCATTAGGATTCCACTCGCGGAACCCACTGCATCCAGAGTCACCCAGTTGGCGTCAGCAACCTTCCAAAGCGACCACAGAATCCAAGCATCAAAATGTTGAATCTCGGTTTCCTGGAAGCATGTGACATCAGGATTTCTCCTCCCACACGCCTCCTTTATAAGCCTTCTCTTCTATTTTGAGCCCACTCCCCTCACTTTCTACGAGAAGATCTTCATTTGCTCACTCCACTGCCCCGAGGAGCTTGAAACGCTGCACCCTTCACTCTGTTGTCTTCTACTCCAGATCTCTTAGCCAGTCGCCGCAATTCTCTATTGCTGCACGACTTGGAAAGGCGTCTTCTAGGGGATCTGGGTTCTGAAATTGGTCTCCCACGTGTTTCCACACAGTGAAACAAGGCAATGAAGTCTTCCGGACAATCGTCGAATGATAGACCTAAAGCCCTTCCCACATGCCCGATCGCGTTCCTCACCCATTTTTTCTTGTGAATAGTGTCTACGAGTTTCGCCCTTGCCCCATCCTCGTTCAGCTTCTACACTAAAGCTCCCTCTTTCGCAGGCGACCTACTTGTGCGTATCTATAACGTTTCCGCTTCCAGGATGTCTTCCCCGATCTTTTCTTGAAACAGAACCAGCAGATCTTGATCGGATAAGGCGTCCCTAACAGATAGCGAGGAGGAAGGAATGGAAGTCGGCAAATCATGGCCATCCAAATTCCAAGAGACGTTTTCGAATTCTGCTTTAGTGATTTCATCGACCTGCATCTTGTCCCTTGTTAACTTTCGACGAATTGGAGACCTAATTCTGATCGCATGCGGGAACGGGTATGCTAACGAAGTTTCAGGAACGAGCACGAGGCACCGATCAACGTTAGGATCGGGTTGGGGGGAAATGTTAAGATTGAGCGTGACCTGACGGATCGGGCCCACCGTACCGTAGCCACGCTCATGGCCTGTCTCGGAACCAGCTATCCTTAGACAGCTGTCAAAGATTTGATAACACTCATTTCTAGCATCGCCATCTGTCCCCCGCGGTTTTGAAACCGCTGTGTTAAGAGTTGCATTGGCCCCCAGCTGACGTGGCGAACTATCGATCGCCCACTTAGACGCCTCAGATGCTCTCGGTCCCCGCACATATACACTTGCCGACTACATAGGAGACGCCCTTTCTCTCCCAACGCGATGCATCTGAACTTGCGTAAGACAGACGACATCACGTGACTCGCACGATGACGAAGCACGTGGCTCACCGGGAGATGAAGCACGCGTGGTCTCTCAAGAAACACCTTCCAATGAAAGCAACTCTGCACGCGCGACTTGGCCAGATGCGGTGCTACTTGTCGCACTCAAGAGCTAAGCATGCGCCCAGGACGACATGCACGTCTCAATAGTCTGGGGGCGAGCAATCGCGACTAACACGCCCTCGGCATCTAGGGCACATGTCTCGCGCTGACAGGGAGCACGCGTACGAGGGGACTCCCGATGAGCGCCAGCAGTGAGAGAGTCGTCCCGTGCTCCTGAGGAGTAGCAAACACTCCGGTGGACCTCCTCAGCACCCGCCACAGCCTGAGATGGGAGAGACGGCCTCTCCTTCAACTTCCAAAAGTCTCCCCATCTCGGGTGAAGTTCCTCCTTCCTCTCCCTTTGAACCAGTAGCTCCACCACTCTTCCCTCCACTAGGACATGAAGTTGGAGCGGCAACAGATCTCCCTTTCTTCTTCTGATCCGGGTGCGAATCACGACCATTTCCTCCCCCAACTTCATCTTCAGATCCAGCTCAATCAGAGCTCCAATCTTGGTAATGGCTTCTATAAAAAATTCATCGTACCACAATTCGAGCGGGACCCCCCAAATAAGGACCCAGAATTCTTCCAGTCCAAATAAAGAATAGTCATTCCATTTTTGAACTTTCACAATCAGGTCCTCAAGATGCAATACACCTACCATAGTGAGTAGCTCCAGATTAACTCCTGGGCAGACCTTAATCCATAGATCGTCGTAACCTATTGGCTTGATGGAGTAGTTATCCAGACGAAGGCCACAACATTCCGCTATCCACATTTGAACTTGCGTAATCGAGACGCCTTCTCTGGAGCTCACAACCACCGTATTCTGCAACTCCATTTTAGACCGATCTAGCCTTTCTTTACTTATACATATCATGTGAGGGTCGGCAGTTTCAATGGCTTTAGGAGCTTCTGGTTTCGATCGATTTTCAGCAGTCTGGGAATGATTGGTTGGCGATGATTGGTGACCGCCTATAGAAGACGATCCCGTTGTCTGCAGCAAGGCCTCCTTAAACGATTGGCCAGTGTAGCAGGGTATTAGCTCCAGATTTTAGATTTTTTGTAGGCTTTGCAGCTTCGGAGCCTTTCTTTGTTTGCTTTCGCGATCCCGCGAGTTTCTTCTGCTCCAGCCTTTCCAGGCCGAATCTAGCCCTCTAAACTAACATTGGTTTTTCGGCAAATCTCTCACCATGTAGCATCTGGACAGCTCTTCCCAACTCCTCTTCGCAGCTCATCCTAACGAGGGTGAAGCCTCTGAGAGACCCTGAAACCCTGTCTCTAGGTAGGACGACATCCATCACCACCCCCGCACACCCAAAAACTCTCACAAAGTTGATCGGCAGCCATCCATCTGGTAGCCCTTGACGAAAAGCGTTGGATAAGACGTGATATTTTTTGCCCGCCCGTCCAACTCCTTGCCTTTCCTGGATTTCCAATCGACGGTCTGCCATTGCTTATGTTGGTCTTCCCTCTGTACTATCTCCCCCTCTATTTCTTTATCAGTCACGTCCGCTTCCATGGATCTTCCGGACTCTATATCAGCTCCGGTCGATCTCGCAACTCCGCTCACTATCACGCTCTCGTAGCTCCGCTCCGCTCGATTATTCCTCTCTAACTATAGAGACCAAACACCTGCCTACAGTAGGCCATTATCACAAAATGCACACGGATTGTATCCGCTCCGCTCGATTTTTTATTTATTTTTTATTTTTATTTTTTTTTGCTAAAGGAAAAATGGATTGTTGATGGAAGATTGGTTGACATTTTCCTAATCATCAAAATTCTTTCATCAAAAGTCCTTCAATAGAAGGTTTAGGATTGTCCAATCACAATTGGTTTTGGGAGTATATAGCCCATTCAAGGTTAGTATAGCCGACCTGATGATCGGTTTGGATCTTGTACACATTTGGCGCATGTATGAAAAGAGGAGTCACTGATTGTTTCGTGAAGGAAAGGTACAAATTACAATTACCGTAATCTACACCAAGAAACAAGTGATATAAGTCAACAATAGACCGGAAATTTTATATAATAGAGAGAGAGAGAGAGAGAGAAAGGAAAATGTTATTACCCTATAGGTCAAGAACTCTATTCACTGCCATTTTTTAGATGGTGATTATTAATTCATCATACACAGTTAAGCATGGCATGCTTGTACACCATCCAGACCATTGTTCACAGTATCAATATCATATCAGCTATTACAGCCATAAGAAACCTGTACTTGCTGGGTTTGATGTGCAATAAGAGGGTGATTCAGTCCCCCCTTAAAAATCGGTGGCTGTATCGAGTCGATTAGTCCCCTTTTGCAATTTTTTCAATTCTTCCCCATTTTTCACCTACTATTCTCATTGAATGCATAGAGGAAGGCTTTAAAGTCATTTCCAACTAGATTAGGCTATTATGGATATCAAAACACAAGATTTTAAGTGTAATTCAACAAATTGAAGAGAAGGCCTTATGCATAATTCATCATTTGATAGTCATGTTTATAATGATAGTACATCATGAATTGTCCATGTTAAACTAATAAATCGCAATGCTCACATGATACAATAGCATTTAGTATACACATAGATTTAAGTCGTGGTTTTGGAGTGTGACTCAACTGGGGACTGAAACTGGCACGACTCGCCCCAACTCAGTCCCATATTGGTGCAATGACTTGTTTCGGACCAAAACCAATAGGGCGTGGACAATACAAAGTCATATCTGATGATTAACTCGCCCCAACCATGATTATACACTTTGGGTACCCAAAAAATAATAATAATAATAACACACACACATAGGAGAGAGAGAGAGAGAGAGAGAGAGAGAGAGAGAGAGAGAGAGAGAACAATGTGGTCTTGTATTAAGTTAGGGCAATGTCCTTAGAACGGATTATCTACAGTGAATTCCTGTTAAAATATATAACAAAATAAATAATAATAATACACTAATAAATTGCAATGCTCACATAATACAATAGCATTTAGTATACATATAGATTTAAGTCGTGGTTTTGGAGTGTGACTCAACTAGGGATTGAAACTGGCACGACTTGCCCCAAATCAGTCCCATATTGGTGCAGTGACTTGTTTCAGACCAAAATCAATAGGACGTGGACAATATAGAGTCATATCTGATGATTGACTCGCCTCAACCATGATTATACACTTTAGGTTCCCAAAAAAAAACACAGAGAGAGAGAGAGAGAGAGAGAGAGAGCAATGTTTTATATTAAGTTAGGCAATGTCCTTGGAACAGATTATCTATAGTGAATTCCTATGATGGTTGTTTAAAATAGATAACAAAATATATAATAATAAAAACTAATAGTGATGTAGGATGAGTGAAACTAACCTAGGATGTAAGATGTGAGATCAAGTACGCATCAATTTCAACATTCAACACATAAAATCAAACACATCCACAAAATAAATTCAGAAAATTCAGATTAGCAACACAAAAGGCCTAGGCTATCACATACGCGGTGCACGAAGATATAAAGTATTACGAGAATGGAGGGACTTCCAATCTAGCGTGGGTAGTGCAACAACCACGTGAGAAAACAATGACACCAATAAAATCAGGTTTTGGAAATGGATTTTAAAAAATAAAAAATCAGATTTTCGTTAGGGTTTTGGGGTTTAGGGATTGAGATTTTGGGATTTTGGGAATTAGGGATTAGGTAAGGTTTGGAGAGGAATCAATGAAGGGAAAGTACCAAAAGGGGGCCCACACGTGGCAACCCGTATGGACGCACATGCATGCGTACGTGCTCACGTGTGTCTGGGTAGAGGGAAAGAAAAAGGAGATGGATTGGGTTGGATTTGGGGTTTAGAGGAATTGTAAGGGAATGAGAAGAAGAAAAGTGAAGAAATGGTGTACCTTGTTGGATAAGAGAAAGAGGAAGAAAGACACCTTGGCGGAATCCGCCACCAACCAAACTTCTAGCCTTCTACAATTCGATTGGAATGGAGGGTTTTCACACGAACCTAAAAGAAGACGAAGAACACATTTTCAACACAAGGAAGACCTCCATATTAAAAATTTTAAATTTTTACAAATATGCCACTCACTTAAGTGACATGGCTCATAATCCAAAATAAGCAAACTAAAATACTTACCATTAATCTTAACCGTCAAATAAATCCTAAAAATAACAAAAAAAAATATAAATAAAACAAGATCATGGTCCAAGGAGGCCAAATCTAGAAGATTTGGTGGCCCGATGGCTTGATCGACAAGATCCGACGGTCGGATCGACATGAAAAAAAAAAAAAAAAAATCCTATGACGAAAACTCTCTTAAACAGCCCACATGCATTATCCTTAAGTGGGGTCTGCCTGATGCACGTTCAATGCATGTGGGGTTTTCAAAGTGGCCCGGTGAGCCTTGTCTGGAACTCGTCTCCCATCCACAAAAAGAGTTACGCCAATGTGAGTGATCGCCTCCGTCTTTGGTACACTTGAATAGGTCATCTAATGTCCCCATCAAATAGTTGACAATCAACCAAAGAAATTCTAATTCTTGTTATCCTCAACACAAAAGTTGAAAGGCCCGAAAAAAAAAAACACCTTTCAGCAGGTCACACTGACAAACAGCATTCTTTCCAAAGAAGGGTCTGATAAACCATTGAATACATGTCAAAAAGACAAACAATTCTTTGTTTCTCATTTTTTCCTCTTTCTAATACTTTTTGCTTTTTTCTTTTTTGTTTCCAAAAATAATAATAATCTGCACCAATATGGTAAGATACAGTTCGATACAGGCCACATCATTTTCACAACCAACCAATGCACCTCCTGATACCAATATTCAGAACATTGGTCCAGAATATCCAAATCACAGAGCCCATTGTAGATGAAGAATAGCCCAAAACTTACACTGATTGAGCTTTTCTAACTGTCCAGTTGATGACCATTAAATGGATGGCTAAAAAGAAAGTGGTCAGCAATCTACATTCAACAGAATAGTCACCACAATTTAGGAATGGTGTTGAAAGCAAACAATACACTAGCATACCTAAAATGGTGGACCACAAAAAAGCCTGAAAACACTTTCCAGCACTCCCCTTAAGCTACTCTGAAATTTTGCTAGTGAAAAACTTGTGTCAATCCTACATCACTTACGACAGCAATTCGATCTTCATCTTTTAACAAATTCTTTTTTGATTCTCCACAACAGTTTCTCAAACAAAACAGTACTTGAATCTATGTACTCTATCCTTGCAGGATTGCACCCAACAGCCAACACCGGGTTTGACATCATGTGAAAGTGCACAAACGACATAGAGTTCATTGCAGCTAAAAAGATTAACACAAAGGTTAAAGCAAGCTAGTTCAGTGATTGCTGCTGCTATGCCTGATCTTATGCTTCCTCACTAGAGCTAGCTACTGTATTATACTTTCGCTGGATCACAATGTAAAACTGGACAAGGGTAGAGTTTGCCTTCCACCAACAGCCACCATTTTGTGTGTGTGTGTGTGTGTGTCTATATACATACCATCCAAATTGTGCTCCCTCCCTCCCTCTCTCCATATATAACATACATACATACATACATACTATTAGACCTTACGATATGTATGTCCAGCTGAACATTCTATAGATAGCTACATGGATGGATTCATGTATATCTGTAAAAATCATTGCAAATCTCCCCCCTCTTCTATATATTCCTGGCATTCTCAATTGAATATATACTTGATAAAAGTTTTTTTTCACAATGTAGTCACATAACGTAACATGGTATCAGAGCCATGTGGTGTTGATCCTAGCTGTTCATCTTTGACAACACCCATCAACAATTTGAAACCCCGTTCATCAGCAATCTCGTCATCCGCCACCGTCTCCCACCTTCAGCAACCACTATCTCCATCCGACAGCACCTTGCATCATCTCACTCATCACCATCTCCCTCAGTCACATCAAGAATCCATTCCAACCAGAAAATCCCAACCACACATTGGATCCATGCCACCATCACTAGACGTGCACAGGTTTTGACACCGTCACCGACCCACCACCATCGTTTGCCCGTTCATCTGAAGAACTCGTCAGATATGGATTTGAACCAGAATCCCCATTATCAGATTCTCAACCTGCATCTCTGCTGAATCTGGAATCTGCTTGTATTTGCCATATGCCGAACTCATCACACAACCGTCTGTCTTCATCATCTGCAGCGAGTGTTGGGCCTCCCTGCATCATTCATTAACAAATTTGTAGACCACAGCTGTTTCTTCTCCAGCGCACTCATCAGCATCCCTGTTGTCTGGTTCCATGTATGTCTCTGCCTCTACTAGTGATACTCTGAGGGAGCTCCAAACTTTGTACATGTGCTACCAGCGCACCAAAATTCTGCGCACAGCTGCTCATCTTGAATAGCATTGTTCCTTTGTCAGTTTATAGGAACGGGTCATAATCCCATCTCTTTTTGGCAAAGGAGACGTAAAATGGTCCCCATTTTCGTTTCTCTCTCACTTGGTGTTTCGTGAGTGCACTCAATTTCGTGCACTCTCAGCTTAGCTCCCAACAGTTGCTCCAGTCTTCTGTCCATCTCTACAGCCATAAGCTCCATTTTACGGTATTTCCACGACAGTGCTCAAGTTTTCCTCTTCGTTCATGATTTCTTTCTTATCAGGCAATCATTACTAGTTGTGGATGTAGTTCATTCACATGTTGTGCAGTGTTGCATGTGTGACTTCACATGCTGTTATCTGTGTATTCCCCCTCTTTAACTGTTGCTGTGCACCGTTGCGCATGTGTCTATGAGAGGATTTTGCACATAAATGGTTGTTTATGGCTCGATAATTGTCAAGTTTAAATGGCCTACTATTTGAATAGAAGATTCAACGAACAACAAAACCTCAATCTAGCGACAAGCAGCACCTAAAGATCTTGTATCCAAACATGTTGTGTGTGAGGGAGAGTTGTGGTACATGCTAATCGTCATTATCTTCTTTGTATATGTTCCAAGCTGGGCATGATTAATATTTGCGCTCCAATTTGAGGGAGAGTATTAGACTATAGGATACCTAGTTATATTGTACATTTGTTAAATCTTTACAGATCTTCGCATTTATTTTTTTGAACAAAGATAATTTTATTGATATGAGGCTGAAGCCAAAAGAGTAGATACACCCACAAACAGCATAAAATTAAAGCTCAAGCCAAGTACTTGGAAATTGAACAAAAAGTTTTGTTGCTAAAGCCCCCACTCTTACATATGATTTAACCCGCCCGAATACGTCCATTACTTGGCTCTAACGATTCCTGAAACATCTCTCATTCCTTTCCTTCCTTATGGACCAAATCCCTGCTGATTGACTTAACCACCAAACTTTTACCCCAATTTCCCCTTTACCCCCACCATGCCACATCAAAATTAAGCGATCAATAGTACACAACATCGCCCATGCTACACCAAACAAAATGAAGAAACTATCCCATAGCCTTTTTTCAAACGAACGATGCACAAAAATATGGTCTACTGATTCCTCACCTTGATAGCATAGTAAGCAGACATTCGGAAGAATCATCTTTCTCATTTGGAGATTATCCGTGGTTAGCACCTTCTTCTTCCCCACTAGCTAAGCAAGCACCACAACCTTTGGCGGAGCACCATAACCCCATGCAAATGTTGTAGGGCTGATCTCCTCACCAACTCTAACCCAACACAACATCCTATAACAAGATTTAACTGAAATTTTGCCAGATTTGTCGCAAAGCCATCTCATTGAATCTGATTCAGAAATCATAGGATTCACTTTGGACAACAACTTAAGGAGGCTGATAAGCTCTTCGAACTCTCATCTCATTTAAGTCCCTTCTACACGGCAACAAACTTCCTCACCTTGGATAGAGAAGCACCTCCCCCCCAAAAAAAAAATCCCAGCCATCTATCCTCCCGAAACCTTATCTTTTTTCCATCGCCCAAGAAGAAGCCTATCCCTTCCCAAATTTTGCTTTTAACCGAGGCGACGGCTTTCCATAGATATGAAGCCCTTATATAACGAAGACAATTTTGTCCACCTACCCTCATCTTCCATCCCATATTTACTCCCTACCACTTCCCTCCAAAAAGCACCCTCTTCCGCTCCGAACCTCCATACCCATTTACCCAGCAAAGCTATATTTATAGCGTCTAACTCCCTCAACCCAGCTCCCCATTTTCTTTCAGCTTACAAACTTCATCCCATTTGATAAGATGAAACTTATGGCTATCTTCTGCTCGCCTCCATAGGAAATCCCTCAATTTTTCCAACTTATTCAAGACCGATTTCGGCCATTTGAATAATGACATGAAATAAACCGGAAGATTAAACATTGCCGGCTTAATTAGAGTTAACCTACAAACCAGAGATAAATATGAAGATCTCCACTGTGCCAACTTGCTTTGAAATCTCTCTATCACTTTATCCCAAAGCTATTTCACTAGTTTTCCAATGCATAGTGGTGGCCAAGGTATGTAGTAGGAAAAGAGCCCTCTCTGCATCCAAAAATCCTAGCAAATACCCCAACTTCCTCTTTACAAAATGCCTACCCCCAATAGCTCACTTTTATTAATATTAAGGATCTTCATAGATCGCCCACCTTTTCTATATATTCCTGGCATTCTCGATGAAATAAATACATGATAAAGTTTTCCTCAGTGTAGTCACGTAACACAGGCACACACACACACACATAGACACACAAACACACTATGGGCACCCAAGCCATAACAAATTGGGGTCCGGTGCCTCAAATATGGTACCTGGATCCAACCCCTTTAAGCAGGTCCAGACATGCATGCACCAGTAACCTACCCATTGTAGGCCCAAAGCATCTCAAAATGCTATCAATCACAGCGTGTCTTTAGTGGATCCGCATCTTAGTCAATTACTCTTCACTATAACCAAGATCTTTCTTTTTCCAGTGCATTAAGTGACGTTGTTCATAAAGGAGTGACATGAGGGTCAACCATAGTTGATTACTTGGTTCCACTCCCCACATTTTTTTTTCTTTTCTTTTCTTTTCTTTTCTTTTTTTCTTTTAATTTTTGAAGGAAAACCAAATTTTATTAAGCAAGAGAAGAAATAAAAGATAGAAGCCAATGGCGGGAAATCACGGAATAGTACAACAAGGAACCTCTGCCCCCCAAACACCAAAAAAAAGGAGGATTTTCAAACATATCTACTGAATAGTTTTAAAAAATCCAGAGAGGTTCTGACCCATTCAATCACAAGACTTTCAGCCTTTAGGAAGATCTCAGTAATGAACATAAAACATCTCTGAAAGACGTATTGTTCTGCTTGCACCAAATAGACAAAAGGCTAGCTAGCAGAGTGATCCATCAAAGAGCCAACCTTTTCCTTCTTCTACTGCCAACTGTCACATCTAGAAGAAGTCACAACAGGCCATTTGAGCGAAGAAACTATGCATAAACAGGTGATCAACTAACTCAGCATCATGAAGACCAAGGTGCCTCTCCCTTCGAGTTTGTTTTTCTTATACTTTCAATAACATCCCAAAAATAACCTTTCCAAAAAAATAAACATCCTAAATAAGTACCAAAAGCATTGAGGGGCAAGTATGATACTACGATGAGGGCCTGGGCTATGCTAACCCAAATATATTTTCCAAGAAACTATGATCCAAACTATTTGTACAGTGGGCCCAACTGTGGACGAGTTGCAACCTAAAGCTCGACATTAGGAAACCATTCAATTTGTGTCCTGCTAACAAATAGTTAAGAAAGAAATACAATAACACTCTACATTCAAAAGCAAAAAATGCCGTAGATTGGAAGGCTAGGTTCTTCCAATGCAGGAATATTTTGAGGCATGGTCCATCCACAGTGGGGACCATCAGATCAACAATCTGTACTACAGTCTACAGAACCATGTATCCACAAGTACATCAATGAAAACTCAAGTCAAGGATCATAGAAGAATTCCTCATGAGATGTTTTATTGGAAATCTTGAATGAAGATCTGGTTGTCACAACAGCTTGTGCTAGTTGCCTGCCTTCGAAACTTGAAACTTACAACAAGCTTAAGTTTGAGCAATTGTGACAGAACTCATGTAGTAGTAGGTCATTGTTAAAAAAATACTTCAAGCATGGATTAGCCATTGGGATGCATTTTTATGCATCAACTCATGAGTCATGATATTCCAAAATTGCACAATGAGAGCACTTTTGGCATTTCAAAAAGAGAAAGCAACCTCATCACATTAGTGATAAAATGAAACCATCCTCGTTGCTTCTGCAAATCTACAAAATAGAACACAACCCTAACCAGCACATACAGTGTGCATCGAGAATCAGTGAAACCCATCTCTTTCAAGAATCCCAACATTTCAAAATACCATTTTTTTTAAGCGAACTGGATTCCTGCCCACCAACTTTGGTTGGGGGGAGATATGCATGCAACAACTATTGATGCTCCGCATCATGCACACACAAATTTCTCCCATAGAAAATATGGATACTAGAGTAGGTTACCTCATGAATGGCAGTGTCCATAGAAGCGGCAACATTCGAATCCAGAAACAGTGGTTTCCCAGATGAATAGAAGTCCATGATGGCTGCAAATATTTCAGGTTTCAGAAAATCCCATGATGCTTCATCAGACTTGGTTACCGTTATAAAATCTGATCCAAAGAATACTCGAGTTATTCCTGTAATTACAGAAGACAAAGGGTCACTCCAACCTTGCTCAAATCAACTTGGATTTCACTGTTTTTAGTATAAGGAATGAGCAGAAAATAAAATCGCTGCATTTATTGCCAGTGTGATGTAGAAGTGCTTTTTGTGATGCAAGTGTGAAGGTTTCATTTTTCAATACATGCTTGGAGAGGCAGAATCTACAACCGATAGGCATTGCAGCTCACACAGCACTTGGCTTGCAGGGAAAAATCAACAGGAACTCCTTTGAAATCGCCGTTTCACTAACAACGAACAGACACCCATAGAGAATTGCTGATTCCTCTTAACAAACATGTATGTACATTGCCCAAAAGGTAGGCAGGCCAGTCATCAGATTAGCCCCACCGATACGACAAAACGTGACTGATTTGAAAAGAAGAAAAAAAGGACCATTGGTCTGCATGTAATGTACACATGGCCCACCAGAAGGCCAAACCAGCTTGATTTCCAGGCAATGACACATTAACACTATGGCCCATCTGATGAACAGCCAGGATCTCACACATTTGATTAGAGCACGAGTACCCTTAGCAGGAGCTACTCTCTGCATGGGTGTATGCGCCAATTGATTAGGCACTCCAATATTGATTGATGAACGAAAAGACATTTTCAACATTGTAATTTTGTGCATGATCTAACTAATGCTTCTTAAGTTCTTTTTTGAAAGGCAATTAATGTTTCTTAAGTAACAACAAAGAGCTAAAAACCACAGTTAGATGCCATGAATGATCCAAACTGTTGGAAAACAGGGAGAGCGAATAATGCACTAATGACAACGTTTAAGAAGGCCAAAACAAGGGATAAGAAAATCGATGCACGTAGCAGTGTAGAAAAATTGATATGGAGATTAATCCATCTCCAGAAGGAAGCAATGACAACTTAAAATTCTTAATCAACATTCAGTGAAACTTCGAAAAGAGATTTTGAATATGCATATAGGGTCATTTGGGTCCTAGGAATCTTAAAAGGTGGAGCGAAAAAGCATACGGGGTCTTTTGGGTCCCAGGAATCTTAAAAGGTGGAGTGAATCAGTTTCTGGGAAACAGATTCTCTGTGAAAGATATCCTGTCTACTGTGTTTGGGTACTGGGAAAGCCAGTTTCAGGAAATTTTAAAAAAAAAAAAGTGCTCGGGTGATGGGAAGTAATTGTTAGGAACCCACACGTGGATACTAGGAATTCAAAAACGAGTCCAGGGGGGATTCCAGAGTAATTTGCTTCCTACTATTTTCCAAGGAATCACAAATGGCTTCACAGATTACAGCAGGAATCCATTTCCAACCACTTCCCAGCATCCAAACATGAGCAAAGGCCCTTACTAACGGATTATGTTTCCATCAGATCTGCTTTCCAGGAAGCCAAACGACCCTTAAAACTCATCATAAATCATTGTCATCATCGTGCATACCATCAATGGCATAGAGCGATTTGGCTAGCGGTGAACCCATTGCTGCACGAGCATTCGGGAAGTCGGCACTTCCAACGTCCATAACAGGTTTTCCAGGATAGAACATGAGAGATGCAGGATTGGGCGTCGACTGGGTCTGAATAAACATGCTTCTCTTTTGCCCTGTGGAAACAAGTGTCATATGAAATTCCTGAATGAATGCTTCTGCTACCAAAAAAAAAAAACATGTCTAAATTTTCGAGACATGGGTTTTTAATTGCATCAACAAACAAAAATCCATCTATTCCACCAATTCTGATAGATAACAAATATTTAAAAAAAAAAACAAAAAAAAAAAAAAAAAAGACACATTATTCCAAAGCAAATTGCCTCAACAAGCCAAGTTACCAAATTGCCTCGAAAGAAAATCCATGAACTGAAATCCAAGAAAGCCAAGAGCCATGCAAGAAAACAACATTAATATCACTATATGCCTGAAAATAGTTGGAATAAAAGAATCCAAGAAAATTCAAACAAGAAAAATGAAGAGAATAAAGAAAAAGAAAAAAAAAAAAAAAATCTGACTCAAACCAAATAGCAGAGATGAATAGAAGAATTGAAAGAGAGGAAACCCAAAATAAAAAATGAAAATCAAAGCAAGCCCACCTCCAAAACAGCTCAATGGAAGGAAACTGAAAACTGTGAAGGCACTCGCCTTGCTATTGAAACTCATCGTTATCAATAGATGAAAGAATCCAAGAAAACCTAGAAAGGAAAAACAAAGAGAAACCAAAAACCAAAAAATACCGATTTTTTAATCGAATTTTATTTCCAACAGACAAACTGAAGAATCGGTATGAAGAAAACCCCCCACCTCCAAAACAGCTCAACGGATGCAAACTGAAAACTAAGTGCTCACCTGGCTACCTGTTTCGTTTTTTTTTTCCTTTTCTTTTCTTTTGGTTTTTTTTTTTTTTGAAAGATGATAAATTTATTCATAAAAGGCCAGAACCAATAAATACAGAAACCTAAGAACAAAGAAAATGAAAATTACAACTCCAGCCAACTGATCGGGAATTGGGAAATAACTTTCGATATAATCGCCCAATCCATTACATGCAATTTTGCCCTTTTGAAAACCTCAATACCTCCCCTTGCCGATTCCTAAAACAATGATCATTTGTTTCTAACCATATGAACCACAAACCCACAATTAAACACAAATGCCACTCTTTTTTCCCAATCTTCCTTTTACCTCCATCATGCCATGCCAGCATAAACTGATCAATAGAACTTGGCTACACCCATACAACCCCAAACAAATCAAAGAAGCATTACCAAAACCTTTTTGCAAATGAACAATGAATGAAAAGATGATCCATAGATTCCTCGTCTTAATAACGCATGAAGCAAACATTCGGGATGATCATCATTCTTTTGTGAAGATTGTCCACTGTTAACACCTTTTTTCTTCCCACTAACCAAGCAAGCACCACTACCTTTGGAGGAGCTCGATAACGCCAAACAAAAGATGTCAAGCTGATATCTTCACTAATGTCGGCCCCACTTATAAACTTGTAAAAAAAAATTGACAAAGAATCTACCCGACTTGTCCTTAAGCCATATCATTGAGTCCACTTCCGCAGGCACCAGGGATACTTTGGAGTGCAAATCTATCAACCGAATAAACTCTTCTATCTCTACATCAATAAAGTTCCAACGGCACAGTGGTGCCCAAGTAACAATCTCTCCTTAAATTGAAAAGCATCTATCCACCCTCAAATCTAACTCTAAAGCAATCCTTGCCAAATGGCGAAACACTTCACTCAACTTTTGCTCCCGCATCCATATATCCTCCCAAAACCTAATGGTCTTCCCATCCCCCAAATGGAATCCCACCCTTGCCCACTCCCTACTTTTTACCGACGCTACCGCTTTCCATAAATATGATGCCCATGTACAAAGATGACAACCTAATCCACCTACCCCTATAACCCATATTTCCTACCTATTACCTCTCTCCACATGGAACCCTCCACTCCAAACCTCCAAACCCCATTTACTTACCAATGCTAAATTCATAAGCTCTAGGTTTCATAATCCGGCCCCCCTTGATCCCGAGGTTTGCACACTTCCTCCCATTTCATGAGATGAAATTTTTTTTCTTCTCTTCCGCTCCATTCCACCAAAAATCTCTCCTAATTTTTCCCAACCTATCCACCACCAATTTTAGGAATTTGAATAAGGACATAAAGTATATAGGAAGATTTGACATCATCGCCTTTATCCCCCCCCCCCCCCCAAGTCGATAGATATCTAGTCTTCCATTGCGATAACTTTCTTTCGAACCTCTCCACCACTTTGTCCCAAATCCTAAGCATAAAAGAAGACCGAGGGATGTGGTTGGAAAGGAATCTACCCTAAATCCAAATATTCTCACAAATTGGCCAACCTCTTCCTTAGAAATGCCCACCCCCAATATTTCACTTTTACTGATATTAACCTTTAGCCCCGATACTTCCTCAAAACTAATTATGATCGATCGAAGATTGGACACCTTTAGATCATCTACCTTGCATAATAATAATCTATCATCTGCATATTGTAGGTGTGTGACTTGAAATTCTAAATTGTCAACGGCGGTAGCGATCCACCACCACAGTGTCGCTCGCACAAGCAACATTCCACCACCCTTTTTATTAACAGTAGCGGCAAGCTGCTTGTATCACGATAAGTTGCCAGCACTCTACCCTTCATCCGCAGTAGGAGGCCGCTCGTACCAATGACTTTCACCGTCCTTCCAACTACGGCGTTGTGCCATCCTCGCATCAATGGCAGTGGGCCACTTAAGTCGGCAGTGGTATGCCATCCATCAAACAACAACAGGAGGCCACTTGGATCGATGGAGTCTCATCGATCTTGTCAATAGCGTCGGTGGGCCACTTCACTAATAGTGATTCACCGCGTTCTCTTCAGAGACTAATGTGTCAATTGAGGTAGACACCTCTCTGTTTCTCTCTTCATTTCATATGTAGAGCATCATCTTCCTCTTGCTATGTGTTTTGTGGTTGTCCAGTTACAAATGTGTTGTTTGAGTCTTTATCATTTATGTTTTCATTATGGAGAGTCAAAAGGGATCATGCTCATTTATGTCCAGTTACAAGGGATCATGCTCGTGATAGTTTAGTGCGCACCCATTGTGGTCGACATGGACACACCAAAGATTTCTACTATAACTTACATCCTCACCTCTGACCCAAGCCCTAATATGAGGGTTTAATAATGTTACGATTGAGGGGGACCATGACAATCAAAACATGTTACTAAGCTTCGGCATGGGATAACTACTTTTCATACGTCTACATCAGCCATTGGACTTTCATGGGACACTCCAGGTATTTCAGCCAACCATGTGACCAAATCTATTCCCCCTTCCTGTGGGTCATGAATTATTAACTCTGGGGCCACTGACAAGATGTGCCAAAACGGTTACGTATCGATCGTATCGGCCGATACGTAACGGTAACGGCATGAACCGATACGCGATACGGGGTCGTACCGGCCAATACAATTTTTTGCACCCGTATCGGGCGATACGGGCGTAACGGTTGACCCGTAACGGGCTGACCCGTAACGGTCGAAAAACGGTCATTTTTTTTTCCATTTTAAGCTCTTTTTTGCTGTTTTTTTTCAAATTTCTTGCTTCCAAAGTACTTCTCACCCCTTCTACTACCAATTTCGACCAACCTTGGTTGGGTTTTTGTGATAAAAACGCATTGTATTGCGGCTTTTGTTGAATCGAAGCTCGAGAGGCCATTTTTCAGAAATTCCGAATTCGTCAACAATAGGTATTTATACTTTTTTTAACATGTTTTGTTGTTTTAATCATGCCATATGATGTGTTAATCATAGTAGAACATATTAATGTGCATTTTGCAGATTTGGGGTGCCATTTAATATTTTTTTCTATTTACGCATGTATTTTTACCCTTTTTTTAAAAATTCGAAAAATCAATTTTTGATGGTTGTTTTGCTGTTTTAATCATGCCATATGATGTGTTAATCATAGTAGAACATATTAATGTGTGTTTTACAGATTTGGGGTGCCATTTAATATTTTTTTTATTATTTTTTTCTATTTACGCATGTATTTTTACCCTTTTTTTTTTAATTCGAAAAATCAATTTTTAATGGTTGTTTTACTGTTTTAATCATGCCATATGATGTGTTAATCATACTAGAACATATTAATGTGCATTTTACAGATTTGGAGTGCCATTTAATATTTTTTATTATTTTTTTTCTATTTACGCATGAATTTTGAACCCTTTTTTTTTAAATTCGAAAAATCAATTTTTAATAGTTGTTTTGCTGTTTTAATCATGTCATATGATGTGTTTATCATAGTAGAACATATTACTGTGCGTTTTACAGATTTGGGGTGTCATTTAATATTTTTTTATTATTTTTTTCTATTTACGCATGAATTTTGAACCTTTTTTTTTTAATTCGAAAAATCAATTTTTAATGGTTGTTTTGCTGTTTTAATCATGCCATATGATGTGTTAATCATAGTAGAACATATTAATGTGCGTTTTACAGATTTGGGGTGCCATTTAATATTTTATTATTATTTTTTTCTATTTGCGCATGTATTTTTACCTTTTTTTTGTAATTCAAAATTTTAATTTTTAATGGTTGTTTTGTTGTTTTAATCATGCCATATGATGTGATAATCATAGTAGAACATATTAATGTGCATTTTACAGATTTGGGGCACTATTTAATATTTTTTTTCTATTTACGCATGAATTTTGACCCTTTTTTTTTAATTCGAAAAATCATTTTTTAATGGTTGTTTTGCTGTTTTAATCATGCCATATGATGTGATAATCATAGTAGAACATATTAATGTGCATTTTACAGATTTGGGGTGCCATTTAATATTTTTTTAATATTTTTTTCTATTTACGCATGAATTTTGACTTCTTTTTTTTTAATTCAAAAAATCAATTTTTAATGGTTATTTTGTTGTTTTAATCATGTCATATGATATGTTAATCATAGTAGAAAATGTTAATGTGCATTTTACAGATTTGGGGTGCTATTTAATATTTTTTTCGTATTTTCGAATTAGTGACTTTATATTTTTATTTGCTTATATTGGACAGGTTTTGGAGCTTCTTAGGGTTTAGTATTTTAGTTAGAACATAAAATCATCTTTATTAACATAGGTCATACAGACATACACTCATATACCTAAACTTAAAGAAATGTCTGGGTCTGGCCAACAACAAGTGAGGATATTGGATGGCAACATTGTGAGAGGGTTGGTGGTACTAGGCACCAAATGAAGTGCAAGTATTGTGATAGACATGTGATCGAATTACCCGTCTCAAACAACATTTAGCACATCGAAAAGGTCAAGTTGCGCCATGTGCTGAGTCTGAGAGAGATAATGCTTTTAATGCAAGCTAGTCTGGATGAGTCGAAGGGTAAACGTCTTTACTTGTACAAAATAAGAAAGATGATATTTTGGATGCAGCTCGACAGGAGGTGTTTGGTCCTGAATATATGGGCGTTCGTGATGAAGATATTATTGATTCTGACGAAGATTCAGATCGGAAATTAACTATAGCTAGGAGAGAGAGCTTGCGTGTAGCTCGTGAAGAGGAAGAACGTCGCCGCATGTTTGGCACGCATGGGTCAATGCGTGATACAGGGGGAGGCAGTAGGAGTGGGAGTGGGAGTGGGAGTGCAACCCCGTACAACCTGTACAGTAGGTGGGATGAGGGTGCGGGGGTAGGATTGGTGGGTTACAACGTATGTTTGGGAGCCGACGACGGACATCTTCACGTGATGCCCCTATACGTGAAGATGAAGAAGTAAATGAGCTAGGAGACCCTTTATTGATCCAACTCTGTTTAGGAAAGAATCAACTAAACAAAAAAAAAAAAAAAAACAAATGTGGAGTAGAACTTAGTTGACAAATTAGGTAAGCGTGAAGAAAGTTATTTATACATGCTTAACATACCTCCTAATGCGGCCAATTCTCCATATTGGCGGTGGTAATTGATGCGAACGTTAGCGAGTGAAGGAATAAAAGCTCCCACGGCTAAGGACATTAGGGGGAAATGGACAAATGCAGAGTATGCGGATGTGAAAGCATACGTGGCTACCTTTAAACTGTATGGCAAGCCGAGAGGATGCACGATTATGTGTGATGGTTGGGTAGCCCAACCAGACGGACGCGAAGATGATCAACTTCATGGTGTCCCACTTAGGAACTATATACCATAAGTCAATTGATGCGTCAGAGGCAACAAAAAATGCTACTTATATTAATGAACTAATGGATAAAGTTGTGGACGAGATTAGAGAGGAGAATATATTGCAGATTGTGACAGATAATGAAGCAACATATAAGCTTGCAGGACATATATTAATGGATAAGAGAAAACATCTTTTTTGATCACCATGTGCTGCCAATTGTATTGATCTTATATTGAAAAATATTGGGAAGAAGAAGAATGTTAAGGAAATGGTTGAAAAGGTAAGGGAAGTGACGACGTTTATTTACAACCATAATCAAGTAGTCGCAATAATGAGAAAGTTCACGAAAGGACGAGTTGTTGAGGCCTGCGGCGACTAGATTCGCAACAAACTTTATAGCATTAGAGAGTTTATTCCAGCATAGGGGAGAGTTGAGTGAGATGTTCGCTTCCCGAGAATGGCTCAACACAAAACATGGGAAGAAGACATCAGGGACACCAGTCGACGTTGCGAACACCATACGGGACAACAAATATTGGAAGAAGGTTAAGGCAATCCTAAAAGTAATGGAGCCACTAATGAAGGTACTCCGTCTTATTGAAACCGATGAAGCACCTACCATGGGCTTCCTATATGATGTCATGGATAAGGCAAAGCTTGCAATTCAACGTGATTGTAGAAGTTGGGAGACTTATTGGAAGATGATCGACAGGAGATGGACAAAGCAACTCCATCACGATCTTCATGCAGCAGGTTACTACCTAAATCCTAGGTATAGATATGCCCAATCATTTATTGAGGATGATGAAGTTCGTGTCGGGCTAAAAAATGTGATAAAGAGATTAGAGCCTGACTTAGATCTGCAAATAAAGGCGTTGAATGAATTAGATACATTTGGAAATCGCCTTGGTAGCTTTGGAGATGCTCTTGCACGAATGCGAAAGATCTCAGGTTGCAACTTTCTTAGAATGGTGGATTAATTTTAGAGAGAGTACGAAGGCTCTCCAAAAAATTGCAGTAAAAGTTTTGAGCCAGACAACGTCTTCCTCTAGCTGCGAAAGGAATGGAGTTGTTTTGCGCTCATTCATTCAAAGAATATGAATAGATTGTAGACTAGAACATTAGATAGACTTGTCTTCATGCACTACAATATAAAACTAAGAATGCGACGACATCATAGGAGCATTACACAACATGTGATGACGGAGGCTCTTGTCAATAAACTTGGACAATATTTATGATGAGGATGACCCACTTCTACCTTGGTTGGAAACAAGGAAAAACAAATTGAAGAGGATAGTGAAGAATTGGAAATTGATGACCCGAAATACGCATAGCGCAACAAGAGAGTCGTGCAGATGTGTTGGACCCAATAAGAGGGGCAGCATTTATGCCACGTACGAATACGGCTCAAGATCAACAAAAGAGTACGAGCAGTGGTAACGTGACCGTGTCGGATGATGACGACCCCCCTGCCCCTGGTGCTGGCACTTCTGGTGTTGCTTACTCCCTATACAACCGTCTACAGATCGCGATGACGATGAACATCGACGACGTAGTACACGAGGTCGGACTTACGAGTGTACCGAGTCACGATCTGACCCGACCCGGAGGAGGGTACATCTAGTGGTGCACGGGGTCCGGAGGTCGGAACATCATGCAGCTCATGGTCTTGGTTATTATGATGGATATTCTTATGGTCAATTGGATTATGATTATGGTGGTTATCCGAGCTGTTCCATCACATTCATGTTGGAGTAGCCCTCCCGATCAATATCCATATGATTATAGATATCCGATCCAAATCAAGTTACTCATCGAAGCGGACGTACTCTCGATCTCAAGATTCTCAACGGCACGAGTATGGGCACCGGTATGGCTATTCGACGGGCACTATTGGATATCCTTACTTTGTCGAGTCGTTGCCTAGTCGGGATCGGTCATCCTCTGGTTTCGTTGATCTAGTATTTCCTTCGGCAAGACTTGGATATTATGGATATGCGCAGCTACACCTATTGGACAGCCTCAGCCTGATGGTGATGATGACGATGATGTGGAGGTCGAGCAACCACAAAAAAGCAGATTTTCATTTTGGTGATAACTTGTGATTGTGAGTATATATTTGTATTAAGGTAAGTATTTGCGTGCCAGATGACTCACAAGCAGATATTTGCGAGAAGCCATGCGATCATGCACACACTTGACATCTTAGAACTTGTATTTAAAATAGCTCCCCTGACAACCAATCAAGTAATCCTTAATCAAGTTGCAGGGGAGTATATCAGACACTACTAATTTATTTATTTTTAATATTCTTGACTTGAGGATGACAGGTTATAGACAGGAATCACAGTCACGTGCACAGGTATGTTCGAGAAATTCCTCAAAAATAATTGCAAACACCTAATGTAAGATATTTTCATATTACATTCATTCTAATATATCTATCATTGATAGTAGATAGTTAGAAAATTAAATATATGAATTTTGTAGTCAAATTTAGGTTATCTGGTTCATAAATTCATCAGACAGTCCGATACAACTTCTCACCAAAGAGTGGACCGTTACACCACCATAACCATGTTCCAATTTATAAATGAATGCATATTTGGAATGCTTAGAATATTCCGGATTTAATCCATATTTTTTCATATTTTTTTGGCAAAAAAAAAAATTTTACTGTTACGGCCATTACACCCAGATCGCTATTACGCCCATCCTCCGTATCGGTTTTAGAGGTCACCGTTACGCCAACCAATACCGATACGGGACACCTTGGGGCCCACTGAGCATATGAAAAATCAGGAAGGTAACTTCATCACATATTCCTCATCTTCTCATCGCATAAAGTTAGCAGATGAATTGTATTCTTGCACGGTTAGAAACGGATCCTTTCAACTTTACTCCTCTTACATTATCCTCTACACTTTATATTCCATCATTCTCTTCTAATTTACTATTGGTCGGTGCATTAACTAAACAACTCCGTTGTTCTGTTATCTTTTTCCCATCCTCCTATGTTATATAAGATCTGTAGACCAGTCAAACGATTAGTTGTGTATGTGAGGAATGGGGATTGTACCTTCTCGATCCAAATGGCAGTTTGTTCACATCTGTTGCTGCATCTAGTTCACTTCTTTTGAATAAAACAGACCGGCTTCACTGTCACACTCGCCTTGGACACATTTCAGCTAGCGCACTACATAGTTTGTTTCCTCAGTTTTTACTTAGTTATTTCACAACTTAAGATCTATCAATTACTTTAAAATGTTCATCATTTCATATTATATTAGTGATTCTAAATTCGTTGAACCATTTGCATTAATTCACTCAGATGTGTGAGGCCTTGCTCCCATATTATGTGTTTTGATATCAGTATTTTATCTTATTTATTGATGACTTTTCCATGTTTACCTGGTTCTTTCTCATGAGAAGCCAAACAAAAGTTCTCTCTATTGTGCAAAATTTCATTAAATATGTTTAAACTCAATTTGGGTGAACTAGTAAGATATTTAGATCTGATAAAGCTAGGGAATATGTGTCGCAAGCTACAACATTTCTTTTCCAACCTAGGTATTATTTTTCAAACGTCATATGTTTATACTTCCCAACAAAAGGGGGTAGCTGAATGAAAGAACCAGCATCTATTAAAGATAACAAGGTCCATATTAACCAAAATGACAGTACCTTTAATCAATTGGGATGAAGCAGTTCTCCTTGCTACTCAATTACTTGGGTGGAGTTACTCCTCAAGCTTCTTCAACTTGATTCTCCCTTGTTCATACTACAGCCTAAAAGTCTTTAGGTTTGTTTGCTTTGTGCACCTTGTTAGTCCTAACTAGGATAAAATTTCTTCTCAGCTTTTCAAATGTTTCTTTCTTGGTATCTACACAAAAGGGATACAAATGTTACTATTTAGCTATAAGTGTTGATATCTCTCTGAATGTCACCTTCTTTGAGGATCAACCCTATTTTCGACATCATGGTCAGTGTTGTCACGTGCGATCGAGCAATTGCATACGTGCGTGCGCGCGCATTCACATATGCGATGATTGCATATACCATTGACACTATATCCGATCGCATACTGTAAATCTGACCTTTGGACTTTTTTCAGAAAATTCTTAATTTTGCACTATTCTTTTATAACATCTCTCCCTCACTCTAAAGTCTAATTTCTCTCATAATCACCATTACGTCCACCTCCACACTCTTGATTGTTGAAGGTGTGTTGATTCTAAGTTCTAAAAAAAGCAAAAAAGACCAAGAAGGAGATCATACATTGACTAGATTGTGTAAGGAGATCAAGGATCTCTCCTCTCTAAGCCTCTCTTCGATTCTCCAAGAATAATTTATGGAACGAGAAGCTTATGAGGATATTGACATTGATGTTGTTGATGTGGATGCTACACCACCGACATCCATGGGGCGATCTAGACCACCAGCACCCAAAAGAGCTCGTGAACATGAGCTAATGGATAAGTGATATAGACTATATCCTGAAGATGTGGTTGACCAAAGGGTAAAGGTAAAGGACCCGCGCAAATAACTTTGAAAAATCGTTATAAGAATATAGATAGGAAAACCACGATTTAATATATCGCTAAGTATTTATACCAAGCATATTCAATATAATTTCTATATTTTTAATAAATTGTTATTTCTTACTTTTGAATTACTTAGAAGATGACTTAGTGTAAATGTATAACTTGTTGATTGTTATACTTTTTTTTAAAGATAACGATAATTTTATAAAAAGCGTCAAAATGCAAAGAATACAAGCCCAACTCCTCAACACACTTAAAAAGAGAAGGCAGCCGGAGCCACCTTAACAAAAACCGCCCAATCGGCTAGTAGCCTTTTGATCCTTGAAATAATGTTGTTCTCCCCTTCAATAATATTACGAAAGCACCTACCATTCCCGGATCCCCAAATGACCCACAAGATTGCCAAGACTAAGAGCCGCCATATTGCTTTCTGCATCTTTCCACCTCCCCCACCATGCCATGCCCAAAGCAGCTCATCCACCGAATTTGGCATAACCCAATCCATGCCCAACCAGGAAAGAAAGAAATTCCAAATGAGGCAAAAGGGCAATGGATAAAGAGATGGCCAATCAATTCCTCATTACCCATGCACATTAGGCAAATATTAGGTAAGACGAGCGCTCTCCTCTACAGATTGTTGATGGTAAGGATTCTCTTACAACCTACCAACCAAACAAAAGCAACAACTCTAGGAGGAGCTTGTAGAACCAGTGATGGAAGGGGTGATTTGGAGGCATACTAGAAGGTGTTGAAGAGAAATATTTGTAGCATGCTTTGACCGAGAACATTCCTAACTTGCTCTCTGCCCACTCGATAGTGTCTACTTGTGAAGGATCCGGAACAACGGAATTAAGAAGCTCCATCAGTGAAACTAACTCTACAATATCAACCTCCGACATGTTCTTGCAGCAAGGGGGGCACAAAACAACCTTCCCCCCTACTATTGAGTAGCAATCCATCACCGAAACTTGCCTATCTTACACGAGCCTAGCTAGTCTTGGGAACATACCTTGGAGTTCGTGATTACCACACCAAGAATCCATCCAGAATCCAATCCCGGAACCCGATCCTACTTTGAAGGTAATACCCCGGCTCACCGTTAGATGCATGCTCATTATTGTTATACTTTTATAACTTAGATGGTCTAATAGTCATTTAAGTGTAATGTAATCATGTAATAATTAGGTAATTATAAAATTTATAATGAAATTGGTATTTTTAAAAAATGAATTGCTTCTATAGCAATTAGACAATTTTTCTTTTTTTCTTTTTTTTTCTCTTATTTTTTTTTTTTTTTTTTGCATTTTTTCCTATCTTTCCGTTTTTGTTTTTTATTTTTATTTATAAAATAAAATAAAACGTGAGTGATTGCTTATGCAATTATGAAATCACATAAGCAATTAGACCCCTTAAATGGCACAAGAACATATGTGATTTGACAACATTAATCATGATAAAAACAACTCCATGAGTTAGTTTCCCTCTTTTTGTCGTGGATGATACTATTTTTAATAAGAAACACAACTTGCCTTCTCCTTCGCCTCATTAATCCTCCCCGCCAGCTACAGATCCAAGCACATCCTTTAATCTTCTCCTTGTTGTTCGAAGGCGAAGCGCACTATCCCCCCGGCACAGTATTGCTCTCGTTCTCTTCACAATATCAATAACTATATTTCCTATAGCTCCGTCTCCTTCCTTTCATGCATTTGTTTCTACCATTTCCTCTAACGTTACGGAAGCCCTAAAAGACTCAAAGTGAAAAGCCATTATGCTTGAAGAGATGATTGTCCTTGAGCAGCAGGGTATATGGGAATTGGTTGATCTTTCCAATGGTCACTGTCATTGGATGCAAGTCGGTGTAGATTGTTAAATATAAACCAAATGGTCTTGTTGCTCGTTATAAGGCGCAATCGGTGGCTAAAGGCTTTACACAAAAGTTTGTGGTGCATTATAATGACAACTTCTCTCCAATTGCAAAGCTTACCTTAGCACATGTTCTTCTTTCAGTCGCCTTTAATCGTCAGCAACCAATTTATCAAACTCAAGGTCAAGAATGCATTCTTCAATGGAGATCTTCATAAAGAGATTTACACACACCCCTTCTCGGCTTCCAACACAAGGATTCTCATGGGATAATATGTTATCTCAAGAAAGCACTCGATGGCCCCAAGCAATTGCCTTGTGCTGCGGTGCATGGTTCGAACCATTCAATACTACCATGCTTCGAGTTGGGTTTCAATGTTGCCCTTCCGATCATCGTCTTTATTAAGCAGACAAGACCCTTTACTACTATCTTCGGTGCATGTTGATAATATCATCCTCATTGGTGATGATGACATCAAAATTCGTCTAGTGAAATCATTCTTGGCACAAAGCTTTGAAATACAGGACTTAGGGCATGTTCATTATTTTATTGGGATTAAGGTTGTCCGTTCATCCAAGGGAATTTGTATCACTTAAAGAAAGTATGCATTGGACCTCATACAGCTTACTGGCATGTTTGATGCTCACCCTACGTATTTCCCAATTGAAGTTAACCACCTTGTTCACTGCATAATCTAGAATCTTACCAACCCATAGATGTATTGTCAACTCATGGGTAAATTAATTTGTCCATGGCTCAACATTACTTGTGCGGTTAGTGAGGCGAGCTAGTTTATGAAGGCTCCATGCTCACACCATCTTAATGTTGTGTTTCGTATTATTAGCTATGTCAAGCCTGCCCCTAGTAAAGGTATTCTTCATGCTTTTCATGGTTATCTTAATATATGCACCTACTGTGATGTTGACTGGGCCGGTTCAGCTGAAGATCGTCACTCTACTTTAGGTTTCTGTATTTTTGTTGGTGGAAAGCTTGTGTCTTGGAAAAGCAAGAAGCAGGCTGTTGTTGCTTGCTCTTTCATTGCAGTAAATATCGTTCCATGGGTCATGGCACTGGTGAGATTCTGTGGCTCCATTCCCTCCTTATTAATCTTGGGACTGAAGTTCACTCCCTTGTTCTGTTATTTTACAAAAATCAGGCGGCCATTCACACTGTGTCCAATACCATCCTCCATGAACACACGAATCAAATTGAAGTTGACCACCACTTTGTCCGTGAAAAGTTCGTCTCCTGAATCATCTGTAATCCGCATATGTCATCAAAAGACCAACTTGCCTACGTGTTTACCAAAGCAGTCTCCAATTCTTGTCTGTCTGATATTGTATCTAAGCAGGGCATGATTGATATCTATGCTCCAGCTCGAGAGGGAGCATTAGTGTGATGTACTTAATATGGCAGCCCCTCAGACCACCATATTGTCATTGTTTTTATAAATAGAGCAAAGACGGGAGGGGGAACCCTAACTCTATTTTCCCACACTATCGAAACTCATCATTATCAATAGAAAGGATCCAAGAAAACACAAAGGAAATATGAAGAGAAAATCGAAAAACCAAAAGCTACCCATTTCTGAATCGAAGTGAATTCGATTTCTGACAAATGAACAAAAGAATCAAACTCAAGAAAACGCTAAAAGAAAAAATAATAATAATGGAAATCAAAGCAAGCTCACCTCCAAAACAGCTCAATGGATGGAAACTGAAAACTAAGAAAGGCACTAGCCTCACTATTGAAACTCATCATTCTCAATAGCTGGAAAAATCCAAGAAAACCCAAAAAGGAAAAATGAAGAGAAAATCGAAAAACCAAAAAAAAAAAAACCCGCATTTCTGAGTCAAACATATAAAATCAAAATGAAGAAAAATCCAAAAAGGGAAAATAAGGGAAAACAAAACAAGCCCACCTCCAAAACAGCTCAATGGACAGAAACTGAAAACTGAGAAAGGCCTTCACCTCTCGAAACTCATCATTCTCAATATGAAAGAATCCAAGAAAACCCAGAGAGGAAAATTGAAGGGAAAATTTTGAAAAACCAAAAAATACGCATTTCCAAATCGAACCGAATTTGATTTCCAACAGAGGAACAGAAGAATCAAAATGAATAAAACCCAAAAATAAAAAATAAACAGAAACAAAAGCAAGTCCACCTCCAAAACAGCTCAATAGACGGAAACTGAAAACTGAGAAAGGCGAACGTCTCGTATTGAAATTCAGCATTCTCGCTAGATGAGAGAATCCAAGAAAACCCAGAAAAGAAAACTGAAGAGAGAATCGAAAAAACAAAAAATACGCATTTCTGTATCGAAGTGGATTCGATTTCCGACGGACAAACAGAAGAATCGAAATAAAGAAAACCCAATAAGAAAAATCAATGGAAATCAAAGGAAGCCCACCTCCAAAAGAGCCACATATGTTGGAATTGAAAAGCGAGAGAGGGGATTGGCGGAGTGGATTGGAAGCAGCAGCAGCAGCAAAAGGGGTGCCATTAGTCAGCTGGTAAAGGGATGGAGAGAAGAAGAAGCGTCGAGATGAGGAGTTGTCTGCTTCTGATGCTTGTCTTGCAAGAAGGAGAGCCCTCCTCGCTATTCCCCAAATTCCCTTCTTCGTCATCATCGTTTCAAGATCTCCCTGCAGGAACTTGTTTTGCAGTTTTTTCATCTTCTTCAATTGAGTTTTTGCTACTCCACACGCAACCACACACGTGCTACATGTGAGATAGGCACGTGTGAGAGGACCAAAGTCGGTTCGGAAGAAAACAGACCGATTTTTTTGGAGTTTTTTTTAGTAAAATTGCAACACTTTTCAAAACATTGCTTTTTTACTTCTTCTTTTTTTTAACATTTTACCCTAAAAAAATTTTTTAATTTTAGGAGACGGTACATTTTTTTGTCATTCGTTCGGGACAAACTCTTTTATTTACGTATATTTTTTTAATTTGTTATATTTTATTTTAATTTTCCATGCATCTCAAAACAAAGGGAATGGATTAGGTGTGGTTCTAACATCACACAAAACAGTCCTAACGTAGGGCCTACTCTTGTGCATGAATTCTATATCCATATTGTCCATCCACTTTTCTACATCATTTTAAGGTACCAGCTAAAAAAAAAAAAAAAAAAAAAGCACATACAAGTTTTAGGTGGACTATGTCATAGGAAACAATTGAAACTAACCATTAACAACTTTTAATATTCTACAAAAGTTTTGGATGAAGTTGTTATTTGTGTTTTTCCTTCATCCAAGTTCATGTGACATTATAAATAGATTGGATTGCAAATAAGCATTACGAAAACATTACGATGGGCCATAAGAAGTTTTAATAGTGGGATGTTCAAACATCATTGTTTCTTATAGTGTGGTCCACATGAGATTTGGATATGCTTCATTTTTAAACATATAGCTTGAGATGATTTGGCAAAACGGATGCACAGCATGAATATAAAACAACTACATTAAAGTGAATTCCATGATAAGAGGCGCGTCGCCTTTGGTGAAATTGGGATAGCATATAATCCACTCCCCTAAGAAAATGAGTTCTCTTTCTTCTTTCCTCCAAAAAAAAATTGCATAAATGACTCTTTTGTTAAGAATCAAATAAAAGGAAAGAAAAAAATATCAAAATTTTGAGAGAATTATGACTATTTTTGTGGGTCGCTTAATGCAAAAAATGAGTGCAAACACGACCTAACGACATTATAAACTCCGGGCACACTTCTGAACAAGTAAATGGTGTCTAAACAAGATGATTCCAACTCCATCTAAAAGTTTATCAAATTAACTTTTCAGCGAACATAAGATCACCCTAATATGACCGAAACAATGGAATTTTGACATTATTTTTTATCACGCACAACTAAAAATAAGAGCAAATATGAAAACTTTGGGCCCATTTTTCTATATTTAAATGGCGTTCAAATGAGAAAGTTCTAAAACCATTTGAAAATCTATCGAATTACCTTTGCAATGAGCATAAGATCACTCTGATTAGAGATGTAACGAGAGAGTTATGATCGTTTTCATGCGATCACGATGTTAGAAACAAGAGCGAGTAAATATCATCCAATTCTTTAAATTTTGGCGATTATAAATATTGAGTGATCTTTTGAATAATTAATTGATCTTCAATTAAAATGATTTCAAATCCATTTAAGAGATTTTCAAATTACCTTTCCAACCATTATAAGATTAATGAAATTGCATAGAATGAGATACCATGACTACGTGCGGAAGCTTAATATGTCTTTAAAATAAGGTAATTATAGCCAATTAAAAATTAAGCTAATAAGGAAATTAAATTAAGCAAGGCAATTAACTCCAAGGCCTCCATGTCATTAGAGGGTCCAATCACATGGTAGTGTACATGAGTGCGTGGGATGTGCTACTTAGGGGTGCACATCGAACCGGTAGAACCGTCGAACCGGACCAAAACCGACCAAACGGTCCAGTTTGGTCCGGTTCTAGAGTGTGGCGGTTCCGGTTTCAAAAATCAAAGAACCAATTATATCGGTTCGGTTCTCGGTTTGGGGGCATGTACAACCGAACCGAACCGTGAACCGATCCATAAAACTGAACCGTAAATCCAATCCGTAGAACCGAACCGTGGATTCGATCCATAGAACCGAACCATGGAACTGAACTAAGAACCCTTTGATTGTTTCCATATTTGACTCATGATTTATGGTTTATAATGCACCATTTGATTGTTTCCATAGATGTATTTTTGCACACCTTATACAATATCTAAACCATTCATCAAATGGATCACAAAATGACTGGAGATGGGCTAGATAATAAAATAAAAGATGCAATTAGGATGGATTATAAAAAGCCCAAAACCGTGGAACCGAACCGGTTTTAACGGTTCGGTTCTAGGGTGTTAATGGTCCAGTTCTGGTTCCGAATATCCTAGAACCGTTAGGAACGGTTCGGTTCCGATTTCACCCCAGAACCGGACCAAACCGACCCGTGTGCAGCCCTAGTGCTACCTATCAACTCCTAGCATCAATCTAATTATGCATACATGTAATTAAGCGTTTACTACATAAACATAATTAAATAAGTTCTCAAATGATAATCTCAAACACAAGCATGCATAGTGGTTCAGTTTCCCTATTCCACTTCTGGCAAATGCACTCAACCCATAAGTGTACCATATTTTACGATCGGAGGTTTTAAATCAGGTTCACTTATAACCTACACAAGAATCCTAGCGTACACTCTTGTCGGATGCTCTCATAAGAGACTTTAGTTGGTTTTCTATAGGTTAACCAACAGCCTTAGTCTTAATCAACGGACTTACGTTTACTCCCACTAAAGGCTCCTTCGGAGACTAAGACGTACGCACCCGTGTTCGATGGCCTATACAAGAACTTTGATTTATGTCATACATAAGAGCCAAAGTCCTGCACAATAACCTAGTTGAGTTTGACAATTCAAACTCTTAAACTCAATCTCACTCAATGAATGAGTGTATACGGAATACTACTCATAACAACTTACTTGTCAGATTAAGCCCATTTTATAGCGCTTTATCGGTTTCCTTGATCGATGCTCTCATATATTTCAATGAACTCTCATTTACTCCCCTGATCATGATGATGATGTTTTGCAAAGACTTCAGCTCTAAGATCAAACACTTTGCATGTGATGCTTCGATGTGGTGACTAAAGTGATGGGAGGTTGGGTAGAATCTCCTGTAATTAATGGGAAGTTGTAAAGCCTAGGCGGATTCTACTTGATGAGTCTTCTACAGGATTTAGACAATTGTATGACTATAGAGGTTGAGTCTAATCTATAAAAAATGGAGAAATTTAAGCACACCTTTAAGGTGAAGGCTGGAATCCTCATTGGAGTGTTAATCTCAATGAAGATAACTTATAACTCATTGAATTAGAGGTTTTGGATAAGGGATATAATAATGGAATCACCTAAGCTTCTATTGCAATAAAAACCCCTCAGATTTTCCAAAGACCGGATCTTCTGTATAAAAGGAATTGAGTTCCAACGGTTATAAAACAGGCATAAACAACTAGCCTTCGACCGATCGACCCTAGGCTTTTGACCGGTTGAAAGGTCCTTCGACTTGATGACCTGAGGTTTCAACTTGTCAAAATCTTCAATGGCACGTGGTATTTTTTATTGTCCAAATTTTACCATTTTCGATATGTCAACCATCATTTTCAACTGGTTAAACTTATCATTTGACCTGTCGACAAGAGGCTTTGACTTGTTGAAATATTCAATAGCACATGATTTTTCTTACTATCCATTTTTTTGCGGACCTATCGACCCTCACTTTCAACTTGCCGAACTTGACTTTCGACCTGTCCAAATGGTCCATTCATGGATCGAAAATTTCAGGATCATTTGTTTTATTTATGTACTGATTTTAGTCATTTCAACCTCTAAAGTTAGTTTTAGACTCCTATGGCTAAGGGATGCTTAACATGGTTTACATATTAGGTTAAGGATCATCTAGAGGTTTAAAGGTTGTTATTTTAGGTTAAGGGTTAGAGTCACCAAGGCACCTCATACACATGTTATTTGCGCCTTGATGCTCATGTCCTCTTGTGTTTTCGGTCTTCAACTTCCAATGGTCCAATCGACTACACGATACATAGACTTATGCAATTGACAAACAATGTGCATAAATCAATATACTAACAATCACCCCAATTGGAGGTGTAATAAGGGAGTTGCGACATTTCCAAGTTGGTTCAAAATCTATAACAGTCGGGCAATTGCGCGAGTGTGACTAACATCACCATGGACTTTGTGCCCACTTTTGAATATTCGAATGGTGTTCAAATTTGATTATTCTAAATTCATTTGTATGTTCATTGAATTACTTTTCCCGCGAATATATCACTTTGATCGGAGCTATAACGAGGGAGTTATGATATTTTAAAGTTAAGTCAAAATCGATAACTCTCTAGCGATCGCTTGAGTGTGATTAACATCATCATGGAAATTTGGTCAACCTTTGGATGTCTAAATGGTGTCCAAATGAGATACATTTCCAAATAGTAGAAGATCACTCAAATCGAAGCTATAACGAGCGAGTTATAACATTTCAAAGTTTGGTCAAAATCCACAACTCTTGGACAATCACACGAGCATAACTAACGTCATGTAACGCCCCAAATTTTGAGGGTCGAGCAAAAGCCCAACTCCTGATATCCGTCGCATTACTTATGCAACATAGATAATGATGATTAAATGTTGTCCAGTTTAGTGCATTTAAACATGAATGAGATTATACTAAATCAACATATCATACTCTAGAGACGATTAAATTCAGTAAGTGAAAGACTGTGATAGATATATAAAATGTATAAGTGGATGTAAACCCTAGAGTATGATCATGTCGCTAGGCTGAATAATTACATGTATAGTTCCAAAATTTACAAAATGATAAAGTATGTAAGTGTCATCTAATTTATATCCATGTAGCCCCGATACGCAACTTCAGGTCTACATAGACCCGCCAGAGAGTTGCATGTAGGAGAACTCCTCCTTGTCATCATAGAAGACAGACTTCATCTCATAAGCCCCATCATCACCTGAAACTAAAATAGGGTCGGTTGGTGTTTTAAAACACCGTCCCAGAGTGGGAGTGAGTGATCAACTCAGTGGAGCTATAAGGCAAAGGTTAACATGTCATCAACTCAGTCAAGCAATAATGATAAAGTAATACAACAATGATGTCCTAAGTACTCTTCCTAATGCAAAAACGATATGTATTGATGATGCATGTCCTCGCCTGCACTCCCTCTGCGACATCATCTCACGGTCAGGCATGCTAACTCCCACTATACTCAACACCCACACCAAAGCACATGCAATGCGGTGCATGGTCGTGTTAACCAAGTTCTTACTTAGACTTATTTATACAGCGGGTTTGGGAAGCTAAGGTACCTCTCTTTATATCATCGACCCAAATAATGATCTATTTAGGGTCGTCAATCCTAGTTAATCACATACGATAGGCAAGTTCACGAGTTTATACTATAGGTCGTTACGGGAGGCTCATCACCTCAGCGTAAACTTAATTCACACTCGAGGTCACTACGAGGGGCTCGTCACTTGATCGTAGGCTTATTTTATACTTGAGGTCACTATGGGAAGGCTCATCACCTTAACGTAGGCCGATAGCTCGAATACAGTGTCCCATACCGCCGTATTTGGCTCACGAGTTTAGGTTGCTCACTGGTCACTACGGGGAGGCTCGTCACCCCAGCGTAAGCCGACAGCCTGACCACAATGTCCCATACCACCATGCTCGACTCATGAGTCTTAGCGGATCGTAGTACCAAGGTTGAACGGGCTTTTCACTGGTAAGTGGTACCTTAAATTCAGGCTGTAGCGTCCATACATGGTGAATATACATAAGGCCAATCGAGTTACTTGATGAGCTCGACTGGTACGAGCGCACGTCGAATTAATCGACATGGAGTGCATACGCACTCCTCGTGGCCTAACCATTGTCGATAATCACTATACGACTCGGATTCATCGAACGTATTCGTTGTGGAGAAACTAGTTCGGCCACTGATTGTAAATCGTTACCGATTGCCTGAACTACGTATTAGTCCCAGTCATACTCAAATACAACAGGCATTCATATATGACAGTTAAAACAGCATGAGACAATCAATTCAAATATAAATCTCATTTAAGCATTTTAACAAGCACATAGTGTACATGTTATCATACATAGGCATTTCATACATGAATCACGTAACCAGATGCAACTTACATGAAGGAATTTATTCATATAGCTAAGGTAATTGAGGATCTCATCTCAACACCTTTAATAGATGTATTTCATCAACCAATTACTCATTCAGACATTTTATCAAATACTTATACTACACATTCAACATACATGTAAGAAATTAGTTAAAACATATATTATGGCAGATCCTTTCACAAAGGAGTAGTCACACATACAATAATCATGTATTCTCAGTTAATAATGATGGCAAGCACAAATCATAATTCCATATTTATTCAAACATTTTAACAAACACATGAAATCCATTATATTCAACATAGTTCATATATATGTGTAATACGCAGAAAATATCGCATCTAAGTACATGTGATAGCAATCAAGTCAGTCATAAATCATTAACTGACATTGAAAACCTTGAAAACCATAACCTAAACATTTATAGACCACACCTTCCGTCGATAAACTCGTATCGAACTCAGTTTAAACACTATGCCTTCGTCTACGGCACAATGGCTACCTGAATCACGAAATAGGTTAGCTATTTTGTCGATTCTTCTACTTTGATACCTAAAATAGATTAGGGTTAGGGTTCCTTACCCAAAAATGGAATCAAAATTGTCGGTGTAGCAACACGGGAGAGGTGATTTAGCACGTGGAGTGGTGGGAATGAATTCCAGCGATAAACCACAACTCTCTCTCGTTTCTCCTCACTTTCTTCTTCTCTTTTCTCTCTTCTCTCTCCCAAGGTTTAGGAAATTCATATGGAATGAGAAATGGGCGGGTTTAGGGCATTATATAAGCCCAGAAGTGATGTCAATAGCCCAGGGCCATCATTTACTTAGGATACGCCAAAAGTCGTCTGTTTCGGGCCAACAGAGTTCATCTGGAGGTCCATTACCTGCATACGGTATAGGAAAAGTTCCCTGACGATGGATCTACATCAGGTTAATATTTCGGTCCGATCGGATTAGAAGATCGACCGTGGAGGACCAGTTTCAGTTCAACGATCATCGTTACTTGATCAGGGCCACAAGTACACTGACCTGTGTAGAGAAATTTTTCCGATCCAAGGGTGTAGTTGGGTTAGAATCTGACGATCAGAAACCTGAAATTTGGCTTGCAAGTGAACGACCCAATTCACTTAAATCTGAGTTCATTTTTTTAAGATATTCACATTTTTCATACACTTTACTCGGGGCTCTAGTTGTGCGTTTTTGGATATTATTTAGGCTCGATTCCCGCAATGGTTGTCAAGCCCAGTAAGGCGATCATAACCGTATAGTTTCACAATTATTGAACTTTCGACGCGCGGTCCACATCCGACATGGAGTTTCAATGTGCTCCCAAGAGCAACTAGGTTTTGAGATTGATCGTAGGCTTTTAGGTAATGTAGAGTTAGTAATTCTACTAGTTTTGGGTCCTGCAGTTCGTATAAAAAGCGGTTCAAGCTAATCTACCGATTAATTTAGTTTAGTACTTAATTAATTTTTCGTTTAATTTCTAAAGGATTCGGTCCTTAGTGATTTTTGCCTGAGGTGGTACTCGGGTCTGTATACGGATTTTTTCAACACGTTATAATCTACTCCCCTTGAAGAAAAATTTCGTCATCGAAATTAATACTTTTTCGTACTCCTCGAGAATCTAAGGGTAGTTCTTACGGACATCGGCTTTTGTTTCCCAAGTAGCCTCTTCCTCAGTGTGATGCGTCCACAGTACTTTCACAAGTAGGATAATCTTACTGCGCAACACCTGTTCCTTCCTGTATAGGATACGCGTCAGTCGCAGTACATAAGTAGCATCCTCACTCAACTGTACCTGCTCCCATCTAATAATGTGGAAAGGGTCTCATCTGTTTCCCAAGTAGCCTCTTCCTCAGTGTGATGCGTCCACAGTACTTTCTCAAGCGCAATAATCTTACTGCGCAACACCTGTTTCTTCCTGTATAGGATATGCGTCGGTCGCAATACATAAGTGTCATCCTCACTCAACTGTACCTGCTCCCATCTGATAATGTGAGAAGGGTCAATAACGTATTTCTTCAGCATCGATACATGAAATACGTTGTACAATCCTACGAGTGGTTTGGGCAAAGCGAGGCGGTATGCTACCACACTCACTTGATCTAAAATCTGGAACGGACCAATAAACCGTGGTGTGAGCTTCCCCTTCTTGTCGAATCGAAATACTCCCTTCATTGGGAAAACCTTAAGAAATACATGATCCCCAACCTCAAACTCTAGCTGTCGCTGTCTCGTATCGGCGTAACTCTTATGTCTACTTCGTGCTGTAAAAAGTTGACGCTTGATAATGTCGATCTTCTCTGAGGTTGCTTGTACTAATCTGAGTCAATCAAACTCTTCTCGCCAACCTCTGCCCAACAATGTAGTGCTTTAGACGGACGCCCATATAATGCTTCGTAGAGAGCCATGCCAATGCTCACCTGAAAGCTATTGTTATAAGCGAACTCAGTATAGGGAAGACAGTCATCCTAACTATCTTTGAAATCGAGTACACATGCCCGCAACATGTCTTCCAACACTTGATTTACCCGTTCCATCTGCCAGTCAGTCTGTGGGTGGAACGCGGTACTGAACTTCAATTTCACACTCATTGCTTCCTGGAGATGAGTCCAGAAGATAGATGTGAATCGCGTGTCTCAGTCCGACATGGTCTCCATAGGCACTCCATGTAGAGGTACTATCTCCTTAATGTACAACCTGGCCAACTCGTTTGCGCAGTTTGAGACTCTAATTGGGAGGAAATGAGCCGATTTTATCAATTGGTCCACAATTACCAAAATGGAGTCATGCCCCGTCCTCGTCTTTGGTAACCTGAAATGAAATCCATAGTAAACCAGGAGGTCAGCGATGTTCGGCCTTAACCTGCTGGCACGTGAGACAACGGGATACATAATCGACTATGTGGGCCTTCATGTTGACCCACCAGTACGAACGCTTCATATCTCGGTGCATCTTCGTACTATCAGGATGCATTATCATCTTTGAATTGTAAGCAACCTCTAGAACTTCCCTTCTCAAGTCATGAAGATTTGAGACGCGTAGGCGGCCACGGTACCTCAAACCTCCATCTAAGTCAACCCTCCATTCAGAGTCTTCACTGTCACTCACCTGCTCTCTCATCCTTACCAATAGTTCATCATCTTTCTGAGCCGCACTGATCCTGTCATTAATGAGTGGCTGCACATGAACGTGTGCGACTCTCTCGAACGACTCCTCTACCGTAAGCTTCTGCTCAAAGTTTCGCACAAGTTTTACCATATTTCACTCCCCTATCATCGGCGAAGCCGCAAATGCTATCATTTTCTTGCGGCTCAACGCGTCTGCCACAAGGTTGGCCTTGCTAGGATAGTAGGAGACCTCGAACTTGAAGTCTTTCAAGGTTTCCATCCATCGTCACTGCCTCATATTCAAGTCCCTCTATGCGAATATGTATCTGAAGCTCTTGTGGTCACAAAAGAGCTCGAACTACTCTCCATAAAGGTAATGTCTCCAGAGCTTTAATGCAAAGATGATGGCCGCTAACTCCAGGTAGTGCGTAGGGTAGTTTTTCTCGTGTTTCTTCAACTGTCGCGATGCATAGGCAATCACCATGTCCTTCTGCATAAGGACACAACCCAAGCCAACATGAGAAGTGTCAGTGTATATAGTATACTTGACCCCTTGCTCTAGCAATACTAGCATAGGTATGGACGTCAACTTGTCCTTCAGTTCCTGAAAAGCCGCCTCTACCTTTTCATTCCAAGCAAACTCAAGATCCTTCTGAGTCAACTGAGACAACGGTCTGGTTATCATGGAAAAGTCCTTAATAAATCGACGGTAATAGCCTGCCAAACCAAGGAAGCTCCTCACTTCAGTAATCGAACCGGGCTGCTCCCAGTCCTGAACTGCGATCACCATAGTAAGGTCCACAGCTATCCCTTTCTTGGACACCACGTGTCCTAGGAACTTGACTTCTTCTTTCCAGAAGTCGCACTTCTTCTACTGAGCAAACAACTGGTTCTTCCTGAGAGTATCAAATACTGCTCGCAGGTGCTCCTCGTAATCCTCTCGGCTCTTGGAGCATATCAAAATGTCATTTATAAACACGATGATGAACCGGTATAGATATGGCCGAAACACCCAGTTCATCAAGTTCATGAACACGCCCGGTGCGTTTGTGAGTCCAAACGACATTACAAGGAACTCGTAGTGCTCAAAGCTGGTTCTGAACGCTGTTTTCTGCACATCCTCATCCCTAATGCGCAACTGGTGATACCCTGACTGTAAGTCGATCTTAGTGAAGTATCGTGTCCCTTTGAACTGATTGAACAGATCATCTATCATAGGTAAAGGATACTTATTCTTCACCATCACTTGATTTAATCTGCGATAATCAATACACAATCGCAGTGATCCATCCTTCTTCTTCATAAACAACACAGGTGCTCCCCAAGGAGATACACTCGGTTGTATGAAGCCTGCATCTAACAAATCATCAATCTATCTCCTCAGTTCCTCCACTCACATGGAGGCATGTGATACATCAGAAGAGATATAGGTGTCGTATCAGGCACTAAATCAATGGTGAAATCGATCTCGCGCTGAGGAGGTAATCCAGGTATCTTCCTGAACACGTCCGCGAAATCCAGAACGACTGGCATATTAGAAATGGCCAAGCTATATGTCCTAGAGGGGGGGTGAATAGGACTATGCCAAATTTAAATAAAAGATACAGCGAAATAATGAATAAGAATTTAAATCACTAAACTTAAATTGCAGTATATGAATGGAAAGTAATCAAAAATTGTTCCAAGGACAACCTTACACCAAAAACCAAAGTTTATGGTAGGACAACCTTATTTCTATAACAAATATAGAAACAGAAATATAAATCTAACTACTACAACATTTACCACTGAGCTTGAAATGAAATGATTACAACATTCACATTCACATATACATCCCACACCGAATAATTAAAGATATGAAGTGAAAATCAAACAACTACAAAACACAAGGGATTATAGTGGTTCGCCTGTGTGTACACCAACTGTTTAACAACAGCCACACAGCTACTCCACTCCTAATATCCTCACACAGGGGATGTTAGCGTTCACTAACAAAAATAGGTTTTCCCAAGTTCACCTAAAAACCTTCACAATCGTGTCTTTATCTGTGGGCTTACACAATTAAAAAAATCTCACTTCTGAGTTTTCTGGCTCTCCTTAGATAACCAATACAAGGAGATTTTTCTGGCAAATCTCAAAAGAAAACCAAACAGAATTTACAACAAATGTAAAATACCTGATTATCTCCTTCGTTGTAGCAACCCAAAAGAACCAAATTGGAGTAGAGATTTGAATGTTCAAGATCAATGTCCAATACTCACTTTATAATGGTTATAGGTTCTAATAGATTTTAAATTAAAAACAACGGGCTAGCTTTAATTGATTTTAATTCCAAAAGAAGTAAAACAATAATTCCTCTTTTCATATAAGATTAGAATACTAGAAACAAAATCAATCAAATAAAGCTAAAGAAAGGGAACATGAAATAAACACACTAAGCTTTGATGGAGCACAAAATTATCTCTCAGAAGGCCGAATTAGATTAGCTTGAATTAATTAATTTCTTCTGAGATTCATGCTCTATTTATAAGTGAGCAAATCACGTCTTCGACTGGTCTAAGGAGCTCTTTGACTGGTCGTAAAACCAACAGATATTTGAAAATTCAGGCGCGATAAGATTTGGCCGTTTCACGGCTGGTCAAAGGTATCCTTCGATTGGTCGTAAGTCTCCTTCGACTGGTCGTAGGTTTCCTTCGACTGGTTGTAAGATCCGAATTTCAGTGTTGGACTTTGAGTCGTAGGTTTACGACTGGTCTTAGATGCAGTCGACACTGTTCCTTCGACTAGTCGAACAGACCCCAAGACTAGTCGAGGCTTAACAGAAAATATCCGAATTTTGTAACAAACTTACGACTGATCCAGGAATTTTTTAGACAGGTCGAAGCAGTGCTAGGACTAGTTGAACAAAGTCTAAGACTAGTCTTAGAACTGACCAAACTCACGTATATCAAACATATGACTTATGTATCCAAAATGGCCTACTCTAAAGGTCAACCTAAGGTCAGTCAAACCTCAATCGGGAAGTAAGGACATTGAAACTTAAGGACAAGTGACCTTTGAAAGTAGTAAACCTTGAAGTCTTGTTGTAGCTAATCCTTAAAAGTATCTTGAGTTCTTTACGATCGAACTTGCAAGCTTCTTGATATCTTGCAATGTCTTGACTTGAGAGCAATACTTGTCAATCACAATTGAACTTGAGTAGAACTTTCTTCTTTACACTTGTGAGTATTGCTTGTTCATTAAAGTTGATCTTAAGTGGATCTTTGTTTAATCTTGAGTAAAGCTTCACATAGCAAGTTACATACCAGTGTCTTTGGCACCACAAATTTGACAACAGAAAGGGATATAAACTATAGCACTTACAATCTCTCCCTTTGTCAAATTAGTGACAAAACACACTACCAAGATAGGTTTACAGAACATAGAATATTTGAGTAACAAATCAAGTATAGAATACAGAATATCTGAGTAACAAATTAAGCACAGAATACAGAATATCTGAGTAACGAATCATGCACCAGTTGTCATCAACTGGCACAGTTAATATGAACCTGCAAATATGTTGTCATCAACTGGCACAGTTAATATGAATTTGCAAATATGCAAATATTCAACATATCCATTCTCCATCCATGTCTTTATAAGACATACAAAACTCCCCCTGAATAAAACATATCCAAACGAGTGAAACATATCCATTCTCCCCATTTTTGTCATAAGAGGACAAAGGAAAACAAGGAACAGATAGATAAGATATGAGATAAAAGCATAATTAACTCACAGAAAGTAAATACTGAGTATAAGCAAAGCTAACACCATAATAGTAAAGTTATTCCAACTTGAACAACTTAAACACTAATCTGAAACAGAAGAAGGAGCAGGGATAGATGGTTCAATTTTATGCATCCCCTTGTTCAAGCGTCTAAGATATTTGCGCATGTACTTGAATTGTAAATCATGAGCAACAGACATGTTTTCCATCTTAACATTTATATTATCAACTTTATCCTCCAATGCACTCAGACAGGCATCAACATCAGATGGTACAAAATCTGAATCATTCATAGAATCAGATTCAAGTTGTTCAAAGATGTCATCCATATTTATGTCATCAGGAGGAAGATCACCAGCTTCTCCCTCATGTTCAGCATGACCACCACCACCACCTTGGTCAGGTTGAAAATCCAGCTTCATCTTATTGATATTAGAATTATTGAAAATCATATGATGGATAGGTGCCTCTCCAACTGGCATATCGACTGACATATGTTTAGCCAACACAGTCATCAAATAGGCAAAAGGAATGTCACTGTGACTCGGATGGAGTCTAAACTGAAGAATGAAATGACAGATTAAGAATGGTAAACAAATCTAAGTACCACGGACAACAGCAAGAATAACACGAATCATATATGATGTCAAATCGGTTTTATTACCCGAACGAGGATACAGATTAGACACAAAGATTTTGTGGAGAACTCTGTATTTAGGTAATAAATATCTTGCGAGAAGCACATTCCCTTTATGTGTCCATTGAACATCCATGTTGCACAAGTCTCTAGTGAGCATATGTTTTCAGAAACTGAGGGTTTATCAGTCAAATTATGGATAGGAATACCCTCATCATTCACTGGAATGTCCATAAGAGCAGAAATCAAATGACGATTAACGTCAAAAGGCCCTTCTCTAGTAGATATTTTAAACGTTAACTCATTGAATAAAAAAACACTAATACATGCAAACATGGATTGGGCAATGGACCGGTATGCTGGCCCACCCCAATGTAATAAGTTATCCCAACCTACAGATTGAAGCATAAGAAGGATGTCAAAAGGTGCAAGATCAATGAAAACAGGGTGTTCAACAATAACATTGCGTAATCTGATGTCCTGAACATAAGATGAGTCATCATCGGGATACCGAAGATGCCGTTTAAAAATCAGGGCTGATGTGGAAGAAGAAGACGGACCACTGGTTGTTGTTTTCTTTCCTCTAAAAGCCATTTGCAACAAAGATTTTAAGAAAAAAAAAAGGTTGTAAAGGTTTGAGAAGAGGGTTTGCTCAAATCACATTTTGTAAAAGAAAAACCTCAAATCACAATGAAATCCAAAATAGAAAGCCCGAAGAGAGAAAAGAAAGCAATCTAGACACAGATCTACAAGAAAAACGTAAATGGAGCACTAACCTTAAAGAAATGTAACAATGGGTTCGACTAGTTGAGGCTCGGCTCCTTAGAGAGTAAAAACGGAATGAGGAAGAAAGCGAAATCCCCAATTTTTAAGTGATTTACCGCGATCTACGACTGGTCGTGGATACGCACAACCGGTCAAACTATAACTGGTCGTGAATATTTACGACTGGTCGAGTACTGGCCAAAAAATTAGATTTCTTACATAATGACAAAAAAAAATTGAAATTCAAACTAGCAAATATATATACTATGATATAAGTAGGCATAAATAATCATTTTAAAATGCACATGCCAAGATCAAATTTCATCTTACTAAACCTGCTTTTGTCGAGCGGTTTAGTGAAAATGTCAGCTCGTTGATCCTCGGTAGGGATATATTCTACAGATATAACTTTTTCTTCTACTAATTCCCTGATATAATGAAATCTAATGTCAATATGCTTAGTATGAGAATGCTGAATAGGACTTTTCAAAATATTTATAGCACCGGAATTATCACAATGTAATAATATAGAATTCTGTTTAATTCCATAATCACTTAGCATTCGTTGCATCCAAACAAGCTGCGTACATGCATTATCAGCTGCGATATACTCGGCTTCAGCTGTTGAAAGTGATATAGAATTTTGTTTCTTGCTAAACCAGGAAACTAAACAATTTTCGATATAAAAGCAACCACCACTGGTTGATTTTCTATCATCTAGATTACTAGCCCAGTAAGCATCTGAGTATCCAACTAATTGAAGATTAGTCTCATGAGGATACCAGAGACCGAGATTTACAGTACTTGCAACATATCTAATAATCCGCTTGACCGCAGTCAAGTGCGATTCTTTTGGATCAGATTGTTATCTAGCGCAAATACCAACACTTAGAGAAATATCAGGTCTGCTAGTTGTTAAATATAGTAAACTACCAATCATACTTCGATATAATTTCGAATCTACATTTTTACCTGCAGAATCTTTTGAGAGTTTTAAAGTTGTACTCATAGGAGTATCGAAATTCTTACCATTCTCAAATCCAAATCTCTTAATTAGATTCATAGCATACTTAGATTGAGATATGAACATTCCATCAGGTTATTGCTTTAGTTGCAACCCAAGGAAATAATTCAATTCCCCAACCATGCTCATTTCAAACCGAGATTTCATCAAATCTGCAAACTCAATAGTCATGTCATTACAGGTAGATCCATAAATGATATCATCGACATAGATTTGTACTAATAAGATGTGCTCATTATGTTTTCTAATAAACAGAGTTTTATCAACACAACCCATTTGAAAAATATGGCTTGATAGAAACTTTGTTAGTTTCTCGTACCATGCCCTAGGAGCTTGTTTTAAACCGTAAAGTGCCTTTTTAAGTCGATAAACATGATCGGTATTCTTGGGGTCTTCAAAACCCATTGGTTGTTCAACATAGACTTCCTCATGCAAATCGTCATTTAAAAACTTTTTACATCCATTTGGTAAATCTTGAACTTTCTAAAACATGCAATAGATAAAAAGAGTCTAATTGATTCAAGACGGGCTAGTGGTGCAAAGGTTTCATCATAGTCAATACCTTCAATTTGAGTGTAACCTTGTACCACTAACCTAGCCTTATTCTTAATTATATTACCAAGCTCATCAGACATATTTTTGAAAATCCATTTGTGTCACACCCCAAATCCAGAAATCAGATTCACAGAAATCCCGATTGCCGAATCCGGTGCCGACAGCCTCCGTAGTACCCCATTCTCGGTTCTTAACGTCCATATGCCAGATTCCGATCCTGGGATCCTACAAGGAGAATTTATATATATATATATATAAACATTTAACTCGTAATAAGTATAACCATAAGATTATCCAATTCAAAAATGTAGCATCATCATCACATATCCACTAATATAATTATTTGAGTACAATGCTAAAAAGGGAAATACATAAATCGAAAATCAAGCTCCAAAAGACCGCTGCACGTTCCAAACTCAATACTGATGCAACCTAACATCACCTGCACGCATCTATCGTGCATAAGCTTATAAAAAGCTTAGAGGGTGGTGTAAGTGTGTGCACAAGGTAAGTGCCAAGTATTCAATGTAATGTCATCATCATACAGTGCTGAAAATACTAATAATTCATAAATCGTACAATATCGAAATAGGCAGAATTACTAACAAGATTATGAATTATATGATAACAGAGTAAGCAGAAATACGGACAAGTCCATAAGTCAATCAATATCAGAATACGCAATGTGGAACAAGTATGTAATAAGGAGTCATAAAGAGTCAAATATCAAATGTCAAAGATACAATGCAATATACAAATCCTACTAAGTCTATCTAGGCCATATAAGTACATAAACATAGCAACCTAAAATATCATATGCCTGCGGATGTAATGCAATATGCGATGCGAATGAAATGACCATGCTGGAGTGTGAAGTCGGGATGATAGTACGTAGTATCGCAGGCTATGGGGTTCACCACAAGGGACTTCTATCTAAACCAGTCTCATACCTAAATTTGGGTAGTCAGACTCAATGTGATAAACTCCTGATCTCAGATTAGTCGCGAGCCCAACCGAAATCTTTGCCATAACGAAGGTACACAATAATTAGTTGCGCACCACCAGCTCGAGTGGATAGTAAATGAATGAATGAATGAGCATGCAATTCCTACTCAATAAGTCCATATATCAGTATGGTTCCTCTCTGAGAAATCACCGGGGTCTATTACACTTCAAACCAGATTACCGCCCCATCGCACGCAACAAGGTGAGTGGAAGAGACCTCACTATCCGCCTACCAATATCGGCCCCAGCTCGTCAATAGCGGACCCATTCCTCGAGCTGGTCAGACTTAGCCTAGCATTGCCCCCTCCTCTCGGGCAGGTAAGGCCGTACCCCCTTTCAACCGACCACGATACAGTGGGAGACGCGGCCTAACGGTATGTGGCCCTCATGCGCTCATGCATCTACTCGGTTTAGACGTTGGAGCAACCTCTAGAACCAAGAGGGTTTAGGGACTTTCACCCAGGCATATCTATAGCACCCCATGTAGAACAGATTTCCGATGTCCCATCTGGCCATCCACGAAATACCTGGGGAGGCTACGACCCTGATGTCGCTAGGGCGTACAGTAATCATAACACACAATGCAAGATGTATGAGTCAAACAATCCAATCATGCATCAATCCTGTGCATGTCATACTCTCATATAGGGCAACTCCGCCTATCAGGGAGCCCTATGAACAACCTGCCTTATGACACATGCAATGGTCAATCACATCTCATAACAAACATGCAGATGATGCGTATGGGCATGTATTATGATGCTATGCTGTCACATAATCATAATTGCTATCAATAACCGGCATCAACCATCGGCCTCGACAATATAGACATTTAACCAACATTACCCCCAAGGAATGGTCACATAGAGCCAAATATATAATGGGCCCACGACCTCATACAAAGGCCTAATATACAACACGATGGGCCTTACTCAAGGGCCACATATACACGACAGGTGGACCTTGCTCACGGGCCTAATACATATCACAATGAGCCTTGCCCCATAAGCCATATATGAATACGTCATAATGAGCCTTCCCATGGGCCATGAACACATCACAATGGGCTTTGCCCATGGGCCTCAAATATATAACATGTGGGCCCTACACATGGGTCTCGAATACATCAAATGGGTCATGCATCATGGGCCTACTACGTGTCATAATGGGCCTCAATTACGGGTCTCATGTACATCATATAGGTCACGACAATCGGCCTCGACAATTGAATCGGCATTCGGCCACGACAATCGGAATCGATCGATAATCAGAATCAGCAAATCGGTCGCAACCATCGGGATAGACCAATAATCAGAATCGGCAAATCGGTCACGTCGATCGAAGTCAGCAATCGGTCACGACAATCAGAATCGATTGATAATCAGAATCGGCAAATTAGTCATAACCATCGGGATAGATCAATAATCATAATCGACAAATCGGTCACGTCAATCGAAGTCGGCAATAGGTCACGACAATCAGAATCGACAATCAGCCACGACAATTGGGATCGATCGAGAATCAAAATCGGCAAATCGGTCACGATAATTGGGATCGATCGATAATCAGAATCGGTAAATCGGTCACGTCAATCGGGATTGGCAATCGGCCACAACAATCGGGATCGATCGATAATCAGAATCAGCAAATTGGTCAGACAATCGGGATAGATCGATAATCAGAGTTGACAAATCGGTCACGTCAATCAGAATCGACAATCGGCCACAACAATCGGGATCGATCGATAATCAAAATTGACAAATCGGTCACGACAATTGAGATCGATCGATAATCAGAATCGACAAATCGGTCACGTCAATCGGGATCGACAATCGGCCACGACAATCGAGATCGATCGATAATCAGAATCGGCAAATCGATCAGACAATCAGGATCGATCAATAATCAGAGTTGACAAATCGGTCACGTCAATCGGAATCAACAATCGGCCACGACAATCGAGATCGATCGATAATCAGAATCGGTAAATCGGTCAGATAATCGGGATCGATCGATAATCAGAGTTGACAAATCGGTCACGTCAATCGGAATTGACAATCAGCCACAACAATCGGGATCGATCGAGAATCAAAATCGGCAAATCGGTCACGACAATTGGGATAGATCGATAATCAGAGTTGACAAATCGGTTACGTCAATCAGAATCGACAATCGGCCACGATAATCGGGATCGATCGATAATGAAAATCGGCAAATCGGTCACGACAATTGGGATCGATAAATAATCAAAATCGGCAAATCGGTCACGACAATCGGGATCGACAAGAATGGGCTTAACGAGGCCTAAGGGAAGGTCACAATGAGGACATCTAACTATCATTGCCCATCAATGTGGCCATTAAACTAACATTGCTCCCAAGGGGTGGCCCACATAGAGCCATATGTATAGTGGGCCCAAGGCCTCACACAAAAGGGCCAATATACATCGCAATGGGCCTCACCAATGGGCCAACATACATCAAATGGGCTGCATCATATGGGCCGCACCAATAGGCCAACATACATCAGATTAGGCATTGTCAAATGGGCCTCATCAGCACCGTCCAGATTTGGATGGTGGGGATACAGAGTACATGCGGTAAGGTGGGCCCCACTACAACGTTTATTTCCCATCCAATCTGTCCATTCGGTCACAAGGACCTGGCTGGAGAGGAAAAATAAATATCATTTTGATCCAAAACTTCGGTGCTCCCATGGAGTTTTAATGGTAGTCGTTCAATCTCCCACTGCTTCTGTAGTGTGGTCCACCTGACACACAGATCTGCCTCTCTTCTTTTCTTTTTCTTTTTTTTTTTTTTTTGTCTCAGCCCTTAAGACGAGCTCGCCAATTGGATGAACAGTGTGATGTAACACATGCCTCATGTGGGCCCACAAAATCTGCTGATGTTAATAGGGTGGGCAGCTGGCCTACCGTCCATCATATGGACTCTTTGGAATATAACACATACATCATGGTAGGTCCCACGTCCACCGTCCAGATGGACAGTGCGCATACATACATCACAGAGGGCCCCACGTGGCAAGTGGATCCACACACCACATCACATGCATCATGTGGTTTCCGCGTGTGGGGCCACGTTCCAGGACAGCATGGACAAACACTTATATCACGGTGGTTCATACCGCCCTTGCTAGACGGTGTGGTTGCCACATGTGTGGTCATGCTCCACCGTCCAGATAATACTGGATGGTGTGGATACTTACATGCAGCAAAGGTGGGTCCCACGTGGGGCCACCATGTAATATTATTATTATTATTAGAAAAGGAAGGGGTTGCCCCAACGTGCAGCGTCCAGACTATGGACAGTCTGGATGTACATCATCAAGGCGGGTCCCATGTACAGGGGTTGGACATATGAGATTTGAATCTGCCCGATTTGGAATAGATGGCATGGATCAAACCACCCATCGTGATCCGGGCCCACAAGACTTGCATGCGTCAATGCAGCAGTTGTCCAGCTAATGGATGACTCAGATATAACGCATATATCGTGGTCAGCCTCACAGATATTGCTAGGGGTGTGCACAGGTTGGTTTGGTCCGGTTCCGGGGTAAAACTGGAACCGAACCGTTCCTAACGGTTCTAGGATTTTCGGAACTGGAACCGAACCGTTAGCACACTAGAACCGAACCAGAACCGGACTGTGAAAACCGGTTCGGTTCCGGATCGGTTCCACAGTTCTAGATTTTTCAAATATGGAAAAGCAGATATCCCCATCTTTCCTCGCTTTCTGTTGAAAAGGGAAACGTCCCTTGGGACGTTTTTGAGCACCCTACATGATAGATGGTTCAAATCGCAAAAAGGGATGATGGGTGGGGCCCACTATCAAAACCCAATCCATGCACGTACGTCCCTGGACGTTTTTTTTGCATGGTTTCGATATTTTGAAAAAAAAATAAGTGGGGCCCACTTATGATGGCATTCTCGGAGATCTACTCCGCCCATCCTCTTCGTAGTAACGACTAACGTGTAAGATGAGGTGGGGACCACGGTTTCACGGTTCGGGTCGGTTCTACCTGCCCCTAAACTGGAACCGAACCGTATCCAACGATTCTTGTAATTTTGGAACCGAAACCGGAACCGTGCCGGTCAACCCACCAAACCCACCGATCCAACGGTTCGTCTAGTTCCACGTCTACCGGAAATGTGCACCCCTAGATATTGCTTGATGTAATCCAAAGGAATGTCTGGGATCCTCACCGTCCCTCAGAATACAAAAATCACGGTGGGTCACACCCACGTCCACAACGCTGAATGGTCTGGATAAAACTGATGGATGGCTTGATAAAACATATGCACCACCTTGCAACCCACTATCCAGTAATCTGATGGTGTGGATTTCTCACACACCAAGGTGGGCTCCAACGTGATGGATGGCATGCACACAACGAGTGGGCCATACGTACCATCAACACCACAAAAAAAATAATAATAATAAGAGAAGGAAAAGAAGATATAGCGATCGGTTGAGGGAGGGGCCCCGCTACTATGGGCGCCCTCAAATCAAAGAAATCAATTCAAAAATTCACCCACCTTAGATCTTCTCCTTCTTCCGCCTATGCAATCCAGAGCTCCAAGGGGCCAATTTCGACAGTTGAGATGATGATCCAAGGGTTAGATTGGGTGGTAGGAAGGTGGGCCACACAAGCTCTCCCATGGAAGCTTGCTTGGACGTGGGATGCTTGCTTGGAGAATGAGAGAGATGAGAGAGAGGTGTGTGTGTGTGTGTGTGTGAGAGAGAGAGAGAGAGAGAGAGAGAGAGAGAGAGATGTGAGTGATGGGGTGATGGGTGTACCTTATGTAAGAGAGTGTTGACTTTAGGGGTTACTTGGGGATGGGGTGATGTGTACTTGACATGAGGTTTGATTGATGGGATTGATGGGACATGATGTGATGTTTTCTAGGGATTGCAACGCGCGGCATTTATCCTCGAATTGGATGCGGGCCCACATCTCCCGGCCTGGGTATTGCCTCGGCGTACGAGACGCGACATTGGAACCGCGGCGACGGCGCGGTCGCTAAGGTACCGGTCTTAGGTTGAGTCGACTCGGGTTGATAGCGTATGAATCAGGGTCGCTCGCAAGGTCGATTAAGGGTCGAAAGTTGCCGAAATTCGATCGAAAAGACCGCGGAAGTCTATGTAATAATACGGTCTTGGATACGGGTCTTACAATTTGGTTCCAATGATGTGTTTCTTTTTAGGTCTAGGTACGAGATACCAAACATCATTTCTCACAAATTGGTTAAGCTCTTCTTGCATTGCAACAATCCAGTTTTCATCAGCAAGAGCTTCTTTTATGTTATATGGTTCTATCTGGGATGTAAAACATGTGTAATTACATATATCCTCAAGTTGTCTACGAGTACGAACATCCGTGAGAGGGTTTCCAAGAATTTGTGTAGTTGGATGATATTTAACAGTCCTTAGTTCAGAATCAGTTTGATCAGATGAAGTACCAGGTTTATCAATTACAAGAATTTCATCATTATCTGAACTTGAGACTGGTGTGTTTAAGTGATCATCAATGACCACATTGATGGACTCTTGAATCACACCGGTCCTTTTATTCAATACTCTATAAGCACGACTGTTTAAAGAATATCCTAAAAATATCCCTTCATCACTCTTCGTATCAAACTTTCCCAGATTTTCACGATCTCGTAAAATATAGCACTTACTGCCAAAAATTTGAAAGTATTTGACAGTAGGCTTTCTATCGAACCACATTTCATAAGTCGTTTTATTATTACTTTTACTAGTGTAAACCTAATTAATAATATAACAAGCTGTATTGACAGCTTCAGCCCAAAGATTCTTAGAGAGCTTCATGCTATTCAACATAACATTAGCCATTTCTTGAAGTACTCTATTTTTTCTTTCCACTATACCATTTTGTTGTGGAGTTTTGGGTGCTGAGAATTCATGTAATATTCTTTGGTCGTTACAGAACTTCTCAAAACCGCTATTCTCAAATTCAGATCCATGATCACTACGAATCTTACTGATTTGAGAACCTTTTTCAATTTGAATCTTTTTGAGAACTTTTCTTACTTCTTCAAGGGTTTCAGATTTGTCCCTTAAGAAGATTACCCAAGTATATCTGGTAAAGTCATCTACAATTACCAAGATATATTTTTTGCCACCTCGACTTTCCGTTCTGGTAGGTCCTACTAAATCCATATGGAAAAGCTCAAGTGGTCTTGATGTGGTATTAGAATTCACCTTTTTGTGTGAGTTCCTTATTTGTTTGCCAATCTGGCATTCACCACATATTTTATCTAATTTTTGTAATTTGGGTAAACCTCTTATAAGTTCCTGTTTGCTCAATCTATGTAGATTTCGGTAGTGTACATGTCTAAGACGTTTGTGCCATAAATCAGTCTCGTCTGTATGGACCATGTAACGTGATTGATTAAATGAGCTGGATTTGCTAACAATATAGCAGTTTTCAGAAGTTCTACGTCCAGTTAGTATTACTGAACCCTTGTTGTTTAGAATCTCACAGATTTGATTAGAAAATCGTAAACTGTGGTTATTATCGCATATTTAAGATATGTTAAGTAAGTTATGTTTCAAACCTTCTACATATAAAACATTTTTAAACAAAGGAAGGTTATAGAGATGAACCGTACCTTGGCCCATAATCTTGCAGTTGTTGCCATCACCAAATGTGACTGAACCATCAATCATGTCTTTGAGATCGGTGAACAAACCTTTATTACCAGTCAAATGCCTGGAGCATACACTATCTAGGTACCACTTTGAATGACTTGTTGCTTTGAAAGCGGTGTGAGCAACCAAGCAGGCAACTTTAGGAACCCATTTCAGAACTGTTTTGGGTTTAGGAGTATAGTTGGTCTTCTTCATCATTGTTGTAAAAATGACCTGCTGAGTTAGATTTTAAGAGCTCCTTGAGTAAATCAACTATCTTTTCAGCAAGAGGGTTTCGGTTCTGATTTTTAAAATAAACATGGCTACTTTTAGGTTTTTGAAAAGTTTTTGAAAAACCTTGGTAAGTACTTTTCCCTTTTGAGTTTGAGGACTCTCCTTTCACAAACTTGGGAGAAGTATACTTTTGTTTATAAGATATATTCTTATCATAGCCTAACTCGGATCGATCACCATATTTTCTTGATCCGGATAATAATTTTTCTAACTTTAGATCACCTTGGGCATATCTCCATGTGTCATTTAAACTCAGAAGAGAAGATACTTCATTTTTAAGTTTCTCATTTTCAGATTTCAGATTTTCAATCAGGGAGGTTTTGAATTCTAAATCGCATTTTGATTTTTCAAAACAATTTAAAATTTGGGATTTTTCTAGAACAAGTGATTCAAAACATTCTTTGAGTTTAAAATTTTTTTCCTTTTGAAGTTTAAGTTTGACAGCAATTTTACAACTTTCCTTGTATAAGGCGTTATAAGCATCTTGGAGATCTTCTTCATTTTCACATTCACTGTTCAAATTTTCTTCACTTGTTGAATCATTATTTGAGAATGTGAATTTGGCTAGAGTCATAAAGGCTTTAACTTCATTACCCGACTCAGTTTCAGAGTCTTCTGATTCAGAAGAAGCTTCAGAATCAGATGATTCATCCCATGTAGCCAACATACCCTTTCTTTTTGGTTTGTCATTTTTAGGACATTTGTTTACTAAGTGTCCATATTCTTTGCAGTTGTAACATTGACTATCTTTCAAAGACTTTCAATTTTTAGATCTAGGTTTAGATCTTTTCTTATCGTTTGATTTTTGAAGATCTACCATTTTCTTGCTTTTGAAAATCTTGTAAAATTTCTTTGCTAAAAGAGCCATATCGTCTTCAGAATTTTCTGAATCCGAGTTTTCTTGAGAAATACCTTTAGTAGATTTGAGCGCAATGGATTTACTTTTAGGAGCTTTAAAGTTTAACTCATAGGTCTGTAAAGATCCAACTAATTCTTCAACCTTCATATTATCCGTATCACGAAGTTCCTAGATTGCGGTTACTTTAGAATTGAACCGTTTAGGAAGTGAGCATAGTATTTTAGCACATATATTGCTTTCCGGGATTTTATCGCCTAGACCCCATATAGAGTTCACAATGTCATTTAATCTGGTATAGAAATCCATAAATATTTTATTTTCTTCCATACGTATTTCATCAAATTTAGTTGCGAGGATTTGTATCTTAGATTTCTTGACAATTGATGTACCCTCGTCTGTCATTTCTAATATATCCCAAGCTTGTTTTGCAGAATCACAGGATATAATTCTTTTGAATTCATCGGTGATAGTGCACATATAATTGCATTTAGTACTTTAGCATTTGCACTACTCTCACTTTTCTAAAGTGTGGTCCAAGAAAAATAAGCCGTTATTTTTGTTGTTTTTAAACCATCAACACTAGTTACTTCAGTGGTAGGAGGGGTCCAACCATTCACTATGGCTAGCCACACACTTTCATCCATGGATTTGAGGAAGATCCTCATCCTGGCTTTCCAATAGGCATAATTGGAGCCATCGAAAGGTGGAGGCCTAGTGACTGATAGGCTATCAAAATTTGACATATTATTTATATATAACTTAGATCATTAGCTCAGAAAATAAATCCAAATATAAAGCAATAAGAATGAGCTATTAGGCTCTGATACCACTTGAAATGGCCAAGCTATATGTCCCAGGAGGGGGGGGTGAATAGGACTATGCCAAATTTTAAAAAAAGATACAACAGAATAGAGAATAAAAACTTAAATCACTAAACTTGAATTGCAGTATAGGAATGGAAAGCAATCAAAAATTGTTCTAAGGACAACCTTACACCAAAAACCAAAGTTTATGGTAAGACAACCTTATTTCTAGAATAAATATAGAAACAGAAATATAAATCTAACTATTGCAACATTCACCACTGAGCTTCAAATGAAATGATTACAACATTCACATTCACATATACATCTCACATCGAATAATTAAAGATATGAGTGAAAATCAAACAACAACAAGACACAAGGGATTATAATGGTTCGCCTGTGTGTACACTAATTGTTCAACAACAGCCACACAGCTACTCCACTCCTAATATCCTCACACAGGGGATGTTAGCGTTCACTAACAAAAATAGGTTTTCCCAGGTTCACCTAAAAACCTTCACAATTGTGTCTTTATCTGTGGGCTTATACAATTAAAAAAACCTCACTTCTGAGTTTTCTGGCTCTCCTCAGATAACCAATACAATGAGATTTTTCTAGCAAATCTCAGAAGAAAACCAAACAGAATTTACAATAAATGTAACATACCTAATTATCTCCTTCGTTGTAGCAGCCTGGAAGAACCAAATTGGAGTAGAGATTTGAATGTCCAAGATCAATGTCCAATACTCACTTTATAATGGTTCTAGATTCTAATAGATTTTAAATTAAAAATAATGGGCTAGCTTTAATTGATTTTGATTCCAAAAGAAGGAAAACAAAAATTCCTCTTTTCATATAAGATTGGAATGCTAGAAATAAAATCAATCAAATAAAGCTAAAGAAAGAGAATATTAAATAAACACACTTAGCTTTGATGGAGCACAGAATTATCTCTCAGAAGGCCAAATTAGATTAACTTGAATTAATTAATTTTTTATGAGATTCGTGCTCTATTTATAGGTGAACAAATCACATTTTCGACTGGTCTAAGGAGCTCTTCAACTAGTCGTAGAACCAACAGATATTTGAAAATTCTGGCACGATAAGATTTGACCGTTTCACGACTGGTCGAAGGTATCCTTCGACTGGTCGTAGGTCTCCTTCGACTGGTTGTAGGTTTCCTTCGATTGGTCGTAGGATCCGAATTTCAGCGCTGGACTTTGAGTCGTAGGTTTACGATGGTCTCCTAGATGTCGTAGGATCAATTTCACGACTTTGAGTCGTAGGTTTACGATTGGTCTTAGATGTAGTCGATACTGTTCCTTCGACTAGTCTAACAGACCTCAGGACTAGTCGAAACTTAACAGAAAATATCCGAATTTTGTAACAAACTTACGACTGATCTGAGAATTTCTTAGACAGGTCGAAGCAGTGCTAGGACTAGTCAAACAAAGTCTAGGACTAGTCGTAGAACTGACCAAACTCACGTAAATCAAACATATAACTTATGTATCCAAAATGGCCTACTCCAAAGGTCAACCTAGGGTCAGTCAAACCTCAATCGTGAAGTAAGGACATTGAAACTTAAGGACAAGTGACCTTTGAAAGTAGTAAACCTTGAAGTCTTGTTGTAGCTAATCCTTGAAAGTATATTGAGTTCTTTACGATCAAACTTGCAAGCTTCTTGATATCTTGCAATGTCTTGACTTGAGAGCAATACTTGTCAATCATAGTTGAACTTGAGTAGAACTTTCTTCTTTACACTTGTGAGCATTGTTTGTTCATCAAAGTTGATCTTAAGTGGATCTTTGTTTAATCTTGAGTAGAGCTTCACATAGCAAGTTACATACCAGTGTCTTTGGCACCACAAATTTGACAACAGAAAGGGATATAAACTATAGCACTTACAGTGTTCTCAAGTTTCAAACCATCAACATTCTCTAATAAGGAAGCGTAACAACTTATGCGGCAGGGCCAACTGACCTGAACTGGGAAAGTAAAAGTCATGCTCTTAGGTGCACGGGCTATTACAACTCTAGTATCACAATCGATCTCAGCCTTCATCTCGATGAGCCAATCCATACCGAGGATAACGTCGTAATGATATAGTGGGGCAACGATCAAGTCGACAAGTATTATCCTACTTTCCAAGTCTATCGAGCAATCCTTACAAATCTTGGTAATATTTGAAAAGGTTCCTGCGGCGGTAAGGATTCCCACCCCCTTCGTAGGAGCTGTTTCCAACACTAGTCGCTTGACTGTTGCACATGATATTATAGAGATAGTGGACCCAGTGTCTACCAATAAGAAGACTGGTGTACCTTGGATATGCGTTGTAACTTCGAAGGCCAGGGGTGCTGCAACTGTTGTCTCAGATGCCTCAGCTGTAAGTGAGTGCACACGAGCTTGTTGAGGTTGATTCGACTGTGGTGCCATAGGTCGTTGAGACGGCCTAAAGCGAGGTGCAGGTGGCCTATAAGAAGGCTGCGCTGATAGTACAGAACGTAGAGGTCAAGCCAAGATAGCTAGTGGCATCTGACGGTTAATCTTATGAGGAGGCATGAAGCCGTTGTCCCTCATTTTGGTGAAGTAATAAGTGTTAGTATGGCCCAACCTCTTACAGTAGGTGCACCATACATCAGGTCACCTCGGCTGTGTTGATGGAACCGTAAGCCGAGAAGGAGAATCTGCACTTGGCCTCTTGCCGAGAAACGATCTGTTCGGCAAATCCTATTGAGGTCTTGGAGCCATGGGTACACGTGTACGGGACAGTCTGTCCCCATCCTGCTCAGTTCGTAGAGACATGCTCACTAGCTCAGCATAGTTGGGTATGCTAGCACAACACATCTTCGTGTGGTATCAGGCTGCAAACCCTCAGAAAATCGCCGCATCTTCATCGTCTCGTTCACTAGTATCAAAGGGGCGAATCTGGCTAACTCTGTAAAGCAGTTCTCATACTCTACTACAGTCATCCCTCCCTGTCGGAGGTGAAGGAACTCTCCCTCCTTCTCATTGCGGTAGGTGAGAGGGAAATACTTTTCATGGAAGTGGTCTCAAAAGCCTCCCATGTCCATATGTAACCAGGAGCAATGGTCCGAAGGATGCTGTCCCACCAAAGACTATCTTCCTTGTCGAACATGTACGCGACTAGCTCAGCCTGTTCTGCTTCAGTGCAGTGCAGCGGCTTTAACATCTTAGAAATGCGGTCAAGCCAATACTCGGTCTCCTCGGGTCTGTGAGTACCCACAAAAGTGGGAGGCCAGAAGCGCTGGAATCTCTCAAATAAACCGTTGATATTCATGTTTCCAGCAGGCTGCACAGGTGGTGCGGTGCAGGCGGGACCGTGTGCATGTTCTGAGCAATGGCCCCCGCAATGGTGGTAAAAAACTGTTGCTGCTGCTGCATTAAGAGCATCATTTGCTCCAACCTATCAGGAGGAGGAGTCGCCTGAGGCATGTGAAGCGTCGAGGTAGACACACGGTTCTGTTCGGGAACCGGGGGTGTAGAAGGAGTTGTCTCATTAGTGAGGCCAGTGGCCGGCTGTGAATCCGGCATCATGTCACTGTCAGAGCCCAAGCTGGGGTCCGTGTGGCTATCGCTTAGGGGAGGTGCCCAGTCAAATGATTTGCCAAGTGCAAGACTTGCTATGCTCCGAGTGTTCTTAGGTGGTATTCCCTACATACAACATAGAGTGCACCACGTGTAAGATTTAGCATAAGAATATACGCTCATCCAAACATCATTCACATTCTAAACTAAAAGGAACTTCATGCATTGTCACAATACATGAGATATAGTCTTACATGGATCATGACAGAAGATGCATGTGAACTAACCTAAACATGGTTTTAAACACTAAAACATATTAACAACCAACCAGGCCTACAAAGGGTAGCACAAAAGAAAACTAACAACAAAGCAAACAAAAGACGACCACACATATGACTAGTCATCCGAATCTGATGATGAAGGAGGGGCACCCTTGTCCTGCATACAGTATAGGAGAGCCTTCAAGGTGCGAGACACCTTCTTAAATTTCTGCTTCATGTAGGCTTGACTCTCTGCAAGCTTGGCCCGGGTCTCTCTAACCTCCTGTCTCAGGGCGATCTGGCTCTCCTCAATCAGAGCCAAGCGGGTCTCTATAGCGGCCTGATCGCGGTGGTGCTCCTGTGTAATAGGAGGAGAGCCCCCATTAGAGTCTTGGGTCTCATCTTCTTCTTCCTGATCTCTCCCTTCACCACTGCCCTCATCTTCACTGCCTTCCCCACCACTTCCTTCTTCTTCGTCGCCACTTTCTTCCTCACCTTCACTTTCCTCGATATCTTCACTTTCTTCTTCTGTATCACCGCTTTGCTCCTCAAGGCAGGCTTGGTGTCGCTTATGGCCAATGCCCATGTTGTCGAGCATGTTTATGCTGATAATATGGATCGAGGCGACATCATCCATATGGAGTCGGAAATAATAGTGGCAGGCTATCTTGCAAACAAGCCAACCAAAAGGTAGCGAGGAGCTCTCTGTAGTAGACCGTGCAGTGCGGATTATCTGGGATAGGACAAGAGTAGGCAAGCATACTTTCTCTCCTTGCCCAACTCTATATAAGAAATCCACCATGAACCTTGTGCATGCGGTATGATTACTCTACATAGGATACACATTATACGTGCGTATGTGGTGGAGTAGGCGAAAGTCGGCCGTCATCTTGGATGAAGCGAGGTTATTTCCCCGCCTCCAACGCTCGAGTCAGCCACATAGGAAATGGGTGCGGAGTCTCTTCTCTTGCTCACTAGTGAGGTTCTTCTCACTGGCGTGCACCATAGCTCTTTCGACTCCCATAATGCGGGAAATCTCGTCCACACCAACTATGACCTCCTGCCTTCCCAGAGGGATAGTAAACTAAAGAGGCTTCAATAGTGGATTCCGAATGAGGGCGTAAAAGGTGCGCACAGTGTCTTCGTTTGCATGAGTGTTCCCTTCGAATATGGGACCCCACCCATTATCCAGGAGAAAGTCGATGGCTGGATACGTCCCAAACATGTTCTCATCAACATGTGCCTCAAATACGACCTCACGGTTGCAGAACTTACCAAGGTTGATGTTCGACAGTAGCACTCTCTCCAACAAAATTTGAGGATCGAGGTCCCGCTTGGACCTCCGTTCACTCTCGGCACTTGTACTGGCTTCAACGTCCGCCCTCCTCGTAGTATGGCATGGTCGGCTCAGCCCGGTCTTATCCGGGGCTGCTCTCTTCTTTCCCATAAGAGAAAGGAGCGTAGAGATTGAGAAGATGATGGTGATAAATTCAAAGAAAGCCATTGGAAGTGAAGGAAACTTGGAAAATGAGGTGCGTTTTCGAGGGAAATGGGAGAGATGGTGCAAATTATAGAAGAAGGTGGTATTTTGAATGTGTGGAAGGGGGGTTTGAGACACAAAAGGAGGGTCTTTGTGCTCAATAGATGGAAATAGGGCAACTAGAAGGATGAAAATGGTAGTTCAAAGCAATGGAGGTGGGTATATGTAATGGGTAGAAGATTTGGAAGATGGCAATGTGTGTAAAAATGGATTTGAGAGAGAAATGAATGTTTGGGGGGTTTAGGGGGTTTGTGAAACATGAAATGGGGGTAAATAGAGGGTTAAGGGAGAGAAATAGAGGCCCCACACGTGTGCACAGGCCCAACTGGCCGGGCGGTGTGTGGCTCGCCACCGATTGGGCGGTGCCGCCACCCGGGCACTGTAGAGCCGCATGGTGCGCCGCCGCCCGGATTCTGGATTGTCCGCGGTGGCTCCGCCTGGGGGCGGTGTCCACCCCTCCCCGGGGTGTTGAAAACATGTGGGATCCCCTTTGGGTCCCTCCGTAAATTGCGGTGTGGCCCCCACATCTGTTTGAGATACTTTCGGACTTCAACTCTCACATATTCTTGCTTTTAGCGTGTTTTGAGCGTGGGATTCACTGAGTTATCGCTCAACCCGTCGATTGACAATCTAGGAAGGGGTTGAGATCATTATTACATGATCTTATACACATACGGGGTGAAATTCAATGGTCAGTTTCGCCCGTCAGTGAAACTGGGAATCCTACGTTTGTTTCTAAATGTTATCGCCCCCTCCCAAGTCAGAGTACGTCAGTGTGCATCGTGTTACCATAACTTAAGTCCAGTTTAATCCAAATCATGCTCTGAAACTAACTTATAACACCCTAAATTTTGAGGGTCGAGTAAAGGCCCAACTCGCTAGATCCGTCCAATCGCTTATGCAACATAGATAATGATGATTAAATGTTGTCTAGTTTAGTGCATTTAAACATGAATGAGATTATACTAAATCAACATATCATACTTCAGAGATGATTAGATTCAGCAAGCGAAAGACTGTGATAAATATATAAAGTGTATAAGTGGATGTAAACCCCAGAGTATAATTATATCGTCAGGTTGAATAATTACATGTATAGTTCTAAAATTTACAAAATGATAAAGTGTGTAAGTGTCATCTAATCCATATCCCTATAGCCTCGATACGCAACTCCAAGTCTACATAGACTCGCCAGAGAGTTGCCTGTAAGAGAACTCCTATTCGTCATCATAGAAGACAGACTCCATCTCGTAAGCCCAGTCATCACCTGAAACTAAAACAGGGTCTAGTCAGTATTTTAAAATACCATCCCAAAGTGGGAGTGAGTGATCAACTCAATGGAGCTATAAGACAAAGGTTAACATGTTATTAACTCAGTCAAGCAGATAATAAAGTAGTACAATAATCATGTCCTAAGTACTCTTACTAATACAAGAATGATATGTATTAATGATGCATACCCTCGCCTGCACTCCCTCTACGACATCATCTCACGGTCGCGCATGCTAACTCCCACTGTGCTCAACACCCATGCCAAAGGCACATGCAATGCAGTGCATGGTCATGTTAGCCAAGCTCTTACTTAGACTTATTCATACGGCAGGTTTGGGAAGCTAAGGTACCTCCATTTATATCATCGACCCAAACAATGATCCATCTAGGGTTATCAATCCTAGTTAATCACATACGATAGGCAAGTTCGCGAGTTTATATTATAAGTCGCTACAGGAGGCTCATCACCTCAGCGTAGGCTTAATTCACACTTGAGGTCATTACAAGAGGCTCGTCACCTGATCGTAGGCCTATTTTATACTCGAGGTTACTATGGGAAGGCTCGTCACCTTAGCGTAGGACGACAGCTCGAATATAGTGTCTCATACCACCGTATTCGGCTCACGAGTTTGGGTTGCTCACTGGTCACTACGGGGAGGCTCGTCACCCCAGTGTAGGCTAACAGCTCGACCATGGTGTCCCATACCACCATGCCTGGCTCATGAGTTTTAGCGGATCGTGGTACTAAGGTTGAATGGACTTTTTGCTAGTAAGTGGTACCTTAGATTCAAGCAGTAGCATCCATACATGGTGAACATACATAAGGCTAATCGGGTTACTTAACAAGCTCGACTAGTATGAGCACACGTTGAATTAATCGACATGGAGTGCATACGCACTCCTCGTGGCCTAACCATTGTCGATAATCACCGTACGACTCGGATTCATCGAACGTATCCGTTATGATGAAACTAGTTCGGCCACTGATTGTAAACCGTTATCGATTGTCTGGACTACATATTAGTCTCAGTCATACTTAAATACAACATATATTCATATATGACGGGCAAAACTATCACGTCCCAAACTTGAAAACTGAGCTCACAAAATTCTTGATCGCTAAATCCGCCGCCGGCAGCCTCCGTAGTACTCCATTCTCGGCTCCCGACACCCATACACTAGGTTCTGATCCTGGGGTTCTACAAGGAGGATTTCAAATATGATTTTGATTTGTAATGAGCATAACTATAAGCATAACCCATGAACAATAACCATAAGAACACAATCACAAAATCCACTATGATAAAAAACTTAAAGTATAATGCGTATGAAAGGAAAATACAAGATAATGAAAATAACATAAACTCTAGAAGCTCGACTGGACACTACAACTGCGGTGAGGCTATGGTTGCGTCCTACCGTCACCTGCACATATCAATCATGCATAAGCTTATAGAAAGTTTAGAAGATGGTGTAAGTGTATGCGTATTATGACCGTGCTCAGAATGCAATGTCAGAGTAATGCGGAATCATGCCGATGGGTACATGAATGCAATCAACTGTACCAAGGCTATGCGGTACAAGATATGAATGTTATCGGCCATATCAAGACCATGCGATGCGAGATGCAACTCAAGCATGCCAATCCTCATCCAAATCCTCATACAGTTCATCAAATATCAGTATAGTTCTCATTTTGGATAATCACCGGGGTCTAGTACACTCAATGCCAGCTTGCCGCCCCTATCCGAGCGCACAACTGGATGAGTAGAAGAGACCTCACTATCCGCCTGCCAATATCGGGCCCAACTCATCGATAGCGGACCTAATACTCAAGCTGGTCAAACTCAACCTAGAGATTGCACCCTCACTCAGGTGGGTAAGGTCACACCCCTTTCCAACCGACCATGACACAGTGGAAGACGTAGCCTACTAGTATATGGCCCGCGTGCTCATGTATCCACTCGATCTCGACATTGGAGTCATCCTCTGGTACCATCGGGTTTAAGGATTTTCACTTAGGGATATCTATGGCATCCCAATGCTATAAATAATATTTTCGGTATCTAATCCAGCCACCCACGATGTCTCTATGGAGGTTATGGCCCTGATGTCATTAGGGCATAATAATCACAATCACACAAATGCAAATGCATTAATCACACTACCAGTCATGCAACAATCCTGCGCATACCACGGGCTCATATAGGGCAACTCCACCTATCAGGGAGCCCATAAATAATCTGCCCAAGGAAATATGCTCTGATTAGTCACTCCTCATATCAAACATACATATGATGCGTATGAGCATGAATCATGGAGCTATACTAAACATTTTATATGGTGATGGACTATGTTCATAACAAAGATGGGCCTAGACAGCCTATGCACAATAAGTATGGGCCTAACAATGGGCCCTAGGGAGAGTTATAATGCGGACATTTAACCAACATTATTCTTACAATGTGGACATCAAACCATCATTGCTCTTAAGGCATGGCCTGCCATGAACATTATTACATAAACCATGGTGGAATCACATATTACAATGGGCCTTATGTACATCCCATTGGGCCTCGACCCAAGGGCTCCAAAAGCCGCATCATATGGGCCTCATATATATATATATATATATATATATATATATATATATATATATATATATGGGGCCTCAACATCGGGACTCATATATCACATCGGGCCTATTCAAATGGGCCGAATCAACTGGGCCAATTTGAATGGGCCGATTTGAATGGGCTAAGTCTAATACATCATTCATCCATGATCATTATAAAGTATACAAAAATGAATCATATCCAAAGGATCAACTGGACCATACAATAACTAGTAGTGGAGATAATGATTTTCCTCTGGATGGCGTGAAGCAGCGTTTGCTGCTGCTATATATATATATATATATATATTATATATATATATATGTGTGTGTGTGTGTGTGTGTGTGTGTGTGTGTGTTTGGATGGTTTTTCTTAGGTGGGGTCTGCATCCGGGAGATTTAACCCACTAGTTGGGTTCTATGGCTCATGACGGACCAAACGAGCCCAATATGCAGTATATTTTAGCGGGTAGAAACATCAAGGTGATTTGAACGGTAGAAATCCCTGTTTCTAAGCTATAGCCCGCTAAAAAAAATCGGATTAGCTTCGTCTTTCGGCTCAACGCCTAAAATGGGCTGAGAAATAGGATGGACGGCGTGATTATATTCATACATCATGGTGGGGCGTGCATAAGTAGTCCACACTTCACTGTTAGCCACCCACCCACGTTAGTTCACACTTCACTGCTACCCACACACACCACGTCAGTTCGCACTTCACTGTGGAGCCACGTCCAACGTCCCTGGATGCTGGTTAGTGGATATAACACAGGCATCATGGTGGGTCCGACAGGGACGTGGCCCACCATGCATGTATATATATATAATATTAATATAATATATTATATATCATCTAGCCCAGCATGTAGGACTTCCCACTGTCCCAACAGTGGATAGTGGATTTCGCCTGAAATGTGGTGGGCCACACCGTTTGATGGATGGAGTAGATTTAACACAAATCGGTGGGGCCCACTTCATTCTAGGGGGAGGATAAAGAGAGAAAGAGAGAGAGAGAGAGAGAGAGAGAGAGAGAGAGAGAGATAGAAGATGACACATGAAGGGGAGGGACCCGCCATTATTGGGCCCTCCCAAATACAATGCATACATCACATGGGTCACACAATAAATGGGCCTTTAGGAATCGAAATCAATGTTGGATCACCCACCTATTGCACTCCTCCTTGATCCCTTGGACTCCTATGCTCCTTGCCTTCAATTTTGATGGTGGTTGATGGAGTTTTAATGGTGGGGATGAGAGATGAGAGGGTGGGCAACTTGTTATTTTGGAGAGCTTGGGGAGGCTTGGACGTAAGATGTTTTGGGTTGCTTGGGAGTAAAGAGAGGGAATGAGAGAGAGGGAGAGAAGTGATGGGATGAAAAGGTAATGGAGTGATGGGTGATGGGTGATGGTATTGTAAGAAAAGGTGGGTGGAGAGAGAGAGAGAGACTTGACTTTGGGAATGGGAAGGGATGAGTTGTTGTACTTAGGGTATGGAGTGTACTTGACTTGTACTTGACATGATTAATTGATTGATTGATGGGATAGGTCGTAGAGATTCTCTCAAAATTCGCACGCGCGGCCTTTAACTTGAAATGAACGTAGGCCCACATCTTCTAGCCTACGTATCGGATTGGTGCATGAGTTATGACGTTAGAATCGCGGTGACGGCGCGGTCGCCAGGCTATAAGTTTCGGGTCAAGTTAACTTTGGTATGTAGGACTCGGCTTAGGATAGGGCACAAACGTCAGATATAGGTGGAGGGTTGCCGAAATTCGATCAGGAGGATCGTGGAAGTCTATGGAATAGTACAGTCTAGGATACGAGTCTTAAAAAAATAACATGTCACAACTAATTCAAACATAAATCTCATTTGAGCATTTTAACAAACACATGTGCACATGTTATCATACATAGGCATTTCATACATGAATCACGTAGCCGAATGCAACTTACATGAAGGAATTTATTCGTATAGCTAAGGTAATTGAGGGTCTCATCTTAACACCTTTAATAGATGTATTTCATCAACCAATTACTCATTCAGACATTTTATCAAACACTTAGACTACACATTCAACATACATGTAAGAAATTAGTTAAAACATATATTATGGTAGATCCTTCCACAAAGGAGTTGTCACACATATAACAATCATGTATTCTCAGTTAATAATCATGGCAAGCACAAATCATAATTCCATATTCATTCAAATATTTCAACAAATACATGGAATGCATTATATTCAACATAGTTCATATATATATGTAATACGCGAAAAACATCGCATCTAAGTATATGTGACAGCAATCAAGTCAGTCATAAATCATTAACTGACATTGAAAGCCTTGAAAACCATAACTTAAACGTTTGTAGTCCACACCTTCCGTCAGTAAACTCATATCAAACTCAGTTCAAACACTATACCTTCGTCTACGGCACAATGGCTACCTGAATCACGAAATAGGTTAACTATTTCACCGATTCTTGTACTTGGATAACTAAAACAGATTAGGGTTAGGGTTTATTACCTAAAAATGGAATTGGAATCGCCAGCGTAGTGACACAGGAGATGTGATTCAGCACGTTGAGTGACGGGAATGAATCCCAGTGACAAACCACGACTCTCTCTCACTTCTTCTCACTTTCTTCTTCTTTTTTCTCTCTTCTATCTCCCAGGCTTTAGAAAATTCGTATGGAATGAGAAAGGGGTGGGTTTAGGACATTATATAAGCCCAGAAGTAATGTCAATGGCCCCAGGGCCATGGTATACTTAGGATACAGCCAAAAGTCGTTTGTTTCGGGCCAACGGAGTTCATCTAGTTGTCCATTACCTGCATACGGTCCAGGAAAAGTTCCCTGACAATGGATCTATGTCAGGTTAAGATTTTGGTCCGATCGAATTAGAGGATCGACCGTGGAGGACTAGTTTCAGTTCAACGGTCATCATTACTCGATCAGGGCCACAAGTACACTGACCTTTGTAGGAAAATTTCTCTGATCTAAGGGTGTAGTTGAGTTAAAATCTGACAGTCAAAAACTTAAATTTGGCCTGTAAGCAAATGACCCAATTCACTTAAATCTGAGTTCATTTTCTAAAGATATTCGTATTTTTCACACACTTTACTTGGGGCTCTAGTTATGCGTTTGTAGATACTATTCGGGCTCGATTCCTGCGATGGTTGTCAAGCTTAGTAAGGTGGTCATAACCATATAGTTTCGCGGTTATCGGACTTTTGACGCGCGGTCCAGGTCTGACACGGAGTTTCAATGTGCTCCTGAGAGCAACTGGGTTTTGAGATTGATCCTAGGTTTTTAGGTAATGTAGAGTTAGTAATTCTACTAGTTTTGGGTCCTGTAGTTCGTATAGAAAGCAGTTCAAGCTAATCTACCGATTAATTTAGTTTAGTACTTTATTAATTTTTCATCTAATTTCTAAAGGATTCAGTCCTTAGTGATTTCTGCCTGAGGTGGTACTTGGGTCTGGATACAGATTTTTCCGAGACGTTACACGTCATTATGGACTTTGGGCCCACTTTTAGACCTTCAAATGGTATATAAATTATATGATTCCCGTATAATTTAAAAGTTCATCAAATCACCTTTCCAACGAGTATAAGATCACTTGTAATAGAAGTTGTAACGAGAGAGTTATGACATTTCAAAGTTATGTCAGATTTTGGGCCCACTTTTGAACATTCAAATAGCATACAAATGAGATGATTCTAACTCCATTTAAAATTTCATCAAATTTCCTTTCCAACGAACATAAGATTACTCTAATCATAGCTATAATGAGATTGTTATGACCTTTTTCATGTGATCACTCAATGTTGGAAACCAGAGCGAGCTCGCGCGAAAGTATACTCTTGAATTGTGCAATCATGAGTGTACTTTTGTGCCCATTTCCAGCATCAAACAATCGCGCGAAAATGATCATAACTCCCTAGTTACAACTCTGAACGGAGTGATCTTATACTCGTTGGAAAGTTAATTCGATGAACTTTCAAATGAAATTGGAATCATCTTGTTTAGACATCATTTGAATGTCAAAAAGTGGGATGGTGATGTTAGTCATGATCACCTAAGATTTTTGGATTTAAACCCAACTTTGAAATGTTATAAATTTCTCATTACATCTCTAATGGAGTGATTGTGTGCTTTGATGGAAAGGTAAATTAATGAACTTTTAAATGGATTTAAAATTATTTTATTTGGACATCATTTGAATGTCGAAAGTGGGCCCAAAGTACATGGCAATGTTAGTCGCACTCACATGATTGCCCAAGAGTTATGGATTTTAACCCAATTTTTAAATGTCATAACTCCCTCATTACAGCTTTGATCGGAGTGATCGAATGCTCGTTGGAAAGGTAATTCAATAAAATTTCAATTGATTTTAAAATTCTCTTATTTGGACATCATTTTAATATAAAAAAGTGGGCCCAAAGTCAATGCTGATGTTAGTCGCACTCGCGTGATCGTCCTAGTGTTTAGGATTTTAACCCAATTTTAAAATATCGTAACTCCCTTACTACAAGTTGGAAATATAATTTAATGAAATTTCAAATGAATTTAGAATCATCTTATTTGGACACCATTTGAATGTCCAATAGTGGACCTAATCTCTATGGTGACATTAGTCACACTCGCGCAATCACCCCAGAGTTTTAGATTTTAATCCAACTTTAAAATGTTATAACCTCCTCATTATAGCTCCGATTATAGTGATATTATGCTTGTTGAAAATATAATTTGATGAACTTTCAAATGAATTTAGAATTATATCATTTGGACACCATTTGAATGTTCGAAAGTGGGCCCAATGTCCATGGTGACATTAGTCTTGCTCGCGCGATCGCCCGAGAGTTCTGGATTCTGAACTAACTTTGAAATGTCATAACTCCCTTGTTACAGCTCTGATCGGGATGATCTTCTTCTCGTTATAGATCTGATCAGTGATGATGTGGACCAATCACATTGCAACAAATAAGAAATTCATGCTTGTGGCAAGCAAAGGATCCCGACTCCCCTCTTAAAACATTCAACTTGCACCAACTGACTTCTAATTAGCATAATTCTTGGCCTCTATCCGTGTTTCATAGCATGCAACATCGACATCAGCATCGTATGTTGCTGGAAGAGCTCTATGAACCTCATCATATAGTAATTGTTTTATCCATGCGGTCGATTCATTTTTCCAATTCATTTTAGAGTATGACCCAAAGATGAGGTAGATCTAAATCTAAGGTGGACCACACCACGAGAATGAGTGGGTATTTGAACGCTCACTATTAAAAACTTCCTAAGGCCCATTATAATGTTTATTTACCATCCAACCTGGTGATTAGGTCACACAAACTTGGATAAAGGGAAAATACAAATACTAGTTTGATCCATAACTTTTATAGCCCGTGAGAAGTTTTAATGGCAAGCTTTCAATCACCATTGTTTTCTATGGTGTGGTCTACTTGAGATTTGGATCTACCTCATTTTTGCCTCATGCCATCAAATGAGCTAGTAAAATAGAAGGATGGTGTGGAGAAAACACATAAATCATGGTGGGACCCATAAAGCTTTTTCGACAACACACGGTACTGACATGGGTGCCATGTGCTATACTATGCAATCCAAGTTCGGTGGGACGAGTCTAAATCATCTTATATACTCAAACTTGGGCAATCAAATAATATATCGTTTACTTACACTGGATTCAAAATTTACTGGCTAGGTTTGGAGCCAAAATTCTAACTCAATTACTAGATGGGTCAGAAAGTGGACCCCCTTCAATCTAACCTAACTGATATGTATCCCTAATAGCCATTCAAGCTCAAAGGCCACACTTCCCATGTATACTTACATGCAATTAAGAATCCCATGTTAAAAATGGTGGCGACTCATCCTCCTCACATATGACACTAATGTACAATTATCTAGACCATGTATACTTACATGCAATTAAGATTCCCATGTTAAAAATGGTGGCAACTCATCCTCCTCATGTATGACACTAATGTACAATTATCTAGACCATGTATACTTACATGCAATTAAGATTCCCATGTTAAAAATGGTGGCAATTTATCCTCACGTATGACACCGATGTACAACTATTTAGACCATTTAAATCGAGTCCCATTGTGGCGAATCATAAATCACATGATCAATCGGTCCTAACCAATTGGATTCTAAAGTAAAGCAATAAGGAGAAGACTCAAATTATAAAATAAAGCATTGAAAGAGGTAGGTGTGGATGTTGTTCTAAGTTTAAAGAATCCATCAAACAATTATATTCCAAGGAACTAAGGCCTCGATGAATGTTAGTGTATATATGCATGTTCCTACGGACCACCTTACAAATTATATCATATTTGCCTATATCAATTTATACATTTTCCTTCTCTATAAATTGATAAAAACCCGAGGGGGGGGGGGGGGGTGCACGAATCATTCCAATTTCTCTGAATTTTAAATGATGAAGAGAATCTCATTGGCTCTAGCCACATAAGGTTTTAAGTGACTTGATTCTAATGAAGGAAGTTGCATAGAATCAAAGATTAAAAATTCTATAGCTCAAAGAATGAGATCATAACGCAATATTTTTTCTATCATTTTGTTAATGATAGAAACATATTGAACAGTATTAGTTCTCTTCTAGTTGACAATCATTTTATTGAAGATATATCGATGAAAAATTAGGCAACAATGACATGAAATAAAGACTTTGCCTAGATAAACTAGTTTCATATTTGTCTCAAGAGATAAAATAGATGTAATAAAAGAAAAATTCGTAAAAGAATAAATTTAAAAGGTTACGGTGGAGATATAAGCCAACAAGTCTCATGGACTTCATGGATTCTCAATGGGCTTCTTCCATAACTATTGTGATAGGGTGAAGGGCGACCTAATGGTGGTTTTCAGTGAAATTAACGACACGCTTCTTATATCAGCCTTATTCCCAAGAAGTCGGGTGTAGAGTCTTTAATGAATTATAAGCTAATTATTTGGGCAGTAATTTGTACACAATCATTACGAAAGTCTTAGGGAAAGGACTAAAGAGGCCCATGCCCAAGATTCTCCCCTTATTAATTTGTATTCGTCGTTATTAGGCAAATCTTTGATAGGATCCTTATGGTTAATGGATGTATATATTCAAAGGCACATGGAAGAAGAAATATTATTTATAAGATCAATATGGAAACAATCTGATGATCACATTGATCGGGGCTTTCTTTGGTACATGTTACGACATTTGGGTTTTAGCATAAGGTGATGTAGATGGATGAAGGAAAGTTATCACAAGCCTCTTTCTCTGTACTCATAAATGGTTCCCCTTCAAGATGGTTTGCTAAACTCCAGAGGGCTTAGACAGTACGACTTGCTTTCCATATTCATTTTTCAAATGTTAGTCAAGGGTCTCAACAAGATTCTAAGTAAAGCACAAGATGTTGAGTTAATTAAAGGTTTTCATGCCATCACATATGTAGCCATTTCTCACCTCTAGTTCATTGATGACACCCTTATATCATACAACATGAAAGAGGAACATATTCACAACGTAAAGGGAATGCTTATAAACTACAAAGAGTTTCATAGTTGAAGGCAAACCTAACAAAGACCTTAATGGTGAGGTTTGCCTTAATGTCAAACTCTCAAAGAAAGCAACAATATATATCAACCCTATAAAGAGAATAATGTACAAGAATACCCATATAAAGACATTGCCACCCAATATAGAGTCAATGGATAAAAGAACAAAAATATATTACAAGTAATAATACAAATATAATATAAACAAGTGAGGGGATAGATGCCTCCACCATGACCATTGAGCCGTATAGCCTAGCATGTGCGGCACATGTGACATGGGTAATTATATACATTAAACATCTCCCCTCAAACTGATGTGGGTTATCAACCAACAACAATTTTCCAATAAGGAAGAAATGTATTGCAAAAGGCAGTGTCTTGGTAAGAATATTAACAATCTAATCATGGAAGTCATAAGAGGAAGAGAAATTATGCATGACTGATACTTCTCTCGAATAAAGTGGCAATCAACCTCTATATGTTTCATCTTCTCATAAAAGACAGGGTTGAAATGTAACACCTGAGTCAAAATGGGAATGGATCCTAAGGCGTCCACCAGCGGACCCGCCTGAGGACCCTACTAAGCTAGCTGCGAAGGAATTAAAAACACAAAATCTCGGAAATCGACATCAAGTAACGTCGAAAGGACACTTTCACAAGTTGTGAAATTATGCTAACGTGGACATAGTTGAACCTAGGTATGACCGAGAAATGAAGCAAATCCCAAATGTTTGTCCGACCCAAAAATGTTCGGGTAAAAACCAAATAGAGGCTAGGCCGGACACCGTAGGTCCGTTGGGCTCGAAACTATAGGGAATTGTCCATCTCGAAACTATAGGGAATTGTCCATCTTACTGGGCTTAACACCCATCGGGGACGGAAAATCAAGATAACACCCAGAACTGCTGAACTTGGATCGGAGATCGAGTGCTTGAGATACGTGAATCCCTTGGGCTAAAATTAGAAATTTTAGTAAAAGGGGCCTCTCAACTCTTTCGTGAAGATTGCGGTCCTCCGACCGTCAGACCGCAACCAAACCCAAGGAACGAGCTAAGGATATTTCCTTACTCATTTTCATATAATCGCGGCCCCGATCGATCGAGGATGACAGTTTAGTACAAATGTAGCCCTCCCGATAAATCGAGGCGTCCGATCAAGGCCCAACTGTGAAGAACTGGAGATCCCATGATGAGAAATCTTTTCCCTGTCGTAGATGAACTGGTGGGCCCCGGTGGGGCCCTGTAAATCCAAAATTGACCACCCCTAGGGTAAGCCCAATAGAAAAGGTAGGCTTAGGGTTATTACACACACATTTGGCTCTATATAAAGCCAAATTTAGCACCCCGCTCACTCCCATACGAATTTCATTGCTAAAGGAGGGAGTGAGAGTAGTGGAAAAAAAAAGAGGAAAAAAGAAGAAAGGGAGCCGGTGAAGAAAATTCATTGCGTCCCGTTGGCCAATAACGCAACCACTCCTCGCCACATCGGAGGGACTCCTCCCAACAACAATTTAAGGTAAGGAACCAACCTCTGCATGAGGGTTTCCCTTTGAAATTTCATTTGTATGAGCGCTTAGGAGCCCATTACCTTATTGGAGAACATTGGGGAGCTAGTTTGTGAGAACCTACCTTAAGAATGAGCCCAAAATGCGGCGCACCACCTCAAGGTGCAGACGATTACCTTTAGGCCACCGTTTAGTGAACTCGTGTTGAGACTAATAGTTTGTGTAATGAATGAATGATCACATGCTAACCAGTGCCCACTCTTTTGATCAATTATCCTCCACGAATTGCTAATTATGCATATTGTGAGGTAGATAAGTAATTAAATGCTAGTGTAAGCTTAATTTACTATGATTATTGTCCATGCATTGTTTCATCCCCCAGCATATGCATGCATGTTAGTTGATTATCACTTACAAACTTCCATGGACTGAGTGTCAAGTCTACATGTTTGGCAAAATGCCTAAGTTGAGTGCAATTTGTTTCATTTATTGTTTTGCAACTCTTCCTATTCTTAACATAAGTAATGCATGAAGTATAATGTTTATTGTGACCAATTGATTAATTTGGGTTAGTCAGCAACCCTAAACATATGAGGGCAACCCAATTCGGGTAGGTTGCCTAGGCGAACTTGGCTAGTCCAAGAAAAACATGGCCGTCTGACAGTAGTTCGACTATGTGGGATGCGTGCACCCAATGCTGGTGGTGCCAAAGTCCACTCGGGTCAGTCAGACCAGTCCACTAACCGACCAATCCCCGTGTGCTCACCATGTATGATCACCCTAATTTGAATCTGAAGCAGCCTACACCTTTAAAGGCCCACTGTTAACCACCAGTGATGTTCACTCCCCAAGTATAGGGTTGTGATGTAGTAATAAACTCGGTAAGGTCGAGGTCGAATCCCACGAGGACTAGTTGTCACAATTCAAATCTATGATTCTTCTTAACTAATCCAATGAATAATGAACTAAACTATTAAGCACAATTTTAGGAAAAACAATTAAGAATAGGGAAGAAAATTCAATCAGAGAGAGAGCACTAGGACTTTCGAATCCACTCCTAATTATCCTAACCCTTGTTTTGTCTGTTGATTCACCTTGATCTAAATTGATACCACTTAAATAGAGAAAGCACAATCTGTGTCCTAAATCGGGCATACAGACTGTCTAATTCCTTTAAGCAATGCCATGAATAACAAATTCCATGTCCTTGGTCGGGCATATGGAATGTACATTCATTAAAGCATCCTGTTTCTTCCTCTATAGGAAACCTGTTCTTGATCAGACACAAGCACCTGTAATAAGCATCCAAACAACATCCATCTATATACCTTGATCAAGTTCATAGATGGAGAAGTATGGAATTTAAACCCATAAAGCCCACTTAGAGAAAAAAATAAATTAATTAAAATTCAAAGTAAATCAACCAATACAAGGGCTGATCAAATTAGGGGCTTCATCTCAGCCCTAGCTGAGAGATTAGTTACCCATAAAATCCATAAAAAATATTAAATAAAATTCATAAATTAAAACTCCAAACCGAACAATCTCTCTCTCTTTCTCCTTCTCTTTCTTCTCTCCCTGACTCTGGATCTCCAATTCTCTGGATCTGAATGACTTCCCCACGTCCAAAACTTCCCTTTTATAGCTGGATGGTGGAATCGTGTGATCGTGCGTAGTCGGACTCGACTCGAAGTGCAATTTTTCACAGTCGGTGGGCCCCACAGAGGTGTTTTCTGGAAAATCCACCCCGTCCATTGGATTCGGGACGAAATTTCGATCAAAAATGGGTGGTTTTGAAGGTCCATTAGCGCGGCCCACGAAGAAATCTCGAAAAGATCAGTTTTGAACGTCGCCGAGCAGCCTGTTTGTGGCCTCTGTACCGCACACGTGTGTACGCATGGGAGTAGAATATCAGCATGGTTTTGTAGTATTCATGGCCCTCTACACGATGGACGGATCAGATTGTCCGGAGGGTTGACGGGTGGGGCCCACTGTCTTCCGCAAAAACGGCCAGCGCCGTGCGTTACGCGGACGCGGACGCGTAGGATCTGCGGAAATGGTGGGACCCACTGTGATGTTTACTTGGTAAATCCACTCCGTTCATTCGACTCCCAGCTAAAAACCGTCCAGGGATGTCTGGTTTCAACTGTTTTCGGTGTGCTCCACCAGAGATCTAAACTTACCGTCCATTGCATGTTTGAACGGCTGGGATCTGACATCTGCTTTCATTTCAATTTTTGCCACCTAGGCGTGGGCAACAGCCGCCCCAGGAAGTTGATGGACGGCTTGGATTTATATTCTGGAAGGTAGGTGGGGCCCACAGCTCGATCCAAAAATTGGATCCGCGGTCACTGTGGCGTTTCTTTCGTGGTGATGAAGACGGGCGCGGGTCAGCGCCCGCGCTGACCGTCCCGACGGCCCGTTGCAATGGGCACGTGCACTTTGTGATACACTCCCCGTACATAGGGCCCACCGAGATATTTTTGAGAAATCTGCACCGTCCATCCTCTTTCTCTTATTATTTCCGCCGTCGGGACCCAGTTGAGGCGCTATCAAAGTGGTCCCAAATTGTAGATTAACGGGCTGATCTATCCGTTGGACCACTTTCCAAGATCTTCAAGGGCTGAAATTTAATATGTACGGTTAATTTATAGCCTCTATCACATGTATGAAGTTTCGAGCCAATCGGACGATGGGAAACCTGTGATCTTGCAATTTTTACCGCAATGTGAACAACTTTGATTTCCTCGGGTCCCAAGCGTTAATCTTAGTTCTCTGGGGTCGTTCTCGTGCTCTGATGACTTCAGAATATGAAATCCATGCTTTTAACATTATTTTGCAATAATACTCCTGATTTCATCCTGAAACAAAAACACAATTAAAATCCGATGTTAGGCTGTATCATGTACATAAAATAGGGCAATAATCGGGGTCTGATATGCAATATTCGACCCTGATCAAGTGACATGATCCATAAGACTTAATGTTGGGTATGGTGGTATGGGACATTGCGCCTGTGTCGTCGACCTACGTTGAGGTGACGAGCCTCCCCATAGTGACTGCGAGCAACTCGAATTTATGAACTCACCTATTGTATATTGTCACCTGGGATTGACAAACCCAAACGGATCAAGATAGGGCCATTAACTCAGTAGCGATACTCTGGCTTTCCAAACCTTGCTTCATGAACGGACTTAACTAAGTACCCAGCCAACATGAGCATTCACCGCATTGCATTAGCGTAGGCAGTGACAACTGGGGAGTAGGGGTCACTTGTTGAGGGAGTGTTGGCATTAGCGAATGAGTTGTCGGAGACGCTTATGAGGGAGTGTTGAAAAGCAAGGACATGCATCATTCCATAGCAGCATGCATATGCACTAATGAAGTCTTTAGGAACCGGTTGTTAATATACTTTACCAATAATTATGATTACGGAATTGATAATATGTGTAGCTTAATGTTAATGGAACCATTGAGTTGATTACTCACTCACACTATGGGATGGTGTATTAAAACACCAACCAGACCCGATGTTAGATGCAGGTACCCTGGAGTCCGATGCACTGGAGGAGGCTTACGTGGACTCGAAGGAGGAGGTCTCTTACTTTCAAGCACTCGGAGGGCTGATATAGGGCGACGTTGAGGCACTGACGGAACCCAAGGGCAGACACGTTTTATTTTCCTTTTTGTATTTTGAACTAAATACTCATATCCTGCCCAACTTTTGCAATGCACTCTGAACAAATGCGTATATTGTCTATTTAGCTGATATGGATTGCTTATTTTGGAGTATGATGTGCTATTTGGTCTAAATTCATGCCCACCGTGATACCCGACAAAAATCGCTAACTCTTGCATTCTCATGAAAGCATAAGTGACACTCGGGACCTCGGGAGTTGAGTACGGCTCGACCCCTAAAGTTCAAGGCATTACATGGAAGCGGTCTGAATTGCATTAATGTTGTCCACAAAAAGTGGAGTCGAAGCTATAGGATGAATACCAATATCTGACAGAAAGACCCATATCCACACAATCTCATTATGTGTAGAAGACATTGCACGATATTCGGCCTTTGTGCTAGACTTGAAGACTATGAGTTATTTCTTGCACTTCCAAGAGATGAGAGAAGTATTAAGAAATACGCAATATGTAATAATAGAATAGTGGATAATAAAACAAGTAGCTCAGTCTGCATCAAAATATGCCTGAAGCTCCAAAGAAGTATTATAAGAGAAAAAATAGAGATTGGTTCATCGTCCCACACAAGTATCGAATAATTTGAAGCACGATAGTCATATAAAGAGTCCACAGGGTAGAAACAAATTGACTGACAGCTTGAATAACATATGCAATATTGGGACGAGTCATCGTCAAGTACACCAAACTACCCACCAAGCGACAATAAAGTGTGGGTTGTTCCAGAAGGTTACTATCGTCATGTCCATACTGAACATTTAACTTGATGGGAGTCCGAACAACATTTTGATTAGTCAATTTTATAAGAGCAATGAGATACGTATACTTATGTTTGATAATAAGAAATCCATGCTTAGATTAAGAGATCTAAAGACCCATAAAATGCGTAAGCGGGGCCAAATCCTTCATATGAAATGAAAAGCATATAATTATTAATAACTCAGTAATCCTAGAAGAGTCACTACCAGTCAATAACAGGTCATCCATATAAACCAAAGGGATAACAAATGCTATGGGAAACGGTGTGTGTAAAAAAAAAAGGGTCATGTCCACTCTGAGAGATGCTAGCACCAACAACCACATCATTGAAATGCTAGAACTAGGCATGTAGAGCCTGCTTGAGGCCATAAAATGCTTTCCTCATACTACACACCATATCTCCATAACCATCACCACAGACAGGTGGTTGTCACATATACATCGTTTTCATGCAGGTCACGATGAAAAAGGCATTCTTCACATCCATCCAAAATTTTGACCAAGTACGAACTAAGGCAACTGCGAGAAAAGTATGAATGGTCTTCATCTTCACAAATAGGGTAAATGTCTTGTCAAAATTAATCCCATATTCCTACTTGTACCATTAAGCAACCAGTCATGCTATGTACCGATCAAGAAATCCATCAAATTTTAACTTCGTGTATATACACCCATTTATTATCGATAACCTATTGCCCTGAAGAGCGTAGAACAAGGTCTTATGTATAGTTCTCAGCCAATGCTTTAAGCTCCTCTGTTATAGCATCCTGCCAACTCTGAGAAGCGGCCTATGAATAGGAGGCAGGGACATAAACATAATATAACATGGAAGACATGACAGACATAGAGTGAATTAAATGATTTGAAGATTTATTGGGCCGAGTAGAGCGACATACATGTGGGGAAAATGAATCAACAACAAGAGAGGAATAAGGATTTACAATAAGTGAAGTAGCCAGTGGAGGAGGCAAAGGTGGTGATTTGGGTTGGCACTGATAAAATTAAAAGGAATGAGGATAAGAAGAAGCAACCGGAATATCTAGAAAATTAGTTAGCCAAGAGGAAGAAAAAATCTGTGGAGCAGTAGTAGTAGATAACTGATAATAAAAATGTACGTACTCCATAAAAACTATGTTACAAGAAATATATACCTGTCTACAAGTAGCATCATAACAACCCTATTTAGGTATCACTAAAACTCAAGTACATACACTGAGTGGACTTGGGGGAATAGTTTATTACATTCCCGAGCAGGAAAATAAACTTAACAAACACACCTCAAACACACAGAATTATGAATAATCAAATAAGGAGCCGAAAAGAACAAAATAGGATGAAACATTATGAAGAAGGGGTGTCAACATATGATTAATAAGATATACCAAATGCAACAAAGTCTTAGCCCAGAATGCACAGGGAATTGACATATCAGATATCATGTATTTACAATCTCTGCTAGTGCACTCATTTGTGCACCTATTTGTCAATCATGTGGGTTCATGTGTCAATGAGTCAATTGAGCCCTTGGAAGCTGAAGACTAGAGACACAAGAGGGCATGAAGCATTGAGGGGTAAAAAATATGTAAATCATAAGGTACTTTGGTGAACCTAACCTTAGACTGAAAATAACCTAATAGCTAGATAATCCTGACATTAATAGGTAAACCTTTTATTAACCATCCTTTAGCCTTGAGAGCTAAATTTGAACATGCTTAGATAGGCTGTAAAGCTTCGAAATTGCTAGAAATCAAATTGATTGATTGAACTTGGCCAAAACTATCCATCTAGTTTTCTGGCCTGGATCGATGAAGTTTGATCAATCTACGACTCTCGGTTGACCGTTGATGATGACATTATTTTTTTCATTTTATAGTCGTTGCAAACTATTTTTTATATAAAGAGCATTCGGGCATTGGGCATTTGGATGAGTTTTTGGTGTCATTAGAGCTTAGGTGATTCCCCACTCATATCACATATCATAAGCCTTTAAAACTATGAGATTCAAGTCATCCTCTTAAGCTTTATCATTCTAATGAGGATTCCAACGTTCATATGAAGATAATCTTTATCTCCGCCATTTTCTAAAGTTTAGACATTAAGCTTATGTGTATATCCTTGTTTAAGTACTCTATAACACTCATCTAGGTGAATCTCTATTAGGAATTACATAAAACCACTAGTTGGAAGATATTCAACCCAACTCCTATCAACTTGATCATCTCATTGGAGTATCACATGCAAGGTGTTTGATCGTGGGGTTGAATCATCGACATTAATGATCGTGAGAGCAATTGAGAAGTTGATTCAAGCACGGGAGAACATTGAAGAAGCATCTCAAATAGGCACTATAAAGGGGCTCAATCCGACAAGTAAGTTTATCATTTATTGTAGCCAAATTCAAACTCCTTGCTTGTGTAAAATTAAGTTTAGAGTTTGTGACCCAAAATCGAATAGGTTATTATGTAAGACCTAAACTCTTGTATAGGGTCGAATTCACTAGACACAGGTGTGTACATATTAATCTGTATGGGGAGTCTCAGACGGGAGTGTATATGTGCCTTAGATTAGGACCATATTCACCATACACAAGTGTCTGTGCATTACTCTCCATAGGGAGCCTCCGATAGAAGTGTACGTAGGGCCTTGGATTAGGACCGCTAGTGGTTGTTGGTCAGTCGATGTAAAACTAATTAAAGTCTCTTGTAGGAACCACCGACATGGGTGGAAACGTGTTCCTCAAACACATGAGTGCATATGTGTTAAGTCCTTATGTAGGTCTTCAGCTAGAGTGAACGCTTGTAAATGTTAGATGTCATTTTAATTTAATACATCCGATGGTAAAATTTCAGTACACTCGAGGAGAGTGCATCTGTCGGGAGTTGAGTAGGCAAGTAGTCGAACCACTATACATTATTGCATTTGGGATTGTCATTTGTACATATTTTTACTTATGCTTGTGCTTTTAATTTGTTGAATTATATGAATGCATAATTAGATATATGTTAGGTATTGAATAGTTAGCATATCCCACACACAATATTACTATCTTGCATATCCCACTAACCAGCACATCGAACGGTCGTCCGTCGCTGGCGGAAGCAAAGGAAAGAGAAGGATTCCCTTCTTTGGAATTTCATCAGGTCAAACCTAGTTTGACCCGATTCTAGGTATAGTGCACAGCGGGTGCACGCCCGCTGTCTGTACTCACTCAACAAATGTGGGGCCCACAGTGATATTCCGATTAATCCACTCCGTTCATTCATTTTGGTAGCTCATATTAAGGCCCAACCCAAAGGATGACGCAGGTCTAAGGCTTAAGTGCGCCATACTTCTAAATACGGGGTTATCTTGCGATCTATGAAGGTCTGACGGTCAAATCATTCTTAAATATGATTATTGGTGATTCTTCTTGCCCTAATTTAGGCAAAAATCATCGGTAAGTTTAGTAATCCAATGGCCTAATTGCACTATACGAATGATGCATCTATTGACTCGGGCCCTTATAACGTAAGATAGATGGTTTGATTGGCTTAGTCTACCAACGGAGACAACTCCTAATGTGTGGATTAGTTGGTTGAACGGTCGGTTATGATGGACAAGTAAGGATACTTGGGTATATGATGATCGTATCTCAAAATCGACGATTAGATGTCTTGATATATGAATGGAGATTATTCTCAATAGTCAAATTTGTGTTGGAGAATAGATGAATGGTTGAGATAGCTATATTAGTATCGTTCATAAGTTAAATTTTGTGGTAAAACTCATGAGCTTTCAATAATCGGGTATTAAAAAGCTCAAGGTGTTACAATCTACCCCCTTAAACAAAATTTCGTCTCCAAAATTTATTTATTTGTTCTATTTACACTGATCCATTATGTTTAATATTTCACTATATTCCTTGTGAGGTAGATGTATATGTCTAGGCATGCTTTTAATTGGAGAACAAAAATCAGGACATTACAACCTACCTCCCTTATATAAAAATCTTGACCCTGAGATTTGACAATTGAATTAAACCACTTATGCTTTACTTGAATATGGTTTCGTAACCCTACGGTCCCAATCATTCTAAATTATTGGGGAATACCATGAAATTTTTCATTGTATCATAAGAGTAGGGATAGGTTCTAATTATCCATTCCTCATTGAATATAAGTTTTCAGTGTCGTCCTTTATATGAACATTGTAATTTCCCAAAATTATTTTATATTGCCAGCCTGTCAATTCCTGGATTTAAATTTATGATCCATACATCCAATTTATTCAAAATTTGGAGCCTAAACCACTAACTTATTCTTGACACTCCAGAAAAATTCACAAGGCAAGATTCAACAATTTGGGGGGTGTCTCACCCTTGTGAGCTGTATAAAAGTTTGCTATCCAACAGCAATTTCTATTGATTTTTTATACTATCAGATTTTGATGGAATTTTGTATAGACCCAATTGAGATGATATTTTAGAGAAAAGTTGATGGAGACTAACTCATCTATTGAAAATTTTTCCAATTTTTCTAATTTGTCTTCTTTCTGAAACAAATGGAGATTTCACCACATGTTAAAATTTCGTCGAAATAGTAAAAAATCCTAGAATAATTTGAAAATCTCTATTCCAATAAGGGAAACTTGTTCTTCTTGGTTCTGACTCTATTTAAGGATGACTTTTAGTTCAGAAAAAGTTTATTCGCGATTTTGGGGATTTTTTTCGGGGGTACCTAGATTAGTAGTTTTTAACTTCCACGTCTAACTTGATATTTTCAATGGAGAACCTGAATATGGGTTTTTAATTCCTCAACTCCCTAGTTCCTTTGGAATTCAATTGAGTGTATGCATCTAATTCATTATATGTCCTGATCACGTAAAGCTTATGGTGGTCCATTCCCTCAGACCTAGTTATCTCATTCTTATGCTCTGATACCAACTGTAACATCCCGAATTTTCACTGCAAGAGTTTATACTCATGCCTGAGAAAAATGAGTGTTAATAATTGAATAAATTGGATACTTTAAAAATCGCACCATATTTTTTTTAAAAAAGATCACATCCAGTTACATTTATGAAGGTAATCATTCACAAGAATAAAATCAACTGTGCTTATTAGAGTAAAAGAATTCAATAAGATATCAGATGCCCTCTCAATGGGAGCTTATTACATTATCGAGCTCATAGCGGAAGTATAAAACTAAATCATAAAACTATCTTCTTATTCATTCAGTATAATCTTCTATAGGGAGATAGTCCTCTATGTCTTCAATCTGTACATCACCTGTATCATTTGTACGGTTGGAGAGGGTCAACGCCCTACTCATAGTGATGATCATCCTTTAAATTTAACAATAATTCAAGAGATTCATAAAAGTAATGTAAATGTTCTGATACGTCTCGTACTCCACAACTACAAGAGGTATCAATATGCACAAGCAATCTACATGAGATGTATGCCTGACAAAGTATATGCGGTTCATCACACTTAATGATCACCGTGATATGGAAAATGATTTAGAGTTATCCGGCTCGCCCCACATCCCATTTTACAGAGATTCGCCGGCGTTTCCCATGTTTAACATGAATTTACGCAGTTATTCTAAGAGGACAGAACACATTATTGGATGAATTACGTGACACGATTTGTTCATGGAGAGACTTTGCGACATCCAATCTTGGAGGTGATGTAACATGTATTACGAATTACTTACATCAATTTTTGCAGCACTACCCATGATACATGGAATTACATGTCGCCTCAGGGGCCGCTACCCGAACCGCATTACGTCCACTATATTTATTTGATTGCTAAAAGTGAGATTTCCAGCATAGTACTTGCACCAAAGACAGTGGAGGGGATCGGAAGTCCCTCCTCTCTGCTTTGGACGGTCCAGATCAGAGTCCTAATAGCCTTCTTCAAGTTTCTTACGTAGTAGAGTTTGAAACCATTTTGGTTTCTTAGCACTGTTTGCGGAAGGAACCTGTTTGGTCGTTCGGTTAGGTTAAATGTGGAAGGGGTTGGGGTTTGATCGAACTTGTCCTGTGGACACATTAGATGGTTCAGATCATCCTAGATGATCATGATGGTGGGGCACAGTAGCTCCTAAACGGACGTTGTCCATTTATGTCGCAAGCGACAGGGACTCCTCCCTTTTCGGGATTGAGGAGATCTCCTGATTTTCCAACCCCCTTGGTTGGGATCGGTTCTCTCTTGGACGGTTGAAATGATTTTTGTCCAATGTCTAATGTTATCGGAATGCGTATTGCCATCGAGGCAATTCAAAATGGATTTCGTTTCCACACTATCCTTCACGCGCAGTCCATTCATAGCTGGATTATGCCCACATGTGAGCTCATCCTCACGTGAACCAACCTAAGGGTTGTTTGGAATTTATTTGGCTATAGGATGGATGGCCCGAATCATCCATGCGGATGATGATCGGTGGTCCACTAACCAGCACAGTAGGCGGTTGTCCATCATTGGCGGAAGCAAAGGAAAGAGAAGGATTCCCTTCTTTGGGATTTCATTGGGTCAAACTGGTTTGACCCGATTCTAGGTATAGTGCACAGCTGGTGCACGCTCACTGTCTGTACTCACTCGGTAAATGTGGGGCCCACAGTGATATTCAGATTAATCCACTTTATTCATTCATTTTAGCAGCTCATATTAAGGCCCAACCCAAAGGATGAGGCAGTTCTAAGGCTTAAGTGGGTCATACTTCTAAATACGGGGTTATCTTGCTATCTATGAAAGTCTAACGGTCATATCATTATTAAATATAATTATTGATGATTCTTAGGGTTCTTGGCCTAGTTTAGGCAAAAATCATTGGTAAGTTTAGTAATCTACTGGCCTAGTCGCACTAGATGAATGATGGATCTGTTGACCCAGGCCCTTAGAATGTGGGATAGATGGTTTGATTGGCTTACTCTATCAATGGAGACAATCCCTAATGTGTGGATTAGTTGGTTGAACGGTTGGTTATGATGGACAAGCGAGGATACTTGGGTATATGATGATCGCATCTCAAAATCGACGGTCAGATGTCTTGATTTATAGATGGAGATTATTCTTGACGGTCAAATTCGTGTTGGAGAATAGATATATGGTTGAGATGGCTAAATTGGTATCATTCATAAGTTAAATTTTGTGGTAACACTTGAAAACTTTTAATACTCGGGTATTGAAAAGTTCGCGGTGTTACATCCTCTTCACCCCCCTCCATCTTTAGGACTCAGCCTTAATTTTAAGTACTGCCAAGCTTCCACACGCGTCATGGTAAACAATCCACCCAATTTTAATTGGTATAAGAGTGGGTTACTCTTTAAGGACTTAACCGTCTAGAGTAATATTTGAAAATGAGCATTACAATTATGTTTACCCATGAGGGGAATGCTGTCATATGACCCGTGTATTTTAATGGGTCTAACTACGCCTATTAGAAGGTTAGAATGAGAGTACTTTTTAGATCTATTGCCCTAGGTTTTGGTTATTGTCGAACAAGAATAGACTATGTCTGTAGAACAAGTCGTGGTTGATGGTATTACCATTAACACTCTCAAAGATCAATGTAAATGGAGGGTTTATGAAATAGCTCGGTATACTTATTATGACAAAACTCTCAATGCAATATTTTGTGCAGTTTCCCCGATGAATTCAAATGGATTCATACATATGAAACAGAAAATGAAGTGTAGGACATATTGGAAACCACCCACGAGAGAACCAGTATAGTAAAACATTTGAAACTTCAACTATTAACCACACAATTTGAAAATATAAAATCGAAGAAGTGAAACTTTCATGGACTTCTATATCAAATTAAACGATATTTATAACTCCATATGAGGTTTAGGAGAAGAGATCCCGGAGAGCCGATTGTGTAGGAAAATTCTTAAATCCCTTCTGGATAGGTTTACTCCCAGAATAACCTCAATGAAAGAGTGTATAAACATAAATGAGATGAAAGTATATGATTTATAAGTTCCATACAAACATATGAACTACACTTTAATACCTCCTATATTAAAAAGAAACTGAATGTCCTGAAAACTTAACATAGGCAAACAAATGAAAATTTAGTTAGAAGATGACGGTGAGAAAAATGAGGAAGAGAAAATGACAAGAAATTTCTCAAATTGAATAGAGGAAAGAGTTGTGACAAGAATGACAAAACGGTTAAGAAGCGCATATGTAAACTCTTCAAAAGGACCAGAGATATCTGGTGTCACAACTATGAGAGTTACGGCGGCAACATGTGATGATATAGAGGAGTTCAACTATAAGACCCATATTGTAGCCCATACCATTCCGTAGGCTTCCGCGGTCTTCTAGGTTGAATTCCGGTGACCCGCGATCTTGAGTCGTATCCCGTATATCAGAGTCTGTTCAACTCGAAACTTATACCCTTGCGACCGCGCCGTCGTCGCGGTTCCGATGCAGCGTCTCGCATGTCGAGGTGATACCTGGGCAAGGAGATGTGGGCCCACGTTCAATTCGAGGAAAATGCCATGCGTTACAATCCCAAGAGAATGTCCCATCAATCACATCAAATGTCAAGTACTCTATCCCATCCCCAAGTATAACTAGCCTCCACAAAGTCAACTCTCTCTCTTACAACCAAGTACACCCATCACTCATCCATCTCTCTCTCTCTCTCACAACCTCTCTCTCATCTCTCTCTCCCTCATTTTTCCTAGCAACCCACGTCCTAGCTCCATGAGAGAGCTAGGTGTGGTCCACCTTTCCACCATCCAAAGTCCATCTCGACCATTGAATCGCATTGGCAGAAGAAGAAAGAGGAGATCGACGGTGGGTGATTTTATGTTTTGATTTTGTGATTTAAAGGCCCACTTATGGTGGGACCCATCTTGATGTATGCATTGTATAGGGATGGCCCATAGTGGCGGGGTCCCTCTCTTTCACATGTTTCTTCCTCTCTCTCTCTCTCTCTCCCTCTTTCCCTTTTTTTGTGGCCCACCTTGATGTTGATCCACACCGTCCACCTGTGTGGACCGCTGTGATGTATACGTTAATCCACACCGTTCAGATGCCCTAGACGGTGGTATCCACCTAAGTGCTGTCTAGCACGTGGGCCACCTTGATTTATGTATTTTATCCCAACCGTCCACTGACTGGATGGTGGGCCCCACCGTGAGGGATGTGTTACATCCAAACCGTCCATTCATTTGGTGAGCTCATCCTATGGCTTGAGACTGCAATGAAGCAAATCCAAATCTCTAGTGGGCCACGTGGGTGGCAGCCACCTTGATATATAGATTCTCTTCACCGTCCATCTGGACATGAGGCAGATCCAAATTTCGGTGGGCCACGTGTGTGGGACCCACCATGATGTATGTAAATCCACACCGTCCAGCGTCCAAGGTCTGAACGCTGGCCTTATTTCTATAAAAAAAATTATTAAATAAATAATATTATAGTATTATTATATATATGTATATCATAGGTGGGCCACACCACGTGGACCCACCTTGATATATGCTTTTCATCCCAGCCGTCCATCAGCTTCAGGATGGCGGGACCATTGCACTGACGTCAACACTGGGGTCTGATCGTTCGAACCGTCCATCTTATAGACCCCATCGTAATATATGTGTATTATTCATGTCGTTCATCTGCTGTGGGCCACACCCACGTGGACCCACATGATATGTGCATTGCACCCACCACCGTCCAGCAATGGGTGGTGGGGCCACTAATGTATGTGTTGTACATACATGCTGTCCAGCATGTGGAGCCCACGTGTGATGTATCTATTGTATCCCAGCCGTCCATCATTTAGACCGTGGGACACCACCGTGAGGTATATGTTTAATCCATACCATCCAGAATATTTGCACGGTGCTGGACCATGTTTGGGCGGTGCTATGGACCGCACCATGTTGTATGTATTTCATCCACACCGTCCATGTATATGGATGGTGTTAAACAATGTTTGGATGTGCTGGACCACCTTTGGACTGTGCTATGGACCCCACCTCGATGTATGTTTCAAATCCACACTGTCCAGAGTGTTTGGACGGTGCTAGATAATGTTTAGACGATGCTGACTTACCTGGACAATGTTTGGACGGTACTGTCCAATGCTTGGATAATACTGATTTACATAGACAATGTTTGGGCGGTGCTGATCATCATTAGGGTGTCATGTACCCCATAGAATGATAGTGTACAATGATACACATGTTGCACTTGCAACTATTGAAATGATTTTAGATGTAATCCAAGCTCCCACTTGAGGCCCACTTTGATATACTTGTGGCCCATCTGTGAGGCCCACCTTAATATATTTGTAGCCCATCTATGAGGCCCATTTGTGCGGCCCACTTGATGCAGCCCACTTGATGTGTATGAGGCCCATTAGTGCGGCCCATTGATGCAGCCCACTTGATGTGTATGAGGCTCATGTATAGGGCCCACCTGTGATGTATATCAGGCCCATGTGTAGGGCCCACCTATTGTGTATTTGAAGCCCATGGGTTGTGGCCCATTGTGATGTATTCGAGGCCCATGGGCAAGGCATGATGTGATGTATTTATGGCCCCTATGATGATGCCCATTAAGATGTATTTCCGGCCCATATGACGTAACCCATGTGATGTGTATTAGGCCCATGTGATGCGGCCCATGTAATGTTTGAGGCCCTTGTGTAAGGCTTATCATGATTGTATGGGGCCCATCGAGATGGTATGCGGCCCATTATGTTATGTATGAGGCCTTTGTGTGAGGCCATGGGCCCACTATCTGTTTGGCTTTATGTGGGCCACTCCTTAGGAGCAATGTTAGTTAAATGTCTACATTGATGGGTAATGATGAGTAAATATCCTCATTGTGACCTTCCCTTAGGCCCTTTAATAAGTCAATTATCGATGTCGGTTATCGATACCGATTGTGAGTATGTGACAACATAGCATCATGATACATACCCATAGCATCATCTACATATTTGTTATGAGATGTGGATGACCATTGCATATGCCATAGCACAGGTTGTTCATGGGACTCCGTAATAGGCAGAGTTACCCCACATGAGCGCACGGTATGCGAAGGATTGATGCATGATTAGACTGTGTGACTCGTGCATCTCGAATTGTGTGATTATAATTACCATACGCCCCAATGATATCAGGGTCGTAACCTCCACAGGCATATCATGGATGGTCAGATGGGACAACGAAAATTCGTTCTATATGAGGTGTTATAGATATCCTTAGGTGAAAGTTCCAGAACCCTCTTGGTTCTAGAGGTTGCTCTAACATCTAGACCGAGTGGATGCATGAGCGCATAAGGACCGTATACTGTTAGGCTGCATCTCTCACTGTGTCATGGTTGGTTTGAAGGGGGTGCGGCTTTACCTGCCCGAGAGGAGGGGGCAAAGCTAGACTGAGTTTAACCAGCTCGAGGAATGGGTCCGCTATTGACGAGTCGGGCCCGATATTAGCATGTGGATAATGAGGTCTTTTCCACTCACCTTGTTGTGCGTAATGAGGCGACAATTTGGTTCGGATTGTATTAGACCCAGGTGATTTTCCAGAGAGGAACCGTACTGATATGTGGACTTATTAATTAGGAATTACATACTCATTCATTCACTATCCACTTGGGTTGGTGGTGCGCAACTAATTGTTGCGTACCTTCATAATTGTAAGGATTTCGGTTGGAGCGTGTGACTAACTTAAGATCAGGAGTCTACTACATTGAGTCTAGCTATCCAAATTTAGGTATGTGATTGGTTTGGATATAAGTCCCTTATGATGGACCCCATAGCCTGCGATACTACGTACTATCATCTTGACTTCACTCCAGCTTGGTCATTTCATTCGCACCGCATATTACATTGCATCAACAGCATTTAACATTTTGGGTTACCATGTTTCTGCATTGATATGGCCGTTAGCATTCATATCTTGCATCACATAGCCTTGGTACGGCTGATGACACTCATAGACTTACCAGTATAATTTCGCTTACTCTGATATCGTATGATTCATGATCTTGTAAGTATTTTCGCTTATTCCGATATTGTATAATTTATCACATTGTATTGCATACTTGGCACTTACCTTGTGCACAAATATTCACCACCCTCTAAGCTTTCTATAAGCTTATGCACGATAGATGCGTGCAAGTGGCATTAGGTCGCATCAACGTTGAGCTTAGAGCATGTGGCCGTCTTCTGGGGCTTTGATTTTCGATATATATATTTCCCTTTCAGCATTGTATTTAAGTGTTTATATTAGTCGATATGTGATGATGATGTTGCCTTTGTGATTCAGGTAAACTTGTGGTTATGCTTATTATGAGCTAAATGTATGTTGGAGAATCCTCCTTGTAGGATCCCAGGATTAGAATCTGGCGTATGAGCGTTAGGAGCCGAGAATGGGGTACTACAAAGGCTGTCGGCAACAGATTTGGTGATCGAGAATTCTGTGAGCCCGGTTTCCAAGTTTGAGGCCTGACACCAAATCTGATTCAAGTGACTCCCCTAGTGATGAAGACATCTGATTCTTACATGTTCTAATGGTCTTCACTAGAGTTTCCCTCACTAGAGACTTGGGACACCATAACACATTGGATAGGTGACCTTAGAAGGTCCATATGAGTGATCGAACCCAAGGGTTAATGTTCACAACCCCAAGTGTAGGGTCACAATGTAGTAATAATCTCGGTAAGACCGAGGTCAAATCCACAGGGACTGAAACTTGTACGTTTATGAAATTAACAATAAGTAAAATTAGAAGAAGATATGAAACTAATTCTGAAGTTTTGAGAGAGTAATTGTGAATAAAGTAATTAAAACTAAGAATTTAAATGTGTGATCTAGGATGCCAAGGATCCACTTGTAGTGATCAGGGATCCCTCTTACTTGATTTAAGTAACACAATTAGAATTGGAGTCATATCCTATCTAATTTGAAAATATATAAATAAAACCACATCTGAACTTCTATTGACCTAATTCTCAATGAAGGATAACTATGATAATTGACAGGAATTCCATCACCAAACCACGCCCAAGAGACAATGGCAAACAATAGGATTTACCAATCTCATAATCTCAAAGCAGAAGAATTGTAAAGATTAGGAAGGATTCCATCACCCTACCATGCCCGAGGAACAATGGTGAACAACAGGACTTACTAATTTCACAATCTCAAATCAAGAAAAGAAGATACTCAAAGCTATTCCAGATCTATTGTAATTTGAGTCACAATAAACCATTAAAAACTAAAAGTATTTCTTAAATATCAAATTAGAATAAATGGAGTTCAACATAAACATGAATTAAAGCAATAGAAATATCCCATCATACTACAAGCTTCACCTCTTAGCCCTAGGTAAGAGGTTTACCAAACCATAGACATGATTGGATCTAAAACCTTAGAGGAAAGCATGAAAACAACTAAGGAATAAGAAGAAACACTCTTAGCAACGGCTTCTCTACCCTTTTTCTCCACTCCTTAAACCCTAAAAGATGCCTTGGAGCCTCCTAGGGAGTCCTATTTATAGTTGTGGAACTCCAACTTTCGCACCTAGTTGGAAAACTTTAAAAACTGCCTCAAATTTACACAATTTGCTAAAATAAACTTCACTCTGCATAGTTTTTTAAAATAGACTTCACTCTACGCAATTTCACAAAATGACTCAAAGTTTCAGAATATGCTTTTTCATAACGATTTCAGGATTCCTTTTATTTACTTCAAATTTTTTATTCTCTTCATTCCTCACTTGGTTTTCTTGGATCTTTAGTATGTGAATTCTTCAATCTTGGTCTCCTAAGATCCATCCATTGCCTTGGTGATTATTGAGCATCAAATCCATGCTCTTAGCACCCTTTTCAATCCAAGCTCTTAAATTCACCTGCAACACAAACATGAGTAAAATAGAACATTAAGCATTACCAAGTTCATAAAACCAAGATATAAATGGGGAATAATATGCAATATTTAACCCTCGACAGTTAACAATCCCAAGTGCAGCGTTGCGATGCAGTAATAACTCGGTGAAATTAAGGTCAATCCACAGGGAAGGGGAACACAACTAGAACTGCTTTAAAGGTAAATGGTTTGTATGTGTTTTTAATCAAGCGAAATAGAATGGGTTTTAAAACAAATAATAAAAGACTAAGGATCCAGGAATCCACTTATAGCAATAATTAACTGATTCAAATCTTATAACTCAAATGAAATCGAAGTCATATCATATCCAATCAGAAAATAATTATATTAAACTAATAATCAACACCAATAAAACATGATTTCAATTGAACAATTCTCACATAAAGCACTCAGACATCAATCGTAGGAAGCAAGAGCATCAAATGTACCCAGTGTTCGCATTGTGGATGAAATGTCGATAATATCGCCGACTAGTGACACTGAAACCCCCCTTTTTCGTTTCTCTCTGGATTATCAGCGAAATATCGGCGATATCGTCGATAATTTTGGATTTTTACGACAAAATAGGTAAAAAGGAAAAAAAATTGAAAAAAAAACCCTTTGATTTCGGTAATACCTGGTCTGATTGTTGATCGAAACTCGGAAGAAAAGAATTGTAACGCCCTGAAAATCGGGGGTCGAACATAAACTCAACTCCCGAGTTTCAGAACATCACTTATGCAACAAAATGAATGATGATTGAATGTTGACTGTATTCGTGCATTGAACATGAGTGAGATTAAGCCAAAACAGTATATCATACTCCAGAGACGGTTAAATTTGCAAGCGGAAGACTGTGATTGATAGATAAAATATATAACTTAAGATGAGTCTCCAGAGTGTGATAACATTACCAGGTTAAATAAATACAAGTGCAGTTCTAAAATGTACCAAATGTGAGGAAGTGTAATGCCTCCAATCCCATGTATCATAGCCCATCAATACAATATCGTCTTCATTGACTGCCAGAGAGAGAGATACGAGATAGAGAATTCCTCCTATCATCATAAAAGTAGTCCCATTTCCGCTTCACAAGCATCGCCACCACCAAACTCAACAAATCTGGTTGGTGTGTACAACACCGTCCCGTAACGTGGGAGTGAGTGATCAACTCGGTGGAACAAGAAAGCATAGGTTAACATGTTATCAATTCAATCAAGCAAGAATGATAAAGCGACAAATCAAACATTTCTAACTACTCTTGTTAAGTGCGAAAATGAAATGACATGATGTCAGTATGCCCTTGCCAAACCACCCTCAAGCGACATCATCTTACGTTCGCAATGCTTACTCCCTTAGTGCGCCACATCTACAAAGCACATGCGGTGCATGATGATCATGATTACCGAAGTTATTATTAGTCCATTTCAACCAAAGCAGATTGGAAACTAAGGTACCTCCTTGTATCATTCCCAAACATGATCCATTCTAGGGTCGTCAATCCTAGCTAATCTCATACGATATTATGGTTTGAGAAGCGTAGTGAAGGCATCGCAAAGGGCTCGTCACCGTCGGCTGGATACATCTCATCTCACCGTATGCGGCTCAATTGTTCGGCCGTCACTCAAGTACATATCTCACCATACCCGCTCAATCACTAGCCGTCACTCAAGTAATGTGTCTCACCGTACTCGGCTCAACTCATACTCTAGTTAATTGGAAAGACTGTCGCCAATCACGGACACTTGAGTATACTCGAAGATACTACGGAGGACTCGTCGCCGTCGGCACGAAGACGAGCACAGGTCTCACTGCATTTCGGCTCTCGCCGTAAGTATCGACAAATTCGAATATAGTGTCCCATACCACCATAATCGGCTCACGAGGTTGGTTGCGCAATGGTCACTTACGGGGAGGCACATGACCCCGGCGAGGTAGGCGACAGGCTCGACCACGGTGTCCCATACCACCATGCCGGCTCATGCGTCTTAGCGGATCGAGGTACCATGGTTAACGGATTTCACCGTAAGTTTGGTACCCTAGGTTCAAGCAGGGCGACCAAACATGGTGAACATACATTAGACAAATCGGGTTACTTGACGAGCTCGGCTAGCTCGAGCGTACAACAAGTTGAACGACATGAAGTGCATAAGCACTTCGCGTGGCCACCACTATCGCCAACCGAAGTACGACTCGGGTTCGTCGAACACATCTCACGTGGCAAATGAATCGCAACCACGAATTCAATTCTGGTACCGATTGTCTGGACTATAATCATAGCCCCAAACACAATCAGTTGTGAAGCATGAAGTAAAGCTTGAGGTAAAGCATGTATTATAAAGCATGAAGTAAAGCATGTTATAAGACATGTTGTAAAGCATGTTGTAAAGCATGTTATAAAGCACTATACACATAGGGATACAAATACTTAGAGTTCATAGGTGAGTGGTTAGAGTGAACAACCACATGGAGAGTGTCATATGTGACTCTAAGGTAGCGAGAATCCCATCTCAGACCTAACTAAGGTTCTAACACTTAAGCACTTATACTCACAAGTGATTTCACCAACACTTGAATGCGCTATTTCAACATACATGACGTATGCTAGAGAAGTGTGTACTAGGGTTGTCCCTTTACTAAACTAGTATTATATACATATACATCATATTCATACAAAGAATTAAACATGGCAATCATATCAGCAAATTTTATACGTATAGGTACTTTCACGTATACCCAAATTTCGACATACATAGTGTTTACAAAGGAACATAGATTTCATCCCTTTCGCCAAGCTAGTATTTTAATCATGTATTGTATAATCATACATTAAATACATATGTCAAACATTATTCCAAAAAGAAATACGTATACGGTATTTCTACAACACGTAATTTCAACATACACGCATTTACAAGTAAACATATATTTTGGCGTTTCCTTCGCTAAACTAGTATTTTATTCATATGTCATATAATTATACATTAAATAAACATGTCAAGTATTTATCCAAAAAAAAAAAATACGTATACGGTATTTCTACGTATACCTAGAATATGTGAAATTCCATATTTCACACCGTTAATCAAAACAGAAAACGGAAAGCACTTTGTACATGTGCATTGCAAGCGATCATGAATCTACCATTATCGACATTGAAAGCGTTGAAAACCGTAACTTATACGCTTAAAGTCCTCACCTTTGCTTTTGGAAACAACGAATCGTAAGGGTAGAAGAACTTCCTTCTACGGGCGATTTCTAGCCTAAAGAGCGGAATCGGTTAGTCGGTACACATCCTACCTCGATCCCAACGCAAATCAGACCTAGGGTTAGGGTTTCTTACCTTCAAATGAGGTGGAAAACGCCGGGAAAACGTCTAGAATAGAGCGGTGTAGGCCGTGTAGCAAGCCAAAGGGAGGAGGAAGATCTAACAATCTCCAAGTCCTTCTCTCTCTTTTCTCTCTCTTTTCTCTCTCCCAAAACCCAAATTCGTATGGCTGTGAGAGAGGGTGCTCTAAGGCCCTTATATAGCCTAAAACATTTCGAAATTAGACTTAGGTTCAAGGGGTACTGCTTATATAGGATATTCGTCGCTTTTCCAGCTCAAAAGGGAAGTTCTGGTGGCCCTCTTTGGACCAAACGTCAGACTTAAACTCACCATCGATGGATCTACGTGGGATTATGTTTTTGACTCGATCGGATGCCCAGATCGCACGTGGCGGACCACTTTCAGTTCGACCGGTCGGTGGGCCACGACGATCGAAAATTCCAAGTACATGTAAATGTTCCTGAAATTTTTCTTAATCCGAGGGTGTAATTTGGTCGATTCGACGGTCGTTGCTTATCTTGACGCGTCAACGAATGATGCGATCACTATTCCAGATATTTATTTTGGCATGTGAATAGTGTTTTTCACACTACCTCGCTCCGATTCGAAACGAATGGCCATGGAACATCGGATGGAGCTAATTTTTGAGATGATTGTTAAGCCCAGTGGAGCGGTCCTAGTTCCTTAACTTCGGGTTAATCGGACTCCCGATGAGCGATCTAGACCTATCTGAAGTTTCGTTTCATTCCGAGAGCAGACGGAAATGAGTTTGGTTCTAAACTTTAGGGTAACCTAGCGTCAATGATTCTCGCAAGTTTTGGGTCTTGCGGATCGTATTTAAAGCGATTCAAATGGATTTCATGGCTAATCTAGTTTAACACCTAGTTCACTTTGTCAAATTTCTAAAGGATTTAATCCTAAGTGATTTTCGTCTGAGGTGGAACTTAGTCCATTGTAGTTTGTATATAAAGTGATCCAAGTTATACTACTTAGCTAGTTTAAGATAGTGTCTAGGGTGAAGGTGCTTTGAAAAATTGAAAGCACAATAGTGAAGGGTGGGATTTGTGAAGAAAATGGGTTAAGGAGAGATTTTAGACTGTGGGATTGAGTTTTGACAAGTTGGTAAGGTCTTAGGATCGACCCATTGCCTAAGGACGTCTAATCCCAGGTTGGCAAAAATCCGGGGCGTTACAAGAATCTGGGCAGCAATCGACAGCTCTCGTCTTCGACGGAGATAAAGGAATCTGAAAATTTCCCTTTTCTTCATTCGATTGGAAGATTTTTGGCGAAAATCATGGGATTTTGAAACCCAATCGAAAATCCCCCCTCCGCCAAAAACCCCTCTTCGCATACGAAAAAACCTCTTTTATTATTTTTTATTTTTTATTTTAATTTTTTTTTATTTTATGCCTCAGACCTACAGAAGCAGACCACGCATAGTGCACTTCAACGTACTGAGTAAACTCTCTGGGCCCATCGTGAATGTATGTGATTTATCCATAACGTCCATTCATTTTTCTAGTTCATTTTAGGGGTAAATCCCAAAATTAAAGCATATCCACAGCTCCAGTGGACCACACCATAAGAAACAATGAGAATAATGATTTTCACCGTTGAAACCTTCTTAGGCCCCACAGTGATGTTTATTTGTATCGAACCTTTCTGTAAACATAAAAAGGCATGGATGAAGGGTTAAAATAAATATCAGGTTGATTTAAAATTTCTGTGGCCACTAGGAAGTTTTTAATGATATGCGTTCAATTCACATAGTTTCCTGTGGTGTGGTCCATTGAAGATTTTAACCTAGTTCATTTTTCGTATCACGCACTAAAATAATCCATCATATATGATGGACGGTGCAGATGTAAGGTACATACTTTATAATGGGTCCCACAGTTAGGGATGCACGGGAAGCGGATAGGCTTGTGTACCTCACACTAGCTATAAAGCTGCTGTAAGTAGGTGTCGTGCGAAGACGAGCACCGACGCTCCTCGAGCTCCAAGTTGTACGAACGATTCAAAGGAGATCAAAGTTATATTGGCCCCACAGTGATGTATTTATTATATCTACACCACTCATCTGTTTTTAGAGTTCATTTTAAAGCATTCTGCAAAAAATGAACTATATCCAAAGATTATATGGACCACACCATAGATAGTAGCAGAGATAATGATTTTCACCATTAAACAATTTGCAGGGCCCATCATAACGTTTATTTTGCATCCAATCTATTCATAAAAACATAAATATCTGAATGAAGAGGAAAAACAATTTTCATATTGAACCAAAACTTCTGTGACCCCAAAAAGGGGGTTTCAATGGTAGACGTTCAATCCCCCACTGGTTTTTGCAGTTTGGTCCACTTGATAGTTATATCTGTCTTATTTTCGTTTACAACCTTAAGACGAGCTCTTCAAGTGGATGAACGGTTTGGATATAAGACATACCTCATAATCAAACCCACAGAACTTGCTGACGTCAATAGCTGGTGTGATGTACACCAGCCATTCCGCCTCCCGACCCACTTAGCTAGGTAAATTTTGGGATTCATCAAAACTACAATGGAAGTGGATTGCATACTGAGTAAACTCAGTGGGCCCATCGTAATTATGTATTTGATCCACTCTGTCCATCCATTTTATTAAATGATTTTAAGGCATAAGCCAAATAATGAAGCATATCCAAAGCTTAGGTGGACCACACATGAAACTATGTGAATTGAATGTTTACCATTGAAAAATTCTTCAGGGCCACAAAAGTTTTGTATCAACCTGATATTTCTGATTTTTATTCATCCATGTCCCTGTGATCTTATGAACAGTTTGGATGATAAATAAACATCACTGGGCCCTATGAAGATTTCCATAGTGGAAATCATTATTCCCACTGTTTCATATGGTGTGGTCCACTTGAAACTTAGATAAATTTATTTTGGTTATTATTAGAGTAATTTTTTATGGAAACGTATGCTTTTTTGGCCCCATTAAATGAAAACTTATTATTTAATGTATTTTTTACAAATTTTTAATTTTTAAATATACAAATATATGTATTTAGGCATGTCCTGAAGTTTCATTAAAAAATTTCACTGTTATCTCCATATTTTTACATTTTTCTCCGCATTTTCGTTTATCGGCGATAACGATACTATATCTTTATCTCTGGCTAGCGAAACTTGTAACGATACTGACAACTCAAACACTGAATGTACCTAAAGGTGACAATAAATCAATCAATTATACAGATTGATTCATTCTTTAATCATGTTAAGCAATTGTTAAATCAATGCATTTATTGTAACTGTAGTTTACAATAAATTCATAAATACATTACTCAGGCTTTAAAGTAAAATTCAAATCAATTCATTTTACTATCATCATTTAAACTATTGTTGTTGAATCAAATAAACTAAATATTGTAATTAACTACAAGTTTCATCCATTAGCCTTAGCTAAGAAATTAGCCTAATATGGCTAACATCATAGAACAAAAATAAAAGAAAAACATAAAAGACAAACTAGAATTGAGTGATTGAAAAAGAGGAGAGACTCTGTAGAAGCTCCATAACCCCATAGTCTTTTTCCCACCCCTAATTCATATTTAAAATAGCATGAAACACCCATTTAAATAGAAAAATTATGCACCAACTTTACACATACTTTAAAATTTTGTACTCAGCCATGTTACTTTGTGGTAGAAGGTTGGCGAGGTGGCAACCTGTTCATTGCTTCGTGTCTTCACTTCATGATGAGATAGTCATAGGAACAACCATATGTTCACTACTTTGATCTTAACTCCGTTAGCTCGACTGAGCTTTATGCTAAGGCAATCGTAGTTAAGTAATGACTTGTTTGTAACTTGGCAAACTTCGTGGCAAATTGGTCGAGTGAAATCTCTAGGCACGTGGCACGATGGCCCCATTGACCATTGATTTGAGACCTATAGATCATTTTAGGTCTAACGACACGATTGCAGACATAGGTTGCTTGATTACCTTATTTTAATCTATTTAATCCGAACTGATTTTAAAACATTGTGCGGGCTTGGCAGTGGATGAGTTAGATAGAAGAATAATAATAATGATAATTGTCTATGGTGGATGAAGGACAAGCAACGTTACACTGAAAAAAGTAGTGTTTTATTGTATTGGATTTATGTGGACCCCAGCTCTTCGTTTTATACTTAATTTATACATGTGTGAGGCGGTTTGTTGGAGGCACATATTGAAATCAGCCTCCAAGATCTTCTGTTGATTAATTGGCTAGTTAGTTAACATGGTCAATTACACTTCTAATTTAGGGCGAGTTTGTGAGATTTTCTTTCAATCGGCTAATTGTTTAGTAAGCATGGTTGATTGTACTTCTTTCTTAAAATAATCCTTCGTGATTTTCGGCGATGATCTTGCTTTCAAATATGCTTGGCCAATCACGTTGAGCAATATATCTCTATTGATAACCACCTTAGCATGCGTATCAAATCTCTTCACTTATGGCTTCATGTATGTGCAACCGTTCACATTTTGTCATGTGTCACGAGAAGCATCACCAAAATAACAGTCATGACTTCTTTCTAAGTTACTAAGGAATGTATGGCTTTTCCCGTATTGTCACACGTCATGCAACAACTTTTACCCATGTACGATAACACCGGCCTCGTGGTGTCAATGTTCCTCGTGCTTCACGACCTCTTCTGGCCGATCGCGGCTGAGAGGATTTCATCTTGATTATTCCATACAGTGGTGCTGCCACATGTCAATTTTACTAGTCGTCGGATCTAGCATTGTGAAATCGAGTGTAAACATATAAAGGGGATGTTTGATTTTCTAACTGGAGTGATAATTCAAGGTAAATGAGTAATAATTATTTACCTTTGAATTTCTGTGTGTATTTTTAACGTGATGTTGACAACCGCCTTCATTTATAGCACTCTCACGTTACCTAAGGAAAAAAGGTTACATTAGTGGGGTCCACCGTGATATATGTGTCTTATCCACACTGTTCATCCCTTTAGCTAGCTCATTTTAGGGCATGAGCTTAAAAAAATGAGAAAGATCTAAGGCTCAAGTGAACCACACCATAGGAAATAATGGGAATTGAGCTCTACCATTGAAAGCTTTTTGAGGGCCCTAGAAGTTTTGGATCAACCGAATATCTTTGTTTTCCCTTTATCCATGACTCTATGACCTTATGAACAGGTCAGATGACAAATAAACATCAATGTGGGCCCTAGGGAGAAAATAGCTTTCAACGGTTGACGTCTTTACAATCACTGTTTTTTAAGGCATGATGTAACACCCCGCACTTTTGGTACGTTGGTGTTACCATTTAAACTCATAATTAAGGATGCCAACACTCGACTAATGGACAACTTAAATCCAATCGATGCAAGATGGGACTTCCAGTCACCATTAAAGCCATCCATCAAGGGCTATAGAAGCATAGTTGAGCCTAACATCGGTCAGAGAGGTAAACTCAACAAACACTTCAAGATGAGGTAGCTTAAAGATCAATTAATTAAGTCATGTGGGACAATGCACCCACTAACGACTCTTAAGGATTAATTAATGGCTAACCAAACAATCAGTGTATTTTAAAACCCCATTTAACCGTTGAAACCAACCATCAGGCCAATCCAACCATTGGATCAACGTACACTAGCAAAAAAGGACTTGAAACGTGTAATACAGCCCACCTGGGCCTTAGTTACGCCCCAAATTGGGTCAGGACCCCAAAGTGGGGTCCCCAAGCCAATTGGACAGAGAGGATTTAATACAACCATCACGGTAGACCCCCATACGCGATGCATGTGTACCTTGTACCACCATGCGCGATGTGCACCTAACCAAGCAAAATGGTCAAATAGCCCTTAACCAAGCAAAATTGAAAACAGCAAGGTTTCTCCCGCCATTTAAAAAAATTCAAAACTATGAGATTTCAAACCCCAAAGTGGGCCACCCTAGCCACTTTCTGGACAATCTAAACCATCCATTTTGCTCGTGGGGTCCACCCAACCAAAACCGTATAGGGATTTGGATCCATGCATAGGAATGGAGGAGTTGGGTCTGAACCATCCATCTCCTTATGTATGGCTAGGATCTACAGATGAAGGACCATCAGATGGCTTCATGGGCAAGCCAACACCAGTTTATCCAAGGGGTTACAGCCACTTACTAGCCAGCTAAGGAGAAGTCTCCTCACAGCCAAAAATGGCTAAGCAAACCAAAAGAAAGGAAAAAAGAGAATTTCCTTTTTTGAATTAGGGAGGCTGGCACAATTGTGACCATTCCCTAGGGCCACGTGGCATGATCCCAGCCCCTCCTTGTGGGTAGTACAAAATGAGAAGCTGAGTTATCTCATCTCATGAGAAAAAGAAGAAAAATTGGATCTTCTCATGAGAACCGGAACTTGCATTTATGGCCCAAAAAGTGGCCCCACACTGATCAGGGGACACATCTGGTCTGCTCAAATGGATCGGACCATGTCGAAACACATGGGATAGTGATCTGACCCAATAATCTTCCCCGATAACCCATCTGGACCTGATCACGAGATGAGTCCCACCTGACTTAAAGAACTACTTTTCTGAGAGATCAGAGCATTAGCAACTCAACTATTGGGTCAGATTGACCCCCATGCACAACCATCCTTCGATCACAGCCATTGCTAAAGGAGGTCTTTTCCCAACCGCTGATGACCTCTCCCTCCAGGCTATAAATAAGACACTCTTGCTTCAGGTTTTACACCAGAAAGAGAGAGGGAGAGAGAGAGAGAGAGAGAGAGAGAGAGAGAGAGAGAGAGAGGAGAGTGGGTGTGTGCATTCCATCCCAAGGCCGAGTCAGGTAACCCTTCCCTCCATCTCCTTATTCCCAAACTAAGCTGAAACCACCCCTCTGTAAGGCCCTTGTTTGGACTAAAAATGGCCTCCAAAGAGAAAGATGATTCAAGCTGAAAATGGCTTTCACTAGGCTCTAAACAAGTGGAAACAAGCCGAGATCCGCAAATAAGATCACGCCCGGACACGAGATCACGCAGATCCAGACTGTTTTGGGCCACGGTGTAGGCAAAAACCAGCTTTCAGATTGAGTCGAGATCAGGCATGTAAACGGCCTGAAACCCGACAATCTCCAGGTTGTGAGAACGCTGAAAATGGGCCCACAACTAGGCCAGAAAAATTACAGAAAGTAAGCCTCCGTTGGGCTCTAAAATGAACTGAAAACCAGCCCTCATTGGGTCCACGAAATGAGCCAGAACCAGCCTGTGTTCTGGGCTGAATTCGACATCAGAACTGGACAACAAACGGGCTAAGTTTTAGGCCGTGCAATGGGCCAAGTTCAGCCCTCAGTTGGGCCGGAAACATGGCAGAAAGTGGGCCCTTGTCTGGGCCCGGGGATGAGCTGAAATTGGCCCATAAATGGGTCATGTTAGGGACCGAAATCAGCCCTAAAACAAGGCCTAAATATGAACTAGAAATAGGCCTTAAACTGGGCTCTGTAATGAGCTGAAATTGGGTTCAGCTGGGCCGAAACCAAGCTAAATAATGGTTGTATTTTGGGCCTCTAGTCTACCCACAACAGATTGCACTTTGGACCATAAAAGTTCCAGCAAATGGGCCCTATTCCAAACTGAAACCAGGCCTAGAATGGGCCTAGAATAAGTCCGAAATGGGCTTTGTTTTGGCTAGGATCAGGCCTTAAATAAGCCTTGCATTGGATGGCATTTTAGGTCGAGAAATGGCCCAGAAAATGGGTCTCCAGGTGGGACGCACACTCCAGCAGTTGGGCCGCATGCTGCAGGTGGGCCGCGCACCACGTTCAAACGGGTGGGCCTCACAGTAGCATCAGGCGGGCCGAACCAGGAGGCTCAACCGCACCTGCAGACTGCAGGGGCCGCCAGGCCAGGCGCTATGTACATTAGGTGGGCCACACCGCACATCACAGTGGGCCTCACTAGGCACACAACCAGTGGGTCGCACCTGCGATGTATTTTAGTGGGCAACCCCATGTACCTCAGAAGGCCACACCATACACATGGTAGGCCTCATAGCTAGTCCAGCCCAGTCCCATTCGGGCCACCTAAATGAGCCTTTGGGGACCTTAAAGTTGCAGTTTAGTTGGGCCAAACCAGGTCCAATTCGAACCTTAACTTGGAACACATTATAGGCCCAATCTGGGCCATCAATGGTATAAAAATTTTGTGGGCCTAACCACTCTAAATCAGGCCCAAACGATCTTGATTATGGGCTCTTCAAACCCCCCACCAACTTTCATATATTTAAAATCTTTTGTCTAATGCAAGCTAATCTTCTAGGAGGCTACTTGCATAACTTGGGGCCACTAACTACGAGCGGGAACTCGAACCAAGGGAAGGATTACAACAACTCAGGTGATGACTTTCCCTTTGAGCTTCCCATCTCTAAATTAGTTAAGCATAGTTGTTATAAATTAATAGTTCTATCCTAATACAATATTCTATCCCAATAAAATGTTGAATTATGCTTACATTACTTGCTAGGCCCTCATGTTAATAACCCATGAATGATGTTAGTACGTAATGGTCACTAAATTCCCATGATTTATCATTAATAAGCTTGATAGTCATATTCCAATTTTATAATGTCTCTCTACAAGCGCAAATATCATCTTATGTCTTCACAGGTTAATGCTTCCTTATAAGCGCAAATACTATCATATACCTGTACATGTTAAATGATTGTCTTAAGTCGCCATAGAATTTAACCCACAACATTTCAAGTGGAGAAACTTCACTATTGCATGTGGGCCACACTTGGGATGCAATTAGAATGATGACACGAAAGGTAGAACCCCTAACTTAAATTATACTTTGATCAACCGATTGCGAAGGGGTTTCGTTAAGCATCCTAAGGTGGAATACCTCATGAGCCGGGGATGGTGGTTATGGGACACTATACTCGCGTTATCGGCCTACACTGGGTGACAAGCCCCCCATAATGACCATTGAGATACTTAAATTTGTTGATTGCAACTGGAATAATAATGGTTTAGCTAGTCATGCATTCATAGTATATTGACGATGACAGGTGGGTAACTCTGGATGTTATAGCATGTGCCATCGGCTTATCGGGGTATCGTTTTACTAGCTCCCAGACCACAGACTATCGGCCTATTTTTGGGTGACGAGTCCAAGTCCGACTGGGTACATCCCCAGGTCGATGATTGCATGGGTGCCAAGCCCAAGTCAGACTGGATGAGCATCCCCAGGTCAATGTGCATTCATACTTCCATGCATTTTAAATAAGACTGCATCTTGCCTATTTTGGATTACCTCTTTTTTTTCCTTTACTATGTTTACTAAGGCGGCGATGTGTAATCTTGAGGGGAATTCACACTGAGTTGGTCACTCATTCATCGAATATCCAACCGTATAGAGTATGCAGGAGTAGACGGAGAGGACAGTAGCATTGGTTCGGAAGGTAAAATGGCGAAGCCTAAAGACGGATATTACGAAGGCGAGCCGCAACAGGAGGCTATTGAATATTTCGAATTCAACGAGTAGATGTAGTTTTTTTTTTTTTTTTTTTTTTTTTTTTTTTTTTTAAGTTTTGGTACTCGAAAAACTTATAAATTTTGTAATTGTGGCCCCCCAGTTATGTGGGTCAAATATTCGGGTTTATATAATATAATTCATGCTTGCTTATGCTATCGCAGTCTGACTTTAATTTTTCTGCTGGATCCCTGATTTATTAACTCTCAGATTTCCAGAACGAGTCTCGTACTCAGGTTCTGGAAATCAGGGCGTTACACGTGGCCCACTCGACCTTGGGATTTGCCTCATTTTTGGACTCACGCCCTAAAATGTGTTGTTAAAAAGGTTGGATGATGTGAATAAGTCACATACATTACGACGGGGCCCAAAAGTTTAAATCGGTAATAACATGGTTTTTGTGTACTGGTCCTGGTTTTGGAAATGTAATTCCTGTGGATTTTAAACTGGTGAAATTAGTCATAATTTCTTATTTACACGTATTTACCTTAAATTACCACTACAATTAGAAAATCAAATAGCCCTAAACCAAGATTCATGCTCGTCCACTGGGCAGGTGGCCCATAATAAACGTGCACCATAGTTTTTAAAAAAATGTACCAAAGAGAACCTTGTCATAGTTTTCTACTCCATTCACATGTTTCTAACATCACGGCCCACCTTCCAATGGACCGACTTTATTAATCAAAAGCGCTTAGTCAACTAGAGTGGGTATGCAAATGATATCAACCGGAGTGAACACTAAATTCAGTAATTCACGTACATCAAATGATGTGATTTTTGCCTAATTCTTTTATTTGTACGATGCACATCAAATGGACGCGGATTCAGTGTCCGACCTAATCGAGTTCGGACAAGTCACGATAGTGGAGCCCACCTTGGTGTATATGTTATATATCCATTCCGTCCATTCATTTTTCCAGATCAAGTCAGTACATGTTCCCAAAAATGAAGCAGATCTACATCTCAAGTGGACCACACCACAGGAAACAGTAGTGACTAACCATTAAAAATTTCTCATGGCCACAAAAGTTCTGAATCAAGCAGATTTTTGTATTTTCCCTTCATCTAGGTCTGTTTGACCTTACCAACAGGTTGGATGGCAAATAAACATTACAGTGGGCCTTGGGAAGTTTTTAATAATAGGTGTTCAATTACCATTGTTTCCTATATAGTGCAGTCCACCTGAGATTTGGATATGCTTCAGGTATGAGCCCAAGTCCTAAAATGGGCTGGAAAAACGGATGGACGGTGTGGACATACAACACATACATCAAGGTGGGCCCATGGTCACAACCCAACCTGACTGAATCTGCACCCACGTCAGACAAATCGATTGGATGGCATATAAGCACCAGGGTAGGCATGCACATCCCACCCGTTCCCTGCCGTGTGGATTATCTCAGTTTTGAATGGGCGAACATGAGCCAGCTTTACTTGATGGCTGCAGTGGATGTCATGAAAGTTCCACTCACATGGCTCTTGGTTGGTGAAAGTGACACCCACCAAACATGCTTGGAAATTACTTAGAGACTGCATTCCTGGCATGTAAGTCAAAATAAACCATCCAAATCATAGTTTCCATTTTAGTTGCATCATTAATTAAAAGAAAGAACTACATTTGGTTAATCATTTATTATCCGATTGCTGACATTTAGTGGACGGTCAAAAAATTTTTAAAAAATAAAATCCAATGGTCTTATTTCAAGTAGGCGTCCCAGAATCAAAGCTTACGATTATCTATGCAATCCGAATTTGGGGTTGCGATTTAACGGCAGTTAATTCTAAAAATTAGACGGTTTAAATTTGAGGTAAGACGTGAAAAGTGTACAATTTCTTCTTAAACGGTCTTACTGTCATATGTTTCTTGTGCACCCTTACAAGCTAGGACATCCACACAACATGATGGCACACTCTCTGTGTATCATCTACTTCGTTCGTCTGCTTTCTCAGGTCATTTTGAAACATAGGCCTAAAAATAAGGCAGATCTAAAACTCAAGTAGGCCACGATTAAAAACAGTGGGGTGTAATCTCTGTCTTTGAAATTTGCTTGAGTCCATCGCGATGTTTACAATCCATCCAACCGTTCATGAGGTTCTTTGCACGGTGATGAAGGGAAAACACGGATATCCAGTCATTAAAGGAGGTTTGAAATGTGGTCGTCCAATCCCACTATTTCTTGTAGATGGCCCACTTGGGTTTTGAATATGCCTTTCCTTACTATCAAATTCTAACATGAGCTAGCGAAACCAATGGATAGCGGATGCATCATGGTAGCCTCACATGGCTTAGGATTACTGGGCATTCCTTTGTTAAAAAAACAAGAACATGTGTTACATGTGTAAGATGGACCAACTTGATGAACCGGTTGGATATAATAAGCCCCTGACACACCGTCACATGTGATGGCTAGTGAATGGTTTCTATGGTTAGACCTGGATTGCCTGCAGCCGTAGGCTCTATGGACCAAAAAATAAGGCAGATTCAAAGTTGAGGTGGACCGTATCACAGGAAACAATTGTGTTGATTGAACGCTTGCTGTTAAAAACTTTTTGATACTTCATTTAGGTGTGTGTGATCACCTTATCAATAGGTTTTTTTTTTTGTTTTTTTACACACACATGCACACCCCACACACTCACGCTAGTGGAATTTCACCACCCATGAGTACTCGAACCCTTGACCAGGCGTTGAAACTCCTTAGAGTCTACCACTGGAGCAACTCTCAATCAATACTGTTTTATTGTGGTGTGGTTCACTTGTGATTTGGAGCTGCCTCATATTTTGGGCTCATGTCTTAGAATAAGATGGGAAAAGGGATGGACGGGATGAGTAAAACACATACATTATAGTGGGGCTCACAAAGCTTTAACACCAATTAGTTGGTTGGTGGTGGGGTCTAGCCAAATTGCACCCATCCCTGGCAGGGGCTCTATGGGGCTCACGATGATGTACATGTATTATCTATATTCTCCATCCATTGTGGACTATCACTTGAAGGCATGAGTGCAAAACTAAGTCCGATCATGGTAGGAAGTAGGGGGATAATGACACCCACCTTCAATACCTTCATAAGAACTATGTGATATTTATATGCCATCAAAGTTCTTCATGAGGCCACATAGACTTAAATAAAGGGTAAACACAAATATTAACTTGAATAGAACTCTCACGAAGTTTTTAATGGTGGGCATTTAACCCCCGATATGTGACTTACTGGAGCCTTGGATCTACCTCATATTTTTAGGCTACAACCTACAATGATGTGGTAAAATAGATGAACAACGTGGATAAGAAACATACACGATGATGGCCCCATAAAGCTCATGCTTGGACTGGGTTCATCTAGGTTGGGGCAAGACATCACATCCATTGTGTGGCCCTATAAAGTTTTCAATGAGGGTGTCATTATTCTTATTGTTTTTCTTTGGTCCACTTGAGCTTTGGGTCTACCTCATTCTAGATGGACAACGTGGATATAATAGGGATGCAAATTGCTCAGGGCTCGCTTGGCATCTCCGCTCTAATCTAATAAAAGCTTTTCAAATAATGCCTACTTTAATAAGCTATTTTATTATAGCTCTTGTTTTAAATAAGTTCGTTTGATAAAATCAGGTTTTTAAAGTTTATATATATATATATAAAAACTCTTATATGAAATAAGTTTAGTAAAGCATTCAGATAAGAGCTTTTATATGGGTAGTTGATGTCATTTTGAAATATTACAACAACTCCATTATAAGAACAATTCTGACGGTTATTTTTGTAGATCTCATCATAGATTGATTGTGCCTGTAACACCCCGTATTTTTCAGTACTCGGGTGTTATTATGAAGACCTAACTTAGTATAAATAAAAATCTGGCTTAATTGAATGTCCACATTCATTTTAGCTTAAATCTAACTGTTTGGGGTAATCTTCGTCTATAGATCTGACCGTTGAAATTGAAAATCAATTGTTAGATCCAAGATCGATCATTGGATTAGGACCTCGTTATCCACTTGAGGGTTTGATAATCCAAACTAACTATTAGATTTCATCTAGATACATTAAAGGACTCCTAATACCGTTGGTGATATATTTTGAAGCAATTTTACCGTTGAAAATCACGATCGTTCATTCAATTGAGATGAAAGGCTATTTAATTATAAAAGCAATTGTTAAATTTCCCTATAATGAACTTGCAACCCTTAAGAATCCTGAAGACCATACCTAGAGAGGATCTAACTATTGAAGCATTAAGGATCGTCGATTAAACTTCAAATACACATGGCATGGCCCACCTAAACTATGGATCTATATTGTCTGTAGACTGATGTTCTAACAAGGTCAGTATGATCAAGTGGATGAACTGGAATTCACGCAACATCACGGTGGACCCCACCTTAAAACTATGTACACAAATGTGTGGTGCACTCGTGGCACACTAAACCCAAATCTGACCCTGGGTATTCTCGAAGAGGAATACTCCCGTATCTTTCCGTCTTTCCCACCACACGAGTTTGAAGTGGACAACGTCCGTTTGATTGGATCTGAGCCCAACATTGGTGACCCTAAGAGTGATATGAACCATTCATCTGGTTCGAACAGTTGTTCCGACCAAAACTTGATGACCCCACATGTTGGTAAGCACGTATGTACCCATTATCACTAGCACAAGATGACTTATGCTCGAGCGAGTTCCATAAACAGAAATCCCATTTTAGAGTTGCCGATATGGCGTTCCTTGGGCGGGTTCATTGTGCATATCAACCCTTCTTACATCCTCGAATTATAGTTTTTCCATTGCTTGTTGAAATGTGAAAAGAATCTTCTTATTTTCGGGTTGTCGAGCGTTGGCACGATCTTAGTCGCTCATATGCTTTTATAAGACCTCTGAGATCAACCTAAACGTCCAAACTATGGCTTCTCATAGCCTCATTCGCGGCTGTCGTTCTCATTTGAGATCTTGCAAACTCGTGAGATATCGCCCTCAAGTTATAATCTCATGAACCATCAAGAAATCCGCTTTGAACATCCATAATGTGGGTCCCACAAGGTCTGTGCGACTCATGTGGACCACCGAAGAGCAATGAATTGTAAGATCAACCATCCAATGATGGTCCATCGCTAATGATTGTATCATCTTCCTCGATCAGTCGAAAAACCCATTTTCTTTAGGTAGGTCCTATCTTTTGATCAAAGATGTCCATTTGGTGGCCCGTAGCACCAGACGACCATCTACAATACTAGATTTCAGCCATGTAAGTTAGTTTTATTACATATGATTTGAGATTTGTGGATTGTCATGTTGCATTCAAAGATTATTCCTGACTCAGCGTAACTAATTCAAAGATTAGTTAGTTATGAATTCTCTATAAGATAATTAATAGAGTGTGTGTGTGTGTGTGTGTGTGTGTGTGTGTGTGTATAAACCTTTAGGGCAATCCATCCCAAAATAGAAAGTTAGAAAGAGAGGGGAGAGGATATGCATCGTTTCTATCTATCATACCGAGTCGCAGACTCAGGTCTGGTTGAGTATGAGTCAGTTCACCCTTTTTTTTCCAAGTGCCTGGGTAAGATAGAGTAAAGGAGAAAGAAAGCAGAAGGAGAAGTTAGGGGAGAGACAGTGATGGTGTGACTGTGAGTTTAGAACGCCTGTGTTGTTATTTGTTGGCTCGCTGCCGAGATTGGCTTGGTTCGAGTTAATGTTTCTTTGGTTCTAGTTCATTCAGAACTTTTTGATTTGGAAAAGAGGAGAAAGAAATAGAGATGGGCGGTTGAGTTTGTCTAACTCGCTCCTCGTTCAACCGAGTTGAATCCAGCATCCATCTCTTAGCACGAGTTGAGGAAAGACAGGGAGAAAGGAATAGAGGAAGGAAAAGAAGAAGATCAAGAGAGAGGGAGGGAGAGTAGTGGGGGTGATGGCGTGGCTACATCATTGTTGTGTCATTCGAGTCAACTCGGTGGGTTTTCACTAAGTTCATATTTTTTTTTTATGGGTGGTTCTTGGTCATTTAATTCCAGCCACAATAAGGGAGTGTTTGGCACGTCGTATTGGGAAGGATTAGGTGGGATGGGATTAAAAAAATGTAATTATTACATATGGTAGGGATTGTCCCCTGTTACCATGGCATAAGCTTAATTCAATGTTATGTTTGTAATACGGTGGTACATTGAATGGATATACCCACCATCATTTGAAACTATTGAGAATAACACATATGTGTTATTGTCACGCCCCAAACTCAGAAATCGGGCTCACAAAATTCCCGATTGCTGAATCTGGCGCCGACAGCCTCCGTAGTACCCCATTATCCGCTCCCGGCACCCATACACCAGGTTCCTATCCTGAGATCTTATAAGGAGAATTTTTAACATGAATTTGATTCGCAGTAAGCATAACCCACAAACAACAACCAACAACATCATCGCAAATCCACCATGATAAAAAACATTGAGTACAATGCGCATAAAGGGAAATACATTAACAGAATCGGAAGCTCCAGAAGTTTGTTGCACGCCCCAATCCCAATACTGTTGTGGCGTCCTAGCATCACCTACATGCATCAATCGTGCATAAGCTTATAGAAAGCTTAGAGGATGGTGTAAGTATGTGCGCAATATGAGCGTGCTTAAAATGCAATATCAGAGTAATGCGGAATCATGCTGATGTGTACATGAATGCAATCAGCTGTACCGAGGTTATGCGGTGCAAGACATGAATGCTATCGGCCATATCAAGACCATGCGATGCAAGATGCAACTCAAGCATGTCAATCCTCATCCAAATCCACATATCAATGCGGTTTATCACTAGAGTATCAAATATCAGTACAGTTCTCACTCTGGACAATCACTGGAGTTTAGTACACTCCAAATGACACTGCCCCTTTCTCAGACGCGCAGTCCAAGTGAGTGTAAGAAACCTCACTATCCACCTAGCCAATAGTCTGTCAATACTATCCGGCACGTCAATAGCGAACCCATTTACGAGCTGGTCATACTCAACCTGGCAATGTCCCCTACCCTCGGGCGGGTAAGGCCACATCCCATTCTAATCGACCACGACATAGTGAGAGACGTGGCCTCTTGGTATTTGGCTCTCGTGCGCTCATGTATCCACTCGGTCTCAATGTTGGAGTCATCCTTTGGTACCATCGGCCGGTTTAAGGATTTTCACCCAGGGACATCTATGGCGCCCCGGTGTTAGTAACAATATTTCTGGTTTCTTATCTTATCATCCACGATATGCTTGTGGAGGTCACAGCCCCGATGTCGCTATAACATACAGTAATCAGATTACATAAATGCGAGGTGCATGAATCACTCTATTAATCATGCAGCAATCATGCGCATATCACCCGCTCATGTGGGGCAACTCTGCCTATCAGGGAGCCCTGTAAACAATCTGCTCAAAGGCATATGCTATGATCAATCACTCCTCATATCAAACATACATATGATGCATATGGGCATGAATCATGAAGTTATACTAAGCATGTTATATGGTGATAAACTCTCTTCATAATGAAGATAGGCCTAGGCGGCCTACACACAACAAGTATGGGCCTATCAATGAGCCATAAGGAGAGTTACAATGCAGACATTTAACCATCGTTGCTCTTACAATGTGGATGTCAAACCATTATTGTTCCCAAGGAGTGGTCCACATAGAACCTAACATATAGTGGGCCCATGGCCTCACACAAGGGCCCAACATGCATCACGATGGGCCTCACTCAAAGGTCACGATACATCGCAATGGGCCTCGCCAAATGAGCCATATATATATATATCATTCTGGACCTTACACATGGGTCACATACACATCATATCGGGCCTCAGACGTAGGCTACAATTACATCACGATGAGCCTCAAAACACATCATGCGATAATGGACCTCATATATGGGCCTCAAATACATCATAAAGGGCCTCTCATATGGGCCCAACATACATCACATCAAGGTGGGGCCCACACATCAATTAGAGGTCATTTTAGAGCATTTCGGAATTCCCAAAAAAAAATCCTATTGAAAGATCATCTGGACCATACCACAAATAACAGTGGAGATAATGACTTTCACTGTTTAAATTCGTGGGGCCTACCATTTTATTTTTCGTCCAACCTGATCATAAGGTCACAAAGACCTGGATTAAGAGGAAAAATAAATTTCATATTGATCCTAACTTCTGTGACCTCAAAAAGGGTTTCAATGGTGGACATTCACTTTACACTGTTTTTTTTGCGGTGTGGTCCACCTGATCATCAGATCTGCTTCATTTTTCTATCCCAAGCTTTAAGATGAGCATGCCAAATGGATGGACGGTTTGGATGGAACACATCCATCATGGTGGGGCAGTTGGCCGTCCAGCAGATGAACGACCCTGATGTAACACATGTTATAGTGGGGCCCACATAATTTGTTGACGTCTTTACACCAGACGTATCTGGTGGGCCCCACAGGGCCTAGTGACGTCACTGCAAGTGGCTGGACGGTATGGATATACCTCACATACATCAAGATGGGGTCCTCATAGCCCGTCTAGATGAACGGCTGGATACAAATACATCAAGGTGGACTCCCACCGTCTAGCAATCTGGACGGTGAAGATAATGCCCATACATCATAGCACGTCCCATAGCAGGGACGAAATCCATACATGACAGGTGGGGCCCACATCCCAGCTGGAATGGATGGACGGTGAAACACATATATCACGGTGGGTCACCCAGATGAACGATGGATATATGATAAATCCATTAGGGTGGGGGCCACGTGGTGTGGCCCACCATGAAATATATATATACACACACAGACACACACACACATACGTCTGGTGGGTCCCACGTGGGTGTGGCCCACCAAGATATTATATATAAATATATATGAATATTTCTTTAAAGGCTGCCAGTGTCCAGGTCCTGGATGGACGGCCTGGATGCAAGATACATGCATCATGTGGGTCGCACTGCCCAAGAAGCTGGACGGTGTGGATAAATCACATGCATCAAGGTGGCCTCACGTCCAGTGGGCCACACTTTTGGATCAAGCTAATTCTTATGTTTCCCTTCATCTGGGGCCTATAAAAAGGCAGCAGCAAGGTGGCCTCGTGATCGGACGGTCATGATCATCTTGCATCGTGGTGGGCCACAAGGCATCACAAAAAGAGAGAGAGAGATAGAGAGAGAGAGAATCGTGAAGGGGAGGGACCCCGCCACTATTGGGCCCTCCCTTATACAATGCATACATCAAGTGGGTCCCACAACAAGTGGGCTCTTAAAACAAAATCAACGGTGGATCACCCACCGATGGCACTCCTTCTTTAGCTCTTTGGACTCCTAGGCTCTTTGGATTGCTGTTTGATGGTGGATGATGAAGATTGGATGATTAAGATGGGAGATGGGGTAGTAGGGAGTGGGCCACACTAGGCTTCTTTCTCCAGGAAAATTACTTGGACGGTTACTCTCTTTGGGAGTTTGAGAGTGAAGAGAGAAAATGTGAGAGAGAGAGAGAGAGAAGTGATGTGATGAAAAGGGATAGAGTGATGGGTGGAGTGATGGAGTTGTAAGAAATGGATGGGTGGAGAGAGAGAGAGTTGACTTTGAGAATGGGAGAGGGATGGACTAGGTAAGGTTATGTACTTGACATTGATTGATGTGATGTATTGTAGAGATTTCCTCAAAAATTGCAACACGCGATGTTTTTCTTGAAATAAACGTGGGCCCATATCTCCTGACCAAAGTATTGCATCGGCGCGCGAGATGCAGCGTTGGAACAGCAGCGACAATGCGGTCGCTAGGATACATGTTTCAAGTCGAGCCGACTCGCAATCACAGGATGCAACTTAGGGTCGCGTGTAAACGCCGATTATAGGTCGCAGGTTGCCGGAATTCGACTGGAAGGACAGCGGAAGCCTACGGAACGGTACAGACTATTATACGGGCCTTACAGTTATATCCAAACTGTTCATCTGTTTTGTAACCTCATTTTATGGCATGGGCTTAAAAATGAAGCAGATCCAAAACTTATGTGGCGCTAAAGAAGTTTTCAATGGTATGTATTTAATCCCCGCTGTTTTCTATGGTAGGGTCCACTTGAGCTTTAGATCTACCTGATTTTTTGGCCCATGCTCTAAAATGAGCTCAAAAAATGGGTGGACAGTGTGGATATAGCCCACACATCGTGGTGGGACCTACAAAACTTGCTAACATTGAGTGAAATTGGCACGAGACCCAATGCATTCCATCTAATCTAATTCCAAGTTTTTCCATTCTTCCCAAATATTGAGTGGAATTGTCACGGGACCAAATGCAATGCCATCCCACCTAATCTCATTTAAAACCATGTGCCAGATGCCCCCTAATTGATTTCTGGAGGGTTGATTTTCAGACAAGTTTTGGAGTTTGTGTCTCACCAAGTTTGAGAATGATTGAGTTGCATAATCTAGTGTTGAGTTGCTCATTTGCCGTCGTGATATGTTGGGTAAAATCATTTACGACCTACCTCTATCTTTGCTCGACAAGTTGACTTGATAACTCGGATAACTCAGTTTTAAATCGAGTTATCGAGCTGTTTTCCTGTCTAGCATGCCATTGCGTCATTGACTTGACGACTCAGTATCTTGAATTATTATTAGGTAGAGCGCCTATTTCGGGTCTTTTTTTTTACACACACACCCCCCACACCCACACTCACGCCGTAATGGGATTTCACCACCTATGGGTATTGAACCCTATACCTCGTGTTGAAATTCTAGGGAATCTACCACCATTGTAAGAATATAGGCTCTAATATGATTGGTTCCAGCTATTATAGCTATTTGCTCGGAATATCTGAGTCTCCACCGAGTTGTGTTCAGGTTGAAACCGAGTTAGGTTGATTTATTGAGGAAGGTAAGTAGAAGGTCCATATTCTAAATCCCAAATTCATAACACTTTGAAGTAACTAATTCTAAACCTTATTTGAGTATGTAGGAATTGTAAACGTCTCCTAGATTCATCGTGTTTGGGTTCAAGGCAAAATCAAGTCGATCCACTTAAAGTAAATAGACATCTATAAACCTCTTATATGACATTAATTGGATTTTAAACTAACTAGTGATACTTTTGTTGTTAACCAAATGTACAACTCTTAAACCTCATGTCGTGAATTGTTTACCTGTGTGAATTAAATCAAATTATTCTCGACTTAGGGTTGAGGTGAGCAGGCCTCTCAACTCTCATTGAAATTGAATTGGAGATGATGGGGCAAAATATGGATTTAACACTGATTTGATTATAGGAGTGTGACTTTCCCAAAATTTCGCACCTGTCCACATCAAATCTAGGGGCCTTTACTTGAGGGATAAGGATTACCTTTCAAGCTTTCCTACATTGTGATAGTTAGTTTAGTTTAGTTTATTTATTTATATTATTACTTGCTTAATATAGTGTTATATTTAATTGATTATGACTTATTTTACCACTTGGAATTTATTGGATGATATTATTGGAGATTCATTGAACTAGTGGCCGTTTTTCTAAATGGATAAAATATTATTTGGTTGTAGCCTTACCATCTCGTAAATTATTTGTACTCGTGTGCTTGTGTGTTGAACTTTTTTTATGGTGTACTTAAACGGACTTGATACCTAATGTGGCTGGCTGAGATGAACCCGTTCTATTGGCTTATGTATGAATTTGTGATGGTGATGACTATTTAATGGATCATGATAGGGCATTAGCTGTATGGGTTTGTATAAATGGATTGTTATGATTTCATTGTATTATGAACACTACTTATAATTAATAAAACACATTATAATCATACCAATTAAAGTCTCAAGAGCTAGGGACGGTGGTATGAGACACTATGCCCGATCCGTCGTTCTACGTCGAGTGACGAGCTCCCTATAGTGACCTTTAAGCCTATTAAAATGGTTATTTATAATTATACTGATAACGATTGAGCTAATCATGCATTTCATGGCACGAGGGTCATATCAGGTGGCTAATTTGGATGTAGTAGCATGTACCCTTTCTTGAGGTATTTTCGTTATCTCCTATGCTATTATTAATTAATGTAATTTATGTGAGCTACACACTTGAGCTTGTACTTATTGTTCTTTCACTAGTGACTAGCTACTAGAGATTGCATGTGGGTTTTGCATCACTTGTGGGTTTTTGCCCAATGTCAACAGGATGTGCATTCTTAGGTTGATGTGTATGTGCATGCATTCATGCATTTAGACAAGAGCATTAATGTATATTATTTTAAAAGATGTATAGCAATCTTTTAATTTTACCTTATTATTATAATGGCGATTGTGAATTAGTTGTTGTAAAATAGTCCTGAAGACTATTAATAGTTGTTGTGATGGTATGGTTAATCCTAGGGGTATACCTCAATGGGATAGCTATTGATGTTATCAAACTATATTCAGTTGGTGCAGGGAATAGACGACAGTCGAGTATTCGTTGAAATGGAGCTAGATGATTTATTAGCTCAAGACTAGCTATATTTTAGTTTATTCATTGTTTAGTTTTGAAATTTCTTTTCATGCTTGCTCCGTTTTCCACTGCAATGCTCACTTATTTTATACACACATGGAGTGAAATGTGGGCTATCCTTGAGTGTCAATACTCGGAATTTCAGAAAACATTTACTAAACTCAGATTACGAAATCCATGGAATTACAGTCTCTTAAATGACAAAAGAATGGATGGCTAGAACCTACATGTTTTGAGACACTTAAGCCGTCTATTGTGTCGAATGTTGGATGTGGATCCCCCAATATACATAACCCACCTTTGATGTGGATCATTCATTGTGTGAGCCAAATCTTCAAAGTGGGCTGTCCATCATGTCAGGCTTGTCTTGAATGTTGACCATTCATCATTAGGAGTTTACCTTTGATGTGGACCATCCATTATGTGGGGGCCACCTCGATGTTGGTCATCCATCATGTGGGCCCCACCATAAATGTTAATTGTCTTTTATGTGGGGGCCCTCGATGTCCACTACCCACCATGTGGAATCAACATTTGATATGTTCATCGTGTGGGCCCCACCTTTGAAGTAGGTTGTCCATCATGTAGAGCCCACTTTTGATGTCCACCATTATCGTGTAGTGTGCACCTTCTATGTGGATCATCCATCATGTTGGGTCACTTTGGACATGGGCTGTCGATCATGCGAGACCTTGGATGTGGACCATCCATTAGGTGGGGCCCACTTAATGTGGATTGTCCATCACAAGGGGCTGCACTTTGATGTGGGCCACCCATCATGTATTGCCTACTTCGTCCATTATGTGGGCCACCTTGATGTAGACTATTCATTACGTGGGGCCCCCTTTCAATTCAAATTGTTCATCATGTGGGCCCACCTTTGATGTCAATCGTCCATCATGTAGACCCACCTTTGATGTACACTATTCATTTATGTGGGTCTCATTTAACATAGATGGTTTATTATGCCAAGCCATACTTTAATTGGGTCATCCATCACATGGGGCCCTCATTTGATGTGAACCGTGCATTGTGTGGGCCCACTTTTATGTGGACCATTAATCATGTGGGGGGGCCCTTCGATATGGGTCGTTCATCATGCGGGCCCATCTTTAATGTCCACCATCCATAACATGAATCCCACCTTTAGTATGGACAACACATTACGTGGGGCCCACTTGATGTAAATAGTCCATCATGTGGACCACATTTTGATGTGGGCCATCTATCCCGTGGGACCTACTTTTAATGTTCACCATGCAAGCCTTCTATCATATGGTCTCACTTCCAATATCTACCTTCCACCACATGGGTCCCACTCATCACATGGAGCCATACTTTGATGTGGGGCATCCATCATGTGGGGTCCACTTTTGAAGTTATTGTGCATATTGTGAGTCCACCTTGACATGGACAATTCATCATGTGGAGCCCCACATTTAACTTGAGGTGCTCATCATGTGGCTATACTTTAGAGAGATATTGTAAATAGAAGAGAGGAGGGTAAGATTTAAAGTAATTAAAAAGTTTAATAACAAACTTGTCAAAAAATTAATAAAAAATATCTATACACTTAAGCTGAATAAACTCAGAGAAAAAAAAATAAATCTCCATCACTTAAATTTTTAAAGTTTTTTTTAACTAATTCTTAAAACAAATAAACTTTAAATTTAGAGTTTTACCTATCAATATTTTTAAAATAAAAGTTTATAATTTTTGAACGAGTAAATACGCTCTTATTAATAGATATGTTAGACGGCTTCACTGTCATCATTGGATGGTACTACCGGCCAATTATGATGTATTTGTTTTATCCACGCTGTGTAGAATAAAATCTCACGTGGGCCACCCAACGGGAATCAGCGGCGATTGAGTACCCACCATTAAGCTGATATACGCGTTTTCCGTTCACCCCGTATCAGTGGCGATTGAGTAGTCACCAGTAAGCTGCCATACGTGTTTTCCGTTCATCCCGTCTTTTTTATTACCAATGCGTTAGTCGGTTAGTGGACTCGGAGGTTTTTAACTGTGGTCGTTCAATCACCACTGTTTTTATGTGGCGTGGTCTACCTAAGATTTGGATCTGCCTCGTTTATGGCGTCACTATGTAAAATAACGATCCAAAGTAGATGGACGGTGTGCATAAAACAAATATATCATTGTGGGGCCCGCATAGCACCATCTTGCGGGGATGCGTATGCTCGCGGTTTCTGTACGCAATCCGCGTCTGAGTAACTCACTACCTGAGCGTTTTGAGTAAATTCTGTGGGGCCCACTTTCTTTCATGCATTTTATCCACTCCATCTATCTATTTTATCAGGTAATTTTAGGGCTTACACCAAAAATGAAGCATATACAAAGTTCAAGTGGACCACATCACTGGAAAAATTGTGAATTAAACATTTACCGTTGAAAAGTTCTTGAGAACCATGGAGGTTATAGAAGAGAAAGCTGAAATTTGTGTTTTCCATTCATCTATGTCTGTCTGATCCTATGAACAGGTTGGATGACAAATAAACATCAATAGGGGCTCAAAAAGGTTTCAATGGTGGAAATCAATACTTCTACTGTTTCCTGTTGTATGGTACACTTAGGCTCTATATAAGCATCTATTCTGGGCTTTACACTTAAAATGATATGGAAAAACAAATGGACGGTGTGGATAAACCACATGCATTCACGGTGGGCCCAACCGAGTTTACTCAGTACGATAACAGCGTACTCAGTAACTCAGTATGTAATCCGATTTCCCATACATCACGGTGGCCCGACAAAGCTTACGGCTGGAGGCAATCCGCTGCCTACAATGGGTGGTGGATGCCGGGTCGGATAACGGCATGTATGCTGTACACGTGTGGCGTAGCGAAGCTGTATAAGCAAAGAAAGAAAAGAAAAAGAGAAGGGAGATTGAGAATCGCTAACCTGCGCCCGACGCGACAGAAACCCTCGAAATCTCTTCTCAAAACCAAACCCCAGCAGCAGCAGCAGCAGCCACCAAGCAAGCACTCGCCGCAGGCGCGATGGAGGCGGAAAACGCCGCTCCGGGTCATCCGGCCGTCGTGGATGCCGGTGAGCCGTACGATTGGAGCAAGGAAGACGACGCCATGGACGAAGATCATCATCACCACCCTCCATCACAGACCGAGGCCCCATCTCCCGTTCCGGAAGGTTGGTCCATGAAAAACCCTAACCCTAGTTCTTTTCATTCATTTATTATTATTTTTTAAGAATAATAATTCCCCATCACTCTCTCTTCTGCCACTGTTATGCTATTGCTTGTATTATAAGGCTAACAAAGATTGAATTTCGACGGTTGAAGTAGATCTGATCAGCTTTTCCAATTACCGATCTCGGTTTGGAACTTCGGAAGTTCGTCCATTCCGCTTTTGATGGAAGTATCGGAAAGCAATTTACTCTTTATTTCTTTATTTTTATCATATTCTCTCTCTTCAGCATTATAAGCTGTTGTTGTATTTGGATGCATTTTTATTGATTGAAATCTGAAGTTTTTCTTTTTATTGTATTTTTAAATTTTTCGTAGCTTAATAACAATAATAATAGTAAAAACAATTATGATATGTATATTTTTTGATAAATTTCCCATTCTCTCTCTTCAGCATTAGAAGCTGTCGTTGTATTTGGATGCATTTTTATTTATTGGAATATCTGAAGTTTTTCCTTTTATGGTATTTTTAAATTTTTTTAGCTTAATAACAATAATAATAGTAAAAATAATTATGATATGTATATTTTTTTTTTGAGAAATTTCCCACTTACAACTAGTCGTAAATGCAACTACTTGGGGTGTTGGACCCACAGTGGTGTATGGCATCCTACCTGTCTAGCAGGTTGCCTCACCATGAAAGCGAGACACCACAAAAATCAGGTTGCCGATCCAGTGATCATGTGGTCCATCAAGTGAAATTGGAGGTTTTCAGGTGGTCGTCCATTGTTTTTATGGTGTGGCCCACCTGATGATTGGATTGGCATAATTTTGGGGCCTTCCTGTTCCATGGTGAGACCCTGTTGGGTGGATTGGGTGCCATACATACCATGTTATGGGCCCACAAACAGCTAGTTGCATGGTTCCCCCTGACCACATCTACTACTAGTTGTGTTTGAGACGTCTCCATACTGGCTAGTTGTTATTACTATTATTATATATTAACATTGTGTGTATTATTCAGCAATCATGACATTCTCTACTTCAAACGACACACACATGCACATGAGTTATTTAAGCCACAGTGGTTTTATTCTTGTTACAAAGGTCATGGAGTACCTTGAAGTTTAGCCTAATCGAGGCTGCTTCAAATAAAATGCTTCCTCTAACTCAGCTTTGATTTGTGATTCCCAGTTATTCAGGAGGAGATCCAATCAAATTTGCAGTCATTGCACTTGGAGCCAAAAGGTGTTTTAATCTAGCTTTATTATTATGCTGCACATGTTTATAACTAAACTTTGGAATAATTGAATAGGATCTATGCCACATAAAGATAGGGTAGTCCATCATGCATGTCCACTGAAATTTTCCGCACTGATGTGATGTACGTTCTAAATGGGCTGAATTTTAGGGAAAGACAAGGAAATGACTGAAGAAGTTATTGAAGAAGATGAAAACGAAGATAATAAGAAGCGGCATCTGAATGTTGTATTTATCGGTCACGTGGGTAAGTTGATCCTATTTGGATGCTGTTTTCTCACCTGATCTTTTTTATTTTTTTATTTTTTTTTATTTTTTATTTTTTTTAAAGTGTTTGATTTTTTGCCTTTTCTCGTTGGTGGAGGGCGATGCCTTGTTATTTTTAGCATTGTACTCTTTGTGCTTTGTCATACTTGGCCTAGCAAATGTGTTACTTTAATCTTGAATGTACCTCTTTCTTTTTAGTTTTCAGGTGCTTGCATACGCTCATGTTTATGATGGTGATGGAGGTTGTTGTTTGTACATTATGATTGCTAATTTATCTGAAGCAAGTTACACTTGCCTACATCATTGTCATTGATTCATCATCACCATCACTTTGTTCCAGCTACTTTGGTTATAGGCTTCACAAATTCATCATCGCCATCATCTTGTTCCATTTTGGTTAGGCTTTATGAATCCCCTTTCTTGATAAATAACAGTTCTGCATTGGTAACGAAAATGTGGAACACAGCATCATTAAGACAATGGATAATTGTCTCCAACATACAACTAAACCTTGCCTGCACCTTCCTTCACCAAAATCCCGTGCTAAGAAACAAGTCTTCATATCCCTTTCGCACCACTTCCGTCCAAGTGCTTTCAGGTCTTCCCTCATCCTCATTTCATGCCTCTCAACCATAATCAAAATTCCTTCCATATTGGAGAAGTCTCTAGTTTCCTTAATATAAAATTGAACCATCTCAACATGCTTTCCAGCATTTTATCACCTGCTGGTGCTATGCTTTGGATGACCTCATTTTAAAATCTACCATGCCGATGTTCCCCCTCATCTATCTCAACATCTTAACTTTGCAACATGTTCTCTGCTCATGTTGCCTTTGAATCGCCGAACAGTCTTACCTCATGTAGCATATTCAGTTGAAAAATATATTTTTTTTGAAAGGCAGTTGAAAAACATTCTTATAGAATTTTAGTAGTAAAATAAGTCCTACAAATTCTGCTTGAGTTTCATTTGCATGTGGAGATCAAACAACACTCTAGAGTCACATCTCCACTTAATCCATCCAACACAAATTCTACTGGATGTATCCTAATTGACACCTTCATCTTTTGAATTGTAGAGCCAAGGCAATGAAGTTGTTTTGGGGCTATAATGCCATGGTTCAAATAAATCCTTTGATGTAGCGCATGGATGAAGTTGAGTTATATCTTGCAATAGATGCAAAAATGTTGGGTTTGAGCTCCAGCTCAGCGGCAGACATGGCGTGTTCCAACATTGAGGTCTTCGACTCTTGAGTTCGACCTTAGCTCACCTGAGTCACCTCTTAAAGATGCTATAATGTTGATAAATAAAGTATCAATAGAGAAAAAGGAAAATCTTGAAAAATAAAGCCGAATAATGGACTATTTGTGAACCAATGGCCTTTAAGATTGAGACAAAAACTAGAAATCACTAGAAGAAACTGTCATCTCTACAAAGAATATCTCAAAACCTTTATTCCAATGATCAACGAGTAGAATAGTCCATACGTATGAGACTCATAGGCTTTATTTATTTATTTATTTAAATCAAGGTTTCAATGTTTCAATATTAAAAAAAAATAAAAATTCTCATCTCCCTGATCCCAAACAGGGCCGAAGGAAAGATGTTTCAAATTGGTGTATCAGGCATTGTGTCATTCACCATCGATACAGCCCTATATCAGGCTGTTTCGGCCCGATACAGGCTGATACAGCCATATCTTTCATGGGCGATACCAGTACGTATCAGGTGATGTGTTTTGGTTTCAGACAATACTTTAAACCTTGCTTTATGTAGACCTCAATATAAATAGTTTTCTTAGAATAAATCCCATACTAAGTTCCTATTGGTGCTCATAATTTTTCTCAAGTAAGTTCAGACTATACTCATCGAAGCAATATAAAGAAAGGAAGAGAACTAAATAGAGAAACAAATGAAGGAGAGCAAAATCTACTAAAATCTACCAAAATCTATTAAAATTGCCATGTATATACAACTGTATGGCTTGACAAAACCCCTAAAACTACCTTGCATTTCTGCATAAGGCCTAACAGATTGTATTGTATGGTATGGCTTTTGGACTCCACAATCCAGCGGGCTCTTGTTTTAAGCCATCCGGTTCGATTTGTGCCCCCACAGTCCAACCAGATGCCTTATATAACTCTAATCTACAATCTTTTACAAGTTGGTCCACCGTTTGACCTTCTTGAGTACACATGCTTGATGTGTGGCTAAGATGCTTCAGCCTTGCTTCTCTAACTATTGATAATAAAGCTGCATTTCAAATTCTCCATTTTGGTGCTGGTTTTTTTTTTTTTTTTGAGAGCTGACAATAATTTATTGAAACGCCCCAAAAGTGGACAAAGAATACAGCCCCTAACACAAACAAAAATAGAGATCCGCTCAATATACATTGCCCAACTGTATATCAAAGTTTCGATTATGTAGATAACCCCTTTTGGTAAGTTTTAAAGCTGTTCCTCATAATCTTTCAAAAAAAAGCTATTTGGTCTAGAGTTTTCCTCGAAACCTCGTTTAAATCCATTCATTGATGCAACCGGAGATGGGTATGCAAATGGATCAAAGAAAAGAAGAAAAAGATTGGGGAAAAATCCCACAAGCCCCTAGTGGAGACAAGAGATCACAAAAACCCCCTTTCTACAAATCTTCTTTCAAGTCAAAGAAAAACAAAAGAAAAGACATTTTTATTTTCTATAAATAATAATGCTTTATGACTCCAAACATAGCCTTGTATAGTCCTGGATAGAAGAAAGAAGCCCTAATTGTGCAAAATACTAAATTACTCTTCAAATTCGTCACCATCGCATGGACTTTTCCTTACTTGGCCGTAACTCTTTCAAACAATATCATAATCGCTTGATCTTGGGCTAGTTTGAAATCTTACCCAATATGATATCAAACGTGACCAATTTTGTATCATTTTGACATCGTCTAGTGCTGCCCCAAGAGTTGCCCACAAAAAGTGACGAAAATACAAAGGAAACTTATTAATAATTCATTGCCCAATCGAATGTTGAAATGTTTAGGGTAAAAAAAATGTTGAAAATGAATTATGCCCTATAAATTTACTAACCCCTGATTGATCCTGTAGGCCCTATGGTGCAAGCTAATTGTTAATCCCATCCAATTGATCATTTGATCGTTGATTTGGTCCATATCATGAAGCAAGACAATCTAAACGGTAGGATTTGTCAGATCTTTGATCAAGCATCTTTTGTGGCCATTTGGTTGCATCAATGCCACTCAATTTCGTAAAGGACTCCTCTTCAAATTAACGCTAATAGTTGTCTATTGTGATGATTTGGCTTCATATCGTATCTTCCCCGGCCTCGACGACAAAGTGATGGTGTAATCGTACATGTTGAGTCAGTAATGTTGTATGTAGGATGATGTTGGAATACATGCTATCTCTTATCCTTCGAGTTGGAGGTATCAACTTCCCCTTCTTTCGGAAAAGTGGATTTGTTGATGCGGAAGGCTAGATCTACGATTGTGGCTTCTTCATCAACTTTCAATTTGTGTAGATTGATGGACATTGAAACAACACCTGGCGCCAATCTCCATGGAATTTGCCACTCTGATCAAGCACTGGTCATTTCTTTAACTATCCTGGAGTCAATGTGGTTTAATCCTTTAGTCTTTTGAATTGGGTCGTACACTAAATGATTTTCTGGCTTGAATGGAATTTCCTTCAATCATGCCAGTGATCCATCAACACATCAACAAATTTATCGAGCAATCCAATGAGGAATTCCTTTTGGACTGCTGCACCTTTTGCAGCCACAGTGTGGGAACTCTAGAGATAATGGATTTAAATCCATTATGCTTTCCTATTCAATCATGGACTTGAAGCAAGTTTTCGTTGTCTCCTTGAGTTCCTTCAATTCTTTTGCAAAATCTTCTTTAAATACTCTAATCTCATTGTTGTGTTTCTGTAGATTCTCCTCTTGCATGTCTTAAACATTTGTCCCCTTGAGTTCCTTCAATTCTTTTGCAAAATCTTCTTTAAACACTCTTAATCTCCTTGTGTTTCTGTAGATTCTCCTCTTGCGTGTCTTGAACATTCTTGGCTGTCATTGACATATCCGTGCGATAGGATTCTTTTGAGGAGCTGACATGGGGCTGTCCTCATTCATAACAATGGGGAAGGATGTTGTTGAAAGGAATCGTCATAAGACACGTAAGTTGGTAAGACTCGGGACAATATGAATGATGATTGTTGAGGTAGTCAGATAGGAATAATGTGACAAAAATGTTGGAAAGGGATAATCGTATGAGGCATATAAACATCTTCCTATTGATGACATCTCTGCAGAAAACATGGGCCGAACCTTAGGCTTGGGTTCTAGATATATGGTTTTTGAGAAGTAGAAATGAGTTTGATATATATATATATATATAATATTTGGATTTGGGAAGGTTTTGGTAGGGTTGGGTAATGGGTATGCTTGATGGGTTTTGGGAAAGAAGAAAAAGGAATAAATTGGGTCTTGGAATGGGAATGGGTAGGAAGGCATGATAACTTAAACCAACACACAAAGGATCACAAAGGAATGAAAGCAAACATATCAAGATATATTAATGCAATATCTCAGGAAAGGAACTCGCTATGTGGGGCTTGAATGTATATTGGTGGACTGATCGTATCGATGGTTAGATTTGACCATATGTGTCTATCTTCATCGCGACAGATTGATGGACTCATTTGGATCAACGATCAAATATACCCCTAAACTTATGTTTGTAATCTTTTGCAATCCGGAATATTGGTTAGTGAATTGCATTGGATCAATGAGCAAATCTACTTGTAGACTTTTTTTTTTGAAAGACAACAAAACTTTATTGAAAAGAAACGACCTCCCAAGCAAGGCGCTAAGGCCGGAATTACAACCCAAGCATGGCTAACAAGATAAATGTCCGCAACTTTTAGACCAGAAACCCAACTAACGGCATCTTCTAGCTTTCAAAGTAAACATATCAAAATTTACTATTGCAAGATCTTAGGAAAGGAACTTGTTATGTGGGGCCTGAATGTGTGTTGATGGACCAGTCGTGATTTACGGTTAGATTTGAGCAGACGTGTGTCTATCCTTCATCACGGCGAACTGTTGGGTCATTTAGATCAATGGTCAAATCTGCCCCTAAACTCACGCTTGTAATCTTTTGCAATCCAGTGTATTGGTTAGTGAATTGTGTTGCATCAACGATCAAATCTACTTGTAGACATTGGGTTTGCCATTTCCTCATACATTGTGCCAAGATTTGCTGTCATATGTGCATCAGAAATGGGATGACTTACAATCGTAGGATTGTTAATTCATTATTAGACCTTAGGATGAAATTGTGGGCCTTGGAATAAGCAGTTGATTTGATCATGAAACAGGCCACAATAAATAGTTTTGAAAAACAGGTTAATTTTCTTGAAGAAACTAGACCTTTAAACATTTATGGGAGGCCTTTTGGGAGACCTCGAATTCAAGAATGTTAACTCAAGGCAACCTGGCTAGAGTGGTGGTTGCCACAACGAGGATGAGTAAGGTCCAACAATGTTGCTATGTGCAACCAGGAATAAGCAAAGTGTATCAAATCGGTTACGTATTGGCCGATACGTAACAATAATGGTCAAGTCCTTTATGCGATACGAGGGTCGACCACCCAGTTTTTTTGGCTTAGATCGGCCATTATGCGGGCCGTAATGGCCATTACGCCCCATAATGGCCGTCACTGCCCCATAACAGTTTGGGCGTAATGATCATAAACAGCTAGTTTTTTTTTTTTTTTTTTTTGTTGTTGTCTTTTTAAGTTGCGATTTTTATCATTTTTTGGCATTTTTCTCTTCCAAATTCTTCCCAAAACTATTCTATTACAAATTCTGACAACTCTTAGCTTGAATTTGAGGATCAAAACAAGTTATTTTAAGGATTTTATTGAATCGAAGCTTCATGGGCCATTTTTCGAAAAATCTTTAAAAATGGGTATTTATATATATATTTTTTTAAAAATCTCTGTTGTTATGGTTTAATATGATGCATTATTCAAATTAAAACAAATGAATGTGCATTTTGATATATTATGCAATTGATTTTTTTTTTTTTGTGTATTTTTTTAATTTTTGGAAAAATTTCGGTCAATTTTTAAAAATTAGCAAACGAGATATTTTGATATTAAATTCATTCTAATATATCTATCATTAGTATTAGATAGTTAGAAAATTAAATCTATGAGTTTTTGTAGCCAATTCCAGCCTGTTGGGTTCATAAATTCATCAAACCACCTGATACAACTTTCTCACCAAAGAGTGGACTATTAAACCACCATATACACGTTCAAAATTATAAATGAATGCATATTTGGAATATTTAGAATTTTATGGATGTAATGGATATTTTTGAGAATAAAAATTCTAACCGTTACAAGGGGCAAATTGGCCGTTATGGGGCCGTAACCGTATCTGTAATGGTGGGCACCATTACGTTCACCGTTACCGCAACGATACACCTTGGGACTAAGAGCGCGTAACTACTTCTGACAGGATGGGCCAAATTATTTGAAAGGAATGTTCTCATTGTCGATCACAATAGGCATGTCAAGATTGAGATCTCGGATTATGATGGTCATCTGGATACCATGGTTTTCAATGATTGACTAAAGTCAGCGGAGTGTCATTTCTGCTGGTACGAAATGGAAGATGCCATTTTGCTACGTTGTGATGCCATATAACTTATGGGCATGACCCAAGATAGCCTTACACTGTTGAATAAGAGTTGCAGCTTTGCTACTTTCGTTCTATATGCAATTGGAAGAAAATGAAGGCTTGGAGTAGAGGTTTGTATCGCTATATTATGAGACTAACTTGTTTCCATGAGCTCATTTCATTGTAATAACAGTAAGACAATATGATTGTGGAGGAATAAACGTAATGAATGGTTGATTTGTTGTTGCCTAATTGAGACAATGAAGCAACAAGTGGTGTGTTATTGCAATGGGCTATGGTTTGACATTTAAAGAGGCTTGGAGATCGTTCGGCTAAACACTGTGGATGAAGCATAATAGAGCACACGAAAAGTGTAGGAGTGAAGGTTGGTGGCAAGACCCAATAGCCTACAATACACCCATTTGCCTGTTGCCAACAACTCCATAGTGTTTCCTCCCCCCCCAATTAGACCCTAAACGTTGACAAAGGTAGAGTTTGTTGCACTAAGGTGAGGTGGACCAGCACTTGTTTGAAGTTTGGTGGTTGAGGACGTTATGCGGCATAGTCTCCCTCCTGCAATCTCCAATTCTACAAGGGACAAGAAGGTAAATGATACTGAGAAAACTTCATAAAATACCAAGAGGAAGGTGAGCTTGAAGGTGCTCTAGAAGGTTTTGATTAGGAACTTGAGGGAGGCATAGATGCCCATAAGGAAAATGAATTATTGTTGGTGTTCAAGAGAATTTTGATGGTATCGAAAGAGGTAGCCTAGGAATTGTTGAAAATTGATATCTTCCATATATGACTCTCTTGCGGTGGTAAGGCCGTCAAAGGTCATTATTAATGAAGCAACAATATGAATGTGGCTTTGCAAAACATGATGGACAAGTTGAAGCTGAAAGCTCAAGAGCATCCCAAGCCTTACAAGATTGTGTGGGTGAACGATATGTTCATCCTCGTGACTAATAGTGCTTAGTGAGCTTTTCTTTGAATGATTACGATGAATTTGGCGTGACATCATTTTGAATAAAGTCACACATTTGTTGTTGGGGTGCGCATGGATATATGAAAGAGATGTGAGACTCATAAGGTTCACAAGAATACATATAGCTTCATGCAGTGTTCGAGTTGTCGGTATCGCTAAAAGTTTCGCTGGGCAGAGATAAAGATATAATATCATTATCATCGATAATATCGTCGATAACCGGAAATGCAGGGAAAAGGGGGGAAGCATGAAGAAAATAATGGAATTTTTCAGTGAAACTTTAGGACATGCCTGAATATACATATTTACATATTGAGAAATGAAAAAATTGCAAAAAGAATGCATTAAATAATAAGTTTCCATTTAATAGGGGCCAAAAGGATGTCTAAAGCTCAAGTGGACCACATGATGGATGGATTGGATCTCGTCTCAATTTGCCATGCTGGTACATATAGTGCCATTTGAGCTCTTTAATGTACACAAATTACAGATGGAAGTGCATAGATCCAGTTGATCTTAACTGTTTGATTTCGCCCATTGAATTTGTACTTTTGACCACTTTTCATATATTTTTTTTCTTTTAGTTTGTAATTGTATGGTGTCCCATGATTTGGTGATCCAAACTGTTTATATGATGGGCCTCAGCACTAATGCTTCATGCACCAAAACTCTCCCACATCAAAATTTATGTGAACCCCAAAAAGGTTTCAATGGCAGGGCGTTCAATCCTCCACTGCTTTTTACAGTGTGGTCCACTTGATTTTTAGATCCGTCTTATTTTTCAGATCAAGACTTACGACGAGCTCACCAAGTGGAAGGATGGTTTGGATATAACTCATACCTCATGATGGGACCCACAGAACTTGGTGACGTCAACACACTGGTTTGTGGTACACCAGCCAATCCACTTCGGAAGCGGATTGCGTACCGAGTAACTTAGTACGCTAAGCGTATTGAATAAACTCTGTTGGGCCCACCGTCATTCATGCACTGTATCAACTCCGTCCATCCGTTTTATCATATAAATTTATATCTTTAAACCAAATACTAAGAATATCCAAATCTCAAGTGGAACACACCATCGGAAACAGCGTGAATTGAATTCTACCGTTGAAAAGTTCTTAGTGGCCACATAAGTTTTACATCAAGATGATATTTGTAATGATATTTGTGTTTTCCTTTCATCCATATCTTTTTGATGTTATTAATAGTTTGGATGAAAAATAAAAATCATTGGGAGCCCCAGAAAGGTTTCAACGGTGGAAATTAATGCTTCCACTGTTTCCTGTGGCATGGTCCATGCCACAGGAGCTTTTGATATACTTCAATTTTGGCCTCAACCCCTAAAATGATCTATAAAAGTGTATGGACGGTGTGGATAAACCACATGAATTCACAGTGGGCCCAACAGAGTTTATTCAGTACGATAAGAGGGTACTGAGTAACTCAGTACGCAATCCGATTTCATCCGAGTCCGGGATCTCACCGTATCCATGCGTGCGGAGGATCCGATGGCCATTGAAAGGCCACCGTGATATATGAAATTTATCTGCACCGTCCATTCATTTTTTCATATTATTTTAAAACATTATCCAACAAACATATAATATCTAAATCTCAAATGGGTCGCACGGTGGTAATTAAATTAATACCGTTGAAAAATTCTTAGGGGCCACAAAAGTTTTAGATCAAGATTATATTTGTTTTTTCACTCCATCCAGGTGTATATGACCATATCAAGGGGTTGGATGTAAAATAAACAATACAGTGGGCCCTAAGAAGGTTTCAACGGTGGGCGTCCTTAGCATCGTTGCTTCCTATGGTGTGGTCCACTTGAGCCTTTGATATGCTTTATTTTTGGTCCAGTACTCTAGAATGATATGAAAAGATGGATGGCCGGTGTGGATAAGATTCATACATCACGGTGGTCCCTCAGTGGCCCTTGGATCCTCCCCTTGTACTGAGCTCCGAACAAACCGGGGTAGTACTTGATCCGTGCGCCCATCTGCTGCGGAAACGGATTGGCTACTGCCACTGTCCGATGGCTGGTGGTCGATGCTCTGTGGGCCCCACCACGATGTATGTGTTTCATCCATGCCGTCTATCTATTTTTATAGATCATTTTATGGTATGTTAAAAAAATGAGGTATATCCTAATCTCAATTGGACCACATTACAGGAAAAAATGTTGAATGAACTTCGACCATTAAAAACCTTTTGGGGGCCATGAAAGTTTTGGATCAAGCTGATCTTTGTTTTTTCCCTTCATCTGGGTCTGTATGGCCTAATTAACAGATTGGATGTCAAATAAACAGTACAGTGGGCCTTAGGAGGATTTAATGGTGGATATCCAATCACTATTTTTTTCCTGTGGTGTGGTCCACCTGAGATTCGTATCCCTCTCGATTTTGGGATAAAGCCCCAAAATGATTCGTAAAAATGGAAGAACGAAATGGATAAAATACATACATCATGGTGGGGCCTAGAAAGGTTTCAACGGTTGAAATCATTATACCCACCGTTTCGTATGGTATGATCCACTTGGATCTTTGGATTTGCTTCAATTTTGGGCTCAACCCCTTAAATTGGATGGAAAAACAGATGGACGGTGTAGATAGACCACATACATTCAAGGTGGACCCAACTGAGTTTAGTTAGTACGTTAAGAGCGTACTCGGTAACCCGATTTCCCACGAAAACCTTAGAAAAGGCTGGTGCGACTACGAGAGGGTTTTTCGCTCGAGGGAAAAAACAAAAAAATTAATCCTAAAGACGGTTTTACGAGGAGATGGTGAGATATGAAGGGTTTTGTGGGAGATTTCAAATCACTAAATCTTCCCAAATCGAGAGTAAATCTCGCTCAAATCTCTGATTTTTCACCGAAATTGCGAGTTTGCGACAAGCCGAAGAGGGAGATGGTGAGATTTTTCTTACCTTTGGCGTATGCGTGCCGGCTATGTCGATCGAGATTCGAGAAGCTCCTGTTTCGACTTTCGATTAACCAGGTACGTAAATCACTCTGAATTTTTTTCTCCAATTTTTACGTATTCACCCAATATCAGCCCCGATATTCCGATTTTTCTTCTGATTTATTCACGCAGCCCCGATAATATCGCCCATATAAAAAAATCGCCGATATTTCGCCAACAACTGGGAGAAACGAAAAAAGGGGTTTTCGGTGTCGCAGGGCTGGTGACACCGATAATATCGTCGAGATATTATCGACTTTTTGCAGATAACTAGTGTTCGAAATATTGATACTATCGGCCGATATTATCGGTATCGCAGTCCAGCGATATGATATCCTTCGAAAGATACCAAAAAGTAAAAAAATAGGCCAAATATCGTTCGGGATAGCGTCATTATCTGAAAAAATTGAAAAAAAAACCAGATGATGGATTTCAATACCTGTAGAAGAGATCGCCATGCTCGGAAGCTTCTGTTTGGTGGGCCATTCGAATTGAAGTAGGTTACCGCAGATAAAATCTCCAATTTTGAAGAGAAATCTGTCGAAATCCTTGCCGATACTTGAGATGTGGGAGCACTCTCTGCTTAAAAAAAAGAGCGCTCGAGCCCTTTTTAAGGAAAAAGGGGTACTGTACCACGCACGACTGAGCTGGTGTGTTGACGTCACAAAGTTCTGTGGGTCCCACCATGAGCTATGTGTTATATCCAGATCGTTCTTCCATTTGGCGAGCTCTTCATAAGGCTTGAGCTGAAAAATAAGACAGATCCAAATTTCAAGTGGACCACATTGCAAACAACAGTGGGAGATTGAACGTCTACCATTGAAACCCTTTTAGGGGTCACAAAAGTTTTGGATCAATATGATATTTATTTTTCCTCTTCATCCAGGTCTGTGTGACCAAATTAACAGATTGGATGGAAAATAATCGTTATGGTGGGCCCTACGAATGTTTTAATGGTGACAATCAGTCCCCCATTGTTATTTGTGGTGTGGTCCACTTGAGCTTTGGATATGACTCATTTTTTATTTCATGATCTAAAATGATTTCTCCAAATGCATGAACGGTATAGATATAATAAATACATTATTGTGGGGCCATGTAACATTGAAATGTTTGTACAGCTCGAGGTTGAGTAGTGTCAGTGCCGGACGCGGATTTTCTATTAAAGCCTTTCCAAGGAAGTTCCTGCTATTGGAACCTTAGGTGGGGCCCACTATGATGTTTGCGAGGAATCCACTTCGTCGATCTGTTTTGTGAGATCATTTTAGGACATGGGGTAAAAAATGAGCAGGATCTGATACTCAAGTGCGCTGAAAACATGAGGATTGAACGTTAACACTTGAAATATTCGTGGGGCCATTATAATTCATGTAAACTTTGTGGGGCCCATTATAATTCATGTATTTTATCTACTCCATCCATCCATTTTACTAGATAATTTTATGGTTTTAGCCTAAAAATGAAGCATATCCCAAGCTCAAGTGGACCACACCATAGAAAACAGTGTAAAATGAACATTTACCGTTAATAAATCCTTGGGGCCAAAGAAGTTTTGGATGAAGCCGATATTTGTTCTTTTCCTTCATCCATGTCTTTGTGATCTTATGAACAGGTTAGATGAAAAATTAACATCACTGTAGGTCTTAGCAAGGTTTCAACGGTGGAAATAATTATTCCTACTGTTTTGTGTGGTCCATTTGAGCTTTGGATATGTTTCAAATTTGTGCTCAACCCCTAGAATGAGCTAGAAAAATGGATTGACAACATGGATAAACCATGTACATTCACGGTGGGCCCAACAGAGTTTATTCAATACTATAAGAGCGTATTTAAATGCAAAACTTTTGTGGCCCACTAATGTTCAATCACCATTGTTTCCTATGGTATGGTCTACCTGGTTATTGGATCTACTTTATTTTTTTGCATAATGTCTTGAAATGATATGGAAAAATGGATGGACGGGGGGTGGATCTTGAATATAGTTGTATTAGTTCAATCGAACAACGCATAGCTTAGGACCATATACAAGGGAAACCTATTATGTGCACTTCTTTTTTGAGACTTTATGATTGAAAAATGTGTACTAAGATATTTTTAAATAATCCTTGAAGTTCATTGAAAAATTCAACCATTTTCCCAATGTTTCCCCATGTTTCCCAAAAAGTGTGATAAATTATGCTATACAAACGATATATCCCGTGCAATAACCGGTACGTATTTGTTTCCCAAGGGTGCGATACATTGCGCGATACCGATATTTCGAACACTGCCAATAACTTAAACACTGGCTTCATGTACAATGGGAAGCCTGCACTCTCATCCTCATGAGAGATGAGGAATATGAAGAGGCAAGTCGGCTGCCATAGTGTTGGATATGGCCCGGTTTGTGGAGGAAATTCAATAACAAGGAATCATGTATGCTGTGGAATCTAGTTGGACGTGAATGCAAGATTGATCCAACTGACGAATGCTTCGTCCAAACCACTTGATATGCTGCCCTCCCTAAGCTCGACAAATTATTAAGGAGAATGCCAAGGGCGAAAAGAGAAATAAGCAAATGAGAAACATAGATAGAAAACAAAACCTAAACAAACACTATACAACACAAAAGCCGAGGCAGAGTAAAGAGCCCCACCAACTACAACCTAAAGATGGAAGAAAGAATACGCCGATAGATCAAGAGACATACCGACCAATCCGCAACGTGTTTTTTTTTTTTTTTTTTTTTTTTTTTGAGATCAAGGCCCCCACAGCTCCACTCAACGATCAACATTCGGCTCCAATTTTTGGATTTACACCCTAATGAATTGCCTAGTGAGCTTCCATGCATGTGCGGCATTCAACATGCAATCGATTCCATAACAGTAGCAGCCATACTGTTATGGTATGGGCCATAATGGCTGTTACGCTTATCTTCTTCTTCTTTTGGAAAAAACCTGTATCGATCTCATAACAAGGGCTGGCCGTTATTAGCCCATAAGGGCAAGCTGTTACGACCCCATAATGCGTTGTTGCTGGCTGCTTGCTACCATTACAATTACCTAATGACACCTTTGATAGCTGTGTCATCTAACAGTTAAGTACCGTTTTCCAATTCTACACCTAGATCACATGCTGGATATGAGTTGCAAGCTACAAACTTTTCCAAGATCAATTTGTGAAGTGGGTATCACTAGATAGAATTCATCCTCAGGATGAAAGGAAGACTGCTTTCAAGATAGAAGGATGGTTTGTAGTACAGGTGGCTAGTCATGCCCTTTGGCCCGATGAACACATTTAGCATGTTAATGTCGTTGTGTGCTTTGATGACATTCTGATCTATAGCCGTTCAAAAGAAGATCATTTGATCCTAAGGTTGGCAAACTTGGGACTTGGACTCAACTTATTTGATCTATAAATTTTGACTCAGGCAAGTCATGTTCTGTAGGATGGGGCATTAATCCATTTCTAAATAGTGCTATGATAGGAAGAAGATTAGTCCACGCCTTCTTCAAAATGGTGGTGAGTTATCACTAGAGTAATTACGCTTATTTGATTATCTGATTACTGGATTTGTGGACATCCATTGGACGGTTAAAAATGAAGAAATCCAGCTGCCATATTTCCACAAACAAGTGTCCATCAATCATAGGTTAGAATTGTTTAACCAATCTGATCTTGGGATTGTTACTTGGCAATAGTGGGCTGCACAATCTAGTGTCTGTTTACCTTGAGTTAATATATGCCACATGTACAATTTCGGAGTGCCTGTGTATCAAGTATCATACACAGCTTGAGTATTATATAACTTCTTTTGTTTGGGGTTGAATGCGAGTTGCTGCTAGTCTTAAATATTGACGATATCGGCCGATATATCCCACAATATATCTTGTATCCCCCTTGTGTGATATGAAACGCACAAGTAGTATGATATATCCCACATGTTCGATACGGTGAGCATTGCCGATTTTCGATATTTTTTTTCTTCTTCTTTTGTAAATCATGTTAAATCAGTGTCAAATTGTTACAAATCCATTTTTTTTTTTTCATGTTTTATATGAAAAATCATTGATTGGGAGTTTCGATTTCGAGATTTGGAGGAGATGGGCCGAGTTGCAGAAAATTGAAAAAATAAAAAATTCCCAATTTCTCTCAAATCGGTTGCAATCGTTGTGTCCAAACATAAAATTAAACATGTATGTATCCTGATCTAGCGATTGTTCTTTTGCTTTTGAATATATTACTTGTATTTCCACACATCTTCTTACATTTATAAATTGTATGAATAAACTTTGAATATCTTGCATCAATTTAGTTAGACAACATATAGATTAAGGCCCCATACAAAGAAAACCTATTATGTGCACTTGTTTGTTGTAATGTTTTGATTTATAAGTGTGTATTGATGTCTTTTTTAATAATCACGGAAGTTTCATTGAAAAATTTGACCAATTTCCCATTGTTTCTCCATGTTTCCAACAACAGAGATACATTACGCAATGCAACCGATTTATCCCATGTGATAACCGATACGTATCTATATCCCAAGGGTGTGATACGTAACGCAATACTGATATTTCGAACACTGGTTGCTGTAACAACAATAGCTAAACTTGGGAAAACTCGCCTGGTTCTAGTCCTATTTTCACCCCAGCCCAGTCGGCATCAATATTGATTCAATGGGGCTTAAAAACTGGGTTGCCGAGTCTGCCAACCTTTGCTGATCCCATCTTCTTCAAGTGATGTGAGTGTTGCATGAAGAGAAACTCTGTGTCAACCTGAAGAAGTGTACCTCCATGAGTTCCAATGTGGTCTTTTTGGGATTTATCTTATCAAAAGGAGGTGTGAGGGCTGATCCTGAAAAGATAAAAGGCTATTATTGACTTGCCTCTACTGACAAGCATTCACGAGGTTCGCAGTTTTCATGGGCTAGCGATGTTTTACCAAAGCTTTATCTGGAGCTTCAGTTTTGTCAGGCCCCAATTACTGAATGACAAAAGTAGGCATTCTGAGGAGACCAAAGTAGCATATGCCGCCTTCAAGGAGATTGAGAAGATGACTAAAGGTTATGCCTGCCAGATTTTGACAGTCTTTGAGGTGGTATGTGATGTGGTGTCCTTAAGGAAGGGCATCCGGTTGCATATTTTAGTGAGAAATTCAATGATGCGCAGACACGATATTTGGCTTTTGATATGGAGTTCTACGCTGTGGCCTCTTATTTACCTAAATGCTGTGAGTGTATTTGAAATCCTGTCCATGTCCTTGGAAAAGACAGTTCACGACTCCTCGAAGGCTAATAATAGATGGGTAAAATCGTCCATGGCTATTGGCATTATATATGGTACAAGTTTATTGTAGTCCATTAATGTATAAGATATTGAGATTTATTTGCCCATAAATAGAGGCACTCGAACTACGTAAGTAGTGTCTAAATACATCTAAATATAAGCATTAGAGATAAATGAATGTTTTCTCATTTTTAATAGGCATCATGCCAATGCCCGTTTTTACATGGAAAACTTTAAAAAAAATGTTGTTGTTATGTAGGTGATGTCTATCCTTTTCAGTGAAAGGATAGGTCTGCATGTCCATCTGGTCATACATATTCCCTTTATTAATTTTCCCCCTAATTATACGTATTCTTTCACAGTTAAACTTGTGCTATTGTTTCTTTTAGGCCATTGACCGCCAATTTCATTTTCGGACTGTGATATTTATTGCAATCATTCTCCATGAAGTTTTATATATGTGTTTGATCTGCTCTAAGCTTTCCATCATCGTCTTCATCACCACACCTCTAGACTCCTTCCATGAATGTTGTTGTTACTCATTATGGCAAACAGTAGCTCTAACCACGATACCACTTTTATCTGCGTTTACTGATTATAGACAAACTTCTGAATCGGATTTAAATGTGCCTTATCCATTCTAACAAGTGATGAATTAATTGGTTCTCATTGCTTCCATACTCTATAGACTCACAAGTATGTGTTTTATATGAATGTCAGATGCTGGTAAGTCAACAACGGGAGGGCAGATACTCTTCCTCAGTGGTCAGGTTGATGATAGAACGATTCAGAAATATGAGAAGGAAGCTAAAGACAAAAGCCGAGAAAGCTGGTGAGTTCTGGTTGCAGATTTTCAAATTTGCAGTGGTTATAAACTGTAGTGTTTGATGTTTTATTTACTAATTCACCATATCATGGATCGATACAGCATAATCCACTGCATTGGGGTCTACCTAGTCACACTTATTTATCTTAATATTCCTCAATTAAGATCCTCATCAGCACCTTTGAGATCCTCTCTTAAAAGCAAATGTTGACCTTTCACAAATTATTGCTAGCTAATTGGTTATGCTGTTAACTTCCTTAATGACCTGACACACCTAGAAGTCAACTGTTGATAGCATGATTTCATCTCATCGAAAAAAAATAAAAATCGGTGATCCTCCATTGCTGCTTATCCCTAGTTTCAGTCATGAAGATGTGGACCCGACTCCAGCTGCTGTGTGGACATCTTCTGCTGTGCATTTTGCTTAGAACATGGTGATATTGCCTTAGCGACCACAGGAGGCAACCTTCTAATTGCTATAGGGTAATCAATTACATTGTATCTAGAGGTCTTTTGGGTAGTTGAATCTCTGCAAATCTTGAACCAATTGGTTGTTGATATATTTCTATGTGAGACACTTCGAGAAAGCGGTAAACCAGTTAGCTAAACAATGCTGAATCCTGTTAGTATTTCATAACAGCATACAATCGATAGACTTGGCATGTCAAAAACATAGTGATTGCTGTTGAGAACACCCATTCTCTCACACGACATTCTCAATCTTGGCTTCTTAATGAATTTCTTGCAATCTTCTAAAAAAAAAAGAAGAAAAAAAAATAAAAAAATAAAAATCTAATATATATCTATGTGAGACACTTCGAGAAAGCAGTAAACCAGTTAGCTAAACAATGCTGAATCCTGTTAGTATTTCATAACAGCATACAATCGATAGACTTGGCGTGTCGAAAACATGGTGATTGCTGTTGAGAACACCCATTCTCTCACACGACATTCTCAATCTTGGCTCCTTAATGAATTTCTTGCAATCTCCAAAAAGAAAAGAATAAAAATAAAAGCTAGGCTTCGACTGTGATCCCTCCTTATCAAAGAGGTCCTCGTGCTGTATAATTCGTTGTAGATGTGGTGATTTCTATATCTTCATTTGTCTATTTCCAATTGAGGTGCTCGTGCCATAGGCTTTCTTACAATTCCTTGTAGATGGGATCATTTTGATATCTTACATTTGTCAAATTATTTCCAGTTTTAAGTTTCCATGGACTGGAATTTCCATGGAGATATCAATCTTAAATCTGCACGTCATGGTATATTTCATGGTTGAGGTGGTTTTCCACTGGTTCTTCAGGAGCTCTTTGGATTGATTTCAACCATCCATTATGGGGCTTCGGCGGGTATAGGCATTGTAGAAGACTGCATTTCTGTGGAGCTTCTATTGAGCTACAACTTGAGGCTCAGCACATTGGGCAAACAATTTAAGGGATTGGTCTAACCCTTTGCCACAGTTTTCATATGCTTATGTGGTTGTCAGCTTTAATTGTGCCTGTGCGTCAGGTATGCTGTCCCACCATTGATGAGGTCTATCCACCTATGCTTCAAAGATGAACTTCCTACCTGGATTCTGGCATGCTCCTCACAGTGGTTTTGTGGAGTAGTGGACTTTCTAGAAGCTAATGCTTCTACATCAATTCATCAAAGAAATCATGATTATTTGGCAGAATTACTTGCCCACTGTGCATTTCCATGCTTGAATCACACATTTGGATCTCATTACATTCTCAGCTATTAATACCATGGCTCACAAATTGACAGTTACCACTTAAGTCTCATCCTAATGGTAACTTTGTCTCGTTCAAATAAGGAGAATGTTAGAAACACCTTTTTAAAAACGATGACCAACACACTACATTGCATGGTTCTGTTTCATATACATAACTCGATTGCATGCGGTTGATTCCTTAGAGCTTCATTCATAAATTGAAGTCTGTCTTTTGCCCACTCTTTGTGCTATGCTGTGCCTTTTCTATGAGGTTGTTGCTTTAGGTTGGAGAGATCTATCTTTCTCATTATTCTCTTGTGCTTTAATGAGATTTTTGGACATAGCTTCAACTCTGACCATTATTCTATGTTTTCTCTGCTTAGACAGAGGTGTTTGAGGCCAGGCATAGAGTTTTCTTTTTTAGGAGGATGGCCAGGCATATAGTCATGCACCTATGAACACCACCAGCAGCAGTTCTGTTGTGACTCTGTAGGAGAGGTCATTAATCTTTCTCATGTTTTTACAGGACTGGGGAAGCTTGTGAACACCATCACCTCCACCTACACATGTATATTCATATGCGTCTTCATTTGTATGTATGTTGTATATGGGGGCATGGGTGCATAGGTCTTATGCAATATGCAATAGGTTTGACTTTTATAAAGTTGCATGATGTATTATGACAGCACAAAATAAGACAAAATATTCATGATTTTGATAGAAGTATTTGAAAACGTATAACCTAAAGAGTCACTAAGTGCTACCATTTACATCTCTTTTTTTTTGCTCACAGAATCTTTGATGTCGTCCAATCACATAGCGTCATCTTTTCTAACAACTTTTGGATAGTCCGTCCAACATATCACATGTTCTTTGAATGATGATGAGAAAGAGAATTGTTCAAGCGAACCATATGATGCCTTCTTCATTATGAACACCCACTTGCACCTGATAATACATTTTCCCAGGGGAAGAATAACCAGATCCCACATTGATTTTCTAAGGTAGACATCTCATCACGCATTGCAACTTTCCAATGAGGGTTAGCAAAGGCATCTGCAACTGTAGAGGGCAGGGAAACAGAGGAGAGTCAGGACAAATAGGACTGATACAAAGGAGACAGAGAGTTGTACAAGGCAATATTTCCAATAGGGTGAGATGTACAAGATCTGGCCTTTACATAGGGTGATAGGAAGATGTAAATTGTCTGGGTCAGAAATTGAAGTTGGATGGTGGTCAGATTGAATTGTGAGGCCTTTCTCCCTTCTTGATTATACTTTTGAGTTCTTTAGGTGGTGCAGAGTCTTGGATGGAAGGTTCAAGAGTATCATCAATGACTGGAAAAGGCAAAGAAGCTGGAAGAGTGTAAGGTTTGTCCGCTGAATTGAAATATAGTATGTTTTCAAAGAACGTCACATCTTTGGAAACATACCATTTTCTGGTTATCAGACAATAGCATTTGTAACCCTTTTGAGAATGTGAATACCCTAAAAATATACATTTTATGGATTGGGGTCTGAACATGCTCCAGGAAGATACACAAAACAAGTACGAGCAAACACTCGAGGTGGAAGAGAAAACAATGGGGTATCTGGCTTCAACACTTGTTATAGATATTGATCTTGTAGAATGGTAGTGGGGGCGTTATTTATAACATAGGTGGCAACAAGAATGGCTTCATCCCAACAGGATCTCGGTACTGACATGCCAAGCAATAAGGATTGTGTTACTTCTAGAGGTGTTGATTTTTACATTCTGCAATACCATTTTTCTGTGGTGTATATGGACAAGATGACTGAAATTCTACACCATGTTCTAAGTAGTATTTTTGTAGATCATGGTGAAGATATTCCCACTTGGAACAATGTCAGCTTTGTTAAAGACACTAGAGCCTTATGGCAGTTGGCCGCTTTGGCTTCTCTTTGGGCCATCTGCGTTAAAGGAACTAGCATTGCTTTTAGTACATCTCCTCTCCCTCTTCATTTATATGCCTTATCTCCTGGGATTTGAAGGAATGGTCCATCAACCTAAATCTCATAGACAAATCTATTGTTTCATCTATCCTCCGCTAGTTTGACTTTCCCTACTTTGGAGGAGCCTTAGTCCTGTGTCTCGAGATGTGTAGCTGCTTTTAGGTTTTGTTTTCATTTTTTTTTCCTTCTTTTGTTTGTGTTGCTGTTTTGTTTGTTTGTTTGTTTTTTTTCTTGTGCTTTGCTCTTTGAATATATCTTTCATCCAAAAATAAATAAAAAATAATTCCCATTTGGATGTGTCTGCAAAGCATACTCTAGTGTGATGTGCGAAGTTGCATGCCCCATAAGCCTTACAATTGCAGAGAACATATCATGGAGAATTATTAGTTAGTAATCATCAAACTAATAGCGGTAGTGTTCTAGATCTAAAAGGGGTTGTTTGATCTTTGGCGAGGAGAAGATACCAACAACGGTATCCAAGGGTGAGATTAAGAAATAGGGAGGAAGATGGAAGATGTCGAACGTTTAGAAGGAGGCTCCAGGTCCAAGAGAAGATCTACGTACCTTCGGGAAATAACCTAAGAAGAGAAGGTAGGGTGGTGGAAAAGCAATGGGAAAGGGCAGCATGAAACCTGGAGGATGAAGATGGTTGGAAGCTAGTGAAAAAGAAGGGCGCTAGTAGATTTCGTTGGGAGAAACAACATGAAAATCAGTGGCTGTCGGAGCTGTTGCCGCTGTATGTGGAGAATTTCTTGACTGATTGGAATGAAGGGCATCTCTCAAGGGCCTTTAAGAACTGTGGGAAGGTGGCTGAAATGGTCATCCCGATGGATAGGAAAACGAAGATCCCTAGGGGCTTTTGCTTTTGTGAGAATGGTGTCATGTCAGAGGTGAAGTATGCCATTGAAAATTGCAACGAGAAGATCTACAAGGGGAGGAAGTTGCTGATGCAAAGAGCTCATTACAGGCTAGAAACCATTTACAGGCCTGCTCATGAGAAGGGAGAAGAGAACAGGGAAGGAATTCGGGAGAAGGGGGGAGAGGGGACATCGAAGATAGACGTATCGATAGGTGTTATAAAGAACGGGGATTGAGGGGAGCGAGATCCTTTCGAGATGTGGTACAAAGGGGTTTGAGAGGGGTAGAGGTATGAGGGATTTGGGAGGGGAAGGAAAGAATGGAGGGGAGGGGAATAGAGGAAAGAAGAAGAGGGGAAGGTAAGGAAGAGAGTTATCACCGGTGGAGGTAAACATAAAGCTCAAAGGGAGGGTGCCTCAAGCAGGAACTCTATCCAGGGGACACAACAAAATGTACATGTGGAGGGGGAGAATAGGGTGTAGGAGGGGAGACAAAAGGAAGAGAAGAAGATAGCGGAGCACGTCGAACCACCAGAAAGGTGTGTATGGAGGGACGTTACCAGTGAAGAGCCTCTGGTTAGAGTTAAACATGTTGGTGGTTGACTCTTGCTCGATACTCATTCCAATGGAGTCTGGTGGCCATTGTGAGGCAGGGAACGTCCATGAAAGATAGGCAAAGATGGATGGTGGTTTGTTGTGGAGTGGGGTTGGACGAGTGTGTGTGTGTGTGTGTGTGTGTGTGTGTGTGTGTGTGGGCTACCACTTGAACTTTGGTTTGGGAAGATGTTCACGATGATCGGTTTTTGCTGTGGGGAGGTCCTGGTTGTTGATCCTGCGTTGGAGAGTTGGGAGGATATCTCCAAGGGGAGAGTCTATGTAAGAAGGAAGGCTTTGACACCGATCCTAGAGGAAGTATCCATAACCATTTGGGAGGAGAGGATGGAGGTAAGAGTGGCGAGGGAAGGTTTAGAAAGAGAAGGGGGTAGAGAAGGGAAGGCTTTGGAGAGGAAGATGGCTAGAGGTCCTTTGGGAGGAGCCTTCACGTAGGTTGATGAGGGAAGACAACATCATTTCGGTGGTCCGTCACAGTACCCGGGGGGGGGGTGTGTTGTAGGCTTGTAGAGCTCGAGTGATGGGGAGGCGGAGTGAAGGGCTGCACATGTCGGTGTAGCTGCCAACATGACAGAGACGGCAGGAGACGTCTCTTCGATGAGAGACAACAACAAGGAGATGCCAACATGTAAGGCAGCACATGTCAGGAGTGGTGGAAAAGCTGGCTTCAATCAGGTTCAGAGAGCAAATGTGGTGGGAGAGTAAGGAGGCGGTGATACCTGGAGGCGTGGGTGTCAGGTTTGGGGAGACAGAGCTGAGAATGGAAGACATGTGGCCTGTGGCTGTCATTAGGGAAGGGGTGGATGGTGAGGCAAGGCCCAAAAGTGTGCCACATGTTCGGAACCTGTTTCAAGTAGAGTGAGAAGGGAAGTTGTGGTCGGTGGCACGTGCTAAGGAGGTGTCTTTGGGCGCTCATCCGTACTCTCTCACAGGTGCGGGAAACAACTTAAAATCCATCTGCTATGTCAGAAAGGGCAAGGAGACTCAGAAGGCCTTATATGTGAGATGGAGGGAAGAATGGACCTGGATGGAGAGGGGTGGTCCAACCTTCTGGAAGACTCATAATGGCTTCTACCGGATCCAGAGATGCAGTTTATGGGCTTGGAGTTGGAAGTTTACAGCAGAGCTGGGCAGGACCTTTAAGACAAGGAAGTGAAAGATACCGGGAGCTTGGAGTCAAACCGGATGCAAATGCTTTGGTGGGAGGAGCCGGATCGGGATGTTTTGAAGACTGGGAAGATAAAGGTGCTGGAAATGGATTTCAGCACTGTTGGAGTTGCAGGAAATGAATCTGGTGCTGGCTACAGTAGCCGGAAATGGAGTTCAACAAAGATAGGAGTGCTGGAAATGGATTGCAGCACAGTTGGAGTCCCTAAAAATGAGATCCACCAAGCTATTGTTCCTGGAATGATGTTCTGGTGCTGTAGGGGCTGGCAGGTCTTTGAAATGAGATCTAGGTATAGAAAACTGATCTTTTGGTAAGCCCGGTGGGAAAAAAAATCACTTCTGAAGTAGTAGCATGAGATTCTACTGTCTCATTTGTGATATATGGCAAGAAGAGAAAATCTGTATGATGGTAATGTAAGAAATCTTATCCCCTTTTTACCATCATACAGAATAGGGATTTGGGATGATTTCGACTCTGAAACCGAAAATAAAAGGGATTAGAAAGAATGGATGAGGAAGTAAGGAGGGATTTGGTAAAAAAGAAAAAAGAATAGGTTTGCTCTGATACCATGAAGAATGATGGGGAAGAGTGGTGAAGGCGTGGAGAGAAGAAAAGATGAGGACACATTGCCCACTTCCTCAAGGGGACCCTTTAATGCTTCAGAGATTGCAAAGATAGGGCTGAATACAATCTATAGGATAAACTCTTATCTCTTTATGATATAATAGCTATAAGGACTACAAAAATAATATGCTCTCTCTTTAATATGAAAAGGTACTCATGTACCTTTTTGGGCATTTTTGCCTTAATAATATTGCCTCATCTTTCGAAAAAAAGATAAGAAAAAAAGAAAGAAAAGGTACTCATGTATATCAGAGACAATATTCTCTAACATTCTTCATACTCATGAAAAGTAAGAAGTGTTTTGCTTCATGTACACTGGATGTGCTCAATTTATGCTCAAATCCAATGGAGAAGGGACCTTTCTCACTTAGCGTTGTCATATACGATCGCATAATCGCTTATGCGGTTACATATGCCATTTTGGGGGCATAGATCGCATATGCTATAGTGGCATATGCGGTTTTATGACCAATAGGCATTATGCCATGGCATATGCAATTATGTGATTGAATATGCAATTATGCCATCGCTTATGCGATGAAAAAATGTAAATTTTTTGGAAGGCTGTGCGATGGCATATGTGATTATGCGATCGCATACGCGCACAGGCTCCTTGGGACGCATATAATCGCTTATGCTATTTGACAACAATCTCACTTGTAATTGAAGTAATAAGAAGCATATTTTCAATGTTGTTACCGTTGGCCTTATTTTGGGATGCATCTTCTTCTTGAGAACTGGTTTTACTGCGGGAATGGTCCTTGATAGAGTGCTATGGCAGAACAGGATTCATGTAGCTGAACCAAGTTGTTTGGTCTTCAGACTTCAGATGATGTTGATCTTCTCGGTGAGAACTGCATGGCAGAATTTTTAGGAGTGGTTATCATATTTGTTATTGCAAATGGCATTAAATCCCGCAAGTATTTATTTCTTTTGGATGGGATGGCGAATCATTTTTATCAGTTGGTCCCATTTCTCATTGCATTTTGTTTCCTCTGTGAAGTTCTGTGATATTTGGTGGAGGTATCCAGAAATGGCCTCTTTTAGCAGGCCTTCTAGAGTTTATTTCATCATTAAGTTCACTATATTTGCATATCTGTTATTTGTGCTTTGCTTTCTATATGTACTCCATCCATCCAGCCTGCAAATGAGGATAACAACCATGTTTTTGAATGATTTCTTGTTTGCTAACCCTTTTTTTTTTTTTTCCTTTTTGCCTTTTGCATTGGCAAAGGTTCATGATTTTTGCTTTATCTATGAGTTCACCCGTATTTCATCGTATTGGCATGAATCTGGTTCATGATATTTGTTTTGTCAATGAGTTCACCTGTATTTCATCATAATGGCCTGAATCTGCTGACTGAAATGCTCATGCTTTTCTTTTGTTCACATATTTTGGGAGCACGGAATATGTCTAAGCAATTTCTTTGTTCATATTCAACAAATTTCCTTTTGTTATGTGCTAGGTACATGGCATATATCATGGACACTAATGAGGAGGAACGTGTAAAGGTATCCTTCAAGTCGGCATTTCACCTTTTTATTCATTCTGATCAGTGGCTAGGTGAATTTTAATTTATTTTATTTATTTCTGTTAAACCAAAGCAGAAAGTACACTAACAGAACTGAAGCTCCATATCTCATTTTTTTACCTGTCCAATTCAACACAACATTCCTCGGAACCATGCCCCTAATGATGTATGAGCATTGATACTGCTTTGTTATATGCACGGGTGTTTTAGTGGAAGACGGCGTCTAGCAATAGTCGAAAGCACATTTTCTCGTAGATCTTGATCTAATGCATCCTATGCTTTTAACCTTTACATCTTTGCATGAATTACTTGGACATGCTGTTTGCTCTATTATGTACATTTTCACTCTCCCTTTTTCATATAAAATTATGATACTAACTGTTGGACAATGCCCAATTTCAGGGAAAGACAGTAGAGGTTGGTAGAGCTCATTTTGAGACGGAAAGTACAAGATTCACAATTTTGGATGCTCCGGTAACCTTTCTCTTTTTCACAAGAACCTTCTCTGTTTTTGTCTTCTTTTTATGTGTGTGTGTGTGTGTGTGTGTATTATATTTAGTAAAGGTCTTGTTACCATGAAAGAAATGATGCAGATATGCATCTAGTATGGCTTTTTTTGTGAATTTTGTTTAGTAGCTTAGATCATTAAAAGACAACTTCCACTCCATAGTATGCACAAATGCAAGTATGGCACTCAAGTGGGCAGGTGGTTTGCGAAGAGTTAGTCTATTTGCAGGGCGTCTGTGATCTGGAAAGGGATGGCGGCTACCGAGCACTTGGTTAGTAGAGGGATATTTTTCAAGCTAGGTAATGGGCTTCACATTTGTATTTGGACTGATTGTTGGTGTGGCAATCAGACGCTATGGGCTCTTTTTCTGAGAATTACTCGACTTGCTCCCCACCGCAACATTCTAATGGCTAATTGTTTTTCTATGGTTGGAGGGGATGTGGTGCCTCCCCCCAGGTGCCGTAGGAACTTCTTGGAAGCTGAGTTGCTGCAGGTCCTTCAAAAAGCTAGTCCTAAAACTCCCATTGAAGACTTGATGATCTGGCCTAGGATCTGATCCGGAAAATTCTCAGTTAGATCGTTTTCTAGCTTGTTGTCAGTTCCAATGCACCGCTTGGGCCCCCCTCACCCATTCCATTTTTGGTTTTATGGTGCTCCTCTGCGTGTGGCGAATGGCGATCTTTGTGTGGTTAGTGGGCTGTAAGAGAAATCTTAATGTAGATAACCTCCAGAGGAGAGCCTTGATCCTCCCAATATATGTTTGATGTGTATGAGAAGTGAGGAGATGATCAATCATCTGTTCATCCACTGTTCGTATGTGAGTTGAGTACGGAGTCATTTCTTTTCGCTCCATATTGACTGGGTGATGCCGGGATCAGTCGAGGAGTTGCTTTGGGCTTGGCATGGTGGGAGTCCGAACAAATCCGGGAGTATCAGATGGAGGTTGCCTCTTATGGCGGGGATGTGGGCTATTTGGGGAGCTTGAAATGGGAGATGTTTTAGGAATGTAGAGATGGGAGTCGATGAGGTTATTAACAAAGTTAGTGGCCTTATAAAGGTTTGGTCCACGCTTGCTAAGGTTGATTCGGCCTTTTTTTCGAGTTGGGCCTTGTTGTTGGTTTTTGGTTTGGGCCTCATTTGCTTTTGTATTCTTTTCTAGCTTTGCGAGCTTTCTAATAAAATTGTTGTTACCTCTAAAAAAATGGTAGGTAGAGATGCCATATAGAGAGCGGGAAACTTCATCAATTGTTATTATTATGATTATTATTATTATTATTATTATTATTATTATTATTATTATTTGTATTCTTGAAGGTCTATTTCTCCTATCACTCCATGAAACCTTTTGGCGAGTTAATTTACCTAGTCTGCACTTTCAAAAAATTTGCGCCTGCGGAGCTAAAATATCAAAATCATGCACCTGCAAACCTAAAAGAACCATGCACATTTAAGCATGGTAAATGGTCTATCTACATGAGAAATTAATTTTTTAAGTAGATGAAGCTTCTTTATCCATACCTAATATCAAAATCATGCACCTGCAAACCTAAAAGAACCATGCATAGTTAAGCATGGTATATGGTCTATCTACATGAGAAATTAATTTTTAAAGTAGGTGAAGCTTCTTTATCCATACTTGTCTAGGAATGTAAAGATAGTTTGGACAATAAGCTGGTACCACTTTCTTAATATGCTGTCTTCACCCTTTGCTGAAGTAGGATAATGAGTATATAAACTGATAACTGGCTTTCAATCTTGTGATAGACTTTTGACCAGCATTGTTGCCATTATAGTAATCAATAGATACAAGAGGGTATTTTTTTTGGGCCGATGCACATGCATGCCTCTCCACTAGTAGATTTAGTCTAGGATTGAAGTGCACCTCTCCTTTCTCGCAACGAGTTTTCTGACATGGAGCTCTATTCCAACATCCTCGACATTTTTTGGTCAGTTGTATTCTGCATATTTGTGCCCGTTGTTGACAACTTGCAAGTTGTAACATCCTTCACCACTGTGCATCAAGGGAGGTGCCAGACGCCTCCCCATTCAATGTAAGAAGGTGGAATTAAGATTGGGATCTCTCCCGTTCTTGAGACTTATTGACATGTATTCTGCATTGTGGGTCAAGAGGATGTGTCGAAACCCTCCCCATCCATCAGTGTAGGTGGGGGACTAATGTAGGGGCAATTTCACACTGGGTTCGAGTGAGGTGGCCTGTGTGAAGCGGTGGCACACTCGGGGTGGGCGGCCCGTATGAGGCGAGACCCATGGAAGTGGGGCCCACGTGGGGGGTTCGGTCGAGGGCCCGACTTGGGCTATAAGATAAGGGGATTGATTTGCTATGCTTTATTAGTTCGAGCTTTTAGAGCAAGTGATTACTTGTCCTGAATCAAAAGTGGTATTAGAGCGGGAGGTCTCATGTTCGAGACTCCTCACTGGGGGTGATTAATGCAAGAACATTTTCACATTAGGCTCGAGTGGGGTGGCCTGTGTGAAGTGGGGGCACACTCGTGGTGGGCGACTTGTGTGAGGCGGGGCCCATGTTAAGTAGGGCCCATGAGGGGGGGTTCAACCAGGGGCTTGACTTGGGCTATGAGATAAAGGGATTGATTTGCCATGCTCTATCAGTTTGAGCTTTTAGAGCAAGTGGTTAGTTGTCCTACGTCAGGGACACTTAGCTTCCTGGGTGGTTTGGGTTTAATAGTGGTCATTTTGGGGAGGTAGAGAAGCTTGTGGTGTGATGGTGCCCCTTGGAGAATCAATTTCAGTCTCTAGAAGAAGGAAAAAGAAAACTAGTTCTTTGGAAAAACAGGCAATCCTCTTGCTTAAAGGTTTCCCTGAAGGTTGGAACAAAATGTTCCTTTTTTCATTTAAGAATGAGAATCCAGTATGCTATGGGTGCCCAATCAAATGTTTCGTCTCTAAAAATCGTGCCAATCTGTTTCTTATTACTATTTTCCTCCACTATACATGGTGGGATCTGAAGCCCCAAAAATTCCTTTTTTTTTTTTTCCTTAAATATTTTCTAAAAATCGTGCCAATCTGAAGCCCAGATGCATTCCTCTTGTATTTGGTCATATGGAGCCCCCCAAAAAAAGTAGTGGCTTTTGCTTGTTGGCGGGATGGAAGAAAGTACTCACCATCGACAATCTTCGCAAGCGAGGTCTTTCTCTAGTCAATGTATGCTCCCTCTGTTGGGAGGTCTATTCATGCATTGTTCATTTTCAAGGGGGATTCGGGACAAGTTTTTCATATTATTCAGGGTTTCCTGGGTGATGTAGAAAACCGTGGGAGTTTTTTTTAAGGTGAGATATTTTCATAAATTCAGCAAAGCAATCATTATCCATTACCCATGAAAGATTTGGGAGATTTGGAAAATTTCAACAAAGATTTGGGAAAATAAAAATAGGAATTAAATTTTGTCATGTTCGGTGGCCAAGAGGAAAATAATACCGGAAACCCTCATCTCTTCATTTTGAAATATAGAAGAACAATATCATCATCACCCTCATCTAAACCTTATCCCAACCAGTGTTTCAAATAGTGCCTGTAGCGTACGCTACGTAGCATAGCGTAGCTGTAGTGCTACGTAGCATCCTAAATAGTGTAAATCCCCTGTAGTGTACGCTATAGCTATGTAGCGCGTAGCGTATGCTACAATGTATTTTTTTACTATTTTATTTTTTTATTACTTTTTTCATATTTTCTTTGTATCTAATGTTTGAGGAATGTGACACTTGTATTGTACTGATACTTTTAACCTATGTGATTTTTATTTCTTTTCATAATTGTGACTTGTGGTTTCAATTAGACATTATTAATTAAAGTGGTTTGCTTTGAAAATTGTTGATGTGATAATTAGTTGATTTGGCTTATATATGTGGATTGGCTTTTGATAAATGATAACTAATAAATCACTTGAACATGCTTATAATTGATAAAACGAATCATCTTTTAGGCATTTTTATATTTTTATTTTCCTTTTTTTCCAATATTGTCCTATTTTTAAATTAAAAAATAGAACTATCGTGTAGCTACACGCTACACGCTACGTGCTTACGCTACATGCTACGTATTTACGCTACACGTTATAGAGGGTTGAGCGCTACGCTTCACGCTACCGCTATTTAAAACACTGATCCTAACTAAAAGGGGTAGGCTAGAAGAAAGATAACTCTTCTTCCTTCTCTCTCTCTCTCTCTCTGCATTTTAACCATTTAACAACCTCATAATTTCTAATTATTTCTATTTTTTAAATTTGCAAATAATGTTTTCTGATTGATAACAGGGTAATTTTGTTACCTCAGTTATTTGTACTTGGATAGTTGAGCTAACTTCTCATAATGAGTAATTGATGTGGGGCTTTATCTATTTTTTAAATCTATTTTTTTTCTGTTTCTTTTTATTTTATTTTCAGGAATACTGATTGTTGACAACCAGCTGTAGGTTAATGTCACATACAAGTTACAACCCATCTTTGCAAATATTTTCCCTTGAAAATATATGTTAGTTTCAGGTGCAAAAGTGGGGACAAAAAATTGAAGGTTTAAAAATGGGTTGAACCTAATTAGATCTCTTTAGGAAATGGCTTGGTCTTGGACTCGACATTATGTTAGATAGACTCCTTGTGTCCATACATTTTATTAGTTCGCTTCATTTCCTAGTTGTCATTGATTGACAATCATGCACACTCTACTCCTTTCACACATAACTTTCTTTCTTTGTGCTTCTGTAGGGTCACAAGAGTTATGTCCCAAACATGATTAGTGGTGCATCTCAAGCTGATGTTGGAGTTCTGGTAACCTCATGTTGGTTATTGTTTCGTTCTGAATGAGTTGTTGGAGAACTCTATGGTTACTTTTATAACATATGTTTTCTCAATATTTAGGTGATATCTGCTCGAAAGGGTGAGTTTGAAACTGGGTACGAGAGAGGCGGACAGACCCGCGAACATGTCCAACTCGCAAAAACTCTGGGTGTTTCTAAGCTGCTCGTTGTTGTCAACAAAATGGACGATCCTACTGTGCAGTGGTCTAAAGAGAGGTGCCTCAATGACTTCTTGTTTGTTATTCACTTAATTTTGTTATTCACTTCTTGTTTGTATTCTGTTGGAGAAGAAAGTTTCCACTTAATTTTTATCCTTTCATGCTTGCCTTCTCAGGTTTGATGAAATACAATCAAAGATGTTACCATTTCTAAAGTCATCAGGTTACAATGTGAAGAAAGGTATGCAAGATTTCTCTTGGAGTTGATTTGTAGATTTTTATACACTTCGATAACACGTTAACTTTTTATTTTGTTTTTATTTTTATTTTTTAAATCTATTTATTTTGAGAAGATGATTAAATATTCAAAAAGCCAAAGAAAAGGCTGAATGTGAGAAGAACAAATCCCCAATACTAGTAATCCTCCCGTCAGTTCACAATTATTGAACCTATTAGATTTCCCTTACAAGTTACAATTATTGATTCCCAGTCATAGAATCTGAGAAGAAGAGATCCCCAATGCCAGTGATCCTCCCGTTACTGCACAATTATTGAAACTATCAAATTTCTCTTACAGTTATTGATTCCCAGTCATTGTATGTGTCTATTGAAATTTCTTGATACTTAATTTTCCCTAGCAATGTCACGGAATTATTTAACTGGACAGTGTGCTAGTTTCATTTTCATATTTTAAAACTTGAGAGCTTCTCAACCTTCATGAAACCATTGTTGAGGCGCTATAAATCGAATTGACATTATTAATAACAAAAGAAGAAACAATCATTGTGGCTGGTTTATAGTAGATACAGCTTCAAGGCCTTGGGGTTGTCTTTAGTCTGGAATTAGCTCTTTAAAATATTCCCTTGATGCTTTTTTAAAAATAAAAATAAAAATTGCATCAATGCAAAATTCTTTGGCAGATTCCCTAGTGAGAGAATGCTCTCCTGCATGATTTTTCTTTAGGTTTTCTTTTCTCGCTCATTTGCTTGATGAATACTGCAATTTCTCTCATTTCTTATAAAATGAAGTTATGAATGACATGGAGATGTAGGCTTAAATGTGTGGATGTGGCGGTGTCCTGTGACAGGCCCTTATGGCTTGTGGAGATATGTTTTTGATTCTCTAATGTCTGTGTTGTTAATATGCTTTATGTACGTGAGGTTTTTCCCTTCTTTGATCTTCTTTCCATGCTTCCTCATATGGCTATTCCAGAACGAGGCTGATAAGCAGTCTCTAATGTTCTGTGTTGTTAATATGCTTTATGGAATTTTGTTAATGCTTCCATGAAACATAATCCCTCTTGAATCTTTAATATCTATAAATGAATATTATTGAAGTAATTTATGTTTAGATTTTGTTAGTCTGTTTGCAGTTGACCTTGTCATCTTTTCCTATTTTCATCAATGATTGGGTGGAAAGATAAGCGAATCTTATTTAACTGCCCTTACTGCACCCTGAACATCAACTAGGGATATTATCAATAAATTTTTTGTTTCTATCAGCAATGGTGGTGTTGGAGGATATGTGTTTTTTTCCTGTCCTTCAATCTTATTTACAGCTATTATACTTATCTCTTTCTGATATGTGCAGTTTGGCTCATTATAATGCTTGCTTATTTCTGTACTATTAGATAATGGCTTAAGATGCTATCTCTGTCTACTTGTGTGCAACTTGCAGATGTTCAGTTTCTTCCAATATCTGGTCTGGTTGGTTCTAACATGAAAACTAGAGTGGAAAAAAGCTTGTGTAGTTGGTGGGATGGTCCATGTCTTTTTGAAGCTCTGGATGCTGTAGAAATTCCTGCACGAGATCCTCAAGGTCCACTTAGGTATAAATTTCATGTTCCTTTTGGTACATTTTTTTTTTTCCTGTTTCAAATTGTTAAATGGCCTTGGCCAAATTATTTTGTGGTTAGAACACATATTGGTACATGTTGCCAACTTCAGTAACTCATTTCAATCTGATTAACGATATTGCTTTAGTTTATATTATCATTCATTACTAACCTTGCTCTAGCCATTACTAATCTTTTGTAGTGAAAAAAATGAAAATGTTCTTGCAGCATAGTACTCAAAAGGGATAGATGAAAGGGGGTCATCCCTCTCATTCCAAGGAAAACCTCTTCCCCAACATTATCCAATCTTGACTCTGCTACACCACTAAAAAAACTCTTGACCCTATCTTCTCTGTTGCACAATGAACTGTTGTTGCCTTCCTTCCAAACTGATTGCATCCCAGCAAGCATTTTGAAATGCCGTAGAACTTAAATATTCTTACCAACACCATCCCCATGCCACGTAGTTGGAGCAAAATCTCTAAATTGACCCCGGCATCACCCAGACCATACTGAAGAGATCAAGGTACCTCTGCCAGACTACCCCTGCAAAATCCCAATGCATGGTGATCTACCGCTTTCTTGCTGCAAAGGCAAAGAACACATACATTTGTGGCAATCATCTTTCTACTCAAATGGTTGATATTGAGAAGTATATCCTTCCCAATCATCCGTGCAAAGGCTATAATCTGAGTAGGGCTGTGTGAATTTCAGATCTGTTCTTCCATACTTGCAACCCTTCGGCATCAGGGAAAGGAACAACTTCACTGAGAAAACCTTACTCTCTCATGATTCCACTTCCAAATGTCGCTTTCACCAAACTTGGCCTACTTGATCCTAAGGCGAAGGAAATCTTGACCCCTGATAACACTGTAACGCGGTACCATAACCTCCTTTACTAGAACCGGGTAGCATTTCTGGGGGTAAACTTGGGACGTAAAATTCCTTGCTTAATAACAAAAAAATATAGCTTATTGAAAGCTTTTTAGTAGTGAAGATCTGAAACTTTGGATGGGTTGGAGCCTATTGCTCAAATGTCAGTCTTCACTTCAACATTGAGGTTTGAAATCTGAAAGTATTGAATGGACGGGCTGTGCACAAGAGTAGTTTGATAGATTCTTGGCTGTTTGTAATCAAATACTAGGGGTGCACATCGAACCGGTAGAGCTGTGGATCCAGACCGGAACTAATCCAACGGTCCGGTTTGGTCCGGTTTTAAATTGCACCGGTTCCGGTTCAAAAAATCCAAGAACCGTTGGATATGGTTTGGTTCTGGTTTAAGGGCATGTAGAACCGTGAACCGAACCGTTGACCCGAATCGTGGATCCAAACATTGGATCCGAACCGTTGATCCAAACTTAAGTTTTAAACCAAAAAATAAAAAACCCTATCTGTGTTTCTCTTGCTGTCTTCCTCTCTCTCGCCGTCTCTCACTCTATCTGCGACTACATGGCGTGCGGCTATCTATCTCGTCGTCTCTCTCTCTCTCTCTCTCTCTCTCTCTCTCTCTGCTGCCTCTCTCTCTCTCTCTCTCTCTCTCTCTCTCTCCCTTTCTCTCGCTGTCTCCCTCTCTTCTACCATCCGCGACTCTGCGTGCGGTACTGTGGTTGCCCAGGCCCCTGCCCTCTCTCTCTCTCTCTCTCTCTCTCTCCATTCACCAATTGGGCTGGATTTTACAAATCTCGGAACCGTGGAACCGATCCGGAACCGAACCGGTTTTCACGGTCTGGTTCGGTTCGGTTCTAGGGTGCTAACGGTCCGGTTCTGGTTTTGAAAATCCTAGAACCGTTAGGAACGGTTCGGTTCTAGTTTCACCCCAGAACTGGACCGAACCGACCCATGTGCACCCCTATCAAATATGTTCTTAATGGTTTTCTTATGACTAAATATTTTCCAATAAACCATTCCTTTCTTATCAAGTGCTCTAGCCTATATTATCTGGCTATTAATTGTAACATGCTTAGGAAGTCTTCCCCCGACACCACTCTTGCTTGGGTTAATTGTCTTTGAATCTCTAAGCACCTCCTTCTCAGTAGGATTGTCCAAGAAGGTAATATAAATTGATAGTTGGAGGGTACTTTGATGGAGAGAATCAAGGGAGTTGTCGAGGGCATTTTGGAACTCAGAATTAAGGGCGAGGTGAATGTGGACACCTTTTGACTTAACAACATATTGGAACTTAGTAGATGTTTTAGTTTTATATCTCATAGGTCTGAGTTGAATAAGCATGCATGCTCGTTTAAGCTTGTTGGACTGCCTCTATGTTGGAAAACTGGCTAAATGCCTTTTGGATAAGGTGGTGGAGGGATTCGAAAGAATGATTGCTAGATGGAAGAGTCGGTACCTCTCGCTTGGAGGACGTATCACTCTTATCAAGGCGGCGTTGGCAAATCTTCCATTATACTTAATGTCGCCTTTTTAAGTTCTCGGTGTCGGTCCTCCATCGGTTTGATAAAATGAGTCATGGCTTCTTGTGGCAAGGAGCCGAAAACAATAAAAGATTTCATTTGGTGGGATGGAATGAAGTTTGCAAGGTGTTTGAAGATGGTGGTGTGGGTATTAAAGATCTCAAATCTATGAATATGGCTTTGCTTGGGAAATGGCTTTGGAGGTTTGGAACTGTAGAAGGTGTGCTTTGGAAGGCAGTTATTAAAAGCAAGTGTGGGTGTTCGGATGGTGTTTGGTGGACTAGGGACTTATTATAGAGCCTCAATTTTATGGAAATGGGTGTCTTTCGTGAAATTGGAGTTCTTAGAAGGGGTTAATTTTGCCCTTGGGAATGGGGAGAGAAATCAATTTTGGAAGGATGCTTAGGTGGGATCTCTTCCATTCAAGGTCGAGTTCCCCCAAATATTTTGTCGTCTTGGATCCCTCTGTAGTTGTGGCTAGTTGCACTTGCTCTAAAAGCTCAAACTAATAGAGCATGACGAATTAATCCCTTTATCTCGGAGACCAGGTCTCACATCACATGGGTTAGGACCCGGCCGAACCCCCTCGTGGGCCCCACATCACATGGGTACTGCCTCACATAAGCCGCGCACCCCAAGTGTGTCCCTGCATCCCACAGGCTACCCCACTCGAGCCCTGTATGAAAATGCCCGTGCATTATACTGTATCATTGGAAACACGATGGCTTGGGAGCCTCAATGTAGATGCCTCCTTAGGGATGAGGAGGTTGAGGAATTTGCAGCTCTCTTAGATCACATTCATCTTCACTCTCCAGATCCCTCTTTTTCTTAGATAAAATGATATGGAACCCAGACAAATCTGGTTCCTTCTTAGTTCGGTCTCTCTACTCTCGCGTTTGCGTGAAGGGGAGGCTTGGAGAGGTGGTTCATATCAAATACATGTGGCATTATAAAGTTCATCCTAAGATAGTTGCCTTTGGATCGTTGGTGGGTAATAAAAAAAAAGGTTCTCACCATAGATAATTTGCGTAATAGGGATGATTATTCCTAATATGTGCCTATGTTGCAAAAGTGACGAGGAGTCGGTTAATAACCTCTTTATGCATGATTCCTTTATTGGGCCCGTACGGACATAATTCCTAGCCCATTTTAATGTCTCTTGGTTGTTTCCATCGGAGGCTGGAGACTTGCTTGTGTGGCATGGAGTGAGTCTAGGGAAGATCAAGAAAGAACTGTGGAGAATTTCCTTGCTTGCTATGTCATCTGGAGGAAAGAAATGCAAGATGTTTTAAAAACAAGAGCAAGTCGGCGCAGGCTCTCTCAAAAGGCTAGACTGTTTGTTGTTAAACCCAATCCACCTGGAATGATGCTAAAAAATAGTTCTAAACCTTCTTGGCAAATGGAATCGCCAAACAAATATTAGGGAGGGCGATCACTCTTCTTTGAAGGTTATTAATGGTGAGAATCTTTTCTCGACCCACTAACCAAATGAAAGCGACCACCCGAAGAGGAGCTCCATAAAACCAATGATGAAATGGGTGGGACGGAACCGAGGAGGAAGGCACCTGAGAGATGGAGGAGAGAAACGATCAACCGAGAACTTCTCAAATATGCAAATAGACCAAACAACCCTATCCTCCATCCTTTCCAATCTCACCGAGTGTAGAAGGCCCATTAGGGCTACACAACTCTTCAATCTCAATGTCGGTCAAATTCCTACAGCAAGTGGGATTCCACACTATTGATTCTTCTACTATGGAATAGCAATGAGCCACAGTAACAAACCTATTAGGAGCAAGAGTGGCGATAGTTGGGAACCTAACCTAGGGCGGCCGAGATCCGCACCAAGCATCAACCCAAAATCTTGTGCGAGAACTGAAACCAATCTTGAAGGAGACGCCCCTAATTACCATATGCTGTGTGGCCATGATCGCTTTCCATGGTCCCGAAGCTCTATACAAAGTAGAGGCTTTAACATACCAACCACCATCCTGCACCCCATACTTGGTTGCTATCAACTTCCTCCATAAACTACTTTCTTCCACACAAAATCTCGAAATCCATTTCCCCAAGAGAGTTGAATTCATCGAGCTTAGAGGTTTTATACCGGCTCCTCTTTTCGTAGGTTCGCAAACCTCATCCCATCTCAACAAATGGAACTTCCTCCCATCCCTCAACCCATTCCAAAGAAAATTCCTCCTAAGCATCTCGATTTTATCAATAACAAACTACAAGCATTTGAAGAGGGACATAAAATAAATCGGCATATTGGACAACACAGACTTGATCAAAGTGAGGCGACCCCCCAAGGATAAGAATTTGCACTGCCACGAAGCTAACCTCCATTTGATCTTCTCAATGACCTTGCCCCATGAGTGAAGAGCCGACTTTCCAATGCAAAGGGGAAGGCCAAGGTATTTAGAGGGGAATGATCCAGGATGACAATGAAACTCCGAGGCTAACTAATTCAACTCCAATCGGGCAACATGGATACCCAACATTTCTAATTTGGCCACGTTAATCTTCAACACTGAGACTGCTTCAAAACAAACCAGAATCTTCCGTAGGTTTTGCACAGATTCCTCTTTGGCATTACAAAATAAAAGAGAATCAACCGCGTAAAGGAGATGGGAAACTCTGCTATGAAGACCCGCAATGTGAAACCTCCATTTGATCTTCTCAATGACCTTGCCCCATAAGTGAAGAGCCGACTTTCCAATGCAAAGGGGAAGGCCAAGGTATTTAGAGGGGAATGATCCAGGATGACAACCAAACTCTGAGGCTAACTAATTCAACTCCAATCGATCAACATGGATACCCAACATTTCTAATTTGGCCGCGTTAATCTTCAACCCTGAGACTGCTTCAAAACAAACCAGAATCTTCTGCAGTTTTTGCACAGATTCCTCTTTCGTATTACAAAATAAAAGAGAATCATCCATGTAAAGGAGATGGGAAACTCTGCTATGAAGACCCGCAATGTGAAACCTCGAGAAAAGGCCATTTTCCTTGCCTTTGGAGAGCATCAAGCTTAGCGCTTCCATAACCACCACGAACAAATATGGTGATAGGGGATTTCCTTGTCTAAGGCCTCAGGAAGCCCTGAAGAACCCCGTTGGAGATCCGTTCACCAAATAAAAAAATGAGGCCGACTGAATGCAAGCTCTAATCCACCCTCTCCACTTCGCGCCACAACCCAACTTCCGCAACATGTAATCTATAAATTCCCAATCTACACGATCATACACCTTCTCAATATCTAACTTGCAAACCACACCACTCTTCTTTTCACAGTATCTATAGTCGATGCACTCGTGTGCTATGAGGGCCATATCTAGGATCTGGTGGCCCAAAACGAAAGCTCCTTGACTTTTGGATATCACTTTGAAAATGAGGTCTCTAAATCTTTATATATATTTTGTTTGTTCCAGTTAAGTAATTGTTTTGTCAGAATGAAAGATTTTGGGACAAAAATGGCCATTATTTGACATAACAATTGCTGGGTTCATTTTTTTATTTCTTTTGTGAATGATGGCTTTATTGATAAGGGGAACAAGTACAACAAAAATCCTGCAGCCACATCAAGCAGTAAAACAAACACAACTGGGAGGACCTACAAACGTATCTACATGCATGGTATGTCACGACATTCAATCACTAAAACAAGCACCAGGAGGCATAGCTTAGGACACGTCACTCGTTAATTGATCTCTTCAATGCAAGTTACTCAATAATGGTATAAATGGCCGTAACGGCCAGCCTTATGATTGTTACATTTCGGGCCATAATGGCCATTACAGTCCCCGTAACGGTGATTTTTTTAAAGGAAGAAAATGTATTGGCCCCGTATCAGCCATTACTGGCCTCCACCCCCCCCCCCCTAAAAAAAAGGGCATTTCAGCCCCATATTCCGTAATGCTTCCCACCATTACTGTTATATATAACATGCTTTTAGGTGAACTCACAGCTCCTCTTTTTGTGAGATAATCTTCTCTGTCATTCACCTCCTGAACTTGAGACAAAACTATCTGACTATTTCTGCACATGTCATTCACTTCATCCAACATATCCTCTAATCTCCAGCGGAAAATGTTCAATGTTGCCCGCTTATTCATAGAATCCCCCTCCGCTAAGACTGGCAATGTCTGAAGCTTGTTAGCCAATCTGGCTGCCTGTAGGAGACTAACTGGCTCGCATCGTGGAGTCTCCTATCCTGACCAGCCCAAAGAATCTGGCAATGGTGTTTCCTCTACAGTCTCGAGCAATCCTACCAATCCCAGCCTGGCCTGGATTCCCCATTGAACACTCATCAAAGTTGATTTTGACACTGCTAATTGGGGGAGGGGACCAAGGAGCAGAAGGAGATAATCTATCATGCTGCCATAAGAAGACTTCCTCTCAGTTTGACTGAAAAAACGAGCTGGTAATGGGATGCAACCTCGTCCCCTTTTGACTAGACAAGTAGCAAATTGAAAATTTTTGTTACCAGAGTATTGTTTCTACAATCTTTACCTTCGAATATTTTGGCTTTGCGTTCTAACCAGATTGACCAGATTACTGCAGGCACCGCATTTTTCCATATGGTTCTACCAATTTCACTCCATGCTGAAGTAGACTACTCATACAGAAGATCCTTAACTGAATCAGGAAAGGCCCAATATACCCCAAATCTATTCAGGATTGCATTCCTCATTCGGATGTGTATGGGCTGTGGACGAACAAATGCTTGACTGATTCGGCATTTTCCCTGCATGTTCCAACTGTTAGGTTTCTGCATGCCCTGGCTTTGCAGTGGACAACAGTAAGAATCTTTTCCAGACAAACAGTCCAAACAAAAGCACAGACTTTAAATGGACTACCAACTACCAGCTGACCATATTTTAGCAAAAGGACCATCCAACTGGCTTTCCCCATCGAGCAAATGATATGATAAAGATCAAACTGAGAACTTACCAATCGCATTGAGGGACTATATTCACATATCCTCACCAGATTGCAGCACATGGATTCCTTCCAATTGGGCAACCAGATAGGAGAACTGCTCGATTTCAACAGAAGATTGCTACCCAAGATACTGCCCTCCAAATATAAGACCCTGACCCTAGAAGCGTGGTTATCTCCCAGCTGTTGCAAGCATCAATATCCATACTTCATTGATTGAACTGAGCAAAAATAAAGATGAAGACCATCTTCAACATGCCTCCACCATTTAGATAGCAATACAATGTTGTAGTCCTGATACCCCTTACCCCAGGCCCCTTTGGCAATGTGTCTACAAACATCCTTCCACGACAGAAGGTGGAATTTTATGAGCATTATTCTCGTCATGCCATGAGAACTGTTTCATAAGGGATTCAATGGAAGCAGCAACTTTCAGAGGATGATGTAAGATGGATAAAAGAAATATAGACAATATGCTTTCAGGAGAGTAATTCTACCTCCATAGGATGCTATTTTCTCATCCAAGATGCCAATCTACCGGCATATGTTCAAGAACCTTGTTCCAGCAGTCAGCGGCAGACCTTCAACCTGAAACTGGAACTCCAAGATGGCATTAGGGGAATTGGAGACATTATGGCCAAAGGTCTGCCCGAGAAGGCTGCATTTATCCTCCCCTACATTAATTCCTGCCAGGCTGCTTTTGGAGGGGATTCTTCTGAGGCCTGATACAATCTCGAAAGACAGTAAGATATCTCCAAAATTCAATGCTTCCAAACTGATGCATCACCAAATAAAAGGGTATCATCTGTGTATTGGATGTGACATATATGCAGATCCTCCTCACCTTCATACATCTGATCAGATCTGCATTTGCCAGTTTTTGCACCATCCTATATAGAGCTTTTCTGCCACTGTAAACCATAATAGAGAAAGAGGGTCCCCCTGTCCAATACCACTAGCCCTGTGGAAAAATCTTTTGGGGGTGCTGTTGATGAGGATCAAGAAACACAGCAATCTGATGCACCTCACCCAATTAAGCCACTTGACGCCAAACCCCATTCTCTCCAGTGCATCAGACAGAAAGTTGATGAGGATCAAGAAACACAGCAATCTGATGTACTTCACCCAATTAAGCCACTTGACACCAAACCCCATCCTCTCCAGTGCATCAGACAGAAAGTTCCAACTAGTACAGTTCATGGCTTATGGAACTCCATTCACAAATTTGCTGGGTTCACTTTGCTTATGGAACTTGCCCTGTCAAAGTGGTAACTGCCTTGGTGGTACTTGTCTTACCTTGTTGGTGTTTGCTTAGCTTGGAAAGGCTTGGCTCTGTGATAGCGGATGGGCAACGAGAATGAAGAAAATAAAAGGAAAGAATAGAGATTTAAAAGGTTTTAAGGAGTATATGTGAGGATTAGGATAGAAGAAGAGTATAGGAGATTAGAGTAGGGAATGGATAGATTTCACTGGAATCAACACCGGTGGGGGATCTTGTTGTCAGTACCAAGACGAGGAAGAGAAGTTGACACCTCTACCTGCGAAAAGTTCATTCTTCAAAAGAAATCAGGTTATAATCTGTCTTTCTTTACCCACAAGAACTCTAAACAAGGCTACCTGATTGACTTAAGAGACATATTACAAAAACACCCCTGCACAAGACTTGTTATAGAAATACCCCCCGGCAAAAGACTCTACCTAACAAAAAACACGTGCTTGTTGGGCTCAAGGGGGCCCAACCGCACCGTGTAGTTGGATCATAACAGTAACTGGTTAGTCTATGGAGCCTGGAGAAGACTCGTGGGTCCCGCCCCGACCTTGGTTCTTCGTTTGTAGACTTTAAGGCTCCCATCATCTCTCCCCGGCCTGGAAAAACTCGACTCCGGCGAGTTGGCAGCTTGGTATCTTTCATACAAATCTGGATCAAGACGCTGACATTCAGAAGCTATAATCCACGTGCAACCAGAAGCTGGTCTACCCTTCCATTTCACAAGGAACTTATAATATCCGCCATCCTTAGAAGACACCAACTGATTGTTGTGCACATCTTCAATCTTATCGCTTATAGTAAGCACGTAAGTTCCATTTGAGCCAGTAGGAAAGAGCAGAGTGCCAGCTTTTTGGATGCAGCGAAGGACCATCTTGTTGAACATAGCCAGCGGGGAGTCCCCCCACATGAACTTTAAAGTAATATTTGCTGGGAACCCATAATTGCTCTTGATAAACTGCTAGATCGCACTCTCAACATCAGTTTTGGATTCACCCATGTTCTGTCTAGAGAAACTCTTGAAGAGAGTACCCTTCACGGTGGAAGGAATAGGCATGAATCTTTGATCTACATCCCATGTGAATCAATGATGAATCCTTTGGCTCCATAATGGACAGCTCTGCATCATTGAGTGTCAAAATGGCAGAATTTGCAAAGCCAATCATCTCAGCAGATTTTGTCTTGGCACATTCCCTCTGCTAAGGGGGATGATGGTCAGCAAGCTGAAATGGCAGAAGCTCATGGAAGAGACGACCATAGGAGTACTGACTAAACAAAGCAGTATGCCCTTCTAGTAACTCAACCGTCTTGGATAGAGCATTAAATATGCTGTCTTCTTCAGAAATGACAAAAGCTACTTCCAAATCTGCATACACCTGATTTTTAAGTAGACCACACAGAATTGCTGTGCATGAGAGCAGAGCATTCCCAGAAAGGTATTTCAGGACCCCATTTGAACTAGGTAAACTTGATAGCTCCAGATGGTCAGATATGTCCAAGAAAAGTGCACCGAAGCAGAACTGGTGAGTGCCTCAGAGTGTTCCATGCCTGTAATGACAACTTGTGGCGATGAGCTTCAATCGTAGTAAGGACATCATCCACAGTCTTGTCATCCTTAATTGCCGAAGATGTTAGCCACTCCTTGGGCAAGTGCCTTGTCAGATGTTCATCAACAACAGCCAGCCATGGTGAAAACAGTCGAAGAGACAGTCGAGCACCTGCTCATCCACTGCCCGTTCGTCTCATCCATATGGGCAGACCTCCTCTCCAGCTTTAAGGTCAGCTGGTGCTTCCCAAAAGATGTGGACCTTCTGCTGAAAGCCTAGCACGGCATCAGAATAGGCAAGCTGAAAACCCAGCTGTGGCTGATGGTGATCCTTGCCACATGGTGGTCCGTGTGGACAGAAAGGAACAGCTGATGCTTCAGAAATGAATCAAAGTCCCCTGATAAAGTTGCTTCCAACGCCAAATGTTTTATCGTTGAATGGGCCTCTCATATAGATGCTCTTAAAGATGCAGATTTTGTTTTTTTAGGGACGTAGTTAGCTTCTGCTCCCTCAGCAGACTTTAGATCTGATGTAGTTCTGTTTTTTTCCTTTAATATAATCAGTTATCTTTCAAAAAAATAAAAAAAACAGTTGAAGAGCATTGTTGATCGCTACAGCCCTTGATGGGAATACAACCACGTTATTGGAATTAAGAGGCATGTGATGATATATCCCCACAAATCCTGCAATAAGATTGCGAAATCGTGTGCTTCCAGCTGGAGTCTGGTAGGGGAAAATTGAGTTCTCTTTCAGAACACTGGCCAGATAAGCTAGGAATGAGATCCTCTCATCAGCTACTGAATCATCATCAAAAGATAAATCCAAGGAACTGCTAACGTCTTGGAAGCCATTCTTTATCAAATCAAATATGATCTTGACTTGATTCGGTTGGCGAAGTTCGCAACTGTAAACTGATAAAGAATGTGAAATGCGATCACCAGACTTCCCATAGGCCTAGGCTGTTTGAGAACAGATAGCTTCATCCTCATTGTAACCATCTTCAGATATCGATGCAAGAGTTGGTTCATAAGATCCAGACATGCAATCCTTCAGTGTCAAACTTCCCATTGAAAGATTTGATTTGATTTTATTTTTTTTTTCTCCTTGGCTCGGCCATGTCCCTTCTGAGGCATTCAACTTCACTTCTCATTTTTGCAAAAGCAGCAGGATCTGACAATCTCTTTCGAACCAGGAAACGTAATCTATGGCATTCTGTTTCTAACTTTGCAATCTTCTTCACTCTCCAGTTGTTGCTTGTGTGATTTACAACAAAATCCTCTTTCTTCGTTCCATATTTCAAGTTCCTTCTTGAGCATATGAACCTTAGATTTCAGAGAAGCATTCTCTTTTTCCATAGAATCCAATCTAACCGCTAAAGCATTAAAATCAACCTCTGCCTGGGACTTGCACTTAAATCTTCAACCAAAATTTCCCTGACCTGAATGACCTTACTCAGATGATTGTTGTCAACATCTAATTTTGGAAGCTCCTTGTTTCTGCCAGTTTCCCTTCTAGGTTTATCCATGACTTTTTGAATTCTCCTGAGGTCTTCATTACAACATCAGGGATCTTTTGCTCTTTCTTCTTCTCGGACTAATCGTAGTTGCTGCATACATTCCTTTAAGGCTGCATCCAAGTGAACTATCCTTTCTTCCACAACTATTCTCTTCCGCAAAGCATCCTCCAATTCTTCCTTGAAAGAGGCTGCTTCAGCTTCTGCCTTCTCCCGGCCGGCAATGGCTTCCTCTGCAACCTTTGCATGCGTCGTCACATGATCATCTTTCGTGTTACACCCAATGAGGGCTGAAGGTAAATTTTCATTGAGATTCTTCATGGATCTTTCCTTTTCTTGTGCTTTGTCCTCCACATATGCCTCTCCCTCAAATTGCCCCCATAGATAAGACATTAGATGCCTTCTTTGGCTCAACTCTTTTCTCCATTGGCTCGCTCGCTTTCATGGGTTTGAGGGAAATCTTCTTGCCATTAAATTTGAAGAATGTGTTGGCCTCTCCGTCACTAAACACCTTTTGGTCATAAAGCCAAGGCCGTCCAAAAAGTATATGAGAGATGGTTATTGGAACTACATCGCACCAAATGGAAACTTCGTAGTAGCCTACCTTGAAGCTCACCAAGCACCTCTTAGATACTGGAATGGTCATGTTATTGACCCATGCGATCTTGTAGGGTTGTGGGTGGGCCTCCACTGGTAATTGTAGCTTCTCAATCAGTTCTTGCAATACCACATTTGAACAACTTCCCCCATCAATAATCAGGCTGCATACTTTATCACCACACCAAACTTGGGTTTCGAAAAGAGTGGTTCGTCTCCAATCTTCAGTCTTGTCCTTCTTAGGAGCTACAAGTACTCTCCAAATGACGGGCCATATTCCGTCTCCTGGGCCACACTCACAAGTGTCTTAATGTCGTACATCAGCCTCACATGGATCTTGTTCCCCCTCGGGTTCATTATCCTCTTCTTCATTGCAAACAACGTTGACTATCCGGGGGCAACGTGTTGCATAATGCCCTTTTTCACTGCAGCCATGGTAGTCCATGTCCTTGACATCCCCGCACGAATGACTTCTTGCAGGAGCCTCACCTTTTTCTGCCACATGCTGTTCGAATGTCTCACCATCTCCTGTGTCACGTGTAGGGTTTGCGGGTACACGATTTCCGTCGCTCCTCAACTCCAATTGCTCCACCCGCATCTCCAATGCATCCATTGGATGCACCAAGTAGTCGAATTGATTTGCAATGTGTGCAAGCATGGCATCTCGCCGTGCATCCGTAAATCTCCCACAATAGGATATGCCTATGCGAGTCGACATTGGCAAGACCTAGGATCTGATGCCAAATTGATGATGGATGGGCAACAAGAATAAAGAAAATAAAGGAAAAGAATGGAGATTTAAAAGGTCTTAAGGAGAAGATGTGAGGATTGGGAAAGAAGAAGAAGAGTATAGGAGATTAGAGTAGGGAAGGGATAGATTTTACCGGAATCAGCACCGGTGGGGGGATCTTAGAGTCGACGCCAAGACGAGGAAGAGGAGTCGACACCTCTACCACGGAAAAGTTCTTTCTTCTAAAGAAAATCAAGTTACAATCTTTCTTTATCCCCAAGAAAATTCTAAATAAGGCTATCCGATTGGCTTAAGAGACATTACAAAAACACTCCTGCAAAAGACTTATTACATAAATACCCCCTCGCAAAAGACTCTATTTAACATAAAGCACACGTGTGCTTGTTGGGCTAAAGGGGGCCCAACCGCACCACCTAGTTGGATCGTAATAATGGCTGGCTGCTCTGTGGAGCCTGGAGAAGACTCGTGGGTCCCACCCCAACCTTGGTTCTTCGTTTGTAGACTTTAAGGCCCCCACCACTCGTCATTTTTCGTAGCTTGGTGATACTCATTGCTTATGAAAATTTAGGTGCTTGGTAATTTCTTGGTGATTCTTATCACATGAAGCTTGTTTTAGCTTTGATACAGTGTCCTTGCTGGTGGAACTCTGTAAAATTGATGCTTGGTAACCGTTGAAAAATGATCTTTGGGTTAGGAAAGGTTTATTTAGGCTTGGCATTTGGAAGGTGATAAAAGCTGCGTACACCATAGAGAGTTGGTCATGTGACAATTCATGGGATAGAGGTGTAGGATTAATTTCTAAGATGCATGGGCACCTTTTCCACATTGATTTCAGACTGTATTCAAGGTCAAGGGTATACTATTTACTAGGAGGCTTGCCAGGATTCATATTTAGGAATTATTGGTCCAGAATTCCTAAGATCTGGAAGATTAAGGCATTCCTCATCAGATCAAGGTTTGGATCATTGAGCCATGAGCCCCATGTGCATGGGGAAACCATGCAGTTTTCTATTGTGCTGGATTTGGTACATCTGGGGCATGTTTATCTGATGGGGAACTACATTGGATGTTGGGATGGTCAAGAATCTCTCAGATCTGAGCCCTTTGATCTTCGACTATTTTTCTTCGAATGTGGCCTATTTCTGTATTTCCTTCTCAGCAGTCTATTCTTAGGTCATTAATAGATGGGATTTTTCAATCTTTAAGATTGATGCATTTCCCATCCACTGTGGGACCCATCAGATCAAGGTTTGGATTATTGAGCCATGAGCCCAAGTGTATGGAATCCTGTCCACCAGCAAACCATAACTTTGCTGATGCGCAGAACCCTAGAATTTCTCAATTTTCTGTTTTCAAATGCTGCAGTTCGTAAATGTGATGGAACATTTTGGGTTTTATGTCTAAAATTTTATATTATGCATGTTGTGCTGTTGTGAGAATCCAAATGACAGTTTCTTATCTGTTTGTACTTATGCAATTAGAAATTTATTTCAAGTGATAGTAATAGTTCTGGGTCAACTTGCATTAATGTTTGCAATGTTTAGCCTTTTTTGCATCTTAATTTGGTTGGTCTTGCTTAACTTTCTAAACATGCAGGATGCCAATAATTGATAAATTTAAAGACATGGGAACAGTTGTTATGGGCAAAATAGAGTCTGGTAGTATCCGTGAAGGTGACACCTTGTTGGTCATGCCCAATAAGGTAGATTCTCTTTCTTACCTAGTGGTTTAGATCTTTGTCTTCCCTGAATCTCCCCTTCTGCAGCTTATTTGACTGAGCTGTTTGCATGTGGATCTACAGGCTAATGTGAAAGTTTTGGCTGTATATTGTGACGAAAATAAAGTAAAACGTGCCGGGCCTGGTGAAAATGTCAGGGTTAAATTGTCAGGAGTTGAAGAAGAGGATATTCTAGCTGGTTTTGTTTTATCAAGTATTGGTAGGTTCTTTCATTTATGATAAGCCATGTGGTTATGCATGATATTTCCATCAGGTTACTACAGTGACACTTTATTTTCTTAAAAAGGTAACCATTTTTTTTAAAATTATTATTAAGACAGGACAAAAGGTTCGAAGTAATTACAGCCCAGAAAGGAAGGACCAAGCATTTTGGCCAAAATCCTTTAAACATGAAACCAACCCAAGCACATCTGTCTTTGCCTTTTTACTTGCATCCACCTCCGACCCACTCTTGTTTTAAAAGAAATAATTTTCTCCACGCACAAATATCCTAGATTACAACCATCAAAACTAATCTCCACAAAACTCCCCCCCCCCAAAAAAAAAAAAAAAAAAGCCAAAAAGAAGTCCACAATAGACCCCAACATTACCCAAGACACAATAGTCTCCCCTCCCTGGCATTACCCAATACACATGGTTGCAAGTGGTTGTGTGCATCCACAGGGAATAGTCTCACCTAAAAAATGGGGCGGGGACACCCTGGGTTGTCAAAAAAAAGAAGAAAAAAGACACTCCTACTAAGGCCAGAGACTTTTTTTCAAGATTATAAAGCCGGGAACTTTTGCCATACCTTCCAGTCCAAATGGGCAATGGATGCACAAGCGGTTCACTGATTCCGTCCCCATTAGGCACAACACACAACACTTGGGATCACGAGAGATCTTTTGTGAAGATTCTTTTGTGAGAATCATATTCCGTCCCACCAACCAAGCAAATGCCGCCACTTTAGGAGCACCGGATGACCAAACAAAAGATAATTGATCATGCTCTTCTCCCTAGGAGAGTGATGCAACAATTTGTAGAAAGATTGGACTGAGAAACACCCAAATTCTCCAAGGGCCACCATGGAATCCTTTCAGCAGAGGATGGCTTGAGATGTTGGAGCCAATCTACTTACAAACTGGATCCTCCACTTATGTGATAAATTCCCACGACAAGGGGGAATCCAAATGATATCATCGCACAGTGACACTTTATAAGCGGGTTTGGAATATGTTGGAAACTGGGATATGCATGTAAATTATAATTGGGGAAGCTGAGTCAGTGCCTCTTCAGAGAATGAGAAGTACCATGCTTCCATGTTTGTGTTGCACGTGGCATGCATGGATGGGATTGGAACCATACATTTAGTAAGTCCAATGGCGAATGGGCAGTCCCAAAACAGTGTTTTAGATAGCTTATGCTACCTATTGTAGCTTGGCCTTTGCGCTATGTGGCTCATGAAAATAGCTAAAGTTGCATGTAGCCTACGCTATATGCTAATTTGTATACACCACACGTTGCATGCTGCTTAGCTTACACTAAAATTTATTTTTCAATAAAATATTAAAATTAATTAATGTTTTAAATGATTTCTAACATTTTTCCTATTTGCAATAGAAATTAATTAATCCTTCTAATGTTGTAGTAAAATAATGCGGCTCGCAGTACTCAAACAAAAAAAAAAAAAAAAATGCCCCCCCCCCCCGTTTTTAATCTTTAAAAATTATACTTAATCTTTGCTATCGTTTTCCTATTATTTTTGGTTCTGTTTGGTTGCACCAGATATCATGAAATTTCATTATTAATCAGTAATTTAGTGCAAAATATCATGAAATTTCATGATATTTGATGCAACAAATCACATCTTTAATTAAAGTTGTTTTAGGCTCTTTTGTTTTGTTTCTTTCTATTGTTTTTGTTTTTGTTTCTTTTACTTTTTTGTTTTTGCCGTTTGGTGCTTCAATACAATTTTCAATCTTCAAAAAAAAAAAAAAAAAACCTTTAATTAAAGGTGTAGAAATAGTGAGAAAAATAATCTATGTATTTTATGTCCCACACTGAAGAGGGGTAAATGCTACGCTATTCGCTATTTAAAACAGTCCCAAAATGACATTGTTTACCTGGGTGCAAAATGGACATTAAAAAACAAAAATAATCCATGGAGCATTACTGAGAAAAAATTCATTTAGTAGGTGGTTAGGATGGTCAAATGAAGACATTTTTTTGGTTAGTGGTTCATCAATGGTAAAGCCCACAGGATCATGGTTTGGATTGGATCATCATAAACATGCATCTAGGGCACAAAATTTGGAGGTTTCACATGTTTGGATCAACATGTTTCTTAGTTGAAGCTATGATTTCTCCGCGGTCTGTTGACAGTTCCCCTCATGCTTCATGCAACTTTAGTTTGAAAACTTCAGGCAGTTGCATTAGCACCTGAATGGGGGTTGTGTATGTCCTGAACAATCCTACGAGAGCCTTTTGACACATACTATTAGGGTTTCGAGCCTCTTAAGGATATCCAAATTGAACATGTGGGCCCCACATGTCAAAACTGTCCATTACACATTTGGATTTTTGGGAACTAATAGATTAGGAAAAAAATCTGAAAAAGAGAATGCTTTAGCCAATTTTATCACAAATGTACAAGGACCTTTTAACACATATGGTTTGCATATCAAGCACAAAAGGATATCCAGTCAAGCCTCTTGACCCCACAGGTCAATTAGTTTATTAAGAGGGGCAACCTGATTGGCTCTTTGGGCCCAAGATTTGATTATGAACATTGATCTGGTCCAAACCGTTGATATGATGCATATCTTCAGTCAGGTGAGTCTGCACCGTTGGCGTGGTCCACATATTCAATGTGGATGGTTGGATGTTCCAGATCCTCAATATGGACAGCTTGAGGGTATAGTTTAGATATTTAATCTGGATGCTAGGATAGCCTTTATCTGTAGTTTGGACAGTTTGATGGGCCTGATCTGCAATTTGACCCCCTAAATGGACCCAATCACAAAATCGGTCATTTCGGGTCTCGATCTGCATTAGTTTGTATCTCTGATCTCAAGGAAGGCTGCTTGATGGGAAAAAAGTTTTACAACTACTACTGAGAAAATATTAGTACACATTTTCACTTCTGAGGTCACTTGCTTGATTCTCCGAAGTCCAAGTTATATCTAATCAGTGTTTCTTCATTGCAAATTAAATGAAGGGCCACATGTGCCCGGAACTCTCAATGTGATTCTTATTATTTAAATTGGAATATTTTATTTCATTTCTTTGTAGTTGTGTGAGAGAAAAAAATTGTATGCCTACATATCATTACAGCTAACCTTCAGAATATGTATGCATCTCTAATTGTTCATTCTAGTGGTATAATGATCTGAGTTCTTTCACTTCTCGGTGTTCAATGCAGCAAAGCCAATAGCCGCAGTTTTTGAATTTGATGCTCAGCTGCAGATCCTGGAGTTGCTTGACAATGTATGTGGCTTACATTTTCATGAGTGTTTGCGTTTTTGCTTTTGGACGTATACCATTGACATTTGATGATGCATCAGGCGATTTTCACGGCCGGTTACAAGGCGATATTGCACATTCATGCGGTTGTTGAGGAGTGTGAGATTGTTGCACTGCTACAGCAAATTGATCCAAAGACAAGGAAACCCATGAAGAAGAAAGTCCTTTTCGTAAAGAATGGAGCTGTTGTTGTATGCCGCATTCAGGTCTTCCCATTGACCTGTTATTTATGTTAATGAGAACTGATGACCTACAACCCAGTAGTACGGAATTACCAATTTTTTTATGCCTCAGAATTTTTGGTGCTTGTAAAAATGGTTTCTAGTTAACCAGCAGAAGGTCGTTGGTGATCAGTCATCTACATTGCGTTTCCAGGACAGGTTAATGAATTGTTCATTATTGTCTTCTCAGGTGAATAACTTAATTTGCATCGAGAATTTCTCTGATTTTCCACAGCTTGGAAGGTTTACCCTTCGTTCTGAAGGTAACAAATGTGAAAAATGCCTTTGCATTAGTGCTGTTATCTTGCCATCTCTATCTAGATCAGTTTCAAGCATTCAGTATATTTTTTAACAGGAAAAACAATTGCTGTTGGGAAAGTTACTGCCCTTCCCCCCTCAGGAAGCTCTGCATATTCCTCTTCAACAGTTTTGGGGTAGAAGGCAAGAAGTTTCTAACCTTTTGTGCATTCTCCTAGTTCTTCATATTTTACATCTTTGTTTCCCTTACAGTTTATGTTTTTCTTTATGAGTATCGGTCCTGAGACTGCAAATGTAGCTTAGGCTTAGGATTCTGCATAGGTAGGGTCCATTGTTGGATCCAGACCATTGATCAGGCCCCATTGTCAACTGGGGATGCCCAACCCACCCCCAATCTCAGACTGGAAAATTCCATTCTTTTGGCATACTTTCCATTTGATATGTGTCATTAGTTGATATCATATATTGTTAATATAATTATCCATCGATTATTGAAACTATCAAATGATTCAAATCATAACAGTAAAACACATAACATATACTGATATACACTATCATGTATTCATGTGTTGATGATAAAGTCCCAAGTGTTTTACCTTGTCAATCATAACAAAACACAATCATAGCATTTAACTTTATTAAGATAAGAAAAAAAACAACAAAAATATAAAAAACAAAGAACAGGTGAAACCGGTTGATCCACATCTCCATTTTCCTTAATTGATTTTTGAAAACATTCCAAAAATTATGGAATGATTGAAAATACGTAAAACAACAAAATCACAGCACATGGTTAGTAGATCTATGTCCAAACAACACATAGATCACCTACGTTGAACCAAATAATAATAATTTTTTATTTCCCAATCTGATTTTTAAGAAAGTTAAAAAAAAAAACTTGAAAATTGCCAAAAGATTAGGAAAAAGATGTTAAAATAACATTATAGCATGTAACCTACACTACCATTTTCAAAGAACTTAGATTTATGAATAAACAACATAAATCTATCATTTCCCCAAAGAAATTTTGAAAAAAAATAATAATTCAAAAATGCTTAGAAAGGCAAAAAAATTGACGGAAAATACGAAAAAAATGATAATTTAGTAAATTTTACATCTACGATGTAAAACTATGTTGAAAGAACTTAAATTTATATTTCCCATAAAGAAATTTTGGAAAGAAAACAATTCAAAAAATGCCTAAGAAAGACCAAAAATTGATGGAAATACGAAAATAAATGAATATCAAGCAGCATTTACATATAAAAGGTACATCTACGTTGAAAGAACTTGGATTTATGTTTCCCCCAAAGAAATTTTGGAAATTTTTTTTTTTTCAAAAAAATCCTAAATAGGCAAAAACGGATGGAAAATACAAAAATAAATGAAAATCCAGTAGCAATGGTAGATCTATGTTAAAAAGCAACACATATTTACTTATTATTGGATTCATTTTCCTAAACATATTTAAAAAATAATGACCAAAAAATGGCTCGAAAATACCAAGAAAACGTTATAACTTTTTTCAAAACAATACATCTGTCAAATCTGTAGATCTGTACTATTAAAACACACTTGATGCATCATTACAATAATAAATTTAGAAAAAAATTCAAGAAATACCAATGTAAATCACAAAAAATGCAAAACTCCCCAAATCGAACACGAATCAAGCATGACTTGATCGATTTGGGGTTTAGTCCCTGATTCAACGCGATCACAACAAGAATATAAAAACAGTTTTTTTAAATTACATTTTTTTTGTAAATTCCCCATATTGGTCCACCGGCGTTCGATCCTTCAATCAGAACAAAAAACTTGTTTTGATCTTTAAGACAATGGTAGATGTGGTCAGAAATGGGGTAAAACAATTCTTGAGCTGAAAAAACTCAAAAAGGAGAGAAAAAGAAAAACTGGAAGAAAGTACGGTTAAAGGGGTTTTAAGCCCATATCAGTCTGACTGATACATTGCGACGTATTGGTCTCAGCCCCTGTGGGATAGAGTGATAGAGCAGGTTGAGAGGAAGCTTTCAAGATGGAAAAGCCGTTATCACTGTTTGGGAGGATGACTGACGCTTATCAAAGGGTTTTCTTGTACATGCCCCTTCATCTCTCTCTTCAAGTGCCCTTGGCAGGTTTTGGATAGATTGGAAATAGTAAGGCACAGTTTTTTGTGGAGTGGGTAGAAGACAAACAGAAATTTCATCTTCTGAAATGAGAAGAGGTTTGCTTACCACCATTGGAGGGAGGAGCGAGTCTAAGGATCTGAATCTGACATTGCTCGGGAAGTGGATATGGAGGTTTGCAGTGGAAGGAAGGTTGTGGAGGTAAGCAACATCTTGTAAGTACGGGATCCAGGGCAGGAGAATGTGGGTCAAGGACTCCTGGTATAGGTTTCGGGTTTGTGGACATCAATTTACCTGGTGGCCTCTATATTTAAGGTGTGTCATTCTCAGTTGGTGATGGGAAGCGCATTTGCCTTTGGGAGGATGCTTAGTGCAGGGGGAGACCTCTTTGACAGGAGTTCCGGATGCTAGCCAATCTCACCCCAGAGTGGAACATAACAGTGGATCGGTGCTTCTCCTTGATAAGCAATGTGGTGTTGTGGTCTTCTCCATGTCGTAGGGCCTAGGGGATGACGAAGTGGCACACTACATTAGGCTTCTCGAAAGACTGAAAAGCACAAATCCTAAGATGTGAGAAAGTGATGCTTTGGTTTGGCATGCTCACAGGTCAGGCTGGTTTTCTGTGCATTATTTCTGCATGCTGGTCAGGAAGCAAAACTGGGGTGCAAAGAGACATAATTACTTATTCTTGCACCACGACTCTCTAAGGTATTTGTATGGCTGTTGGGTAGGAAGAAGGTGCCCACAGTTGACAGAGTCTATAGCTTGAATAGGTTTCCAACCTAAAGGAGGTGGTTGTTTGTAATGTTCTGCCAAAGTTAGGGCTGTAATTTTCTCATCATAGCCTTCTACGTTAGGCTTTCTCAATAACAGTTGTCAATTCTTTAATTTTTTATTTTTATTTTTAATCTAGGCAACTCTACTTTGGTTAATGATCCTAGAGGTCTGTCCTGTGCCAATATCATCATAGTCTTTCCCAATATTCCCCAATCTAGTATGGAATTTGACAGATTGAGATATAACACGCATCTGAATGCACAAAAGATGTTTCAGTGTTGACATATTATTTACAATATTTCAACTTGAACTGGTCTCCTGAATATTTTTCCTCGAGTAATAACCATATATTTTCTTTCTTAAGGTTACACTCTTTGCTTGCTAAATCTTACATCAAAAATTTCTTTGGGGGGGTGGTGGTGCTGCTGGACATCCAATTCCACCTTCTTTTCTTCTTTTTCTTTTTTTTTTTTTTTTTTTTTTTTTTTTTTTTTTTTCTTTTCTTTTTCCTTTGCTTTTGGTGGTATCGAAGAGGGGAGAATTAACCTACAACGTGATCCATATTCATCTACCCTTCAATTGAGTTAAATTTTCATCTTGTTACCAGATCACAAGAGCTATTTGCAAATGGCACACGAGTCCCACAGCTCCATGACATCTTGTTTTTTTTGCCAAACAAGCCCCAGAAAACTAGATGCAGGTGCCGAAGGGAAGTTCATCTCATTGTTGGGCTCATTTGCAAGTATCATCTACCAAAATGGATTGGAACTTATTTGGGTTTTACATGAGAGAACGATGGAGTCTGTTGACACATGAACCAAGGATACCTGGATTGCAGATCTCACTGATGTGTGGTATGGCCATATGGGAGCAAGTATACAGTATGCTACTTTCTCCAATATGTGGTGGTGGGTTGGATTACTACATTAAAAAAAAGTGCATATGGCTAATATGTGATATCGTTTTCTAGGGCAAATTGTTATTTGTAATTTATATATGAAATGATGATGTTATTATTATAGATCCTGCATACATACTATTATATGATATTGATGCTATTGCATGAAATAAAATGTAAATAACTACATTCTAAATACAACTTTACATTACGATCATGGTTTAAAAATTGGTTTTGATGCAAGGTAACACTGGCATGAACAAAAATGCAGATGTTTGTGATTCTGTCCATAACTTGGTGAGTTTTTTTATCCCCTGCTTGACAGGGAGAGGAGAGAGGCATATGAGTATAGACGAGAAGAGGTAGGAATCTACACCACAAATCATTGAGAAAGAATTGTGACCATCAAATTGTAGCGCTTGTGGATTGCAGAATTGCATGTTATATCAAGACGCCAAGGTGGGAGCTTTTTGGTGCATTAGCTGTATGAACAGGGGATGTGATTTGGTTGCCATAAGCATTTTTCATGTCATTTTTACTACAAGCTTTCAGTTTTGAGTGGTGAAATAATACTGGAGTTGTATTGAGTTAATGCAAAATATGCACTAGTCTTATATTTCTGATACCTAGTTAAATCAATTTTCAGGTGACAGTTTATTTATCACATTTTGTTTGATGCGGTTAATGGTCTTTGCTGGGCCCACACGAGCACCATACATGCCAGCATGTTTTTAATTACATTTGTTGGGGAAAACTGTTGATTATGCAATTCAAAACCAAGTCCACTACTATTGTATGCATGATGCAAATGGAACATGTGTAGTGCCATTTCCGTGCAGCATGTGACAGTAGTAGCTAATATGTCTCAGATGTAGTGTTGGGGCGGTTAGATTATCTGTCCTGAGCCCTGAATGTCAAAGATCTATTTACCGACGTCTTTAGGCATTTCATATGGCCAAAGAATGGAGTAGATGCTTCGATAGCTAATCTAGCCACAAGTGTAGATGGTCCTTGTCTACTGAATGTGTGTAAATGATCTTGGGCACAAGTGTAGAGTATGCTCTCTTAGTCGTAGCATACGGAGGAACCATATTATGCTTGATTACCCTGTTGGACAGTTTCTTAATGTTGTCACTATTGAGATTCTGTATTAATGGCCTCGTATTCGATCTTCCCAAAAATGAGGCAAAGCTGAAGCCATGGAAAAAGGGTATGAAACCAAACCCATTTGGGGTAGTGTCTTATGCCACCTTCCCCGTAAACAGGAGCCAAGGACTCCAATACCATGGTGGCTGGGTAACTGGTTGTTGGTAGTATTGCCTGAGACTACCTGTGAGAGAATAACTGGTTGAGAGGGCGAGGCCTGTGTGCTAGCACTCAGTCACATAGTTGAAGCACAGGCATGAGCAGGGCCCCAAAACTAGTAGAGAGGGCAAGGCCTATGCCCTTGTCCTAGTGACATTGTAGAAGCAAAGGCGTGAGCTGGGGTCCAATACCATGGTAGCATGCATCTGATGCTATTTGTCTAGGAGACTAGTGATTATAGCACTTGTGGAAGAGATGAAAAGGCTCTAGAACATGGTGTATAGCACAATAGAAGAGCCTGGGCTCCGGTCCATTGCAGCGTCCATGCTGCTGTGGGAGATCAGACTGGGCAGAGGGATCACTTCGGGTGGTCGTGTGCCAGTCTCTCAAGAGTTCAAGCAATGTCTTGTAGTGAGCTGTTGAGATAGGTGGTGGGTGGGACCTTGAATTCCTGCTCAAAAGGTGGTTATTTTCTACCCCAAGATGTTAAGACGGTTAGAAGCAACATGATGTCGCTTGGTACTGTGTAGCACTCGGTCTCCGAAGCAAGCATTAAGTGCAACGGTTGCAACTTGGGTTCAGGTTGACCCAATCTGAGTTTGGGTTGGGTTTGTCAAGGTCCTTGGGTCAGGTTCCGGTTGGGAAATGCTAATTTATTTGGAATCAGTTTAGGTTTGGGTTGAGAAAATTAAGTTGGGTTAGGTTGGAAATAATCACATGTATCTTGATCGGGCCGGGTTAGAACTTGGGTATAATAGAAGAATTTGAGTTGGTCCCCGCTGGTTGGAATTTGGGTCGGGTCGGGTTGTTGGTTGGTCCTCTTGGTGTCAGGTTAGGTTCAGGTTATCCCTCAACCTAAGCACTAATATGCCCACACCACAACCGACCAAACCCTTTTAATTGCAGTCGAGTTGGGGTCCACTGACCGACCTAACCCAACTCATATATACTAATTGTAATCTCTCATTTTAGGCTTCTGGCTATTACTCACTCATAGCCCATGTATGGTGGATCTAACAAGCCAAATGTGTTTGGATTCCTAGAACATAAAGCCACATATAAATCTCATACATTCATTACATTTTTACAGAATTATATTAACGTCAAACAAATTAACATTATGTTGTTGCAAAATGACAATTTATAACTAAAATCCTCTATAGGTCTTTTGTTCTTCTGTGGAAATTCATCTAACCTATCCCTCAGGTCGGTCTACTATTTTTGGGCCACAACTAATTGATTAAATTCCTTGAGTCGAAAAAAAAAGAACGATACATTTCTAACCTGTCCACTTATTTCTTCTACAATGGCTCACCTACTAGATTTTTCAAACTTTATCTTTATGTGAAGAATTTGTATGTAGTTTCATATATAAAATTCACCGAGGGTTAGAATTTTAATTTATGTCTCTTTTTCTTGTTCTTGATAGCATCTACTCGACGTGTAACATGACCACCTGTACATCGATGTTGTTTTGATCAATATCGCATAAAGTTTGAATAGATTTTCTCCTAATTTTAAAATTGAATTCCTTCCTCCAAAGCTTTTAATCGATTCCCAAATACAATCATTTGTGGATGTCATTTTGTAAGATCCGCGAACTTTGGACTTGAGAAGACTTTACATTCAATCTAAATTAGATGTTATTGAAAAAGAATTTGGATATCCTTAGCGCATTGGGGCATAGTTTTGCATCTACCACCTCGACATGACAAGTGTATGGATAATAATGCAGTCTTGTTTACAAACTTTGCATCAATCACAAATCACACTTAATCTTTGTTTTTGGAAACCCTCAAAGAGGTGATTCAACTACGAAGCATAGTCCCAAATGTTTGTCGATGGCTCGGATGAAGCGACATTTATAATCTTCATTCAATTTTTAATTAAAAAAAGAGAAATATTGATAAATAAATTGAACTTTATATAACAACAAAAAAGAAAGCAATATAAATGTATCAAAATTCAAAAAAAAATCAAATGAACAGTATATATAAATAAAATCAATGATTCAAAGTCTTCCAAACCACATTCCAAAACCCAATACTTTTGTGTTTTAAAGCTTTAGAAATAATATTACAGATCATTCAACATTCACCAAAAAATTTGAAAAATCGAAAATAATTACTAATTTTAGGTAAGACTCGTTGAATCTCGCATCTCCCTTCTTCATCATCATCATTCAATCTCCTCCTCATATCAGCGCAACCAATCTTACGTACAAATCAACACTTCAACCTGACTAGTTGTCTTCGAAAGTGAGCTTCGATACTTGCTCACATTCCTTCGCCTCCCTAGCTAAGCAAAAAACGGATTACTAGCCATTGTTGAAATTGGTATTGATAATATGTCCCGTGCCATCATCGGATAATGTACCGAGTATTTTGATTCACTAACCCTCATCTTCCAAATTCCAACACATCAAATCTCTCCATTTTTTGACTTCTTGATGTACATTTCTAACTCGATTCCTTAGTATCAACTCCCATTCGTGCTTGTGCCAAATATGATATGTATTCATTTAGCACATCCGGATTACCGTCCGTGTCCGCATCTCTTTTCTTCAACACTTGCTGTTAAAGTATTAACATCCATTTATACCGATCTTCAATGTGCTTCACTTGAACCTTAGACGACTTGGATTCTTGCTTTTAGTAGAATAAAGCTTCATGAAAATATAAGCTAACCAATCCCTATTACAACGGGGATCAAGAACAAGTTCTATCATAGGACATCATCCAAAGACATTCTATCCCAATACATTTATCGAACTTATATTCATACCAACCTCTCATCGGCGACAATGAAATCTGACCTTCCTAGCATTTTTCTCAAGAGCATCCTTAATCTTCCAAAGAACATGGAAGAAACAGATTCGCGATTGGATACTGATTTTCAGAAAAAATCTTTGTGCACTCGTAGAAAACTTGGAGAAATGTGTGAACTTGTTATGCTTTGGCCCAATCATCTGTGCTCGACAACCAAGAATACGTTCTGTCACGCGCCACGTATTCGAGCCAATACAAGTAATTCCATTGCCGCATCTAACATTTCATAGGTCGAGTTCCAACGTGTACCATAGACATCCAACTTCAACGTTTTTTGAGATGGCATTCAAACGTTGGATGATGTCTTCCATACACTCTCGCCTTCGTCTCGATGGCTACCCCCTTATATATTTCACACTCTCTTATATTCTCTATAGTGTCGTCGATTCATATTGAACTTTTTCTCAATATACCGCTCTTGTGACAATCAAATTTACAATATGGGCACACATCTAACACGAATATTTTCTCCATTCAAAAATAAATTTCTGTAGCCAGCCCAAGTCTTTCATAAGCATGAAATGACACTTGCCATTTCTGTTTCTCAAGCATTGTCTCATCTTATTGATGTCTTTTCTTCTCAATGCCCCTGACATTTCATCAACATATAACAGTGTAGATGCAATATGAAATAAGTAAACCATCCGAGAACTGTGGAGGAGGAAGGTGTTTGAAGTTCAAAATTCTCTTGCATAGTTTCCAATCCTTTCGACATAAACGAGTGGTTAATAAATGTATCATTTTCTTTGATTGAACGCCGTCCATAAATTAGAAGTCTCTTCCTATTCTACACACCATATGCTAAAACTTCTTGACTTTCCCTTCTCATTGCGTACATCTTCATGCTTTCTTTTCCAGTCACCATGGAGAAAGCGCGGAGACATTCTAACGGCTTATTAAGGAATTGATGCTAAAGCCCTAAACCCTTTACTTTCAATCATTCCGAAATGTTTTCTTCCAAAAGTCAAATATCTCTTCAAACCACTCATTCCTTCTCCTTGCCAAACTTATGAGTGGACACTACGCACAGTCATCCCCTTCGAACTTCGTAAATGACGCCAGATGAGGAGTCTTGCTTTCTTAGGACACGTCTTTAAATGTCTAATTAAATGTGTCGTAGATCCTCCTAGAATTTCACCAATAACCCTTAGCTGCACTTATTACACTTTATCTTCGTACAATCACTTAACTATCACATCTTCAAATCATCCCACACCGCCGATCTAATTACTTCTTCCCTTTGCATGTAGTTGACGTGTTTGTGTCCCCTCTACTATTAGAGGAGATGTGGCCGATGCACCCATTCCCCGGGTCCATTTCGGGCTTTCATCTTGACTAGCCATCTATAAAATAAAGTTCTCGATATGTTATACATCCTAGGGGCTAGGGTCCTAGATGGCTAGATCGCTAATCGGATAATTACATGTCCTCTATCTCACCCATTCAAAGTTAGATGGATTCTTCTTCATTTTCCAATTCTAAATCTATACACCGAAATCTTCAAAGAAAACCTCATCTATCTCTCCGACGAATATTAATCTTGTATTTAATTCCCATGTCAATCATCAACACAAAGTGTGGACATTTGACGACGGAGATAAATACATAAAATATATCCAGAGAGAAAAAGGAGAGACGAAACCAGAACATGCATATGCATTTAAATTGGAATAAATGAAGATATTACAATCTATCTAACCCTGAACTATCTAAAAAAGGACAATTTGAACAATTTGTATGCATCCAAGAACACACTTCTCGGTACTTCTCCATTCAAATCCTCAAATGGAGACTGATTATCAAATACTACAAGTCACATTGCTTCTCCCCGAACAATACAAATAATTCATATCGGCATAACATACATCATTCTCTCAACAAAATTGACATTTATCATCTAGCTAACTAATAACAAAATGTCAAATGAAAAGCCAAAGGCATCTTAAAGTGGTGGCATTTAACACTAACAAAGTAACAAGTAAAGTCGTCATTTATAAAGTAAATTAAGAAACATGGAAAATCATAATTATTTCTCGACCATATCAAGGGAAAACAATTTAAACATAGATTCTCGTCCTTGGTTAGGACCATGGGGCTCCATGGTCACCTCAATTCAATGTATGTATTGTATATCCATCTATTTTTCCCTCTCATTTTAATGTGTGCCAAAAAAAATGAAGCATATCCAAATCTAAGTAAACACGCAGAAACAATTATCATTTAACTCTTACCATTAAAAACTTCTTGGGATCCCTATAATGATTATTTGCCATCAAACTGATTGATAAGGTCACATAGGCATGGATCAAGGAAAAATGCAAATATCATCTTGATCCAAAACTTTTGTGGCTCACAAAAAAAGTTTTTTCACTATGTGCCATTCACTGGACTGCTGTGAAGTGGTTCACATGTCATGAGATTTGGATTTACTTTATTTTTATGCCTATGCCTTAAAATGAGCTAATAACCCATTCAAAGTTTTGAATGGTGAGCATTCAATCATCATTATTTTTTATAGTATGGTTCACTCAAGATTAGATATAGTTTATTTTTAAGCCCATTCTTAAAATAAATTAGTTCATCACTTGACCGAAGGTGGGGATATTACTCAACCACCAAATCTAATCCATGCAGACATCGGTTTTCAACACAAATATGTTTGGCACCCCACCAATCCCGGATTGCTCCTTCCAATCCTTTCAATACAATCTAATCCCATAGTCACCCGACTTGTAGCCAAAGGAGTCCCTAAAATTGGATGTCAAGCAACAATGAAAAGGCCTAGAAAGTTTTTCATGGTGGTGCGCGACTCGTGGCGTGAGACATACGTCATGATCCCTAGAAATTGAATCTAACTCCTATCCGCCATCCGAAACAGCCCTAAAATTGGATGGCAAGTAAATAGTTCCTTCCCTTTTCCTTTTTAATGGTGGGCGGCGACGACATTCATGCTTATACCAAACCCTTCCCCAAAATTGGATGGCAAGTAACATCAAGTACATTGGGCCCGAAAAGTTGCAATCGTGATTTATCTCGGCCTTCAATCCCCCTCCAACGATCTTAATCTCACAACTATATTAGCAATTTATACTATATATATTAGCAATAAAAAATAAAAATTAACCCCTTGTCCTTCATTGAAGAGCAGAAAGAGGGACGGCCTATTCCATGCGATATCGATGACGGACGATGGGACGAGTGGCTTGAAACACCACCAATGTCTCCCAGAGGGAGGGGGAAGAGAGAGAGAGAGAGAGAGAGAGAGAGAGAGAGAGAGAGAGAGAGGTGAGAGAGTTCACTATATTGTCGACCTCATTCAAGGGGTGTGCTCGCCCATGAAAAGGACATCCTTGGGTGGGGTAGGGTTCACAAGTGAGCGAGTGCTTATGGAAAATGACTTATGTGGGGGTAGGGTTTTTTTTCATACATCCCTTATATATTTGTAGCGAGTAGAGTACGCAGTCGAGTACGAGTCGAGTAGACACATGATAGACTCGTATCATCCAACCATTGAGCTAATAAACCCCTCGTGCCTGGCTCTAACTCGGTCCATCTTCTTCCAGTCATCATCGAGTCATATACTCGAGCCATTTTGCTCGTATGCGAGATCTGGTATAATAGAAGAATTTGAGTTGGTCCTCCATCTTAGGTTGGAATTTGGGTTCCATTGTTGGTTGGTCCTCTTGATGTCAGGTTAGGTTCAGGTTATCCCTCAACCTAAGCACTAATATGCCCACACCACAACCGACCAAACCCGTTTAATTGCAGTCGAGTTGGGGTCCACTGACCCACCTAACCCAACTCATATATACTAATTGTAATCTCTCATTTTAGGCTTCTTGGCTATTACTCACTCATAGCCCATGTATGGTGGATCTAACAAGCCAAATGTGTTTGGATTCCTAGAACATGGAGCCACATGATTTCTCATACATTCATTAGTAATTTTTCACAGAAGAAGAGAAAATAGACACAAAGCAAATAACATTTGTTGTGGGGCAAGTAATAAGTGGATCTCTAAAATCTCTAATAGGTCTTCTGTGGAAATTCCCTAACCTAATATTCAGGTCGGTCTACTAGTCAGGTGGGCCACAACTAATTGAATAAATGTACGGCTGTGAAAAAAAAAAAAAAAAACGGCATACATTCTCTAACCTGTCCACTTATTTCTAATACAATGGCTCACCTACTAAGTGGACCACCTTTATCTTTTGTCGGGGGCATTTGCATAGTGAGTTTCATATAATGGATGGGTTAGATATTTTAAATTATGTCCCATGATAGCATCTACGGTGTACATGATGTACATGATGGGATTTTATCATATTGCATAGCGGAATATGATTTTCTCCTAATTCAAAATTGAAATCCCGATTCTAAGATCTCCCAAATACAATCATGTGCTATTTTTAAGATTAAATAACTTACTTGAGAAAGTTACATCATATGTAGAATTAGATGTTATGCATTTATCCAATGTCGATGTTGGTCCTCTAAGCTATGAGGTATCTTCTTGATCTATGAAGTCAAGAAATATGATCTTTCCCTGCATGAACCTTGTAGGAAGAGCCAAAACCAATTAGTCAAGATTGTGACCCTTGTATAAGGATCAGACCATCTTTCATGCATCATCAAGTCATGATCTCATGATCACAGTCCAAGCTAATAAGCCCCCTGATTGTTGACTTGATCTCGATCCATCAATGTGAGTAATCAAAGGTCTGAACATTGATCCTATGTACATGGCACACTCACACTCTTGTGCATGGTAAGGACAAGGCATAAACCGACATCAAGTCGGCTCCCGATGGTGAAGACTATCCATTCTAATATAAGTCAATCTCCTCACACAAGATGACCATACATCTCATGAACTAATGTCCACGAGTATGTCCTAAGCATTTGTGACCGTTATACTCTAGCAAGGTACTAAGACCATGACCACGACTCTCCCAGGTCTATGACTTTCATGTCCAATCTTAAGTTTCTAATAACTATGAGAGAAATCACTCTTCAGTAAACCCAATGAATATAAGATGAGAGCAACATTAAATTTGTCTAAAGCATATCATATGTTCAATCCAAAACTCATGGTCACCATGATCAACAGCTGAGATCTGCACAATCACATCCATGTGGCTAGTGGATAAGGGCACGTATGGTTTTCTAGGTCACTACAACAGTACGTGCAACCTTTTCTAATGAGAAAACTTTGATTCTCTGGCAAAGAGTGGTGGATAATACACAAGTAGTTATACATTACTTAGAAGTTGTGTGTATTGAATGCAAATAATTCAAATTAAACCATCCAAATTGTGGGTACCAATCTAGATATATCATGAGCCAAAAATTACAATTGTTGATTAGCTGACTATGCGATTGATGGAAATTTATGGACATTTAGAAATGAAAGTATGTAACAATCCTATTTCAATGAACGTGTATTCCCAAATCAAAGGCTAGGTGATAGTGAGTCCCATAGTCCGCTTAATTTGAGCTAATCTAATGATGCCTCATGTATAATTTTTTACTACCCAAGTATAAAGTGTCATGTGCAGCCAAAGTATCAAATAACTCCTTTCATGTTCATGGCTGTTTTGGCTACCCTCGTGCAGATGTGGATTGTGTTCCTGGGTAAGAATTGCTTCTAGCAATGCCAATGAAAAAGTGACAGGTGCTGGTGTAAAGACAGGGGACTCGCTCTAAAGGGGGAAAATTACTATATCATGTAGAGAGTCTTTACCTTTTCATGAAAGCATATTGTGGTCATGTAATGCTAATGAAAAAGCATCATGTGTGCATGTATAGGTATGGTACCACATTCAAAACGACAAAATCATCGTTTCATGTAAAGAGAGCATAATTTTTAATATGTTGTTCCACGCATGATGAGGGTATACACTGTTTTTTCATTGGTATTTGATGGAGTATATCTGCGCCTTGCCGGACGCAATCCGTGTCATTGTCCTACTTGGTAGTTCGATTGGCCAAATATTGAATAATAGCGGTTTTTTTTTTTTCTTTTTTTTTTTTTTGGATTTTGACAGAGTGGTGAAAGTTGGTTTGGCTTTGGAAGGGAGTATAGGGAATCATCTCGACTCCCCGAAGTCATTGAGTCACTCAGAAACTAGTTCAAACTTACTAGGAAATATTTCTTTGATTTATCATAGAAAGTACAAATCCCCACGCATGCCTATGTTAGGGCTAGGTATATGTACAAGAGAGTCGTCCATAAGGTGGACCACACATGCGTTACATGCGAGTGACTAAAGAAGAGAGGATATCTTTCTTTTCTTCTTCTCTTTCCTTTTCTACTATTTTCCTTCTCTCTTTATTTTTTATGCCTTGGGGGTGGAGGTGTTCGGAGTTCTCTCTCGCTTTATCTCTTTGGCATATGATATATTTATAATGAAAAATCAAAGTTTTGGAAAGAATATTAATTATGGTGCTCCTCACTGCTACAGATTTTGATATTGCTCTACACCATCAACTGTCTATAAACTTGCCTTATCCATGCACTGAAATTGACCCACTCCATCTGTCCAATGGAATGCCCTCCTGACCAAAATCCCATGCTAGTCTAGGAGGTGGACTACAATATCCCAATCATAGAGTATCTACCAAGCATGCTAAAATACTTTTAATAGCCAAAATAATAGATCAAAGGTTAAAAACCATTAATTAAACATTTAAAATTTTTAAGTGCTAGAACCAATTGGAAAACTGCTTGATGGTCCAATCATTGATATTTAGGTCATTAATAAGCTTTTTGAGTTAACCAATGGATCCCATGTTAGAGCATATCAACCATGATTCCATCTTTGATACATGGACCTAATTATATGATGGTGTTAGCCACTAATGTAGCCTCATAGGGTTAGCCAGAAGCACAAAATGCCAAGAACTTATACTCTCCATATGACCTTATAAGTTGAAAGATTAGTCAAAGTAAGTGCATAATCAAGTCGATTTGATTCAGGCATGATAGCTCTCATGGACAATAGACTGCGATCCTTCAATGCAATTGCTCAGCTAGGCTTAAACCTAAGAACTTGCAATTCCATAAACCCTCACACTCTTGTAGGACAAGGCCATGGCACAATTCTCCTAACAAGGAGACCTTCTATCTTAATTCGTCATTGGGCTCCACACATAGGATGCTCAATTAACCTCCATAAAATTTAAGATATTAAGATCCAAGAAATACATCTCTCCCTTAGTCCGTGATTGTTGTAACCAAAGTCACCTTTTCCTAGGAGAATGGGATGAATTTGATGTAAGGAGTACTAGCTAATGCACAAAAAGCTCCAGAGCTATTAGGGAAGCACCAGATTATCCCTATATCTAGGCCCTCTTAAGTAAACCGACTAAGATCTCCCCATGGACTACCCCACATCTCACAAGTCCCACAGTGAGACCCACCCTATGGCCATTATGCATCTCACAGACCCTACCTCATAGGCCACCCGACCCCAAATAGAGATACACCTGCATCAAAATTCCTCCCTATCATTCATAAAATCATGGTTGATAAAATAATTTCTCATATTAATTGTGGCATCCATTGTTTAAACCAAACACAAGTAGTCATTAGCATACATGATCATAGCCATCACCATTCGCTTTCCGGGGCACACAACACCGACAACAGAGCGCAGATCTAGACCATTCATGTTATGCAACCTGTCTAGGGTGGGCCATATCCTCTCCCCAAAAATCCGTAGCTTAGATCAGTGAATCAACTTAACGATTTCGATAGTCGTACAAGTGGGCCCCATGTTTTTTCTATCGATGCAATTTCTTCTTAAGTGGGGCCCATGGTTCAGTCATCTAGACCCTTTGGATATGGTGGATTCCAGTGTTGATGACCCATTTCATCCCTATCATTACATCTTTAGATCATGTAGTTGAATTTTCCATTCTCACATCAAGTATTTCTCTTATCCAAAAATGGCCCTAATCTGTTTATGGAAAGGCATTATCACCCAATCCTTCCAACTTTTTCGAATGGGCTAGACTGGCCCACCATCCACTAGGAATGAGCAATATCCTACACATCATGCAAAAGTCCACTAATTGAATGTTTGAAATCATTCAAAATGGAATTGGTAGAACCAGTCCACCATCTAATGCATCTACTCAAATGGATCACTACAAATGCGCCAAAGGGGCACCATGTGCAGGGAGCGAATTCGGTCAGGCCATGACTGTGGGGCCCACCTTGATGTATGTGTTGCATATCCATGCCGTCCATCCGTTTTTATAGCTCATTTTAGGGCATGAACACAAAAATTAAGCAGATCCCAATCTCAGGTGGGCCACACCACAGGAAACAGTGGTGATTGAACACCCATCATTAAAAACTTCCTGAGGCCCACCGTAATGTTTGTTTGCCATCCAACCTGTTGATCAATTATCATCTTGATCCAGAACTTTTGTGGCCCACAAGAAGTTTTTAATGGTCAATTACCACTCATCAAGTTGGCACTATTTGGATGACTAAAATGGATGGTCAGAAAGAATCACCACCTGGCCATACCCCCATCCCTAGCCTGGGTTTGGGACACGCCATGTTAACGTAGGGGCCCACTTTGTAAATGGCCAGATCTCTCACAAGTGCACCACATTGGTGAGTGTCATCTGACACACCTCTTTTAATCTCTCCTTAGGAAAACATTCTCTTGAACAGTCCAATCTATTGATCTGAACCGTCCATTAAGTCCAAAACACATTTCATGGACGACTACAAAAATATGGCACCAATTGGACGGTCCGATATTTCCTTAATTTGGCATATTCTCTATACCGTCCCCTTTCCATGCCATGGATGGGATGGTTAGGATTGCCTGATGAAAGTGGTTCTTCTGAATCATAAGCAATCCATGATGGATCCTAACAAATAGACTGCTCAATTGTTGATTGGACCTCTGTTTGTGTAACTGATCTTGACCATCCATATTAAAGGACTGCGATGAATTGTTAATATTTGTCAGGTCAGTATCATGTTTGTGTGGTCGCCCATGAAATGTACGCTGGACCTAATGAACAGTCTACATCAATGGATCGGACTTTCTAAGTGTCCAATGCAACTAGGGGGCACCCTAAGGAATTTGATAAATAACTACTTAATTAATATTGAATTTACATTTAGGTGTTAGATGTCCTGTTTTTAAAGGTTTTCAAAAAACTACCTCATTAATAAAATAAGTATCATTCTACGACCTCCTTCCATGAGGTTTTAACTTTTAACCGCCTTTGGGGCGCCCTAGCGATTGGGTTAGCTGCTTGGGTGGGCCCATTATGATTTTTATGTAGAGTCCACTTGACCACTCGGATAGTCACCTCATGTTAGGCCAAAGGTCTAAAAATTAATCGCACCCGTGTGATTCTAGTGGACCATATGATTGGAAATGGCGTGCAGAGCAATGATGGCCCTCCAAACTGTTTCCCTTGGTATGGCCCATCTAAATCACGGATGGGCCTCTTTTTTTTTATACCTCATTTGTAAATATTGGCAAGGAAACTAATGGTTGGAGTGGATTTAATGTTATTATTATGGTGGGACATGTAAAAATCGAGGGCGCAAGTCTTTCTTCCAACCGTTTTCTTTGGTCTGGCCCACCTGAATCACAAGTCAGTCATGTTTTTGGCTCTAGCCCTAAATTATAATTACATATTTAATGGTCAAAGTGGATGCAGCATACACACCAAGGTGTCTAAACTTGAGTAAGAGATGTCTAAACTTGATTTTTACAAGCCCACTGTGATAATTATATAAAATCTACTTCAACTATTAGATTCGACACATCACCAAAAACCATACCGATATGTGATTCACATGGGCCACGCTAATGAAAATTATTTGGAGGTTAAGTGTTGCCCTATACACTCTTTCCAATTAGGTGGTCCACCTTAATCATAGATAGAGTTGATTTTTCCTTAGTCTAAAATGGAGTGACACACTTGGTATTTTAAGTGAATTTCACATCAACATCATAATAGAGCCTACCTGAGTACTTGTGACGGTGACGGCTTGTAGGGGAATGATAATTTCATTTAATAAGGTAGTTTTTTGAAAAACATTTTTAAAATAGTACTGAAATATAAATTTCATATTAATTAGGTAATATTTTTTATGTAAAATTCCCCGAATAATAATAAGACAAATGTTCGCACAAAAGATAGAATCTTTACCCCCAGTAGGTTTCTGTTTCCAGGCCGGATCCAATGCAAACGTACAAACTGACGTGTGGGGTCTACCATAATATTTTAGTGACATCCAATCCAACCATCATATATGTTCCCCCAATATTTTCTTGCCACCCAAAAATCCTGCAGACCCAAAACTCAAGTGAGCCACCCCACAGGAACGGATGGGATTTAAAAACCTTTCAAATTGTATGTGGGCCCACCCTTTGTATTTGCCATCTAATCCATTCATAAGATGTATCTAACCTGGATAAATAAATCCCCAGATTATCATGCCATTCCAAAACTCAAGCGAGCCACAACACAAGATTTTAGAGGTTTTAGGCATGATTTTACATGATATGACTCGCATTGCCTAATTTTTGGGCGTCGAGGTGAACAGTGGGCCCACAGATGAACAGACAGTATTTCATTAAAAAAATAATAGCAGGCCTAATGCGTTGATTTGTAAGATGAGCCTATCCTGAAAACGTTTGTATTAGATCAGCCCTCCTTTGATTTCAACGTGGTTTTTCTTTTCTTGTTTTTTTTCCCAACTAATCTTACGTGAGACATCAGATCCTAAAGATCAGCCCAAGTTTGGAATAAAAGGCTTTTCAGATTAAGCTTAATCTATAATGCAAAGTGCCCAACATGATGTTAACATGACATCCAAGCCATCCATCAGATTCTCCTTAGCGCCAAAAAATCAAATAAAATCATCCATAAAACTCATGATCCAAAAAATCAAGTAAAATCATCATAAAATCATCCTGACCATTCCCTGTGGTGTGGCCCACTTGAGTTTTGGATCATGAGTTTAATTTTGGGGGGCCCAAGAATCTGAGGGGGCCTACATGTGAACGGATCGGATCTCATGTACACATGGCAGTGGGCCCTGTGGATCGCATTCTAGGTTAATTCTAACCTACAAAACTTTGTAGTGGATCTAGCCTCATCCACTAATTAGGTGGGCCACACATACACATCGAGTCAGCCCATCAACTATCATTTGTAAGATTCCAATGGACCACTGTGGGTTTTGCCAGAGACGATCTCTATGATGGGTCCTACCATTTGTAAGATTCCAATGCTATAAACAAATGGTAACACGTTAGCCCGATGAAAGCATTGTACATCTTAATTAATGTTCCTATGCATGCCTGATAATAAATTAATACATAAACTTAGGAGAGGGAGAATCCTTCTTACTTTGACTAAGAAATCTAATTATCCTGCCAATGCTTACACACAACTAGTTGGCGTGTGAGGCCATCATAGGGTTTTTTTTTTTTTTTTTTTTTTTTTTTTTTTTTTTTTTTTACATTTCATCCGTCCAACAAGGTTGTCCCATCATGAAAATAGGACACGCTAAATGTTAGATGGATCTAACCATCAGGCAGGGCACACCAAAAGTTAGATGGATCCAACTATCAAGCATGCACACCAAAGAAAACAAAGAACAACTACCAAAAAAACTCCACATTTATGTGGGGGTGCATCTAGTGGTTGGATCAACCATATTTTTGGAGTATCCTATTATCATAGTTGGACAATCTTATTAGATGGGCGAGATGTCAACAAACACCATGATGCGCCTTACTTACCACCTAGTGTGTGTGCATTTCTTAAAAATCCTAAGGAAGAACTCTCCTAATATATTTTAATGAGCAAAAATTTGATAAATCATAGTGCACTGGTGATGCTATAAGGTAGGGTAGGTGTAATGGGAAGGAGAGAAGAGAGAGTTGGAGGAGAGAGAGTAAAAATGTTAAGAGTTATAAGCATGATCTTTTGTTATGTTGAGAGAAAGATAGAGAAGTCACGTACAACCTACCTTACTATTCACCTAATAAAGTTTTAAATATGCATGTAATTCATCTTACTAATTTTCTCATTTTCGCTCACCCAAATTCCAAATGCATATGGAATCTATCTTACAAATTTTATATCTTCTGCCCAATCAAGTTCTAAATTCATGTGCAATCTATCTTATTATTTACCTCACTTCAGCCTACTTAAGTTTTAGACGCATGTACAACTTATCTATGTATTCTTCTCACTTCAGCCCACTTGAGTTCCAGACATGCCTAACATTTTCGGCTATTGTCTTAATAAGATTTTGTTACGTGGATGTATAAGTGAATGTCATAGGTCAGTAAAGTGAGTCTTATAGAGCCTTTGTAGCATAGTTTTCTTAATTAGACACTTACCATTGGTGTGAACTACACATAGAGGTTGATGACATGGTTTGACCCAACATAGTTCAGCTAGCTAATCTCAAAGATCCGTGGGCCGTCATGATGTATGCGTTTTATCCAAGCCGTCCATCCATTTTGCTAACCTATTTTAGGACATGAACCCAAGAATGAGGTAGATCCAAACCTTAGGTGGACTGCATCACAGGAAACGGTGGGGATTGAATTCTTGCCATTGAAAACTTTTTGAGGGCCACAAAAGATTTGGATCAAGGTGATATATGTGTTTTCTCTTCATCTAAGTCCGTGTGACCTCATCAACCGGTTGGATGACAAATAAACATCACAATAAACCCCAGGAAGGTTTCAATGGTGGGTGCCATCATTCAATTTTAGAGTTGGAATAACAGATGGATGTGGTGGATAAACACATACATCATGGTGGGCCCCACGTAGTACGATCATGGTGTTGGGGTCACCATCCAATCTGCTTCCATGTGCAACAGAAACCCTATGTGGGGCCTACAATGATGTTTGTTTGACATTCACATAGTGTAGATCATTTACACCAGCTCATGTGCTATGGTGCGATTCCAAAAATCTTGCTCATCTAAATTCAAGCGGCCCACAGCACAGGAAATAGTGTGATTGCTGACACCCGCCGTTGAAACCTTCCTGGCCCACCGAAGTTTCCAATCAGCTTGATGTTTGGTTTGTTTTCTCTTCATCCTGGTGGGATTTACCTCAAGAACGGGTTAGATGGCATATAAACATCACGGCGGGCCCACAAATGTTCCAACGTTGGATCTCCTCGTCCCCATTGATCCATGTGGTGTGGCCTACTTGAGTATTGGATTGGCTAGATGCGGCTTTGGTGGATCCGTCGAAGGCCCACTGTAATGTATTTTTCTTATATTCAGGCTGTCTATCTTTTTCATCGAGTTATTTTACGGCATAATTCCAAAATTATAATAGATCCAAATCTTAAGTGGAACACGTCTAGAAAAGTGGTGGTCATTAACCATTAAACATTTCTTGTGGGCCACAAAAGTTTTGGATCAAGCTTATATTTTTGTGGTCCATTCATCCATGTCTTTGTAACCTTATCAACGGATTTGATGAAAAATAAACATTCTCGTGGCTCTTAAGAAGCTTTTAATGATGGGTATTCAATCACCAATGTTTCCTTTGGTGTGGTACACCTGAGTTTTGGATCTGCTCATTTTTGGTAATACGCCCTAAAATAATTAACGGTCAAAGTAGATGTAGCATACATATCAAGGGGGCCCTGCCAGAATAAGTCTAGGCTATGTACAATGCATTATGGAGAATAAAAAAAATAACAAAAAAGAATGGCATGGGATACAAATCTCAATTTTGACAAGCCACGGGATATTTATGTAAGATCCACTCTGACCATTAAACATTTGGCCTCATATTAGGCTAAGAGACAAAACATAGATTGATATGTGATTCTGGTGGGCCACACCAAAGGAAACATTTGGGAAAGAGATGTCTAAACTTGATTTTTAGCACCAAGGGTGATAATTATATAAAATCTACTTCAACCATTAGATTCCATACAACATTTAGGCCTATCACCCAAAACTCATACCCATCCATGATTCACATGGGCTACACTAATGAAAACTGTTTGGAGGGCAAGTGTTGCCTTATACACTCTTTCCAATCATGTGGTCCACCTAAATCATAGGTGGAGTTGATTTTTAGGACTTTGGCCTAAAATGGAGTGACACACTTAGTGTTCCAGGTGAATTTTACATCAAAATTATGGTGGGACCTATCCGAGTACTTATGGCAGTGAGGGAAGGTAGGGAAATGATAATTACATGGAAAGAGGCAGCTTTTGTAAAACCTTAAAAAAAAAGATACTGAAATGTAAATTCTGTATTAATCAGGTAAATTTTTTATTATAAAATTCCCTTGACAAATGTTCACACAAAAGATAGAATCTTTACCCACAGTAGGTTTCTGTTTCCAGGCCGGATCCACTACAAACGTACAAACTGACGTGTGGGGCTACCATAATATTTTAGTCCCATCCAATCCATCCATCATATATGTCCCCGATATTCTCTTGCCACCCAAAAATCCTGCACACCCAAAACTCAAGTGAGCCAACCCAGAGGAATCGGATGGGATTTAAAAACCTTTCAAATTGTATGTGGGGCCCACCCTTTTTATATGCGATCTAATCCATTTATAGGATGCATCCAACCTGGATAAACAAATCGCCCCGGATCATCATATCATTCCAAAACTCAAGCGGGCAACAACACAAGATTAATTTAGAAGTTTTAGGCGTGATTTTACATGATATGACTCACATTGCTTGATTTTTAGGCGTCGATGTGAATAGTGGGCCCACAGATGAACAGACTGTATTTCATTAAAAAAATCATGGCAGGCGCGTTGATTTGTAAGATGAGCCTATCCGGGAAACATTTGTATTAGATCAGCCCTCCTTTGATTTCAACATAGTTTTTTTTTTCTTTTCTTTTTTTTATTCTTTTTGTTTTTCCCAACTAATTCTACGTGAGACATCAGATCCTAAAGATCAGCCCAAATTTGGGATAAAAAACTTTTCAGATTAAGCTTAATCTATAATGCAATGTGTGGGGCCCACCATGATGTTAACATGACATCCAAGCCATCCATCAGGTTCTCCTTTGTGCGAAAAAAACAAGTAAAATCATCCATAAAACCTCTAAAATCAGATGGTATCCCCCTCTGCATGGTAATGGAATGGCCCCTTTAACCTAGTGCTAGGTCTTTAATGATTGGCATCCCCATCCTAGCCATTCCCTGTGGTGTGGCCTACTTGAGTTTTGGATCAGTCTTATTTTGGGGGCCCAAGAATCTGAGGGGTCCTACATGTGAACGGATCAGATCTCATGTTCACATGGCAGTGGGCCCTGTGAATCGCATTCTAGGTTAATCCTAACCTACAAAACTTTGTAGTGAATCTAGCCTCATCTACTAATTAGGTGGGCCACACATACACATCGAATCAGCCCATCATCTATTTGTTAATTGGTGCAGTGTTGCCTGCCGTTCAATGGACCATTATGAGTTTTGCCAGAGATGATCTCTATGATGGGTCCCACAAATTGTAAGATTCCAATGCTACAAACAAGTGATGACCCGTTAGCCGGACGAAAGCATTGTATATCTCAATTAAAGATCCTATGCAGGCCTAATAGTAAGAGAGGGAGATTCCTTCTCACGTTGACTATGCTCATTTTTATTTTTTTTTGCATCTCACCTGTCCAATAATGGGACATGCTAAAAGTTAGGTGGATCCAACTATCAGACAGGGCACGCCAAAGGAAAAAAAAAAAACCACCACCAAAAAACACCATGAATTCATGTGGGGTGCATCTAGTGGTTGGATCAACCTTATTTTTTTAGTATCCCATTTTCATAGTGGGACAACCTTATTAAATGGGCGAGATGTCATACAAACATCATGATGGCCCTACACACCACCTAATGTATGTGCATTTCTCAATAATCCTAAGGAGGAATTTTCCTAATATATTTTAGTGGGCAACAATGCCACTACCAATGATTTCAGGTGTAGTGCTAAGGAGAGGCAAAAGAGAGTTTTGAAGGAGAGAGAGAGTGGAAAAGTAAGAGTCACCGGTGTAAGATTTTATTATGATAATAGAAAGATAAGAGAAACTATGTACAAACCGTCTTATTATTTTTCTCACTTTTAACTTACTAAAGTTTTAGATTCATGTGTACTTCATTATATATATATATATATATATATATATATATATATATATATATATATATATATATATATATATATATAGGTTTAGGTATTATGCGCTCGAGCTCACGATAAGCTCCCGTAAGGTCGAGCTATGTAGGCCCCATCGTGATGTGTTTCGACCATCAACACTGTGCATTTGATGGGTACCCTTTAAATTATGGAATATCCCAAAAATCAGCTGTGTATACGGAACTTAGGTGGGCCATACCATCTAAAATTATGTGAAAACACCGTTAAAACATATAAAAGCACTTGGTGGGGCCCACTTGAGTTTTGCATGCACCTGAAACTTGGTCTGAACCCTCATTCAAGTGGGACACACATAATGGATGGGTTGGATTTTCAAACTACATCTCGGTGGGCCCTCAAAAATGGTTATGAATGTTTTAATGGTGCACGACCCCTCCCCACTTCTGTATGTGGTATGGCCCACACAAGTCACGGATTTACTTGATTTTTGAGACCTAGGCTCACGATGGAATGGTGCATTTGACAGATGAGGTAGATGTTCAAAACGCATCACGGTGGGGCCCACACAGCTCGACCTCATGGGACAGACTCGTGAGCTCGAGCGCATAGTACCTTTTCCCTTTATATATAGGTCGAGCTGTGTGGGCCCCACCATGATGCATTAGATGCACCATTCCATCGTGAGCCTAGATCTCAAAAATCAAGCCAATCCCTGACTTGTGTGGGCCACACCACATACAAAAGTGGAGAGGGGCCGTGCACCATTAAAACATTCATAACCATTTTTGAGGGCCCACCGAGATGTAGTTTGAAAATCCAGCCCATTCGTTATGTGTGTCCCACTTGAATGAGGGTTCAGACCAGGCACATGCAAAACTCAGGTGGGCTCCACCAAGTGCTTTTATATGTTTTAACGGTATTTTCACATAATTTTAGATGGTATGGCCCACCTGAGTTCCGTATATGGCTGATTTTTGGGATATCCCATAATTTAAAGGGTACCTATCAAATGCGCAGTGTTGATGGTCGAAACACATCACGGTGAGGCCCACATAGCTCAACCTTACGGGAGCTTATAGTTAGCTCGAGCGCATAGTACCTAAACCCTACACACACACACACACGTAGGTTGTACATCTTTTTCATCAGATTATTTTAAAATATAATTCAAAAAATATAGCAGATGCAAATCTTAAGTGGACCACACCAAAAAAAGTGGTGGTGATTAACCATTAAACACTTTTTGTGTGCCTGATATTTTTTTGATCTCTTCATCCATGTCTTTGTGACCTTATCAACGGGTTTGATGAAAAAAAAATTCTGGGCCTCCTTGAGAAGTTTTTAATGGCGGGTATTCAATTACCTCTGTTTCCTGTAGTGTGGAACATCTGAGACTTGGATATGCATCATTTTTGGTAATATGCCCTAAAATGATCCAAAGAAACCGATGGATGGCATGGATATAATAAAAATACATCGAAGTGGGCCCCACATTCAGGGATCCACCCAAACCGCGTCCTTGTTTTTGTGCTCCTGTATACTGCGAACCGCTGATAATGACAAATGGCATTGATGTCACACACATGTCACGGTGGAGCCCACGTAACCTTTTGTTTGTTGCACGCGCTCAGAGATTCCGGATCTTGTAACTAAGCGGTTTATTCATCCGATGAGTAAACTGGCTTATTTTTCAAGCAAAGGCATCAGCCCCACCTCATGAATGGCTTAGATCTTTGGAACACGTGTCATGCGAAAAGGGTTCTCTTCGTTTCCAAGTAGCCTTATCTCTCAACTTGTGGCCATACTCTATTTGTATACGTGGCATGCATGTAACTTGAATCAAACGGTTCATATCGTGGGACCTACTGTAGAGAAGTATGGATAAGTAGTAAATACAAATTTAAATTGACCGTAAAATTCCAACTTTGGATCAATATATATATATATATATATATATATATATATATATATATATATATATATATATATATATATATATATATATATATGTGTGTGTGTGTGTGTGTGTGTTGTAAAGGTACTATGCGCTCGACCAAACGAGTGCATCCCATGAGGTCGAGCTGTGGGGCTCACCGTGATGCGTTTCGAACATCTACCCCATCAGTCAGATGCACCATTCCATCGTGGGCATAAATCTCAAAAATCAAGTCAATGCGTGACTTTTGTGGGCCACACCACATACAAAAGTGAAGAGGGGCCGTGCACCATTAAAACATTCATAACCATTTTGAGGGCCCACCGAGATGTGGTTTGCAAATCCAGCCCATCCATTATGTGTGTCCCACTTGAATGAGGGTTCTAACCAAGTTTCAGGTGCATGAAAAACTCAGGTGGGCCCCACCAAGTGCTTTTATATGTTTTAACGGTGTCTTCACATAATTTTAGATGGTATGGCCCACCTGAGTTCCGTATACGGCTGATTTTTGGGATATCCCATAATTTAAAGGGGACCCATCAAATACACGGTGTTGATGATCGACACGCATCACGGTGGGGCCCACACAGCTCAACCTCATATATATATATGAAGGAAAAAGGTACTATGCGCTCGACCTCACGAGTCCGTCCTATGAGGTCGAGCTGTGTGGGCCCCACCGTGATGCGTTTCGAACATCTACCCCATCAGTCAGATGCGCTATTCCATCGTGGGCCTAGGTCTCAAAAATCAAATCAAATCAATCCGTGACATGTGTGGCCCACACCACATACAGAAGTGGAGAGGGGCCGTGCACCATTAAAACATTCATAACCATTTTTGAGGGCCCACCGAGATGTGTTTTGTAAATCCAGCCCATCCATTATGTGTGTCCCACTTGAATGAGGGTTCATACCAAGTTTCAGGTGCATGAAAAACTCAGGTGAGCCCCATCAAGTGCTTTTATATGTTTTAACGGTGTCTTCACATAATTTTAGATGGTATGCCCTCCTGAGTTCCTTATAAGGCTGATTTTTGGGATATCCCATAATTTAAAGGGGACCCATCAAATGCATTGTGTTGATGGTCGAAACGCATCACAGTGGGGCCCACACAGCTCAACCTTACGGGAGCTTATCGTAAGCTCGAGCGCATAGTACCTAAACCACGTGTATATATATACACACACACATGGGCATGCATGTAATATAGGACCAGTTAAGAGTAGCGGCATTGAGAGCCAGGATCAAGAGAAATCAATGGGTCCTTACTCTTACTCTCTAGTGGTAGACTCTCAGGCGTTTCAACACTGGTTGAGGTTTCGAGTACCCATAGGTGGTGAAATTCCACTACGGCGTGAGTGTATGGTGGTGTGAGTGCATGTGTAAAAATAATAATAATAATAATCAAGAGAAATCAAGCTATATGGCTACATATGGCATTAAAAAATAATAATAATAGGTAATATCTTTGATATAAATTTTTTATTCTGTAGATTAAGGTTTCAAGAATTTGAGGTTCGTCTTAGAAAAAGAAAATAATGATTTCTTCCTCTCCTTTCCACTATATACTCATTATGGTAGTTGGTATTAGAAAGAGGTCTTTCATTAAATCAATAGCTTCCAACAATGGATCAAATGACAACAATCATTTGGACTAACATAATGTTCCAAGCTTTTCATCAAGAAAACTTATGATCGATATAAAAGATAATAATGCTAATTAAACAATTTACTCATACTGTGACACGTAAACATATTCATACCAACAAATGACCAACAACCATTGAAAAAGATTGCAATTAGCCCATTTGTGGCTGAGTAATTGAGTAACCAAACCCAACCGTTGGTTACAGCCTGATGGAGGTGAGGTTAAGAGCTAGATACTTTTTGACCAATTAAATGGTGAAGAAGAAGAAGAGTGGACTAATGTAGATCAAGGAGTGCCCCATGAAGAATCTATCGATGGATATGAAGATTAGACTTGTGCAAATGAATGAGAGCCTCTTAATAAACTGTAACATCCCAGATTTTTGCCAACTTGGAGTTAGACGTCCTTAGGCAATGGGTCAATCCTAACACCTTATTAACTTCTCAGAACTCAATCCCAAAATCTCAAATTCTCTTTTAACCCATTTCTTTCAAAATCTCACCTTTCACCACCTTGTTCTTCAAATTTTTCTAAATACTTTCACGTTAGATATTAATCCTAAAGTTTAAATGATGAAAAACAATACTTAAACTAAAACTTACTGTAAATAGTAAATACATAAATAAAATGGGCTTTTGACCATTGACCTTATGGAATCTCACAAAATGAATAGGTTATTTGGAAAAATCGGTTTCTCCTACCCTAGGACCTTATTCTGTCGTAATTAGGGCGAAATTTAGTTAAGTATTAAACTAAATAATTGATGAATTTGGCTCGAACCACTTTCTATCCAAACTGCAAGACCCAAAACCAGTAGAATCGCTAACGCTACATTACCTAAAAATCTAGGATCAATCTCAAAATCCAGTTGCTCTCGGGAACATCTTGAAACTCCGAATTGGATCTGGACCGCACGTCGGAAGTCCGATTTCCGCAAAACTATACGGTTATGACCGCCTTACTGGGCTTGACAACCATCTCGAAAATCAAGTCCTAATAGTATCCGGAAACGCACAACTTGAGCCTGGAGCGAAGTGTGTGAGAAACGCAGATATCTTCAGAAAATGAACTCAAATTTAAGTGAATTGGGTCGTTCGCTTACAGGCCAAATTTAAGATTTCAAACTGTCAAATTCTGGCCCAACTACACCCTTGGATCAGGGAAATTTTCCTACACAGGTCAATATACTTGTGGCCCTGATCGAGTGACGATAGCCATTGAACTGAAACTGGTCCCCCACGGTCGATCCACAAATCTGATCGGACCGAAATCTTAACCTGGCTTAGATCAATTGTCAGGAAACTTGCTCCTGACCGTATGCAGGAAATGGGCCTCCAGATGAGCTCCATTAGACTAAAACAACCACTCTTTGGCTATAACCTAAGTATATCATGGCCTTGGGGACATTTACACCAGTTTTGGGCCTATATAAGGGCCTTTACCCACCCCTCTATCATTCTATATGAAATTCCTAAACCCTAGGAGAGAGAAGAGAGAAAAGAGAAGGCAAAAGTGAGGAGAAGTGAGAGAGAGTTGTGATTTGATGGCGGGATTCGTTCCTACCACTCCACGGGCTAAATCCCTTCTCCCGTGTCGCTACACCGACGAATCCAAATCCATTTATGGGTAAGAAATCCTAACCCTAATCTATTTTAGGTATCTAAGTAGATCAATCGACGAAATAGCTAACCTATTTCGTGATTCAGGTAGCCGTTGTGCTGTAAACAAAGACGTAGTGTTCAAACTGAGCTCGGTACGGGTTTACCGGCGAAAGGTACGGACTATAAACGTTTAGGTTATAGTTTTCAAGGCTTTCAACGTCAGTTAATGATTTATGACTGACTTGACTGCTATCACATATGCTTAGACACGATGTTTCTGCATTTTTCACACATATATGAACTATGTTGAAAATAATGCATTCCATGTATTTGTTTAAATGTTTGTATGAATATGGAATTATGATTTGTGCTTACCATGATTGTTGTTTGGGAATACTTGATTGTTGTATGTGTGGCAACTCTTACGTGGAAGGATTCGCTACAATATGTGTTTTAACTAACTTATTACATATATGTGATATGTGTAGTCTAAGTGAATGAGAAAATGCATGAATGAGAAAATGTTTGTTGAAATATATTTAATAAGGGTGTTGAGATAGGATTCTCAATTCCCTTATCTATAGTTACAGTTTCCTTTTTGTAACTTATCTTACTATTATGTGATTTATGGATGAATTGCCTATGTATAATAACATGTGTACGATTTATTTGTTGAAATGCCCAAACAAGATTTATATTAAGATTGGTTGTCACATACTGTCTTTGACTATCACATGTGAATGCTATTGGTTTGAGTGTGAATGGGGCTACTGTAACACCTCGTACTTTTCAGTACTCGGGTGTTACCATGTAATCTAATGTAACATGAATGCAACTTGACTTAATTGAACATTCACGTTCATCCTAGCCTAAATCCAGCTGTTGAACATAGTCCCAATCTTTACATCAAGCTATCTATTCGTTGATTTCCAAGATGGATCATCTGGCTTCACATCCAAACCCCAAATCTCACCTAAGCATTCTTAGAATCCTAAGGGTTATTGTCAATCCAATCATTGGATTGTCGAATGCTCAGTAAACCGTGATTGCGAGATTAGAGGTCCACGTGGTGTAATACACTTAAATCCAAGGTGACCCTAATGATAGGGTGTGCAGCTAAATAACGCACAGCGAGTAGTCTCATATCATACATATAGATATAATAAATAAAAATAGATAAATAAATAAATAACAATGTATATGTAATAATAATGATAAAAATCATAATAATTAAATATTTAGTAATAAAGGGTCATGAGATGGATAGTCCTAACTTACAGAATGGGACCCATGTCATGAATTAAAATTTCATACATGTGTGAAAGAGAAAATAATAATAATAAAGATAATAATAAATAATATTATTAAAAATATTGTAACATGATATTTAAAAATATAAAAATGTAATAGATCACATATCCATGATCTAGCCTTGGATTTGTAGCTTAAATAGTCCCTTAGACCTTTCCAACCGTTGACGTTAAATTTCAGGGAGATCCACTCGTCGGGTCGACGTAATCAGCACTAAAGGACATTAGAACCATTAGTACGACCCACCTAAACCTTGGATATGCCCCACCTTTGGTAAAAGGCTATGAAGGGGCCTGTAAAATAAAATGGATGGTGTGGATTTACCACAAACATCATGGTGGACCCCACTTTGGGGTTGTACGTGTGCACAGTGGCCGTGCACTCGAGGTGAATCAGGACTGCCAACACGGTCAGCATGAGCTGACCCGTGCTTCACCAAAAGCGAAGAGGTTTCTCTCTCTCCCTTTGTTTTTCACAGCACACGGACGTCGTCCGTTTGGGACCGCCCGTAGCCCACCACGAGCACCCACCTGGACGATCCAGACCGTCCATCGTGTCTAGGGATTGGGCCCCACCAGAACCAAACTCATATCATGTGTTGAAGTGCATGTGTGTGGGCACAGTTTACGGCGTAAACAGGCCCTACAAACACGAAAATTTTCAGAAATAGAAATCTTCACCGCTGCCAGAGAGCAATCTGCGTGCTCTCTCCATTTCCAATCTCAGCCTTTCATTTAGGAAGGATCTCGGCCGTCCAACTGTCTAAGGCATTCCAAACGAAACCAGGGCCAGTTTCAGTTCCTGCCAGCGGATTCGAGAGCTGGTTTCCACCAGATTTAATCTGGGACGCTCGTTGAAGATCCAACGGCCTTAAGATGTTAGGTTTTCCTATAAGAAGAGGGGAAAAACATCTCTTCTCAGCAAGACGCCTTATCTCCTCTTCCTACAACTGCTCGAGAAAAAAAAAATCGTCTGTTCCTTCTCCATTCGAACCCATCAACCTAACCTCCCTGAAGCTTTGAAAAATCTTGCCTACAAGCTTCCTAGGACATGTCAAAACCCTCCAGAAGCACCGTTTTGGAGAAATGCCGATCCAATCAGGATCTGCTATTAACGACAGATCGTCTTCCTCAATGTTCTATCGCATCATGCAACTCGAAATGAGCCGAATCTGGCCGGACTTGGCGTCCCTTGTTGGATGTTTCCAACTGGGAGAGAAATGGAATAAAAGAAGAAATAGTGCGGGAGAAGAAGGAGCTAGCAGCTGTAGCTATGTTGCACCATGCCCACACGGCCCGACTCATCCGAGCCATGGGCTGGACCAACGCAAGGATCACTCCCCCATCCGGTTTGGCTGATCCAGGCCCACCTGGTTGGGCAAAAGAAAGTGAAAGAAGAAGACGAATAGAAAGAGGGAGAGAAGAAGGAGAGTGGGCGTCGTCCGTCGCACTATCTCGGCCCAACTCAGCAACTCGCCGAGTTCATGTTGCCGCTATGGGCAGCTCAGCTCGAGCATGGAAGCACTGCTGACTCGTTGGAACTCAGTGAAACCAGGTGCACTGTTGGTTCAGTCCAGAAATTAGAGAAGATGAAGAAGTTGTGTAGCATTCCTTGCTACTGAGTTGACTCGTTTGAGTCCACCAAGGCCTGTGAGTATCGGATCTGGTTCGGGTTGATTTCAGTCTAGCAAACAGGATCCATATTATGTTGGGCTCATTACCATGGTCATGGCAGCAATAGGGTTCGGGCAATTGGATTTGATCCATGTTGAGTGTAAGTGAGTCTATCGAGTTGACTCGGTGGGATTCACTAAGTCCAAATCCAGCCTATCCGTAGGGCTGAGTCTGATGCAGCTAGCAACTCAGGTGATGAGTTGTGCTGGTTCAAGTTCCTGCTTGGATGAGTTGACCAGGTCCAAAAGAAATCGGGGTTGAGTTTTGTTGGGTCGAGTCACCGCTAGATGTATCAACTCACTGTTGAGCTGACCCATTCTAAACTTGTTGAAGCAACATGGGAATTGGAATTAAGGGGTTGATTCTAACCAACATTCAGCGACTACTCATGGAGATCGAGCTGAGTTGACAAAAGTGAGTCTTTATTTTTCTTCTAGATTGAAATTATTCCAATTAACATTGTTACTATCATTTTTAGGAATTTTTTTTTTAGTTAGATATGATTAACCATTAGTAGATTATCCATACTAATAGTGGTTATTGCGAACAAAATTACCGTTATTAGATACGATCATTAATACTAGGTCATAGCATTTATTAGCATCATAATGATTATTATTACTAAGTTAGCTAGTATTGGTCATAACACCAATGTTAATAATTATTTTTCAATTATTAAATTAATATTATTATTTATCGTACGCCAACCATAATTCGAATCCTAAAATATAAGCCTAGCCCTGAACCCTAGGATGAAAATCCTAATTCTACATCAAAACACTAAAGACGAGCAATCCAAACCCTAGGTTGTAATTAATCTTAACCATAAGGACTTTGTAGAAACTTGATCTCACATACAACTTCACGATCCATGGTAGGATTGAAGTCCAAGGGCGTGTGCGCTTCCTAATGACATTAGAAGGCGAGTCGACAAGTAAGGTGATGATTATTCCCCTTGAGCTTTCCATCTTCTCATTAGCTTAAGTTATAGTTTTATTTAAATTTATAATTGATATCTCTCTCTTATAATCACATGTGTTAGCTGGTAGAAATTGAATTGTTATATTGCTTGCTTAATGTTCATCCTGGATATTGGTTCATGCTTGTGGATTATTTGTGAACTGCTTATAGAATTTAAACTGGTACATTAGTGGGAAACCCCCACTTATAAATGTACACCCATACTTGGGATGTAACTCGATTGACGGTGATTGCAATGGACTTTTGATCTAGTGGTTGTTGAAGGGTGGTCTAGATGGATCATTGATGTGGGCCTACCATTCAGGGATTGTATCCAAGTTGCTTTTAAGGATGGTCTTTATTGCATGGTTTTGATACTTACCCTATGTGGCTTATTTTAATATCTACCCTAGGTGGCTTGTTTCGATATCGCCCTATGTGGCTTTGGTTTGGTATTTGCCCTACATGGGTTTAATATTTTATTTTGTGCAACCATGCGATGGTAAGCCCCATATACTGAATATGATTAGCTACTAGTCGATTAGGATCCATTAAACATCCTAAGGTGGTAGCCTCATGAGCCAGGGATGGTGGAATGAGACACTATGCCTAAGCTGTCGGCCTACGCTGGGCTTTGAGCTCCCCGTAGTGACCTTTGAGCTTATTAAACCTGCTGGTTGTAAACAGACTAATAATGGTTGGGCTAATCATGCATTTTTATAGCATATGGTCTTTTCCGGGTGATTAAATTTCCCTTGGGTGATCTATGTTTTATGGTCTTTTCCAGGTGATTAAATTTCCCTTGAGCGATCCATGTTTTATGGTCTTTTCCGGGCGATTAAATTCCCCTTAGGCGATATATGTTTTATGGTCTTTTTCGGGCAATTAGATTCTCCTTGGGCGATTTATATATTATGGTCATTTCCAGATAGCTATTTCTCCTCGGGCGTACCTTTGTGTATTTTTTCAGGTGATTAGTTCTCTTAGGGCGACCCTTTGTTTCGACAGTGAGATGTGTATCCCCAGGTCGATGATGCATTTACTCTTTCATGCATTTAATAAGACTGCATCATGTCTTGTTTTGTATGCCTTGCCATGTTTTTATAACTATGCTTACCTAATGCGACGGTGTGTAATCTTGAGGGGAGTTCACACAGAGTTGGCCACTCATCCATCAAATAAATACAATCGTACAGGTAGCATAGGTGACTTAAGTGATTTATAGGTTCAAACTGACGAGGAGCTAAGTACAAGTGCCAGAGATGCATGACTATATCGTCAAGAGGAGCTGCGCGATCTTATGACTTATGTTTAAATGCATTCTTTTATATACTTCTCATGTATTAAATTTTATAATTCTTATAGTCATTTCATCGAGACATTGGTTTGTATAAGTCATTATGGGCACTCTTTTGTATATCCTAAATGATAATTGAATTTTCCTTTATGTTTACTTGTCCATTCTACGCTCATCTGCTCACTCTGATAATTAATATATATATATGACCATCCTTTAAGGTTAACACTCGGGTTTTTGGGAAACGTGTCGTGTACTCGGGTCCCAAAAAGTCGGGTTGTTACAGCTACGATGTAGTCCAGGCAATTGGTAATGGTTTACGATCGGTGGCCGAACTGTTTTAGCCACGACGGATATGTTCGATGAATCCGAGTCTTACGCTGATTAGCGGCAGTGGTTAGGCCACAAGGAGTGCGTATGCGCTCCATGTCGAATAATTCAATGTACGCTCGTACCAGTCGAGCTTGTCAAGTAACCCTATTGACCAAATGTATGTTCACCATGTATGGACGCTACTGCTTGAATCTAAGGTACAAACTTACTAGTGAAAAACCTATTTAACCTTGGTACCACGATCCGCTAAGACTCATGAGCTAGGCATGGTGGTATGGGACACCGTGGTCGAGCTGTCGGCCTACGCTGAGGTGACGAGCCTCCCCGTAGTGTCTAATGAACAAATCAAACTCATGAGCTGAATACGGTAGTATGGGACACTATATTCGAGCTGTCGGCCTACGCTAAGGTAACGAGCATTTCCCGTAGTGACCTCAAGTATAAACTAAGGCCTACGTTGAGGTGACGAGCCTCTTCGTAGTGACCTGAACTTGCCTGTCCACTGCTTTTAAATCAGAGGTGACATTGCCCTATAACCTGCCTATCGTATGTGATTAACTAGGATTGACGATCCTAGATGGATCATTGTTTGGGTCAATGATATAAAGGGAGGTACCTTAGCTTCCCGAACCTGCTGTATGAATGGGTCTAATAAAGGACTGGGCTAACACAATCATGCACCGCATTGCATGTGCCTTTGGCGAAGGAGTTGAGCACAGTGGAAGGGATACATGTCGCGATCGTGAGACGATGTCGCAGAGGGAGTATAGGCGAGGGCATGCATCATTAACACATATCATTCTTGCATTAACCAGAGTACCTAGGAATGCTTGTTGTATTGCTTTATCATTACTGCTTGACTGAATTGATAACATGTTAACCTTTGCTTTATAGTTCCACTGAATTAGCTACTCATTCCCATCTGGAATGATGTTTTAAAATATCACTCAGACTCTGGTTTAGATACAGGTGATGGTGAAGTCTATACAGCAAAGTTGGACTTCGTAGGCGAGGAGGAAGGATTCTCCTACGTTTAATTATCGGGCGGATCTATGTAGATCTCATACCGATGCGCAGGGGCTACTGGGATACTTGCTTAGTTGAACACATTTACTTCTTACATTTTATATGGTTAGAAACAACACACACACACACACACACACACACACACATATATATATATATATATATATATATATATTTAGCCCGATTTCATACTTATACTCCGAAATTTGTACATCATTTTCATAATTAAATGCATATATTTCAATATTCCACTTGCCAAATTACACTAACTATGGAGTATGATATGCTGATTTAGTATAATCCTATTCATGTTTAAATTCACTAATATGGACAACATTTAATTATCATTATCTCTGTTGCATAAGTAATGCGTTGGAACTCGGGAGCTGAGCTTTGCTCGACCCCTGATTTCTAGGGCATTACATAAATCCACCATCAGATTGCTTAATGATCCACAAAGGAATCAACTTGTGAATTCATGGTGACACACGTGTGGGAGTGGGTCACGGAGTCTGCCTATATGGCATGAAAATCAAATGTCAGTTGCTTGTGCAACTTAGAGTCGTCACCGACTGAATAAACTGAGAATCTACGGTCAGCTAGTTACTATAAGATCATATGAAACTTGGGAATTAAAGATCCTCCGGCTTGAATGACTCTTGCAATTGGCATGCATTTAAAGATCTTGAGTAACGGCATGGATGATGGAGGAGGGCGTTAGGCACCCCTTGTCAGGGTATGTGGAGCCTAATCGTTAGAGATGTATAGTTCATCCAACTAACACTTTTATGAGTTATACATATTATGTCATAATTTCACATGATGTTTTATGTAAATTCTAATTTGTTTAGGATAATATATATTCTGTCACGAGAGAAAGTGAGTTGTCATTGTATTGAGAGATGCTTCTTCATTTTTATTTTAATTTTCTTTTAAGCATAGTGGATTGTTGTGAATCTGTAGACATATCAAAATGGAGCCACCTAAATCCGTGTTATATTTTCTTTGCTTTATTTTCCTTTTATTATGATATTATTGTGTATGGTCCAGAAGGGATCTCTTCTCCCAAAACCCTTATCCGCCCACACTAATGTGCAGCCTCTACTTTGTTGGATTTTAAAGTTTTTTATTATTATTATTTTATTTTATTGTCAAGCTTCAAAAATTATTGTTTAACCACAATCATGATTATGGAGACAATGCGTTCAACATCAATCGCAATTGAGAAATCAGTTATTGCTTGAAAGTGAGAAAAGCAAGTAAGATTGGTCTTTGGTTTTTTTTATGGGATATGATCCATTAATATGGCAAGGCATGTTGAAAATAATGGAATATGAAATATTCAAATTAAATAAATCAACAAAAAATAAAACATCATGCATGTTGACATGATTGCAAAAGCAATACACCTAGTTGATGTAGAAGTCATCTTCTCACTGGACGAAGCACAAACTAGGTCACTCTCTTTGAGATAGGTTTGTGCCCCTCAATAGAATATCTCTGAAGTAGTATAACGCTCCAAATTTCAAGAGTCGAGCACGCACTCAATTCTCAATATTTCAGGTGTCACTTATACTTTACAGAGGCATAAATTTATTGTACTTTTAACTTGATATCCATGAAATTATAAAACTAAATTAAACAGTGAAATATACTCTGAAATACATGTATTAAAAGCAAGTACCAATCCCAAAATATACAATATGCATTCATTCATACCACAGGGTTCAAAGCTGAAGCCTAATATACAGTTCCAAAATAAATAGAAAATGTGTCAAGCCTAAAGTCTATCAAACAAAATAATATCTGTCAAATCCAACCGAGCAGCGATCCGTCTACAACTGCCCATCAGATAACTGAAAGTATGAGAACTTCTCCTCCAGGTCCATGCACACATCATCCAATGCGTTCACCTCAGCAACCCTTGCATCTAAAGCAATGTCTGGTTGGTGTTTTAAAACACCGTCTTAGAACGGGAGTGAGTGATCAACTCAGTGGTCTCATTTATTATAAGTTGCGCATGTTATTAGCTCAATCAGTGCAGGTAATGATAGCACAGGTAAACGAATACTTCTTATCTAATCGTGTTAGGTGTATGAATGTTATAATGAAATGATGTATGAGCCTTACAATCCAGCACTCCCACAACGAGTGACTTCAATGCCTATTTCACTAATGCTAACACTTTCTCATCAAGCGACTTCGACTCTATTTACAAATCATTTATCCTGGTGTAATGTAGTTCATCACCAGCATTACCAATACGTGACGAATGATATGCATGATCAACCATATACTTATTAGGTCTTATTCATTCAATATATTGAGGAAGCTAGGGTACTACCATTATATCACAAGTCTCATCTAGATCATGAGGCTTGTAGCGGTCATACCGATTACTCACCTGTATCCCTTGATATGTTTTTGGGTTTGTCACCCTATTCAATCACACACGATTGACATGTTGCTTTCATTATTGTCCAATGGTCACTACAGGGAGGCTCGTCACACCAGCATAGGCCGATAACTCGAACACAGTATCACATACTACCATGCTCAGTTCATGAGTCTTATAGGATCATAGCGCTAATAGTTATAAGTAAACTCATTCAAGGGAAATAGTGATATTCTAGATTCAATCAAGCACTATCACACAATATGAACATAATATAATCAACCATGCATCAGAATGATCCGATTAACATGGGAGAACTCCGGTGCAACTGGCATTAGGTGTAAAACATCCGGTATAATCCAACTATTGTTGGTCGTCCGTGTTCAACACCGGTCAATAGAACAAGCCTATGATGGCCGACCCAATGCAGGCCACTCCTTGACTTAAACATTTTGCAAAGCCGATTACACAAGAATCGCAATTCTAATTATTAGGTGGTATTTATCAATTCATAAAATGACAAGGCGAGGTAAGCATAAATATTTGTTAACCAAAGCATTCTATGTAAATATTAAATAACATATCAATGTAATGTATAAGTTTTCAATTCAAGCATTTAATTCATTCAGACCTTTCATCAAATATGTTGACTACCAAAAGCAAGTAACAACTAGATTTACAACAATGAATCAAGTATAGCAATGTTAGCATACAAAATTATAATTATAACATAGATTCATTAACAAGGTCCTCAAGGGTTGATAAAAGGAAATGGTCCACACCTTATGATGGTTCACCCCACTTAGAGCGCTTCTAGGGTTAGGTTTATAGTTAAATTTCTGAAACCTACCAATCATATAAGCTATTGTGAGATTTAGGAAACTCAACCTAAAAGACTATGATTGGGAAGTAAAATTCATTTCTAACCTCTAGCCGATTAAAAAACTTCAAAGAATGATCTGGGAGTAACTTAAGGTTGCTATTGAGGGGATGAGAGGGTGAAGGTGCACAAGTCCTCACACTTCCAATCACTCTCTCTCTCTCTCTCTTCTTTCTTTCTTAATGTTAGGGTACAAATTCGAATGGAGAGAGGAGGTGTGAAATAGTAAACTATTTATAATGCTATAATGGGTGCAAATGGCCCCCAATGAGTAGGTATTTGTTATATTAACCTTATGAGAGATCATTTCCAACTAATGGGGCCCATTGGGAGGTATATGGGTCGATCTAAGTCATGAGATATGTGTCTTGCTAGGGGATTTCTGTTTGGATACTACCATCCGATGATCGGATGTGTCGATCAATGGGGAAGGTCCTAATTCAATTCAACGGCCATTGAGTGCCAATCAAGGTAACAATTATATGGATGTATGTAGGTTTTTTTTTTTTACACATGCACACCGCAGTGAAATTTCACATCCTATGGGTACTCGAACCCTTGACCATGTGTTGAAACTCTCGAGAGTCTACCATCGGAGCAAGAGTAAGGACTGGAATTTCACCACCTATGTATGGTAATAATATAGATTGACGTCCTATGTTTGATTGTCATCTAATGGTCCGAAAGTCATAACTTGGGCAATGAGTGGAGGGTGGACATTTAACTTGAGTTCATGTTACCTCTTAAGGCATTTGCACATTTCTTGTAAGCCCAAGTAAGACGATCCTAGACGCGATCTTGTCTCAATATCCGTGATAGACATCAATCCCGATAAGACATACATTTTCTATAGTTTTGAGTTTAACGGACCACGAACGCGCAATCTAAACCTACTTCGGTTAATTGGGGCATTTTTATAATAAGTTAAATCTCAAGATTTCTCGTGGGTGTCAACTAGTGTTGGGATTATCGACGTTCATGATGCTAACCATTTTAGATTAGCATAAATGAGTATTTACCTCTAATTATCATAAATTCATCAATTCTAGTTAATTAGAGCATTTAGTTGGGTTAGTACGACCCTATGGCAGTTCCGCTAGTGGATGTATTGGGATTTTTGCACAATATTTTACAGGACGCTACATGTAGAAGGTTTGTATCGCACTGTCCCCAGCATACAATCGTCCAATATATGAACTCGAGGTCATGCATACATTATGCAGACCTAACACCACCCCACCTTCTTCATATGCCCTGGAAGAAGAAAGAGAATTTTTTTTTGAAAAGAGAGAGAAGAGACGATATGCGAAATGCAATAGATAAAAATGCATTTTATAAATGTAAATGAAAGAGAGACATAATCTCACTATGACACTACTACACTATATATACACACCATGGGTACAAAGAAACGATTCATGCGTATGGAGATACGACACACGTGTAGGGACATAAAAAGGAAAAGTGAGCTACTAAAAAGATTGCTAGAAATAATCAAAATAAATCAGTATAATTTTTTGCAAAACCAAACCCATCTCGACTCAAATAAATAGACCCACTCAAACCTATCATGGTCCGATTCCTTCCTACATGCGCATGAGTATAAATGCATACACGCCTGGTTAACCGATTTTCAGGCCAATTTTTCCACCGGGCCAGCATTGGGTGCGCATAAGGGCCCGTGCATAATATTATACCAATTCAAAATATTAAGAAGGGAAAAAAGTTATAAACCCTTTAAAATTCTTTTCCCTATCTAATATGAGAATAAACTTTAGCACAAAAAGTGAAAAGACAATTTTTTTCCAAAATATTTTCTCAACGTTCTACTCTTTATTTTTTACAATATCTCTATAAAGCATAGATCATATTTCTAGCATGTTTAACCAATAAATAAAATAAATGCAAGTGGGTGAGTGTATGAGAAAGAGTATGTTACAAAATAAAACGAATGAGATGAATGGAAACCCATGGAGGCTACTCCTGTTAAAGATGTGAGAAAGGAATGAAGAGCTCTAACAATCTTCTAGTAAAAATTTGAAAGAAGGTCTTAGATCTTGATCTTACTTTACTTGATCTGTATTGTTGGTTGGGTGATGGATTAGACACTCTTTAGATTTCTTTCCTTTTTTCTATTTTCTCTCTCCCTCGTTTTCTTTTCCTCCATTTTTTTTTAAAATTTTTCCTCTCTCTCTCTCTCTCTCTCTCTCTCTCTCTCTCTCTCTCTCTCCCTACAACCCTCCTAATAGCTATATAATAGCTACTTTTGATATAACGCCTCAGATTTTTGCCAACTTGGGAATTGGATGTCCTTGGGTATTACCTTTAATTTCTTGATTTGAGTGCATGTCCGTGTCTATATGCATGTGTTTGAGACCAAATGGAGTGATTTTTTGGTCCACCAAAACCGCTCAACCGAGTAGAAGTATGATCTTTGGGCAATCTGGATAGAACCCAATGACGCCACCATAGAAAATGAGAATTTTCCTAGTTCAGGAGTATCCGCAATGTTGGAGATCTAGTAAATTACAGACAATGAACCCCAAGACCAAATTCCTGATATGATATGTTTTGGAACTTGAAACATGGAAACGAGCACCTTAGGATTAAACTTTCCATATGCACGAATGCGAACATAGCAATCTAAGTTTTAAGATTTGCCTTGGTTAGTGTAAACGAGTTTGTAGGGTTGTAAGTCATTTGTAGGTATGTAAGAAACTAATTAAGTGGGTGTTTTAGAGTAAGAGAAATGTATTTTACAGCTCTAGGCCTTGAATGAATGAAAATTTTAAAGATATTGTAAACTAAATGAAGAAAAATCCAATCCAATGGTTGGGGGTCGACCCCCGCTTGGACGGAGGTCGATGGTTAACCCTCAAAATCGAGGGTTGACCCTCATTTAGACAACATAAGTACACTAACTTAAAAAATACTTATCATCTTCTATACAACTTCGATTGAGGTTATTCAAAAGTCAAAATGAAGATCAATGAAGTCTATTTTCAAAGAAAAATAAACAATTTTTTTTAAATAATAAATAAGGTTGATTTTAGGATATTTTGAAAACTATATAGAAAATCATTGGTTTCAGGTAGCTGGTACTTATGGAATTTTAAGAATTTTTTTTAAAGATCGAAATTTAATAAAATTTGGTAGAACTATAGTAGACTCGATGATTAATTACCTAAAAAATTATAAAAAAATAATTAATTAACTAAAAATATCAAAAACATTACAAGCAATAGACCTATTGAGAGTGATTTTTTTTGCAACAAAATGTCGTTGATGGGTTGAACGTATCTTTTTCATCTTAGAGTTTTTATATCCAGTGTTTTCTTAAGAATTGTTTCTAATCATATTATAAATTATCCTATATGATTAAATTAAGATTTTCTATTTTTAATACATTTTACTAATTTAGGTAGTTTCTCGTAAAGTTAAATCAAGGTTCTTGATTATGGTGATTAGAGCTGAATCATCATTTATGTTAATTACAAATAATACGCGATATGAACTTAGCTAATCCAAATTCTAGTTGTCGTGCATGAGAAATCTCGTTGCCCAGTTCATTAAAAAATGCCATGATTAACCAAACTAGATCTAGGCCTCTTGTTAGTAGGCCGTTAAACTCGAAACTATGAAAAAAAATGTTTGTCATGTTGGGCTTCATGTTGATCTCGGGCATTGAGCCGATGTGGCATACGGAATTGCTTAATTTAGATCCGAAAAGTAGCACGTGTTGTATGAGGCTGGGTTGAAATTAGCATAAACTTAAGTTTATTGTGTACCTTTGATCTTTTTTCAAAGTTATGACTTTCAGACTGTTAGATCGCAACTAAACTTAGGAAGTTAAAATAGAATAATTTCCCACACATATTCATATAATCATGACTCCGATCGATGATCAATAACCGTCGAATTAACTTTTGATCATAATCGTTGATCGATGTGTCCGACATGCGGGGTGATCGAAGCTTTGCGTAAATTATCACTTAAAGAAACTATCCCATGCCACGGATCGACTTGTGCATCTCCTAGTGGGCCCTAAAAGCTATAAACAACTTCTCATAAGGATTATAATAGTAAGTACCTATGCATTATGATCATTTGTATCACATCTTGCACTACAAATACCTATTTATTTCACTCTCTCCTTATACAAATTTACCATAACAAATGAGAGAAAGAAGAATGAAAGAGGAGAGGAATGGGAAAAATGGTGGTTCTCGGTGCTAGATCACACCGTCTAATCCCCGTGCTCATCGGATCTTATAAGATCTTGCCTTCACGCTCGATTTCACGTCTTCCACACCCAAAGTCTAATGATTTTCGGTCGAATTCGTCATCCCTTACTAGGTAAGAGGTTCCCTAATTATTATTCTTCATATTTCTTTTGTTTCCTACATTTTTGAGCCATTAGAGTTAAAAACCCTTTCGTTTTTGTCGTTTTTTGTAAACCGTAACTCTAAAATTTATTTATGCTAGGACTTTGGATCCCGTCAATCGATTAGGAGTGATTTATGCTATTGTGGAAGCCGTATTTGGGCATGTCTCTATGCGGATTCCCTTATACGACAACTCCGGTCCCAACTTGTCAAATTGAGTTAGGGTTTGTTCGAATTAAGTTAGGTAAAATCATGGACCCTTGATTAAAGTATAATTAGATTAGAAATCACGTTACTAATGATGAGATTTTCAATGAATTAAAGTTTTTAGCTTTTTCCCTAAAATTTCGACATTAGGGTCGCATTTGAATCGATGATTTTCGACTTTAAAGTGAAAATCTATCATCAAACTTCTACCTGCAATTTTAAATGATTAGATGTATTTGTTTGTTATTTGGTTAATAACATGTTCGATGAAATGCTTAAGTGATGTGAAACTCTTAATTGATACATGTTTGGTGTGGTATTGAATTTCCTTATGATTTTGTTTACGTAATTAATAAACTTGAATTGTTATTGTGGTGGATCGAGCTCCGTAAATTATTTAAATAAGCGGATAACCCGCTTTAGGGTGGTTATCTCAAATTTATACGACCGACCAAAGTTGAATACGGACGATTGACAATAATTGAAACTACTGCACTCAATACTGGTTTGCTTGGGGGGAGGGGGGGGTCCTCTGTAATCGATCACATCAGTCTAATGTAAGACTCAATCATTCTTATGCTGGTTGATTGTATAACACTAGATAGAATCTATAATACCAATATTACCATTAATTTAAGTTCACCCATAACTATTAGTGCATTACGATCCTATAAAGACTCATGAGTCGAGCATGGTGGTATAGGACACTGTATTCGAGTTGTCAATCTATACTGAGGTAACGAGCCTCTCCATAGTGGCCAGTGAGCATCAACGGAAGTGATGTATTGTTGTTTAAACGGCCTCCATCAAATACGTAAGCGATGATTGTGTGTTAGAGTACCGTTCAAACAATCCGGCATGAATGGAACGGAGTGACGAGCCTTTTTTTGTATTAATTTAGTTTCAAGTGATACTATACATCACTACTTTTGAATGACAAGGGATTATGAATACATTGCCAAGCACAACATGACAACTCCTAATCCGTTCATTGAAGGTATTTCATATCCACCCATGGATTTGTTTTACTCGTTTACAATAGGATATAAGCCTAAAAATGAGGGCCGTATGGCAGGAAAAAATTGGGTGGGAAATGTCTACCGTACAAACCTCCCGACGTCCACCACGATCTTTATGCACCATTGAAGCCGTTCACAACGTCATTCCAGCTGTATGAACCGAAAACTAAAAAATATATACCTGATCGAAACTTCTGTGCCCATGTGAATGTTTCAAGAGTGAACGCACAATCTTCAGTGTTTCTTGTCGTGCGGCTCACGAGTTTTGGATCTACCTCATTTTTAAGATCATGTCAGATGGACGGGGTGGATTTCTCACATACATCACAGTGGGCCCCACGTAGCTTCTGCGACAGGAACTTCCTACGATAGGTTGCTGCAAGCAATCTGCGTCCAAGTCATTATAGCTACCATTGGACGCGGATTGCGTCCTACCCCCGCCCGGACGGTAATCCATCTGTGCAGGGCTCTGTGGGGCCCACCATGATGTAAGTGTTTTATCTATGCTGTTTATCGTTTTTCTCATATCACTTTAATGTATGAGCCAAATAATGAAGCAGGTACAAGTCTTAAGTGGACCACAAAGTGGGGATTGAACTTCCACCATTAAAAACTTTTCGGGAGGTGGAGAAGTTTTGGATCAAGCTGATATTTGTTTTTCACTTCATCCAAGTCTACATGACCTTATGAATAGGTTGGGTGATAAAAAAAACATCACTGTGGTCCGTGGCCAAGGTTTCAATGGTGGGTGGCTTGCTTGGGCGGTGGGATTAGAAGGGATTAGGTGGGATGGGATTAAAAAACATAATTATTACCCATGGCAGGGATTGGCCCTGTTGCATGGGATAAGATTAATGCCATGCTTTGTTGATAATACGGTGGTACATTGAATGGATATACCCACCATCATTTGAAATTACAGAGAATAACACACATGTTTATATCTAAACCGTTCATTTGTTTTGTAACCTAATTTTATGGCATAGGCCTAAAAATGAGGTAGATCCAAAACTTATGTGGCCCCAAAGAAGTTTTCAATAGTAAGTATTCAATCCCCATTGCTTTCTATGGTGGGGTCCACTTGAGCTTTAGATTTACCTGATTTTTTGGGAGAAAATGACCACTGTAGACAAACCCTTTTACCCAGCGGTTTCTATGAAAGAATACAAACTTTAGTTACCAATCTAGACTATCACGTGCGGACAGCGACGTTGAGGACGAAACTACCCCTCCTTTTCGCTGCGAAGACGTGCGCTGATGCTCCTCGACCGAGAGTTGTACGAACGGCTTAAAAGGATTGGGTACTCCCCACCACCGGCCAATGGCGGATGGTCGGTGGTCAATGGGCCCCACCATGATGTATGCTTTATTCATCCATGCCGTCCATATATTTTTCCATATCATTTTATGGTATACGACCAAAAATGAGGTATATGCAAATCTCAAGTGTACCACATTACAGAAACAATGTTGAATGAGCGTCGACCATTAAAAACTTTTTGGGGCCCACTGTGATGTTCGTGAGAAATCCTCCCGTCTAAGTTCATTCATAGGTCACAAAGACCTGGATGAAGAAGAAAAACAAATTTCATAATGATCCAAAACTTCTATAACCCCTAAAAGGGTTTCAATAGTAGACGTTCAATTCTCCATTGCCTTTTACAAGTGTGGTCTACTTAATAGTTAGATCTATCTTATTTTTAGTCTCAAGCTCCGAATACGAGCTCACAAATAGATGGACGGTTTGGATATAACACATACCTCATAATAGAACCCACAAAAAGCGGTGAGATTACAACAAAAAAAAAAAAAAAAAAAAAAAGCGTCGATATATCGACACCAATCGATATATCGAAAATGGTCCAGAATCTGTCCCAAAGAGTTTTCTTCAAAAATCTTACAATTTTCGATATATCGATCGTCGATATATATCGAAAAAAATGCTTTACCTTTAGCTACGGATTATAACCGTAGCCATAACTGTAGTCTGTGTCTGTCTTTGAAATTTTTTATTTTTTTTTTATTTATTTTTTATTTTTTACATAGAAAAATTTATTCTACCTACAATTTTCTTTAATACATATTTATATAAATAAGTATATATAAGCATATAAAATTTTTTTTCCTCTTTTTTTTCATTTATTTCTTTAATCATTTAACAAGAATATCTTCTAAACCAAAATTAGTTACTTGACGTACCACATATGATTTTGGGGTAAGAGAAGCAACTTTAGCCAATCAACCTAGTTATTTTCCAAGATTCCATCAGGTCGATGGTTGAGCGAGGCAACGTAGAAATTGAGCGAGGCAACGTAGAAAACGAGCGAGGAACCTACGATTTGAGCTAGCAACCTAGGAATTGAGCGAGGGAAGCTAGAAATTGAGCGAGGCAACGTAGAAATTGAGCGAGGGAAGCTAGAAATTGAGCGAGGCAACGTAGGAATTGAGCGAGGGAAGCTAGAAATTGAGCGAGGGAAGCCAGAAATTGAGCGAGGGAAGGTAGAAATTGAGCGAGGGAAGCTCGAAATTGAGCGAGGCAACCTAGAAATTGAGCGAGGGAAGGTAGAAATTGAGCGAGGCAAGCTCGAAATTGAGCGAGGGAAGGTAGAAATTGAGCGAGGCAACCTAGAAATTGAGCGAGGGAAGGTAGAAATTGAGCGAGGCAACGTAGGAATTGAGTGAGGGAAGATAGGAATTGAGCGAGGCAACCTAGAAATTGAGCGAGGGAAGGTAGAAATTGAGCGAGGGAAAGTAGGAATTGAGCGAGGGAAGGTAGAAATTGAGCGAGGGAAACTAGAAATTGAGCGAGGCAATCTAGAAATTGAGCGAGGGAAGGTAGAAATTGAGCGAGGGAAGCTCGAAATTGAGCGAGGGAAGCTAGAAATTGAGCGAGGCAACCTAGGAGTTGAGCGAGGGAAGGTAGAAATTGAGCGAGGGAAGCTAGGAATTGAGCGAGGGAACCTAGAAATTTAGCGAGGGAAGGTAGAAATTGAGCGGGGCAACCTAGAAATTGAGCGAGGGAAGCTAAAAATTGAGCGAGGGAAGCTCGAAATTGAGCAAGGGAAGGTAGAAATTGAGCAAGGGAAGTTAGAAATTGAGCGAGGGAAGCTCGAAATTAAGCGAGGGAAGGTAGAAATTGAGCGAGGCAACCTAGAAATTGAGCGAGGGAAGGTAGAAATTGAGCGAGGCAAGCTCGAAATTGAGCGAGGGAAGCTAGAAATTGAGCGAGGCAACCTAGAAATTGAGCGAGGGAAGGTAGAAATTGAGCGAGGCAACGTAGGAATTGAGCGAAGGAAGGTAGAAATTGAGCGAGGCAACCAAGAAATTGAGCGAGGGAAAGTAGGAATTGAGCGAGGGAAGGAAGAAATTGAGCGAGGTAACCTAGGAGTTGAGCGAGGGAAGGTAGAAATTGAGCGAGGGGAGGTAGAAATTGAGCGAGGCAACCTAGAAATTGAGCGAGGGAAGGTAGAAATTGATCGAGGCAACCTAGAAATTGAGCGAGGGAAGCTCGAAATTGAGCGAGGGAAGCTCAAAATTGAGCGAGGGAAGGTAGAAATTGAGCGAGGCAACTTAGAAATTGAGCAACGGAAGGTAGAAATTGAGCGAGGCAAGCTCGAAATTGAGTGAGGGAAGCTAGAAATTGAGCGAGGGAAGGTAGAAATTGAGCGAGGCAACCTAGAAATTGAGCGAGGGAAGGTAGAAATTAAGCGAGGCAACGTAGGAATTGAGCAAGGGAAGGTAGAAATTGAGCGAGGGAAAGTAGGAATTGAGCGAGAGAAGGTAGAAATTGAGCGAGGGAAACTAGAAATTGAGCGAGGCAATCTAGAAATTGAGCGAGGGAAGGTAGAAATTGAGCGAGGGAAGCTAGAAATTGAGCGAGGCAACCTAGGAGTTAAGTGAGGGAAGGTAGAAATTGAGCGAGGGAGGCTAGAAATTGAGCGAGGGAAGGTAGAAATTGAGCGAAGCAACGTAGGAATTGAGCGAGGGAACCTAAAAATTGAGCGAGGGAAGGTAGAAATTGAGCGCGGGAAGGTAGAAATTGAGCGAGGCAACCTAGAAATTGAGTGAGGGAAGGTAGAAATTGAGCGAGGGAACCTAGAAATTGAGCGAGGGAAGGTAGAAATTGAGCGAGGGAAGCAAGAAATTGAGCGAGGGAAGCTAGAAATAGAGCGAGGCAACCTAGAAATTGAGCGAGGCAACGTAGGAATTGAGCGAGGGATGCTAGAAATTGAGCGAGGGAAGCAATAAATTGATCGAGGCAACGTAGAAATTTAGCGAGGGAAGCTAGAAATTGAGCGAGGGAAGCTAGAAATTGAGCGAGGCAACGTAGAAATTGAGCGAGGGAAGCCAGAAATTGAGCGAGGGAAGCTAGAAATTGAGCGAGGCAACGTAGGAATTGAGCGAGGGATGCTAGAAATTGAGCGAGGGAAGCTAGAAATTGAGCGAGGCAACGTAGAAATTTAGTGAGGGAAGCTAGAAATTGAGCTAGGGAAGCTAGAAATTGAGCGAGGCAACGTAGGAATTGAGCGAGGGAAGCTAGAAATTGAGCAAGGGAAGCTAGAAATTGAGCGAGGCAACGTAGAAATTGAGGGAGGGAAGCTAGAAATTGAGCGAGGGAAGCCAGAAATTGAGCGAGGCAACGTAGGAATTGAGTGAGGAATGCTAGAAATTGAGCGAGGGAAGCTAAAAATTGAGCGAGGCAACGTAGAAATTTAGAGAGGGAAGCTAGAAATTGAGCGAGGGAAGCTAGAAATTGAGCGAGGCAACGTAGAAATTGAGTGAGGGAAGCCAGAAATTGAGCGAGGGAAGCCAGAAATTGAGCGAGGGAACATAGAAATTGAGCGAGGCAACATAGAAATTGAGCGAGGGAAGCTAGAAATTGAGCGAGGGAAGGTAGAAATTGAGCGAGGGAAGCTAGAAATTGAGCGAGGCAACGTAGGAATTGAGTGAGGGAAGGTAGAAATTGAGCGAGGCAACCTAGAAATTGAGCGAGGGAAGGTAGAAATTGAGCGAGGCAACGTAGGAATTGAGCGAGGCAACCTAGAAATTGAGCGAGGGAAGCTAGAAATTGAGCGAGGCAACGTAGAAATTGAGCGAGGGAAGCCAGAAATTGAGCGAGGGAAGCTAGAAATTGAGCGAGGTAATGTAGAAATTGAGCGAGGGAAGCCAGAAATTGAGCGAGGGAAGCTAGAAATTGAGCGACAACGTAGAATTGAAGCGAGGATCTTAGAAATTGAGCGAGTGAAGCTAGAAATTGAGCGAGGCAACGTAGAAATTGAGTGAGGAAGCCGAAATTGAGCGAGGCTGAAAAATTGGCGAGCGAACATAAAAATTGAGCGAGGCAACATAGAAATTGAAGCGAGGAAGCTAGAAATTGAGCGAGGCAACGTAGGAATTGAGCGAGGAAGCTAGAAATTGAGCGAGGAAGCTCAAATTGAGCAGGGAAGCTAGAAAATGAGCGAGGCAACCTGAAATTGAAGCGAGGAAGGTAGAAATTGGCGAGGAAATAGAAATTGAAGCGAGGCAACGTAGGAATGAGTGAGGAAGGTAGAAATTGAGCGAGAGCAACCTAGAAATTGAGCGAGGCTAGAAATTAGCGAGGAAGGTAGAAATTGAAGCGAGGCAACGTAGGAATTGAGCGAGCTGAGCCTGACAGAAATTGAGCGAGGAAGCTAGAAATTGAGCGAGCAACGTAGAAATTGAGCGAGAAGCGAGAAATTGTGAGAAGGCTAGAAATTGAGCGAGTAATGTAGAAATTGAGCGAGGAAGCCGAAGAAATTGAGCGAGGAAGCTAGAAATTGAAATGAAGCAACGTAGGAATTGAGCGAGGATCTTTAGAAATTGAGCGAGGAAGCCAGAAATTGAGCGAGGCAACGTAGAAATTTAGCAAGGAAGCTATAAATTGAAAGCGAGGCAACGTAGAAATGAGCGAGCGAGAAATCGTAGAAATTGAAGCAGGCAACGTAGGAATTGAGCGAGAAAAGACTAGAAATTGAGCGAGGAAGATAGAAATTGAGTTTGGCAACGTAAAAATTGAGCGAGGAAGAAATGAAAAAGTGGCGAGGCAACATAGAAATTGAGCGAGGGAAGCCAGAAATTGAGCGAAGGAAGCTAGAAATTGAGCGAGGCAATGTAGGAATTAAGCGAGGGAAGATAGAAATTGAGCGAGGTAATGTAGGAATTGAGCGAAGGAAGCTAGAAATTGAGCGAGGGAAGCTAGAAATTGAGCGAGGCAACATAGGTTCTCTCGCACAATTCCTACATTCCCTCGCTCAAATCCTAGGTTACCTCAAACGCTCGATTTCTACTTCCTCGCACATGATTGTAGCTTCCTCGCTCAAATCTTATGTTGCCTCGTTGAATTTCTAAGTTCCTCTTGTCAAATTCTAGCTATCTCGCTAAATTTCTAACTTACCTCGCAATTCTTAGGTTACCTCATTTCAAATTCTCGGTTTCCTCATTTGAATTTTTACCTTGCCTCACTCAATTTCTGGCTTCCTCACTCAATTTCTAGCTTCCTTCATTTCAATTTCTACGTTGCTTCGCCAATTTCTTTCTCCTCGCTCAATTTCTAAGCATCCTCGCTCAATTCTTCGTTGCCTCGGTCATTTCGCTTCCTCGGGCTCAATTTTTATGTTCCTCGCTTCAATTTCTAAGCTTCCTCGCTCACTTTCGGCTTCCTCGCTCAATTTCTAACTTCCTCGCTTCAATTCCTACGTTGCCTTGCTCAATTCTCTACCTCGCCAATTTCTAGCCGCGCTAAATTCTTCTAATTTCCCTCGCTCAATTCCTACGTTGCCTCGCTTCACTTTCGCTTCCTCGCTCAATTTCTTCGCTTCCCTCGCTTCAATTTCTAGCCTTTTTTCCTCGCCAATTCCTACGTTGCCTCGCTTCATTTCTAGCTTCCTCTAATTTCTACTTCCCTCGCTCAATTTCTACGTTGCCTTCGCTCACCTTTCTAGCTTCCTCGCTCAATTTCTAGCTTCCTCGCTTCAAACCTTCTACGTTGCCTCGCCTCATTTCTAGCTTCCTCGCTCAATTCCTACGTTCCTCGCTCAATTTTCGGCTTCTCAAACTCGATTTCTAGCTTCCTCCTCAATTTCTAACTTCCTCGCTCAATTCCTCGTTCCTCGCTCAATTCCTACGTTGCTTGCTACTCAATTTCTAGGCTTCCTCGCTCACCTTCTGCTTCCTCTCACATTTCGCTTCCTCGCTCATTTCTGCTTCCTCGCTCAATTCCTACGTTGCCTCGCAAACTCATTTCTAGCCACCACAATTCTAGGTTGCTTCGCCAGTTCCTACGTTGCCTCGCTCATTTCTAGCTTCCTCGCTCAATTTCTAAAGCATCCTCGCTCAATTCCTACGTTGCCTCGCTTTTAATTTCTAGCTTCCTCATTCAATTCCTTCCTCGCTCAATTTCTAGCTTCCTCGCTCAATTTCTACGTTGCCTCGCTCAATTTCTAGCTTCCTCGCTCAATTCTACGTTGCTCGCGCTCGGTTTCCTAGCTTCCTAACATTCCTACGTTACTCGCTCAAATTCTCGGTTTCCATTGTGAATTTTTACCTTGCCTCACTCAATTTCTAGCTTCCTCGCAATTTTAGCTTTTCCTTCGCTCAATTTTCTAGCTTCCTCGCTTCAATTTTCTAGCATCCTCGCTCAATTCTTACGTTGCCTCGCTCATTTCAGCTTCCTCGGTCATTTCGGCTTCCTCGCTCAATTTCTATGTTGCCTCGCTCAATTTCTAGCTTCCTCGCTCAATTTCTCTTCCTCGCTCATTTCTGGCTTCTCGCTCAATTCCTACGTTACCTCGCTCATTTCGCTTCCTCTCGCTCAATTTCTAGCTTCCTCGCTCAATTCCTACGTTGCCTCGCTTCAATTTCTTGCTTCCTCGCTTCGATTTCTAGCTTCCTCGCTCAATTCCTCGTTGCCTCGCTCACTTTCTGGCTTCCTCGCTCAATTTCGATTTCGCTTCCCTCGCTCAATTTCCACGTTGCCTCGCTCAATTTCTAGCTTCCTCGCTCAATTTCTAGCTTCCTCGCTCGGTTCCTACGTTGCCTCGTTCAATTTCTCGCCTCCTCGCTCAATTTCTGCTTCCTCCTCAATTTCTAACTTCCTCGCTCATTCCTACGTTCCTCGCTCAATTCCTACGTTGCCTCAATTTCTCAGCTTCCTCGCTCAATTCCTCGCTCACTTCGCTTCTCGCTCGATTTCTAGCTTCCCTCGCTCAATTCCTACGTTGCCTCGCTCAATTTCTAGCTTGCCTCGCTCAATTCCTAGGTTGCCTCGCTCAATTCCTACGTTGCCTCGCTCAATTTCTGGCTTCCCTCGTTCAATTTCTAGCTTCCCTCGCTCAATTTCTAGCATCCCTCGCTCAATTCCTACGTTGCCTCGCTTAATTTCTAGCTTCCCTCGCTCTATTTCTAGCTTCCCTCGCTCAATTTCTGGCTTCTCTCGCTCAATTTCTAGCTTCCCTCGCTCAATTCCTACGTTGCCTCGCTCAGTTTCTAGCTTCCCTCGCTCAATTCCTACGTTACCTTGCTCAAATTCTAGCTTCCCTCGCTCAATTTCTAACTTCCCTCGCTCAATTCCTACGTTGCCTCGCTCAATTTCTAGCTTCCCTCGCTCAATTCCTACGTTGCCTCGCTCAATTCCTACGTTGCCTCGCTCAGTTTCTAGCTTCCCTCGCTTAATTCCTACGTTGCCTCACTCAGTTTCTAGCTTCTCTCGCTTAATTCCTACGTTGCCTCGCTCAATTCCTACGTTGCCTCGCTCAATTTCTCGCTTCCCTCGCTCAATTTCTACGTTGCCTCGCTCAATTTCTAGCTTCCCTCGCTCAATTCCTAGGTTGCCTAGCTCAAATCGTAGGTTCCCTCGCTCGTTTTCTACGTTGCCTCGCTCAATTTCTACGTTGCCACGCTCAACCATCGACCTGATGGAATCTTGGAAAATAACTAGGTTGGTTGGCTAAAGTAGCTTCTCTTACCCCAAAATCATATGTGGTACGTCAAGTAACTAATTTTGGTTTAGAAAATATTCTTGTTAAATGATTAAAGAAATAAATGAAAAAAAAGAGGGAAAAAAATTTTATATGCTTATATATACTTATTTATATAAATATGTATTAAAGAAAATTGTAGGTAGAATAAATTTTTCTATGTAAAAATAAATAAATAAATAAAAAAAATAAAAAATTTCAAAGACGAACACAGACTACAGTTATGGCTACGGTTATAATCCGTAGCTAAAGGTAAAGCACCTTTTTCGATATATCGACAGACAGTCGATATATCGAAAATTGTAAGATTTTTGAAGAAAACTCACCGACAGCTTCTGGACCATTTTCGATATATCGACTAGCTGTCGATATATCGACAGTAGTTTTTTTTTTTTTTTTTGCTGTTGTAATCCCACCGCTTTTTGTGGGTCTTATTATGAGGTATGTGTTATATCCAAACCGTCCATCTATTTGGCGAGCTTGTATTCAGGCTTGAGACTAAAAATAAGATAGATCTAACTATCAAGTAGACCACACTGTAAAAGGTAATGGGGAATTGAACGTCTACCATTGAAACCCTTTTAGGGGTTATAGAAGTTTTGGATCATTATGAAATTTGTTTTTCTTCTTCATCCAGGTCTTTGTGACCTATGAATGAACTTAGACGGGGAGGATTTCTCACGAACATCACAGTGGGCCCCCAAAAAGTTTTTAATGGTCGACGCTCATTCAACACTGCATTTCTGTAATGTGGTACACTTGAGATTTGCATATACCTCATTTTTGGTCGTATACCATAAAATGATATGAAAAAACTATATGGACGGCATGGATGAATAGCATACATCATGGTGGGGCCCACACCACCGACCATCCGCCATTGGTGGTGGGGAGTACCCAATCCTTTTAAGCCGTTCGTACAACTCTCGATTCGAGGAGCGTTAGCGCATGTCTTTGCAGCGAAAAGGAGGGGTAGTTTCGTCCTCAACGTCGCTGTCCGCACGTGATAGTCTAGATTGGTAACTAAAGTTTGTATTCTTTCATAGAAACCGCTGGGTAAAAGGGTTTGTCTACCGTGATTATTTTCTCGATTTTTTGGCCATGCTCTAAAATAATTTAGATAAATGAGTGGACGCGCATCATGGTGAGACCTACATAACTTGCTAATATTGAGTGAAATTGGCATGAGAGCCAACTCAATTCCATTTAATGTAATTCCAAGCTTTTCCATTCTTCCCAAACATGGAGTGGAATTGGCACAAGACCAGATGAATCCTATCCCACCTAATCCCTTCTAATCCCACCGCCCAAACAGGCCCTTGGTGTGGTCCACTAGATCTATTGACCTGCTTCATTTCTAAGATCATAACTTAATATGATCTAGAAAAAATTTATGAACGGCGTGGATAAAACATTTACATCATGGTTGTCCCACAGAGCCTTGCCGTCTGGGTGGGGTAGGACGCAATCCGCGTTCAGCTACCGGGAACGGATTGGCTACTCCCCTGACACCAGGCCCCGGCTGGTGGTTGGTGCTACGTGGGTCCATCATGATGAATGTATTCATCCATTGCATTTATCCATTTTTTACGGATCATTTTAGGTATTTATTTCAAAAACGAGAGGTTTATAAATCTCAGGTGGACCACACCACATGAAAACAACAGTGATTGGATATCCATCATTAAAATTATGCTAAGGCTCAATGTACTGTTTATTTGACATCCAATCTGTTCATTAGGTCATACAGGCCCAGATGAAGGGGAAAAACAAAAATCATCTCAATCCAAAACTTTTATGGCCTCCGAAATGTTTTTAATGGTTGATGCTCATTCAACACTGTTTTCTGTAATGTGGTCCATTTCAGATTGGGATATATCTTATTTTTGGTCTCATATCTTAAAATGATCTTTAAAAATAGATAAACGGCATGGATGAAACACATACATCATGGTGGAGCCCACAGAGCACCGACCACCAGCCATTGGCGGGTGTCAGGGGGAGTAGCCAATCCGTTCCCCCAGCTGCCACCGGATGGAATATAGTGTACCTCTCATCAGCAGACGAACTGTATGCTGACTCGAACGATTCCCTACACGTGTGACACGTTGAGATGATCCAAGCCGTTTATATGACGGAAATAACTGTTCATCGCGAAAGTACAAAACTTTCCAGATTGGAATAGTCCAACCCTTGGATCATTCAACTATTTTCCTTCAAAATGGATGGTCTTCTCAACTGTATTTTTTGGGCCATTGATCTGAACGCTGGCACATCGAATCTTCAAAATTTTCGAAAATGGCTTCATCAGAGGTATTTAACATAAGATCATCCGTTTGGATTACCATTCCATGGCCACACGTTTAAGGATCAACGCGTCAGATTACTGTATGTTTGACAATGAACAGGACCCTCCATCCAACGGAAATGAATGAGAAAAGGCCTCCGTGTGAAACACAACCGGCATGAAAAATACCGCCCAATTCCCCGTTCCCAAGCCTCTAATGGGACTGGCGCTGCTAGGCGAACTCACGCGAGTGAATCTTTTGGTATTCATTTCCCACACGTGAAAAAATAAAACACATGTAAGAAATCCAAGACGTCATTGATTCTAGAAAATATACATTGGATTCATTTTCACTTTACCCATTCTTTTTGCTAGATAGACCACATTTTATAATTAATCCATGGTCACAAAACATTTAAAAACGATTGTATTCATCATAAATGTGTGGAATTCATGGTACGATAAAAATGTTAATTTTTAATAGAACCATTAAAATATCAGGGCTAGACATAATAACGGGTTGGATCTTTGAAAAAAAACAAATGAGAAAATAGCATGTATTAACAGCGGATCCAAAAAATGACTTCGCGCGAGTTCACATTTTATTTACAGATCGGACGGCCTCTCGACCCCCGTTGTTTAGGAATACGACCAGCACTCTCTCGCATGTGATTGATGGTCTTCGCCGCGTGCCAGATACCAACGTGTAATACAGGTGCAAGATCTTTCTGTTAATCAAGTGGGCCCACAATATATAGTCGCTTCAAAAAGGATTTTTTTGTATAATCATGAAATGGATCACATATGCATGAGTAGATCTGAAAGTTAGAAAAAAAGGATCCACCGTCCATTTGTAACAGATATTCATGTATAATTAAATAAAATAAATATACCAATTTTTTTATTCATATCATAAAAATATTAATAAATGGATATGATATCATACATATGTCCATGTTAACATTTTTTCTGCGATGAAGCTAGAACGAGCACGCGCGCGTGTCTTGTTAGTATTTCTAAGTGTCCTTCCAGAGTGAAAATGGGAGGACCACTTTAGAATTAGAGCCCGCCAGACCACCTGAAATAGTAGTCCCTCTCGAACTAAAAATCCCACCTTTATCTGTGCTAAAGATGCTGCGAAGAAGTAGAGAGAGGGATAGGAAAACAGCTCCAAAAATAGCTTTTTGAGAGGAGAGAGAGAGAGAGAGAGAGAGAGAGAGAGAGAGAAACAGCTCCAAAAAAAGAGCTTTTGGAGGGATTTGAAAGCTTCTTCAACGGCGGGCGGGTCTCTCATGTAAGTTCGAATTCTAAAAATTCTCAGATCAGATCTCTCCCTCTCTCTCTCTCACTCTCGCACGGGATTTTCAATGCGTTTGTACTATTGCATTTCCCAAAATAGAAAGTAGGTGTATGGAAACCAATCAGATTGGGTGTAGATGTCACTTTCTGGTTTTTAATCAGGGAAAAAGAGTTGCTGCTCGCGACGAATTATCTCATCTTCGACCCGACGATGTGCAAGATAGTATACTCGGGTTTTCAGCTTGTACAAGTTGGGCCCATGATTCAGTAATCCAGACCGTTGGTCGGTTTGGATGAACCGTGGATGGGTAGGGCAATCCTGACCTTTGGATTTGTGGCCTGTGAATGGACGGTGAAGAAGAGAAATGCAGGAATAGTTCACGTTCGGCCGGAACAAGTTCAGAGATTGGATGGATATGATCTCCTAAGTTAGCTGATTGTTGGGGCATGACCCGTCAACAACAGGAGCCCATCGATCAATGGTCGGGATCACTCAATCATGGCACCATTTTCAGAAGTTAAAAACTCCAGGGATATACTTTGCATATCCTCTGGTTGAGGTGTGCATGATTCCTCCTTGCTTTCTCCCTCCCTCCATTTCCATCATCAGGGGTCGTTTGGATGCCTGTAACTTCTCTAAAATGTAAGTAAGTTACAGGTGACTTAGTTACAGTTGGTGTTTGGGGGAGGAAAGTCACAGGTGACTTTCTCTCAACCTGTAACTAAGTTACAGGAGAAAGGGCCGAAAATCTTACAGGAGAAAGAGTCGTTTTTCAAGTTACCTGTAACTAAGGTTCAGGTAACGGTTGAAAATTTTGAAATGCAAAACGTTGGGGAAGAATCGCACCTGCATTGAAGAAGCATACCTACCTTCAGAGGGTCGGATTTTTAAAACGAGGGGAAGAGGGAGAAACGCACCCACGGTCGGATTTTTTAAGCTCTGCAATCTGTCTCTCTTTCTTCCCTCTCTGCAATCTCTCTCTCTCTCTCTCTCTCTCTCTCTCTCTCTCTCTCTCCCTATCTGCGATCTCTCTCTGCAACTACCGCTCTCCCTCTCTCCTCCCCAAAACGGTAGGGTTTTCATCGCAACCCCTCTTCTTCTTCTTCTTCTTCTTCTTTTTTTTTTTTTTTTTTTTTTTTTTCTGTTTTTTGTGCTTAAAAAAACGGGAGTGGTTTAGGTGTTGCTAATGTGTAGGCATGCTCTCTGCGCACCTGCACATGTGTGTAACTTTATACACATGTCATGTCATGGGACTCTAATCCGAACGGTCCATGTGATGCAGCATACATGAAACCCCGTGGGACCGATTTTCAACCTAACCTAAAACTCTGGTGGGCCATAGAAAAGAGATATACAAATCAAGGGAGGAAACTATAAGTTTTTTCATGGCCCACCAAAGTTTTGGATCAAATTAAAAGTTGGGCCCTGGTTGTTTCATGGGGTTTTACATCACATGGATGGATTGGATAAGCCGCACACATTTATAGTGGGCCTAAATGAGTTTACTGAGTTTACTCAGTACAATAAAAGTATACCATGGGGCCCACCTTGATGATGTGTTATACATCCACTCTGTACAATAAAAGTTTTTTGTTCACATTACTAGCATTTTGAAAACATGGGCCCACTTTTATGGTCCACCTGTTGATTAGTTTAGCCTAAGAATCGGCCAAACTATTCATTTATATGGGCTTAATAAAATGGAATAATTTTATCCCAGTCTTTTTTATGTGTCAATCTGTTTTTCAACGATTCTTTATTTCAAACTCTATCTAGCGTGAATATCCAACTTATTACTTATAACAAAGTTACAGGTTATCCAAACACAAAAACAAAGTTACTTGTAACTAAGTTACAACTTACATCCAAACAGGATTACCTGTAACTTACTTACACCTGTAAGTAAGTTACATGTAACTTACTTACAACTTAAAAAAGTTACAGGCATCCAAACAGGCCCTAAGGTGATCAGAACTGTTCGTTTGGTTGGCCGCCACACTGATGAACCATCTCTGTAGTTGGAATTTCTTTGGGACTGTTTGGATGACGCCCAAAAATGAACCCGGCTCATTTCTCTATAAAAGACTGATCATGAGCATCCATTTGAAAAAGGTCCCCCTTTAAAAATATGTCCCAGGTTACTCTACTCCCGGCTGACCCACTCTCTCCTGGAGTATGTCGGATTTTACTATTCAAATGGTTGTAAATCGGGTTCACCATAAACCTTTACAACCTATACAAGGTCTATGTTACACAAGAACTCAAGAAGTCCTACACGAGGACAACAAAAATGTACTCTCCCATTGGAGGCCTAAACAAGGACCTGTCGAGTTTCGTAGTTTAAACTCTGAAACCCAAACGTACACAAGGAATGATTTCGAGACACTATGGATTCAAAAATACTTTCTTACCTAAAAGTGGATGAACCCCATTAAGATTTTAAGAAGTGGGTTATCCACTTGCCTGCACATGTGCCAATGTGTCGTACGTGGGAGTGATTCAGAACATCCATCAGGTGGTCATAACATTACCGTACCCCTAGTGTTCATTGTATCGATAGTATCTGCTGATATATCAGTCGATAATGTTGGTATAGTAGGTCAAAGATACAAACTAGTGGGGTATTGCACAAATTATGTCGATGGCGACATTTTCGATACACGCTAATAGATCATGATATTATCGGGCCATATCAGCTAGAAGTATGTGTTATAAATGCATAGCATCGCTTGATACTTGTGATATATTTGATAGTATTGGTACTCACAAGTTTCGATTGGCACAACAATAATATTTGTGGTATTTGGCAAAAAAATAAAAATAAATAAACAAAGGAGATTTTACCCATTTTATGTGAAGTTTCTTGGTGTGTTTGAACAGATCTGCTGGAGTTGTTTTGCATCAAAACATGGAATTGGTGTCTTAGAACTAAGTTGAGAACTTGGAATCAAGAAGAGTTTTGTAATATTAGAGTAGCCAAGGATTTTGCCTTATATGCTATAGCTGAGTTAGCCAGGACCATGGAGAATCATCAATTGTCTTAGAAAGAGAAAAATAGAGATACTATCCTCAATTCAAAGCTGGATATGTTTCTTCTTTGGTAAGAAATCCACTGGAGGCATAACTCCTAAAGCCAACTGGATTAAAGAAGGTGATAGGAATACAACATACTTTCATACGATGTCTAACACGTGGGAAATCAAATATGATTGTGTCTATTAAGATAAGAGGCAAACAAATGTGGAGAAGAATGGGATCTGCAATGCCATGGTCAGGTTCTATGAAGTTTATATGTTGAAGAGCTTCTCAAAAGACCGATGCTTATCTTTCAAAAAAAAAAAAGAAAAAAAAACCGATGCTTAATGGTTTGCTTTTTGATAGTGATGCAGGTCCACAGCCCATCTAGGCTCACAACCTACTGTAGGGCCCAGCATGTGTTGATTTTTGACTGTTTATTTAAATATTAGGGGCCTAAATACTGAGAGTTGCAATTTATGATTTGTGGAAAATGAGGGCTGATTTAAAGATATGATTGAAGATATAAGAGCTAAGTTAAAGATGTGACTGAAGATTTGAAATATTATTTTCTAGATTTGCTTTTACTATTATTAGGCTTTTACCATATTTGATAGATTAGATTGCTTTGAAATCAATTATGATTGAAATCAATCTCTTAGTTGAAGGAATTCTTATTGAAGATTCATTTATGATCTATAAAAGGGGTGGTGGTGTAGGAGGTAAGCATTCCAAAAATTTTAAGTATGAGTTTTCTTAAGTATTGTGAAAAGAAGTTTGATATGAATAAAGTTATTTTTCCCACTCTACTCAAATATTCTTGTCAATTTCTTTGCAATTTGAGTGTTGAGATCATTGATTCGATAACTGGATTGCACCATTTTGGTATTAGAGTGGGTGATCATTGGGGAATTGTGGATTATATATTATCTCCTGATGGCTTTGGAGGGGGTGACATAAGAAGATTTTGTGCAAATAATCCAATTGATCCATGCACTCACAGAGTGGGTAGATCAACTCATGCATGCTATAGGCAATCTTAGTAATTAAGAGGGGGAGCTCCGACATGGAAGGAATTTGTTGACCAAAATCGGAGCATGTGGACACGTAGGGGAAGGTTCCTACCAAGGTCCTAACTAACAACGGGCAATTCTAGCTTATGAATACATGATCGAATCATTCGATTGTTGGACAGTGATAGAGAACTTAGAATTGAATTAGAAAATTTGAAAATGATAAAGAGATCCACGGAGTCAAAAGGAAAAGTTGACATATGAAACGATTGATGCATTAATGTTGGACTTATACTTGAATTCACCAGTGGATCAATTGATCCACTGATAGTGACAGTCATATTGATAGATATGCAAATAAGTATCAACACTTAAATTGAAGCACCCTTGCAAAAGATGACTATTGCATGAAAAATGGGGCAAATGTTTAAGAATCCACAAAAAAACTTTAAAGTTACAACAAACAAATTGGCACCCACAAAAGTGCAACTGAAAGAGACAAATCTACAGTGGACTTTAACAAAGGATGTGCCGAATAGTCGCTCAGAGTTTCACCTCTAGCTTTCACCAGAAGAAGAAGCTTCGTCCTAGAGGTACTACAAGTTTAAAGGTTGAGGTTGGTTTCCAACTCGAGGATGTCTTTCAAAGCCAGGGAGAATTGATGCGGGTCTGTGGTCCACCTAGGCCCACGGCCCACTGTAGGGCTCAACATGTGGTGATTTTGAACAGTTTATTTAAAGATTTGAGGCCTAAGTATCCATATTTGCAATTTACTATTTGTGGAAATGGGTTCTTTCAAAGCCAGGGAGAATTGATGTGGGTCTGTGGTCCACCTAGGCCCACGGCCCACTATAGGGCTCAACATGTGGTGATTTTGAACTCTTTATTTAAAGATTTGAGGCCTAAGTATCCATATTTGCAATTTACTATTTGTGAAAAATATGATAACTGATTTAAAGTTGTGATTGAAGATATCGGGAGATGTGATTGAAGATAGAAGAGCTAATTTGAAGATGTTATTGAAGATTTGGAGGATTATTTCCTAGATTTTCTTTTACTATTATTAGGCTTTTACCATCTTTGGTAGACTAGATTGATTTGAAATAAATAAGATTGCTTTGAAATCACTAGATGAGATATTTGAGGAGAAGGGTAAAATGTTGGAAGATCACTTTTCGCTTGCAGAAGTGGAACAAGCCTTGTTTAACCCAAGGGCCCCCTTGGTCCAATGGTTGGTCCAATGGTTTTACAACGGTTTTTGTCCACAGATGTTGGGATTTTGAAGGAGAATTTATTAGCATTTTTTATAATCAATTTCATGCTATTGTGAAGATCTTCCATGATATGAGTGCATCACTCCTTGCGTTCATCCTTAAGAAAATGTATGTTGACAAAATAAAGGAATACAGGTCCGTCAATTTAATAAGAAGCTATTACTAGATTCTTACAAAGGTCTTGGCGAACAAACTGAGTACGGTTTTGGGCTCGGTCATTCCCTTACTACAATAGGCTTTTATTCCTAGGTGATTTATCACGAATGGGCCTTTTATCGCCCATGAGCTCATGGAGAATTTCAAGAAGTCTGGTGGAAAGGGCTTCATCTTCAAAATGAAGATTTGTGTACGCATGCATTTCTCAGGAACGGTACATCTTATAAAGAGATGATTTCCTATTTATAGGAAATACAGGATAAAGACTAATTAATATAAGACGCATTTCTCAAGAAAAGGTATATCTTATATAGAGAGGATTTCCTATCTATAGAAAACATAGGATTAGGACTAATTAACACGATGCATTTCTCAGGAAAAGGCACACCTTATCGATAGAGGATTTCCTATCTATAGAGTACACATACAAGAACTAACTAATACAAGATAGGGAAGGATCTAAATGCACTATGGTACAACGATGAGTACAAAAGAAAGAGTGCCCAAATCTGTATGGTACTCCACAGGAGTATGCACGAGGTGACCTCCTCCAACACTCCCCCTAAGTTGGAGCATAAATATCGATCATTTCTAGCTTGCTTACAAGATAGGGAAGGATCTAAATGCACTATGGTACAACGATGAGTACAAAAGAAAGAGTGCCCAAATCTGTATGGTACTCCACAGGAGTATGCACGAGGTGACCTCCTCCAACACTCCCCCTAAGTTGGAGCATAAATATCGATCATTTCTAGCTTGCTTGTAATAGATGTGAGTTAATCCTTGGGGAGAGATTTTATAAACACATATGCTAATTGCTCTTTGCAGCAAATATATGGAGTGATGATTTCTTTTGCAACAATCTTCTCCCCGATGTAGCGACAATCAATTTCTATGTGTTTAGTTCGCTCGTGAAAGATATAGATTGTTGCTTGGTTGTCATGGCTCATTTCCATATGATTCTGAACAGGGAATCCTAATTCTGTTAGCAACTTCTTAAGCCAGAATAACTAACATGCTGTGTGGGCCATTGCTTAGTATTTTGCTTTTGCACTGGATCTAGCTGCTGGCGTATGCTTTTTACATTTTTAGGTGACTAGATTCCCACCAACAAAAGTACAATATCTAGAAGATGATAATCTATTATCTAGACTTCTTGCTCGATCTGCATCTGAATAAGTTGTGATTTGTAAGTGTTCTCGGGTTGAGTAAAGAATCTCATGCCCGGGTGCTCCTTTGATGTAACGAATAATATGTTTAGCTTCTTGAAGGTGCATAGAGTGAGGGGCTTGCATGAATTGGCTTATAACTCCCACGACATGTGCAATATTTGGATAGGTAATTGCGAGGTAAATCAACATTCTAACTATCTTTTGAAATACTTAAGGATTTGGAAGAGGTTGGCCATCATTCAACTGTATTTTACAGTTGGGATCAAGAGGGGTAATCAATAGGTTTACACCCAAGGTTGCATGTCTCTTGAAGTAGATCGAGAGCATACTCTCATATGTGCATATCCATATGCAGATTGCATATGTGATCTGGCACATATGCGATCACATATGTGGCATATGCGATTACATATTGGCCAACAGTTGGCACATTATTTATTTTGTTTATTATTATTATTTTTGTAAAAAAAAACAACTTTTTGCCTATAAAAAGGCTTCCAAACCTCTCCCATTTGCAATATTCTCACTCCAAAACTCTCTTATTCTCTTCTTCTCTTACATTTCTTAATTCCAAGTGGTCTTAATCTCTCTCTCTCTCTCTCTCTCTCTCTCTCTCTCCCTCTCTCTCCTACATTCCCTCTCTTGGAAGTTGGAAGATCAAGATTCAAGCACTTGATGTTTAATTGATTTTATTTCTCTCAAATATATTTTAAATATGTAAAATTAGTTATCTATTAACTTAGGAAAGTTTCCCTTAATTTTTTTTAAAAACATTTTTTTTTGAATTTTTCCATATATATTTTTTGAATTTTTCAAAAAAACAAAAAAAATGTGGTCTCACATGCGATTGTGCGATCGCATGCGATTGTACATGATCGCATATGCAATTCGACAACGTTGCATGCAACTTCAATATCGAGAAAATACTTCAATGGGCCGGGATCTTTGATGTTAAAAAACCGATGCAAGTGATCCTTTAAGGCTTTAATGTTATCCTTGTCATTCCCTGAGAGCACGATATCATCCACATAGATTATTGAAACCGTTGTTTTTTGGCATGATGTTTAACAAACATGGAATGATTAGAACTACACTGAGAGAAGCCAAATTTAAGAAGAGCATTGCTGAATTTCTCAAACTAGGCTCTAGGCGATTGTCTCAACCCATAGATAGATTTTCTTAGGCAACATACGAGGTGAGTCTCCCCCTTCGAGTAAAGCCTGGTGAATGATTCATATAAACTAATTCAAGGAGATTACCATGGTGAAATTCTTCTTCTTCTTCTTCATTAATTTTTTTAATTTTTTTTTTTTAAATTTTTTTTTTTTTTAATTTAATTTTTTTAAACATGGAGTTGATAGAGGGGCCAGTTTAAGTTTGCAGCAAGGGAAATGAGAAATTGTATAGAGTTGAGCTTTGCAACTGGAGCAAGTGTCTCCAAATAGTCGACTTTATAAGTTTGGATGGAGCCTTTAGCGACTAGCTTGGCTTTGTAACAAGCAATACTTCCATCTGGATGATGTTTAACAGAGAAGACCTATTTGCAACCGACTGGAGGCTTCCCTTCAGGTAACACAGTCATCTCATAGGCCTGATTTTTCTCCAAGGCTGCCATTTCTTGTTCCATGGCTAGTCTCCACAATGGATGTTTAAGTGCCATATGTCAACCTTTTTTGTGGGAGTAGAAACAAAAGGGAGAGATGTAAGATGGAGAAGGTCTCTGATGGGACAAAAACTGTGCAACAGGGTGAGTTGATAGAGAGTGGAATGAATGGCGGAACAAGATTCATGTACTGACCCCAATTAGTTGAGATAAGGCTTAAATGATCATGATGAGAAATGGGCCCTTTTCTGTTTGCTCACTGCATTATTTTATGTAGTGAATATGGATGTCGTTTTACACTTGACTCAACAGGTCATTTTTAAACCACGTATGTTAAAGATAGTCCAATCATTGGGATTCTTTGGGCTATATGGTTCATCTACATGGTGGCCCACTAGATTACCTATTCTGATCACCCTTGACATGTACCAGTGTGAGAGAGATGTGCCACTTAGTTTGAATGCTTTGGTTTCTGCAGTTGTTCTTTGCGGCTATTATTTTCTTATATATTGGTTTGATTTGCTGTGATTTTTGCAGAATGGCGAGATTTCCACTCTAAGATCTATGGTTTATTCTCCGTAATCGAGTATCATTTTCTTTCTTCAAGAATATGTAGTGATTGTTTAATATTTATAAAATAATTATGAGAATTTCTCTTTGAAAAATACCATCTATTTGGATATTTTGTATTGTTTTATGAATTTTAGCAACCATCATTAGCAATTGTTCACTCCCCAAGTATAGGGTTGTGATGTAGTAATAAACTCGGTGAGACCGAGGTCAAATCCCAAGGGACTGAAACTTGTACGTAGTCTGAAACTAAGTAGAACTAGAACTAAAAGAAGTTGAAATCTAAATCAAGTGAGTATGAGGGAATAATGGTGAAATATTAATCTAAAACTTTGTAAATTTAAAGGTGGAAAACTAGGGTGCCAAGGATCCACTTGTAGCAATTGGGAAGCTACCTAGCAATGATTTAAGGACACAATTGGAATTAGAGTCCTATCCTATCCAGTTGGTAAGAAGAGATTTGTCAGATCTCTGAACTTCTCATGGGTCTAATCATCAATAGATAAGAATGGCGAAGATTTGGAAGTGATTTCGTCACCTAACCATGCATAGGAGAGTATGGCAAACAACAATAATTTACCAATCTCACAGCCAATCAGGAGAGAATTGTGAAAGTTAGGAAGGGTTCGATCACCCAACCATGCCCATGAGACGATGGTGAACAACAGGGTTCTCAAGTTCACAATCTCAATACATGAAAAGAGAATATCTCAAGCTATCGCAGATCTATTGTAATTTGAGTCACAATAAACCATTAAAAAAAACTAAAAACATTCCTTATAATCAAACTAGCATCCATGAGAGTTCAATAAACATAAATCAAAGCAAAGCTAACACCCCAATCATGTTACAAGCTTCATCTCTTAGCCCTAGCTAAGAGGTTTCGCCGAGCACAATCAAGCTAAAACCCAGAAAAAAAAGAAAACGAAGATAAGGAAAGGAAAAACTCGTGCTCCCTCGCTCCAAGATGCCTCCACGGCTGCCCCAAAAGATCTCCTCCACAACCCACGTTCAAAGCCGAGAGATCCCTGCTGCTCTCCACTCTCTCTCTCTCTCTCTCTCTCTCTCTCTTTATAGACATGCTAGGGTCAGTCGGTGGAGGATTATTTACGTAGCAAAAGTCGGATTTGTGCCTAAAGCTTTACGTAGGAGACTCAACAACAACTATAGTCTTCCGCCGCGACGTCGGTGGGGCCCACGGATGATGTTGCTCGAAAAATCCAATCCATTCAGTGGATTACTTATGAAAAACTATTCAGACCTGATCGGTTTTGGGTTAAAACTGTGGTGGCCCACAGTTTTTGTTACACCGTCTATTCTGCATTTGGAAGATCAACAGCCGCCTTCGCTTCATTCAGTGATTCCGACACCTAGGCCATGTTTATAGGGCCCTTTTAAGCCTGATGGACGGTCCGGATCACATGTCCGGTCCTCTCTATGGGTGTATAACAGCTCGAAAAAATCCGGCTAATTTCCGGACATTGGACCTGCGTAATCTTTACGCAGACGAGTTGCGTGAAGCTTGGTGGGGTCCATGAACGATGTCCCAGAGAGATCCGACCCGTCCAATGAATTCCTCTCCAAATTTCAGTTGGTGAGGAGTGTTTTTACTTGGGTTTAGTGCGACCCATCGATTCAAACAGTTCCACCGTCTATCTTCCGTTTGGACGATCGAAAACTGATCTCTGGTGTCTTTTGAAATTTCTCCACCTAGGCCTTGCTTAGGTGGACCGTGGAAGTCCAATGGATGGTCCGGATCAGTCCTTCGGATCAAGACGGTGGCCCACAGTGTGATCCCAGACGCTGTCCATCCGAACGCTGGGAGAGCTCCCGTTTTGGAAGAAAATCGGGTCAAAGACCCTTGACTTGCTTTGGTTGGTTCGGTGCACCGAGAATGCACTGACAGCTGCCAGTGAGGCCCATTGTGATGTACGTGAGAAATCTACGCCGTCCATCCATTTTTTCACCTCATTTAAGGCGTTGAGTCCAAAATTGAAGTGTATCTAGAGATCAAGTGGGCCCCACGTCAGGATTTAAAGCGTTAATCTGTACGTTGGGCCACTTCCACAGGGATCTAATGGCAGAATTTTGACCTGTATGGTTAATTTATGGTCCTCGGGCAATGCATGAAATTTCGAGTTGAATGGATGATGGGAACCTTGTGATCTTGCATTTTGGATGTCTTTCAGGCCACTTGAGCTTCAGTTTCTCGATTTTCTCGGATCTCTGGCGTGTAAATCCATCGATCTCGGTCCCCTGGTGTCATTCCCTTGCCTTGGTGAATTTTGAGCGTTAAATCCATGCTTTTAGTACCATTTTCTAGTCCAAGCTCCAAAATTCACCTTGCGGCCAAACACGATTAAAATAGGCCATTAAACAGTATCATGTTTGTAAATCCAGGCAATAATTGGGGTCTAATATGCAATATTTGACCCTCAACAGCAATGCGAAGGTTTTTACTCCTTGAAAAAATACTGTATGCCAATTTTTTGTATTGTTTTATGAATTTTACCAACCATCATTAGCAACACGAAGAATTTTACTCCTTGAAAAATACCGTCTATGTGGATTTTTTGTTTTTTTTTTAATGAATTTTGGCAACCATCATTAGAAAAGTGAAGATTTTTATGCTGAAATTCATTCTCCTATTGCTGTTTTAGATTTGAGGAAGAACTTTTTGCGAATTTTTGCAGAAATGGAGTTTTATTGCTAGTATTTATTTGGTGGATTTCTGGTAGCTTCTCTTTAAAAATGGTGAAAATCTTGCTTCGAAATCTACAGTCAAGATTTATTGCTCTGTTCTACAAATTGTAGTGAAGATACTTTGGACATTCTGGTGGTTCCTTCCCGCTCCGATGAAAAGGCCTATTCGCTCTCTATTCAGCCTTGTTCTTTTGATTGCGGTCGGCACTGCACTAAGCTACAGATCAGCAGTTCGCCACAGTTACTTTTCACGCCCTCTTGAAAACATCACGACAGTTGGCCCACCCATTGTATTTAACTCGACTCTGCTTAAGTTTGCTGGAATTGATATCGGAGAGGCAAAAACCCGTCAGGAGATTGATCAGTTACTTGACGGGGATTTTGGTCACCATGGGCATTACCGTTCAATGTCGTCTTGGCGGCGATACAACCATTTAGATGAACATCCGAGATCTTCTGGCAGACTTCCTGCATATCTTCGTTCTCCAAAGTACAATACACTCTGGCCAGAATTCCGTAAACTCCTTCGTACTTGGTTCCGGAACAAAAGATTTGAACCTGACATCATGACGGACTTGATATATGTAATTAAGCGTCCGCTTGATGAGCATTATGGGTTTGTGGATCATGGTCGTTTCTATGCGTCTTGTGCCGTCATTGGCAATAGTGGGATTCTTCTGAAGAATGAGTATGGTGATTTGATTGACAGCCATGAGATTGTGATTCGATTGAATAATGCTCGAACTGATGGGTTCCAAAAACATGTGGGTTCAAAAACCAACATCTCGTTTGTAAACAGTAACATCCTGCACCTATGCTCACGCCGAAAAGGCTGCTTCTGCCATCCGTATGGCGAGAATATCGCGATTGTTATGTACATTTGCCAAGCAGTGCACTTGATGGACTACATGCTGTGTAGTGCATCACACAAGGCTCCTTTGCTCATTACGGATGCTCGCTTTGATGTCTTGTGCACAAGGATCGTGAAGTATTACTCTTTGAAACGGTTCATGGAAGAGACGAGAAAGGGCCCAAAAGAATGGGGTGCAGCCCATGATGGTAGTTTGTTTCATTACTCTTCGGGGATGCAGGCTGTGATGCTTGCGTTGGGAATTTGTGAAAGGGTGAGTGTATTTGGATTTGGAAAATCGACAGCAGCGAAACATCATTACCATACTAACCAGAAGGTGGAGCTTCATTTGCATGATTATGAAGCAGAGTATGATTTTTACCGTGATTTGGTTGAAAGACCGCAGGCAATACCATTCCTCAAGGACTCTCACCTCAAGGTTCCTCCTGTTGTGTTCTATCATTGAAGTAGCTTTGACCAAAATGTCTTGTTCCCATGTTCATGTAACCATGTTGTCATTGTAATTTCCCACGATGGAAGGAAATCATCCTGTGCTAATCAATTAGAATTCAGGGTTCTTGTCATTGTAAAATTGGAATCTTCAAATGCAATTTCAAATTTTGGAAGCGGATGCTTTTGTTGTAATTGTAACTTCCCTGAAAAGAAAGGAAAGTTTTTGAAGGAACCTCTAGGAAGAAACTCACCTTTTGTGTCTTATGGATATGATTTGTCTTTTTGTACTATTAATGTTCTGTGGCAAATCAGAGCTTGTTTTTCTGTTAATATGCTACATACTGCCATTTCGATACTCCTAAAGTTAATATTAACACCTGTTCGCGAGGGTTGTAATTTGTTCACAACCGGTCGTTTGGGCAAACACTTTCCACAATCTCCACAATGATCAAACTACCCTTTACTGGGGGTGGAATTAGCATGAGAAATATCGCTGAGATTTTGGAAATCTCACGTAAAAACTCCAAACGATATTAACTCGAAAATAGTAAAAAACCTTAAGGAATTTGTTATATAAGTTTATGTATATTTAAATATTTATTTAGTAATTTACAATAAATATTTTTAAATATATTATTTTTGACAAGATTTTCCAGACAGTATGCTGAGAAAAAGCTCAAAATTTGAAAATCTCCTGAGATATATTGGAGCCAAAATTAAAATTGCCAGAATAAGGTTTGTCACTATGTTTATGGGATGTAATAACAATTCCCTTTGATTGGGCTTATTTGCCTCTTTGCTTTTCCCTGTTCTTCTTCTTTAACGTGGATTTCTGTGTTCAAACTTGTGGTGCTCCAACTACCAAGAAACTGTCAAAATGATGATCCCAGCGCTCGGATATTCTGAAATTACCCTACTAGTGAGAGTGCTATGATAACTTAATGGACCCAAGATCATGGAGAAGTGTTTATGGTGCATTACTTGTTAATGCTAAAATGTGGGCCCTACCTATCTTCCTCTTGTCACAAGTTGTAGCATGTCTTCAAAATTTATGATATTCTCCGTTCTCAGCATTAAGCTCACCTGTGAATTGTTGTACAATCCTAATTGATGGACTTTCTTCATTCTGCTCGACGTTGAATGCCGTGTTTACGCACTTCCCAATTGAAACTCTATAAAAAAAGTCAAATGCTGTTTTAAATAGGACACAATTTGCACTCCCCCCCTCTTCAAATTGAGCCTTAACATCTCCCTAGTTCTTGTTACTGTTCTATGTTTTACATCTTAAGTTAATTAGGCACTCAAAGAGAGGTTCATTGCCCTTTATTGTAGCATGGCTGTCCTACATTGTAACTTCCTCCTGCCCTAGCGGTATCTTTTTATAGGATTAAGAATCTTTTTCATTCCAAATCCTGCAAAAGTGTATTGGATAAAATGGCAAAAATCAACATGTGGTTATGGGTGGGTGCAATGTTTTTGAGACAGCAGGAGATCCTTTATTGGATTAATAATGTTAGTGAAGAATTTCCTTTTCGAAGATGCTTCCGCATGGGTTTGTTTGGGGATTTTGGAGGAAAGAAAGAGGATGATTTTTATAATAAGTCCTCTTGTATGGAGTCCATTAAGATGGGCATATCTTCAAAGATTGCATATTGGGTGCTTTCTCTTTCCGAAATCAAGCGATGTTTGTTCGAGGAGATTGTGTATGAGTGGAGGAGAAATGGTTGATTGTATTTTTTATTTTTCTGTTCCTCTGATGGTTTCTTTCTTGTTTTCTATTTTTCAGGCTCTATTCAGCAGTTTTTTCTGTGATGAGAGGGTCACCTGCTACTGGATTGCTTCCTCCTTGTTTCTCTCTTTGTTTTAATAAAAATTTCTTGGCAGTTAAGAAAAAAAGAAAAGAAAAGAAAAGAGAAGGAGAGAGTTATTTATGCCTTTATACTGTAAAAGGGTATTGGAGCAAATGGAGAAAGTCAACATGTGGTTCTGGGTGGACACGATGTCTTTCACGCACTGGGAGATGATAAATCCTTTTATTTCTCTACTCAATTTTGTCAGAGGAATGACAAAAATTCTAGTGTGCTTATTGTTTGAGAGATGAATCCAGTTCTGTATTATCCTTTGCCTTCACACACATGGAGCCGCTTGAATCTCTAAATTGTAATGTTTTGATGTATTGCAGAGAATTCGATCTCATTTCAGTATTTCACACACAATTTACTCTATTCTAATATCGCATACTTTGTGCTGCCATCGGAACACATGTATTCACCACATGTTCTTAATCACTTTATTAAATTATTTCGCCAGTTGCACTCTGTGATTCATCTTGAATTTATCTTGCTTTTAACTAAACTTGTGGCATTTTCCACAAGTCAAGTAAATTCCTATCATGTATAGACTTGTAACTGGGAGCAACTTTGCAGGTGTCCTACACTCGATTCCTTCTGTAATTTACTCATGAGATTAGTATATTTTTGTATGGAACTTGGTTAGACTGAATTACGAAAACATCTTCCACAGATGTGCCATTTTCTGCCAATTGCAACAATAAGTAACCTGTGGAGAACTGTTTTCCTCTCCGCAATTTTCTTAAAAAATGGCGTTCTCCTTTTCCTCTAAAAAACTCTATAATCCTCATATCTACACTTTTTGAAACACAGATTTTGTTTTTTTAACCAATGACCATTCCACATTCCCTGGAAATCATAGAAAATAAACTACAACCTTTTAAGGATTTTTTCCCCCCACCGATTCACTTATCCACAGTTTTTGTCAGATTTGAACTTTTCCTATCAAAATCTGCGTTTTGGATTCCACCAATCCAAGCTCTCTAATAAAAGAAAAACAAACCAACATACCTCAAATGCGAAATCCATGAGAATGCCCGTCATTCTTCAATTGGAGTTTCTCCACTTTGGTCTTCAAAAGGTTGTAAACAATCACAAGTAGTCAGTTTCTGGCTAGAAAGCAAAGGAATGGGGGAGTGGAATGCTCTTCGCACGTCACTTCTAGTGATGACAAATGAGATGCATGTTTTTATTCAGTATCTGGTTCTTTTCGGCTGAAATGGACTCTCACTGAAACATCATGGCATGGTCCAGGAGGGTGTCGAGATAGCTATATCATGTACTGTCTAACCCCAAATAGCTGGGACAAACTGAAGATGAAGATGCCGATAGAGCTTTGAAATTAGTTGTGCAGACTGTGCATTGTCTCTCTCCTTATAATATGATATTCCTTTTCAAGTAAAATACATAATGCTATTTAAGTTCGGTAAATTTGGTCCAACTTTGAGAAGGTTGAGTTGTTTCGGCCTTTCGGGTTTAAGTTGGGTAATGATTAGTTCAATGTCAGAGCTACAGTTTGTTCGAATCATGTTTTAGTACCTCAATATAAAAGACTTCTCCAAAAGTTCAAGAGGCTTAAGACAAGGTCATCCACTTTCCCTCTTTCTCTTCGTGGTGGCAGCAGAAGTGTCGGGCAAAAAGCTGGATAGAGGGCAGGAGGTGGGCCTTTTTCATGGGTTTAAGGTGGGAGGGTTGATTCCCCCAATACGCACATCCATTTTGCGATGATACAATCATTTTCTGTGAGGCCGAGGCAGTTATGGTGGACAAATTGAGAATGCTTATCAGGTGCTTTGAAGGGGTGTTAGGGCTGAAAGTCAACATCACCAAGAGTGAAATGTTGGGAATTCGTATGCTTATGGGTGAGGTCGAGCAGTTGGCGGGGATTTTTGGGTGTGTGACAGGCTCTTTCTCCTCCACATACCTTGGATTACCCCTTTGCATTGGGAAGCCAGCTAAACACTTGTGGGATAAAGTGGTGGAAAGATTTGAAAGGAAGCTAAGGTGGAAGAGCTGATACTTGCCATTTGGTGGCTAGTTCACTCTAATCAAAGCAGCATTGTCAAAATTGCCCTTATACTTCACTTCTTATTTAGATACTTGAAGTTGATGCTAGTTAGATTGGAGAAGCTAAGGCGTGACTTCTTGTGGTAGGGGTCAGAAGATAAGAAGAAATTTCACCTGTTTGGATGGGAAGAAGTGTGCAAGTCTTATGAAGAGGGGGATGTAGGCATCATGAATTTGGAGTCTATGAACCTTGCACTATTGGGAAAGTTGCTTTGGAGATTTAGGTCAGAGGAGGGTGCCTTGTGGAGAGTAATAATAGCTAGCAATTTTGGGTGCTAAGATGGAGATTGGTGAAATAGGGACTCATCCTTTAATAGACAATCTGTAATTTGGAAAGGGGTCATCTTAACGAAGCCGAAGTTTATTAAGGGCATTGGATTCTCTCTGTTTAGTGGGGAGAAGATAAAATTTTGGGAGGATGTTTGGCTTGGAGACACCTCCTTGCAGATCGTGTTTCCAAGAATAGCTCGACTCTCTTCAGATTGTAGTATTTTGGTTGCTAATTGCTTCTCCGGGTCGTAGTATTCTGGTTGCCCCCATCTGAAGATTCCTCCTAGATGATGAGGTGGAGCATATCTCCCTGTTGGACTGTCTCTAGTTATGCTATTCATTGAGTGTGGACTTGGATAGGATGGTCTGGCAGACAGATAAGTTGGGGTGATTCTCGGTTCGATCCTTATATTATTTGATTCAAGATGTGTGAAGGAGTGGTGCGGAAGGGCAGACACAACATGTGGCATTATGGTGCACCCCTGAAGCTCGTGGCCTTTGGGTGGCTAGTAGGCAGAGGGAGGGTCTTGACGGGCAACAATCTTAAAAAATGGTCAATGATTATCACTAATGTGTCTCATGTGCATGATGAGTACCGAATCAGTTGATCATCTTTGTGTTCATTGCCCATTCTAAGGTGCTTCAATATGTCTTGGTAGATGCCGGTTCATTTAGGGGTCTATTTATGGCTTGGCATGGAGTGGGGCTCAAGAAGGAAGAAAGGGTTGTTGGAGGCTGGGCGTGCTGGCCGTCCTTTGGGCGATATGGGGGGAAAGGAATGGAAGGTGCTTTCGAAATGGGGGCAGTGTGGTGGAGTGGGTTGCTATCAGGGCAATGTTATATGTTGTGGATTGGGTTTCTTGCATAGATGCTTTGAAGGATTTTAAATTTTCTTTTCTTGGGCTATAGCTTTCGCACCATATCGGCACTTTCTTTTCAATAGAATTGTCGTTACCTTTCAAATTTTTTTTTACCTCAATATAAAAGAGAAGTTACAGCTCAAAACTCAAAAAAAAAAAAAAAAAGGCTATCCAAAATTGTGTATATGGTCAATTGGTCATGATGGCAACATGTAATTGAATGTGGGTGTGGTCACTTTTTAGGGGATTTTATAGGAAATACAAGGGTAAGCCACGTCATGTCTACCTGTTAGTAGCAATGATCTTTCTGGTAAGGAGCACAATAAACTTTCTCAATTTGTAAATAATAAATGTGGAAAGAGCCGTGAGATCCCAAGGGCATCTTACATAGTGGGTTATTTTATTTGAAACTAATAATGAATAAGAGTTAATGACCAATTGGAAACTGTCCTACTTAGAGGAGTAAACTTGATGAGTCGAATGCTTTGGAAGAGGAAATTGACTGCATTTTATGGAATGGAGTGCGGACTTGGTTGATTGTCCAGAAGGTTATAATGATATAGGATATAGGTGCTTCTTAAAGGAAAAGCTCAAGGCTGATGAGCCATTCATAAATACAAAGCCCACCAGGCGCAGCAATGTATATCCAAAATTTGTAGACTTTTATGGAGACTTTCTCAATGTTGTAAACTTTCAATCAATTAGGACGTTGGCTGCTATTGTTGCCTTCTTCTACCAATCCATGCCTCAATGGTAGACAAAGTGTGTTTCAACATTGAGGTCATGGGTTCGAGTCCATGTTACCTTTCAAAAAAAAGATGGAATTCTTGAAGGGGGGTATAGATCTACACGTTCTACACATGCATTACATAAATAATTTTTCGGGGATAGATATATGTTCAGAAGGTTATAATGAAGACAATGTTAATACTATAGATCTACAGGTTCTACACATGCATTACATAAAAAATTTTTTTACAACAATTCTTTTGTATTTTTGGGGCATTTTCTGAAATTTTTTTCCCAAAATAAGTTTAGGGGAATGAATCGAATAGATCTAGGTAGATCTATGTTTAACTTGGATTTTAATTATATATTTTTGGGCCCTTTTTTTGCCAATTCAGTCACTTTTCTTTATTATTTCTTCCTTTTATTTATTATTTATTATTATTATTATTTTTTTAATGTTGTTTAAACATAGATCTATGTTCAAATAACACTTTTTATGCTGTAATTTAAAAAAAAAACATATTTTCGGCCACTTTTTTTGCCATTTTCATAATTTTTTCTTATTTTTTAAAACCAGTTTAATGAATCGATAATTTTATGTTGTTTGAACTCAGATTTATGTTCTTCGAATATGGATCTACTATCCTATGTGCTATATATTTTTTCAAATGTATTTTCAGCTATTATTTGACAATTTTCAAAATTTTTAAATAATTTTTTTTTTCAAAAATCAGGTTGGGGAAATGAAAGTTTTTTGTTGTTTGAATGTAGATTTATGTTGTTTAAAAATTGATCTACAATCTATGAGCTGTAATTTTTTTATTATTATTTATTTTTAATGTATTTTCAACCATTTTTATTTTTATTTTTTGTATGTTTTTCAAAAATCCATTTGGGGAAATGGACATGTATAAAATGCTAGATGAGTACATTTTCACATTTTTTTTTTTTGCTTTTTATCATTTTTTGTAATTTTTTGTTGTTTTTTTATTTTTATTATAATTAGATGTTATCATTGTATTTATTTTATCATTTTTGCATTGAGTTTTAGTTAGGGTTCATGTGTTTAGTTAATTAGTTAATTAAGTTTGTTTATAACACACCCTTAATGCTGTTGTTTTTGTAGAGTGGACCGTTCATTGTGGATAGTGTCTTTTGGACTTGGAATGGGCTAGGCTGTGGGGTGCTGGCGTGGTGGGTATTTGTTGAGTGGAGTGTGCTCTTGTTGCTATATTTGTTGGGTTGGACTGTTGGATATTTGAGTTGGTGCTTAGGTTCGGTAGTTGATGTTAGGGAAATGGCCGAGAATGGCAACGGAGATGTAGGGTGACAGCACAGGGTAAGAATAGGAGTAGACATCAAATTATGTGCAAATATTTTAATAGGAGTGTAAGTGGGTCATGACTCGATTAAAGTAACATTTGGCCCATAAAAAAGGTCAAGTTTCTAGGTCCAAGTGTCTCTAAGGAAGTGAGCAAATGCAAAAAGAAAAAAGAAAAAAGAAAAAATGAGAGTAACTTTTGGAAGAAATTAAAGGGAAAAAGACGAGTAAGAAAGAGAGGAAGACCACCCTTAATGCATGTCGAGCAGATGTATTTGGTGTTCCTGATCAAGATGTTGGTGACGATGAAGACAATGAGTCATGGGAGTGATCAGACAAGGAGGTTAAGATGGCAAGGAGGGAAAGTTTATGAACTGTCCATGGGGATGAGCAGTGACATTGGATGTTTGGGAGTTCTTTTCATGATTTGGAGGGGAGCAGTGGGCTGGGAGAGTAGTAATGGTAGTAAGGGGTTATTTAAGGGTTTACATGAGCTTTTAGCACGTGATAGCAAGAGCTGAGTGACTTGGGTTGACAACCCTCATGTCATGCTTAGCTTGATATTCAGAATCTTGATGATGATGAGCAGGAGCCACAAGCACATCTTGGTGATGAAATGCAATTTAGGAAAGCTACTAGACAGTAAAAGAAGAAGAAGAAGAAGAAGAAGCAAATGTGGTAAAAAACAAATAATAGATAATCTTTGGAGGGCATCAACAAAGCTATTTTTACATAATAGCATTCCTCCACATGTTGCAGATTCTTCGTATCTTCAAATGTTTGTAAATGATGTAGTAGATGTGAGAGTTGGGATTAAAGCACCCTCTTCTTACGACATTGACATGGAATATTCGAATGATTTGTACAATGAAGTGTGGGGTTATGTTCAGTCATGTAAAGGATATGGGCGAGCAGAGGATGCAAAATCATGTGCAATGTTAGACTGTCTCAACCGATTGAGCATGGTTTACTCCCACCTTGGTACGGTGCTTATTAGAGCCATTGATGCATCTGATGAAGTGAAGACTGCTTGATATATATTTAGCCAGATGGACATAATGGTGGAGGGAGTTGGCGAAGTAACGTTATGCAGATTGTCACTGATACAAGGCAGCGGAAAAAATGCTTATAGAGAAGATGCATAATCTGTTCGCCTTGTGCATCCTACTACATTGATCTCATCCTCGAGAATATTTGGAAGAAGAAGAATGTAACAAAGTAGGTTAAAAAGGCAAAGTTGATTGCAATGTACATTTACAATCACAATTCGATAACTGCTCCCATGAAGAAGTTCATAGGTAGGACTAGAGTTACTGAGGTTATTGGCGTCTGGATTCACGGCAAATTTTATAGCCATAGAAAGCTTATATAATCGTAAAGAGTAATGCGGGGGCATTTTCACATCGGGCACGAGTGGGTGGCCTATGGAACCCATGGATTTGGGGCCCGTGTGAGACGGGTGGCTCATGTGAGGCGGAACCCACGGATTAAGGGTCGGCCAAAGACCTAGCCCATGGATTTGGGGCCCGAGTTATGAGATAAAGGGATTAATTCGCCATGCTATATCAGCTCGAACTTTTAGAGCAAGTGGTTAATTGTCTTGCGTCAAATTGGTATCAGAGCGGGAGGTCTCGTGTTCGAAACTCCTCACCGGGGGTGATTAACGCTGAGGCATTTCACACCGGGCTCGAGTGGGGTGGCCTGTGGGATGCAAGGGTACACTTTGGGTGGGCGGCACGCGGAACCCATGGATTTGGGGCCCGTGTGAGACAGGTGGCTCATGTAAGGCGGAACCCATGGATTTGGGGCTTAAGCTATGAGATAAAGGGATTAATTCGCTATGTTCTATCAGTTCGAGCTTTTAGAGCAAGTGGTTAATTGTCCTGCATCAAAGAGGCACTAGCAAGATGATTGCATCTCAACCATGGATGAACTCTAAGCATGGGAAGCTAACAAGTGTCATGCCTATGGAAATGTGTGCAATTATAGAGACAATAAGTACCGAAAGAAAGTCTTAGAAATTATGAGAATATTGAGACCATTGATTCTATGCTTTTCAACTTGTGGAAACTAATGGTAGGCCGACAATGGGCTTTCTTTTTAAAGCTATGGATAGAGTAAAGTTGTCTTTTTGATATGATTGCAAGTACTATAAGGATTATTGGAAGCCAATGACAAGTGTCAGAGTAAACGACTTCGCCATGATCTCCAGACAACAAGTAAAAAAAGTATGGTTATGTACCTACTTAGCGATTGGTAGTCTTACTCCTCAGTTAATACTGATAGTCATGACTTAAGAGTTACTTTTTTTTGAAGACACAAGATGTCCCCGCCCCTTTTGAGGCGAGAGTATTCCCCGCGGATACTTTTTTTTTTTTTACGAGTCTTAATGTGATATTTTGATATGTTCTCTTCATTAAGGGTTGTAGGCTACTTCTTAAACCCTCTTTTTGGATATGTGTCTGTATATCAAGAAAATGATGAAATTATTGTCGGGATAAAACATGTGATCAAGAGGTTGGAACCAGATATTAATTGGCAATTTGATGCCATTAGCGAAGTAAGTTATATTTAAAATTAGGGTTATAATTTTGAAATGTAATACATGTCACATATGCAGTACTTACTACTTTTATGTTTCACAGTTGATGTATACACTTACAATGGGTAGTTTTGCAGATCCACTTGCACAAGTTGCTCTACAGAGAACCAATCTAGGTACAAGGAATGGTATATAAGATTTAGGATTACTTAAAAGTGTAAAATTTATTATAAAGATGTATGTCTTTAGCAATTGAATAAATTAATATATTCATTTTTTATCCATACAACTCAATGTTGGGTTAATTATGGAGAAAGTGCACCTACTTCGAGGAGTATTGTAGTCAAAATTTTGAGTTAAACATCATACTCCGCTAGTTGTGAGAAAAATTGGAGCACTTTCTCCCGTATCCATATGAAGCAACAAAATCGATTAAAGCATATCAAGGTGGAGAGAAATGTGTTCATTCATTGTAACGTGATGTCGCAGTTAAAAAATGTGAATAAATCAAGAAGTCAAACTGATAACCAAATGCAATATTGTCCAATAAATTTGGATTACATTTTTGCTGAAGACGACCATCTTTCCTATGGCTTGAATAAAGGAAGAAAGTTAAAGATGCACCCAACAATGAGAAGTCAAAATTTTTTTGGATCTCGTTGCAGCGATAACTAATCCTCCGAGTCGTTCAAAGCCAATTATTGAAGATGGTGATGAAGGACATAGTAGTAGTGTGACAAAATCTGATAGCTGTAGCAATAATAGTGAAAGTGGTGGTGATGAGGATGACCATGGTGGTAGTATTGGTGGTTATAGACATGTACCTGTTGATATTGCTAGTGAGACTGAGACGGGAGTGGCTAGCACCCCTTCTTATCAAAACGACACTGCACCTGGCCCAAGCCACTCCAGTCAAGACCGCGGAAGGAGCTTGACTATGATGACTAGCCATGGAGATGATTCAGTAGTGCCTAGTCAGGGAGATTATGTTTATGGTGGGAGCAGTAATGAATAGAGGATACATTCTTATGATGATGATGACAAGTACGAGGACGTCGTTGAGCCGATGCCTATGCCTTCTTATCAGATCCTACAGTTTCTATGGCCGAACTCGGCGGAGCCATATACCCATATAATTGAGGATTATTTGCAGCAACCACCACCACAGCCACCATCTGGTGCTGAGAGACATATAGTTACATATTCACTATTGATATGGACAATACAACAACGCTGATGAGGATAAGATATATTCCTTCTTATCAGATTCTACAGTTTCTATGGCCAAACTCGGCGGAGCCATATACCCATACGATCGAGGATTATTTGCAGCAACCACCATCACAGCCACCATCTGGTGCTGAGAGACATATAGTTACATATTCACTATTGATATTGACAATACAAGACATATAGTTACATATTCACTATTGATATGGACAATACAACAACGCTGATGAGGATAAGACATATGCCTTCTTAGCAGATTCTACAGTTTCTATGGCCAAACTCGACGGAGCCATATACCCTTACGATCGAGGATTATTTGCAGCAACCACCATCACAGCCACCATCTGGTGCTGAGAGACATATAGTTGCATATTCACTATTGATATTGACAATACAACAATGCTGATGAGGATAAGATATGCCACAGGAAGCCAAAAAGGCAGAAGACAATGAAATGAAAAAAGAAAAATGACAAAACAAGGGCCACAGCCACCCCACACCCAAAGGCTAAGAAATCCACTCCCTAAATAGCAACAAGACCCTCCTAACAATAATGACTATGGAACCACTGTTACTCCTAAAACATTACTCCTTTCCAGCTAAACAGATCACAAGACCGCCAACATGGCCAACAACCACTCCACTTTGGGTTTAGATCTAGGGCCCCCCTTCATGTGACAACAATCCTTTTGGTATTGGCACGATAAACACTTGGACTTGGCCTTCAACACATGATAGTGTGTATATTATTTGTGTTATTATTATGATTTTAATCATTTAATAATCCAATGTTTGATGGATAATAGCATTAATAATGTATCATATTAATTTATGTAGCCAAAAGATTCAACATCACAACAGGTTAACTCGACAAACAACATTCTTACCAAAGAATGGTCCGATGCACCATTGAATACATGTTCAAAACATCAAAAATAAAAATAAAATGAAATATTCTTGGATATCTCATTTTTCTCCTTTTTTCTTTTTCTAATATTTTTTCTGCATTTGTTTGGTTAAAAAAATGTCCAATGTTGTTTGAGATGGGGTTGATACCGATACGCGACGTTGTATCGTATCAGTTATTGGTCGGGCCGATATGCCTGCTGAAACTGATATTCAGAACTATGGAATCAATTGATAATTACAAGTATACATCGAATAGCATGTGTCTTGTTAGTGTAGAGTTGAAGCCTGAACATAAGTAAAACCCTTAGCTTTAGCAGTGGGAAATATCACGTATGCGGGTGCTGTGAATGAGACTAGATATGTATTATTGCCATGGGCCTGTTAAGTCAACCTTCAAATTTCTCATTGGCAAGTGATAAAAAAATGTCTCTAAGATGTATTGAAGGCACCAAGAATCTTTCCATCTGTTATCAAGTGACTTGGAATTGCATAGACTCTGCTGAGTGGGGTAGTGACTGGGACAAAAGGAAATCCACATCTTATTAGATGTTCACTCTTGGTGGTCGTGTTGTGGTGATGTTTAAGAAGCCATTTGGTTAGAACACTTCATATTAATGTTTGGAGTTGGTAAAATTCCATGAGCATGCCAAAATTCACCAATGATATCCAAGCTTCCATGCCCTTGTGAAAGATTTTTGGTCTAAAGTTTCCAGTTGAAACATATCTAGATGATCACGACATTGAAGATATGGAAGTTTTAATTTTAGCACTGCATATTGAGATGAAGTACATCAAATATATGATAAAAAAGGATAGACTATATGATGAGGACATTCAAGCACCATACCAGAGGAGGGCTGAGCCAGTTTCCTCATGGTTAGACTGCCATTACATGGGGCCCACTTAGCCCAATTCAAATTCCTAGCCATGTTGAAGACCCCACGTGCATGTTCATGCATCTTTGAAGACCCCACACTGGAAAAATGCACGTGGGCTGCATATAGGAGCTTGATGGACACATCGGATCGTTGGATTGGGTGGACACGATAATTAGATCGTTGGATCATCATCATTGGACATCTTGATCGTCGACCTCCATGGGCCACGAAATAGTTTAGTTGTTTAGATTATTTACATGCTTCGCTATTTTTGGTATAATTTATATTTGTGTTGATATTAGGGAGTTAGGAACAACTTTTAATTTATTAAGCGTCTTTATGTTGAGAATTTTATCTGAGAGCATCTTTTTGTAAAAGGTTTTTTTTGAGACTATAAAAGAGAAAGATGGGTGTGTGAAGCCCTAATGCCATTATTTTGAAAAAAAAAAAAACTGTGTTTTCTCTTCTTCACGTGATTTGAAGAATACTCCATGTGATTTGGAGCTTGGGTGTGGTGTGATTCCATTCCCCATTTAACGGAGGTCCGAAGCTTCCATCTATCATCTTCCTTTCTATTTAAAAGAGGTATTTTCCTAAAAACTTCATCTATCTTCTTCCCTTTCTATCCAAGACCATCGAAATCATCTTTTATTTATTTATTTATTAACTTTTCATTATCCAACTTCAACTCCAACCGAAATCAACCATTGAGAATCTAAAAAAACCCTAGCCAACGGCCCACAAGGGCGAGCCCGTAGGTTGACCATATGGACAATCGCTCAATTATTTGATTTTCCCTTGCTTCCCCCATAAAAACCCACTGATTCCCCATTCATAACCCTACCCTAAACCCTAGATCCCTAATTCCCATGAACCTAATTTTTCAAATTTCAAAATTTTCCTTTCCTAACCCTAATCATAAAACCTATAAATCTGTCCCTTGAGTGTGGAACGTGCCTATTCTAAATTCAAAGTTCTATATTTCCATCAGGCCTAGTTTTAATTGATTTATGTGATTTTTTAGCATGAGGGCAAGTGATTTAGGTTAACTTAGATTTTATTGCCTATTGTTTACTCTTAATTACTTGGTGGATTGACATCTTTTATTAATTGAATTACTTTATGGATTCTTTCATAATCTCCACATTGCATGCTAGCATTAAATCATGTCTTGCATCACTAATTTGTCCCATTTTCTGAAATGCTTGTTGATCCCTTTAACAATTCTTTGTTGAGGGAAGTTTTGAACAACACATGAGGATGGGCCTTAGGTAAATTTGAATGAAATCACTTTTAAGCCAAGTGGGGTGGGTTGTTGAATTATTATGGCATTGAAAGTGCCTTTCAAAAAAAAAAAAAAAGAGGCTTCGAAAGCCTTTAACCTGCGATTAAATGACTAACTGTTTTCATAAACTTTAAATTATATATATATATATATATATATATTTATATGTTTTGGGTTCTTGTTTTAGATTAAATCTATGAAGATCCATCTTGGGCTGTAGGACTGTTAGGATTCCATATACAAGAAGAGATGCAGTTGATGCATCATCTAGATCCATAGTTAGAAAACTCGACTTGATCTTACGCCAGGTTTGGTTGACTCGACTTGATATTTAAGAATCATAAATTTTAAAATTAGGAATAAAAGTAGATGTCTAAAATAGTTAGTATTAGTATAGAAATATGGAAGAGAAACTTTGTCACTAAACCACCTTTAAAATAATAATAATAACAATAACTTTTTCACCAAACCATTGGATGTAGGTTCAAAACCTGTCCTCACTGTTTATTAAATATCACACTAAGTGACTCGGTTCTAGTCACTGTGAGTTGAGTTGAGTTGAGTTGACAAGCCTTCTCGAGTCAGGATCAAGTTAGACCCAAGACAGTTTTCCAATGACTCAGCTCAAAACCTCATGGAGTTGAGTTTCCTGAGGTAGGATTGAGTCAGACCCAAGAATGAGTTTCCCAACAACTTGGCTCAAAATCTTGCGAAGTTGAGTTGATTCAGCCAAGTTTCAAATCAAATTAGCAAATCAAGCTCCGATTTGGATGGTTTACACATGTTTATCGACACCATGTCAAAGTTTACATGTCTCTCTTCTTAAAAGTAAAGATGAAGCATTAGAAAAGTTCAAAACTACATAACATGGAAATAGAAATCAAACTGACCACAAAATAATAAAAATACCATGAGTGAGCAAGTGGGAGAATATTTGTCTGGAGATTTCATAGAATTCTGTGAGAACAATGAAATTAAAAAACAAATAGCAACTCTGCACACCCATCAACAGAACGGAGTTGCTGAACAAAAATAAAAAATAAAAATAGAACACTAATGGTATGGTAAATTCTATGATAATTAGTTTAGGTTCGCTGAAAAACTTGTGGGGAGAAGTATTGCTTGTTGCATCCTCATCATAGAAGAATTTCTTCCTGTTTCCAAACCCATTGCCGATCTACATATTATAGCTCTGATGCACTGGTATACTCATTATAAAAAATGAAAGAGGAAAATGGAGTTGCTGAAATTGTCAAACCCGCCATCATTGAGAAGATCCGGTCGAATAGTATTTTCCATAATTGTGGGTCTACAACTATGATTATCCATGCTCCTGCGAATATTTTTTTAAAAGTTATTTGCATCAGTTTATTATTTGAAATCATTTCACAATAAACACATTGAATATGATTCTTGCTGCCTCCTGGGACGTATGGATCTTGCTCTTCACAAAGAAGGTATGTTTTTCATTGAATCCGTCTTTGGGATCAATTTGAGCTTCCTCTTGGTTTGAGGGTATTGATTATATGGATTTTCATGATGTTTTCATTAAAGTTGTCTATGGGATTGATTTGAACTTCATGTTGTTTTGAGATAATCTTGGTTGAGATCCAATTTCCCGCATGAAGCATGGTGTTATAACATTGAACCTTGACTTTTTGCATCAGACAGCTTTGGCCCCAGGAAAGAAATTACAGTCCTTTGTTATTTATGGAGGAATACGTATTCCTTGTCGATTTTTGGGTTGTTGCATGGATCTTCTACTCATGGTGATGCTTACACTTTGGAATCTCTTCAGTTCACAAGGTATCATTCGGGAACTCATGTAGTAGTATCAGTTATATTTAAGAGTTTTGAAATTTTTATTCCTTCTTCAGTTTCTACACCAAAAATGATGCCCTGCCCACAAACACTCATGTTTGGATTTCAAAAAATACTACTTTTGGCACCAACTCAGCCCTGATTCGGGAAGACTCATCAAGTTGATTCTGTAACTCGATCGACTCGACACAACTCACGGAGACTCAGGCTGAGTCACTCGCCATACGTGGAGCGTGGAAATTGAACCCGCGACTGCTGTTATTATGCACACGCTCTCCATGAGCAATCTAATTATGTCTTTGCTTTCTTATTATAAATTTTTTAATACACGTGTAATTATTTTAAATATTCATTACTATTCCTAGAATTTTTTATTTTTATTTATTACCTTTCGAGTCAAGTCGGGTCAAGTCTTCGAGTTGATCCAACCCGGATGAATATTGAATCGAGTCGAGCTTTCAGATTTTTAAACTATGATTTTGACAGGATTTAAAAAAAAAATGTTTTATAAGGAATGAGAAGTGTACTCACTCATGTGAGATGGACAAGGGGTCGGCAACATACGTGCCAACGTGGCAAACATGTGAAGGATCCTAGACATTCATTGGGTAGTGTGTACTTTGAACAGGATTTTCTGGTCATCAGACTTTTACGAGAAAACGTCAATATTCAACATACATGTGCGTCCTACCTGATGAATGGCCCAGCCTGATTTTTACACACACACAGATATGGCATGCTCACACTCTGCCTGATGAATAGCCCAGATCTTACACACATGTTCCATGTTAACATGTATGCCACACAGCGTCCATCTGATGCAAATGTAGGTAAGAGTTTATGGTGTGGGACTTGCAGGTTTTGGCTTCATTAAGGAAACCAAAGCTTTCAACAATTGCTGATTGGCCATCCTAGGTGGACCACAGTGAGAGGACATGAATTTTGTAATTCGCTTATTTAGATTAACTTAGAGCGTGTTTGGTAGACACCCAAAAATGAGTTCATCTCATTTTATGTTATTGTTATTATGTATTAGAGAAATATTCTTTGGGACCTTACTGCAAAATCCCTCGGAAATTCTGATTTTACCAAATAATGCCTCTGAGAACCAAATTTATGGGGTAGTGATTCTTGGGGAATGAAATTACTAAATTACCCCCATATGTTTTTTCTTTAAAAGTGATAAAGTTGAGAATCGTGGGGCCCACTTGGTCTGCATATACCATCCAACCCATCCAACATATGCGCCCCACCATGATGATCACTCGAACAAAAATCTAGTTGATTGAATAATCAGATGGACTACATGTGAATTTGGATGTTTTTGGGCAGTGTATATTACTTACTGTGGTGTAGCCCACCTTCTGGTTGGATCCACAGAATTTTCATTTGTCTGATTGGGTTGGATGTCATACACTTATAATGTGGGCCCCACAATTCTTGACTTTATCACTTGTTAAAGAAAAAGCAAATGGGGGCGCTTTTGTAATTTCATCTTTTGAAATACACCACCGTGTCTTTTATTATTATTATTATTATTATTATTATTCTTGTAGGCATTATTTTGTAAAAGTTGAACCCCTAGGAATTGGTGGTGAAAATCCCATATTCTTTTTGGTGAGGATTAAAATGAATCTTGATAACCAACAAACATGGTCTCTAATACGTTATTTTGATTAACTAAAACCAGATGAATTCATTTTTAGGTGTCAGCCAAACATGCCCATTTAGTGTTCACATGTTGCTTTGGCAATTTTTGTTTTTCTTCGCAGGCATCGGTTGTCACGAAGATCTGATCTATTGCTGGGAGCTGCATATGAGGGTTACAACTTGGTCCGGTTTAGGTTGAGGGTCATCCCAATCCTGATCCGACCTCAAGAGGACTCAACCCACAACCTGAGCCGACCTCCAGCCCGAGGTGCGCAACCCAAACCCAACCCTAATTTCTCTATACCGACCCAAGCTGACTCAAGTACATGTGATTGTTCCCAACCAGACCTAACTCGACCCGAATTTGCTCAACCCGATTTCAAATCGGATTGGCGTTTTCCCAACCTGAATCCAACCTATGGACCTTGACAACTTGACCCAATATCGGGTTGGGTCTATCTAGTTCTGGTTAACCTGAACCCAAATTGCTGCCCTACTGCATTTTAGCAATGAACATGCAATGCATGGGATGTGCCCTACCCAGCTTGTATTTGGGTAGGGCTCACTCACTGGTGTGAGGTGTGCCCTACCCAACAAAAAGATTTGTTACTTCCACACCATTGAGTGAGCCCTTCCCATTCACATGCAAGCACACATGCCGATATGGAATACTTGTGCTGGTGTTAGCTTTCAGTCAGCTAACGACACTGTTTAGATCTTATGGTTTAAAAATCAGGCCATCTCACACTTCAGGTGGGCCACAGCTTCAAAAGAAAGGATGGGCAGAAAAAGGAAAGTTTTAACTGTCAATTTACTTTGTACATTGTGGCCCACCGGAGGAGCGAAACAGCCTGATTTTTTAGGCAGAGGATCCAATGGTTTTTCGAACCAGGCAGAAAGCTTGTATCTCAGGTACAAGTTCCATGTTGGCATGTGTGCTTGCTTGTATATGGTTCGGGTTCCACTAGCAAGCCTTGCATGCTTGATATGAATCACATCCAGCCTACTAATTTCTGGGGGAGATGATATGGAGTAGGAAGAACCCAAATATGATAGATCCATCCCCCTATAGTAAATCATGACAAGGTGATGTGCAAATCACATCCGCTCATATGTAGAGCCCTAGAATGGATGGATTGTTGCAGAAGTCACTCCTATTAGACAATCCTATTCATCTGATCTGTGGCCATTAAAATGATGGTGGGAAAAAAAAATCAATTAAGGGTTAAATATGCAGTGGGATAACTATAAAAGAAGTTACGGACAGGATTATCTCATGGGATTCACTTTTAAAACGAAAGCCATCTGTCCTAGTGCCAGTATAGAGGCGGACACAATTGATACATTTGTTGGAAAGTATAAGCTTTTAGTCCATTGAACTCTTTTTTTTTTTTTTTTTTTATAATATAAATATTGATTAATGCTTTGTTTATTATTCATTGTTATTGTGTATACATGGGATAGATGTGATTGGGGCAACCTGGTTGGGAGGACTCTTTCGAAGTCTCTGTATCCTTTAGGAAATGAAGTATGATAAGTTCGATGTGAAATACATTCTAGTGTCTAACATATCTAATTCTTCATATCTAGAATGTTTTCATGGCCAACTAATAATGCAGGATAGCTCCTCTTAGGGCAACTATGCATGTGTGATTGCTGGATGCATGGTGAGTCTCTATCATGGGACATTGTCCTCACACATGTAACACAGATTTCATGAATGCAACTTAGCTGTGACCCAGGATCGAGTGATGTGGGTGGGACCCTGATATATGTGTTGTATATCTACGCCGTCTATCCATTTTGCTAGATCATGTTATAGCATGGGCCAAAAAATGAAGTAGATCCAAATCTCAGGTGGACCACGGTCGAGAAACAGTGGTGAATGACCATTAAAAACTTTGTAGATGACAAAAGTTTTGGATCAAGCTGATATTTGTGTTTTCCCTTCAATGAGGTCTGTATAAGCTTATCAACAGGTTGGATGACAAATAAACATTACTATGGACCCTAGGAAGTTTTTTAGTGTGGGCATTTAATGACCGCTATTTCCTGTGGTATCTGCTTCATTTTTTGCTCATGCCCTAAAACGAGTTGGCAAAATAGTAGATACACATACATCGAAGTGGGCCTCACGATCAAGGTCCCACCAACATCACTGGAGAGCATTGGTCGCAACTAAAGTCGCGTCCAGTGCCACATGCGCATGTGTAGGCATGGGACCTACAATAAAAAGTAAAGATAACTTACACATGTAATGTGCATCTACAATAATCTACAATTATCGATTGGATTTAGAGAGTCGAGCTGAATTTTGCTATCTGGTCTTAATTTGTATTTTTTTATGCTTGTGAACTTGATTAGTTAGTTTAATTCACTAATATGTAAACCTTTCAGGTGGATTATGGTGAATTAGTGGTCAATCAAGGTTTATGTAGGAACTAGGATTCTCAACGAAGAATCAACGGCTGTTAGTTAGTTTAGCTTACATTAAGAATCAGAATGATTGATCAACATGGCCAACCAAATTTTCTTTTTAAAATTGTTTGTTACGAAGAATTTGAAATCAGGGGTATGCATTATTTTGTAAAATAAATGGGTAGCACATGTTAGGTGGTTCCAACATGAAAATGCACAATCTCAGATCTGGCAGGTCCATTGATCAAGTGGGCCACACAAGTTTGTTGAAATTGAAATCTCAAAATTCACTATCGTTCGTAGTGGGCCTCATTGGATGATTGGTGGTGAATCTCTTGTAGCATACACTTACATGAATGTTGGCATTTCTACCTTGTAATTTTGTGTAGGAGGATTATATGAACATGTGGCATGCATGTTTCTACAAATTTGACATGTGGGACCCATGGTTCGGTAATCCAGACCATTGGTCTGTTAGTGTCCCACCATTGGTGGATTATGCCTCGAAATTCTGTGGATGGACCATGCGTCAAAATTCTATTTTATGTGGCAATCTTAGCCTTTTGATTTGAGGGCCAAGAAGAGATGCGGCAACAGTCCAGGTATGCCGCTCGGTAAGGAAGCACATGCATCTTTCATGTAGTCCGTTGGTTTCATTTTTCTAAAGAGGTGTGCTCCGTTGCTACCCGTACTCCAGCATATGTGGGCTCCACGTGATGTACGCAGGCAATCCAATCTGTCTATCAGATGTATCACCTTGTATTACTTTAAGTGCAAAAAATCAGCTCGATCCAACACTCAGGTGGAACACAATACGGGGAATAATGTGAGAAGGGATGCCCACCCTTGATTTACGTAGGTGCCATCTGAATTAGAAAGCAGCGATAGTTTTGATCTGACCCTTCATTCAAGCTAGATGAAGGGTCGGAAAGGCCTGGATTCCATATACACAACATGGTGGACCCTCCACACAAATCAAGGATGGGTGTTCCCTCCCAACTTCTATTCCGTGTTACGGTCCACTTAACTCACGGATCATAATGATTTTCAGGATATGTGGATGGTATGCACTCGATCATCAGATGGACGGATTGGATTCCATACACGCATCACGTGGATCCCATGTCTTCCTAGTGGTCGCGTAGATCATTAGGATTACAGTAGGGTTGAAAGTCGGGCGGGTTGGGTCGGGTTGGTGCCCAACCCTTGCCCAACCCAACCCAACCCAACCCAACCTCGGGTTGGGAATTCTCAACCCAAGCCCAGCCCAAGCAGGCTTGGTCAGGTTAGTCTAGTTCGTCAGGTGGATACATGTAATATTTCTGTTATTACATTAGTCTATTATATTTCAATACACCTTAAAAAAAAATTAAATTAAATCTACGATTTTATTAATTATGTGTAGTTATTTATCATGAAGAACTTCATTTTTTTCTAAACAAACAAGCTAAAATATAGGACTACTTTAAAAGTCGTGTTGTGTGGTACGCAATCTATATGGGATAGAGAAATCTAGTGTATCTTATTAGCTTGAGTCATCGGAAATGACGTGGACCAATGAAACTCTACGGCACTGGAATTTCTTGTGCCTTCAACACAGATGGTCCATACTCAATTATAATTTATTAGCAACTTACATATTGATAGGGTTCGGGTTGGGTCGGGCAACCCGCGACCTCAACCTGAGCCTGACCCAAGTTTTATCGGGTTGGTGTTTGTATAGCCCAAGCTTGAGACCGGACTTGATACATCCTGCCCGAGCCCAACCCAATGTTGGGTTGAACCCACCCAACTTTCAGCCCTAATTTACAGGTCAGGTCAAGCTGGGCCAGGCCCCCAACCCATTTTGGGCTCGATATTGGGCTTGAGCTTTTTGTTAAAGGCCCATCTTGGGTGGGCCAGAATCTGGGCCTAGCTGGTCTGCTCAAATCTAGCCCATTGCCACCCTACATAGTGACATAAGTGGCCCACTCCAGAATCAAATGGGCCTCATTTTTTAGCCTGCTAATGTTAAGAAAAGGTCCATCTAAAACGAATGGCCTCAAATCTAGCAAATATGTGATATGTAGAAGACAGTGGGGGCCCACTTGATGGATGTCGTGGATCACCCGCTTATTTGAACTTTTTCATATGATCAAAGAACCCGTTATCGCAACCCTCCATTTTGTTCATCTATTATGTAATGAATTACCAAATTGCGATTGGGCCGAACAAGCACCCAAACACACCGCTAGTGTAATGTTCGAATCATGTTACTTGGAAGTAGGAAGGTTTCCTGGACTTTGGATTTGTGGCCCATCTTTGAACAGCAGGAGGCTCGACGTTACCAACATAGCAAATGGTTGCATTTAGGGATATCAATGGGCCAGGCTGGTTGACTGGACTCTCGAGCGCCGTGCCTCATGCCGGGCTTGGGCTGAAATACTAGATTGGATGGCTGGACCTGGTCCTAAAACTTATGCCAATTAATAATCAAGCTGGGCTCGGGATGTGTAAGAGCCCATCATTCCGGCCCGAATCCGACCTAGCCCAGGCCATTTAAGGTTTCAAGGGCATTTTTGTCAATTACATGTATGATTGGCACACCTAAGAAACAACAAGAGAGGATGGCTGGGCTCGGCTGCAGACCGTACTTAGATCTAAGCCATGCATTATCATCATAGGCCCAGCTGATGCCTATCTGACAAGTGGAGTATGAAAGTGTTTCGGCCCTCCACGAGAAATGCCTTTTGGAAAATGGTATATGAAGAATAAATACGAAAACAACTGGTGGAGAGCCAAGTGAACTCTCAACTACTATACATTTACGCCGGTTGGCATTGAGCCGTACCTTTTTACATTTGGTTACTGACGAGTTAATGATTCTCAAAATGAGAGCAGAGAGGTTGAAAAGAATATTGTTTAAATTTAAGCTAAATGAAGGAAATTATAACGGCTTGAATTTCAGGGGTCTAGCACTTTACTTGATCTCAGATGTTCTGAGTGTCGTTCATGCTTTGCGGAAGCGTGAATTTACTGTACTTTTAATATCATATCCAAGCAATCATGTAACTAAGCTAAATAAATTCTCTAAAATAAATGTATCTAAAACAAGTAACAAAAAATAAAAATAAATGTACAATGTACATCTATCCAGAATATGGGGTCCACAGTTGGAGCCCAATATGCAGTTCCAAAAATAAGTAGAAATGTGTCATGATCATAATCTATCCAAAAAAAGAATATTTGCCAAATTTAGCGGAGCGACGAGTCGGCTACAACTGCCCGTTAGATAATTGGAAGTAGGAGAACTCTGGGTCCATGTGCGCGTCCTCCAATGCATCCGCCTCAATACCTGTATCTATAGCAATGTCTGGTTGATGTTTCAAAACACCGTTTTAGAGTGGGAGTGAGTGATCAACTCAGTGGTTTCATTTATTCTAAGTTGCACATGTTATCAACTCAATAAGCACATGTAATGATAACACAGGTAAATAAACACTTCCTATCTAATCTTTTTAGATGCATGAATGTTATAATAGAATGATGCATGATCCTTATAATCCAACATTCCCTCAACAAACGACTTCAACACTTATTTCGCAAATGCCAACACTCCATAACGTGATTTTGACTCAATTCGCAAACTATCTATCTTAGTGTCATGTGGCTCATCACCAGCATACCAATAAGTGCAAATGATATGCATGATTAGCTAGGTAGTTATTAGGTCTTATTCATTCAGCATATTGAGGAAGCTAGGGTACCACTATTATATCATGGGTTTCATCCGGATAACAAGCTTGTGATGGCCGTAGCGACTACTCACATGCGTCCCTTGCTTTGTTTTTGGATTCATCACTGCAATCAATAACACACGATGGGCAGGCTACTTTCATCATTACTCAATAGTCACTACGAGGGGGCTCGTCACTACGAGGGGGCTGACAATTCAAATATGGTGTCCCATACCATCATGCTCGGCTTACGAGTCTTATAGGATCATAGCACAAACAGTTATAAGTAGACTCATTGAAGGGGAATGGTGGTATCATATAGTCAATCGAGCATTATCACACATTATAAACACAATATGATCAACCATGCACTAGACTAATGCAATTGACATGGGAGAACCTTGGCACATTCAACATTGGGTGCAAAGCATCCCACGTAGTTCAACTACTGTCAGTTGTCCGTGTTCAACCCTGATCGATCGAACAAGCCTGGAGTGGCTGACCCAATGTGGGCCACCCATCGACTTAAATTTTTTGCAAAGACAATTTCACAATAATCGCAATTCGAATCATTAGGCGGTATTTAGCAATTAGTAGAATAACGAGGCGAGTCATACATAAATATTTGTAAACCAAAGAATTCTAGGAAAATATTAAATAACTTATCAATGTAATGTAACAGCCTTCAATTCAAGCATTTCATTCATTTAGACCTTTCATCAAATATGTTGGCTACCAAAAATAAGTAATAACAAGATTTGCAATAACGAAGCGAGTCTAGCAATATTAGCACACATAATTCTAATTACAACATAAATTCATTAACTGAGGTCCTCAAGAGTTGATGAAAAGAAATGGTCCACACCTTATGAGAGTTCGTCTGACTTGGAGCACTTCTAGGATTAGAGTTTTAAGAAAGATCACCGACACCTAATCAATACACAAGCTATGTAAGACTTATGAAACTAAACCTAAAAAGACCTAAATTGGAAAGTGTGGTTCAATCCTTATCTCCAATTGTCAATAGAAGAGATCTGACGAAGGATTCAGGGGTGGCTAGAACTTTGATCGAAGGGGAGAAAGGTAAAAGTGTGCACAACCCTCACACCACGAATCACTCACTCACTTACTCTCTCTCTATCTCTTCTTCTTCTTCTTCCTCTCTTTCACTCTTTCTTTCCTAAAGTTAGGGCACAAATTCATATGGGGAGAGGGGGTGTGAAATAGTGAACTATTTATAGTACCAGAATGGGTGCAAATGGCCCTAAAGGCCAAGTATTCATTATACTAGGGGATGTTGTTTTCAACCATTGGGATCCACCGTGAGGTGTACATGTCAACCTAAGCCATGAGATAGGTGTCCCATTAGGAGATCTATGTTTGGATACAACCATTTGATGATCAGACGTTTTTATCAACGAGGAATGTCCTAATTTAGTTTGATAGTCACCGATCGTCGATCAAGGTTACGATTATACGAATATATGTAGGGTAATAATCTAGACTAGTGTCCTAATTTGGTCACCATCTAACGGTTCGAAAGTCATAACTTCGACAAGAGCGAACGGTGAACATATCACTTAAGTTTATGTTATCAACAAAGGCACTCGCACATTCCATGCACTTGGCTTGCAAGCCCAAGTTGGACGATCCTATACGCAATCTCGACTTAATACCCGTGACAGACATCAACTCGACAAGACGAACATTATTCCATAGTTTTGAGTTTAGTGGACCACGAACGCCCGGTCTAGACTTAATTTGGTTAATCGAGGCATTTCTGGAATAAGTTAAACCTTGAGATTTCTCGTGGGTGTCAACTAATGTTGGGATTAGTTAAGTTCACAATACCCCCATTCGCGATTAGCAGAAATGGGTATTCATCTCTAATTATCCTAAATCCGTCAATTTTGCATAATTAGGGCATTTTGTTGGGCTAGTATGACCCTTTGATGATTCCGCTCATGTACGTACTAGGGTTTTTGTATGAAGTTTTTAGGACATTACATAAATGAACATGCATTTGGAGTTTTATGTGACTATTGTGTACCACTCAGATTGAAAGGAAATTTTTGTAAGATGATTATAAGACCAGCCATGCGTTATGGTATATGATGTTGGGTAATTAAAGAATAACATGTTCATAGGATGAGTGTAGCTTAAATGAAGATGTTGAGATGGATGAGTGATAAAACGAGGAAAGATAGAATTTGAAATGAATGCATTGAATGGAATTTAGGAGTAGCACTAATAGATAATTAGACTTACATGGTTGGGTCATGTGCACCGGAGACCAAGAACCACATCAGTTAGGTGTGCGTTAGTACAAGTTGAAGGCTCTAAATGGACAATGGGAAGACTTAAAATGATGTAGACGGAGGTAATAGAAAAAGACTTGATGACCTATAGTCTAATTGAATGTCTAGCTTTTGTTAGAGTGGAATAGCAGAGCATGATTCATGTGGCTAACTGTTGAGGGTCAAATATTGCATATTGGACCCCATCTATTACTTGGTTTTATGAACATGATAATGTCTAATGTTCTATTTTAATCATGTTTGTGTTGCGAGGTGATTTTAAGAGCTTGGATTAAAAATGATGTTAAAAGCATGGAATTAACACTCAAGAATCACTAAAGCCAAGAATGGATTTGATGAAACCAAGAATGAAGAACGCACACACTAAAGATCCAAGAAAATTAAGTCAAGAATGAAGAAAATTAGGGTTTTGAAGTGAAATTGCGTAATCCTCAACTAGTTCTGGCCTCTGCTCGACCAGTCTTGAGCCTTACTCGACCGGTCGAGGTGTCTTGACTCGAACTCCAGCGAGTAAAATCTTAAATTCTTTGGGTTACTCGACTAGTCGAGAGTGTCCCACGACCAGTCGAGGATGGCCCACGACTGGTCGAGGACGTCCCATGACCAGTCGAGCGTTACGCAAAAGTTGCGCAGACTGTGTATATTTGAGACGGTTTTCAAAAATTTCCAACCCGGTGCGAAAGTCTAAGGCCAAAAACTATAAATAGAGGTCCCTAAGGCATCCCTATGCATCATCTAGGGTTTGAGGAGTGGAGCAAAAGCGTGGAGAAGCTGTCGTCAAGAGTTTTTTTTTTTCCATTTCCTTAGTTGTTTTTATGCTTTTATTAAGAGATTCTAGTTCAATCATGTTTATGGTTGGCTAAACCTCTTAGCTAGGGCTAAGAGGTGAGGCTTGTAGCGTGATGGGATGTTTTCTATTGATTTGATTCATATTTAAGTTGAACTATCTTTGATTCTAGTTTGATTATGAGGAATACTTTCAGTTTTTAATGGTTTGTTGTGACTCAAATTATAATAGATCTGCGATAGCTTTGAGTATGTTCTTTTCATGTATTGAGATTGTGAATTTAGGAAATCCTGTTGTTCACCATCGTCCCTTGGGCATGGTTAGATGATGGAATCCTCCCTAACTTTCACAATTCTCTCAGATTGGTTTTGGAATTGGTAAATCCTGTTGTTTTCCTTGTCTCCTGGGCATGGTTTTGTGACGGAATCACTTCCAGTTCTCACCCCTCTCATTCATTAAGAACTAGGTCAAAGGAAGTTCAGATTTGATTTTACTGAGATATCTTCCAATTGGATAGGATGGGACTTCAATTCCAATCATGTGACTTGAATCAAGCATAGATCCCCCTGATCTCTACAAGTGGATCCTTGGAAACCCTAGTTTCCAACCTTTGAATTTCTTAAGTTTTTCATTAAATCTCTCACAATTACTCTCAAATATTTCAGATTTAGGTTTTCATCTTCTTCTAGTTTTTCTTCTAGTTGCTTTCAGAAAACACATGAGATTAGTTCCCGTGGATTCGACCTCAGTCTCACCGAGATTATTACTACATCGCGACCCTACACTTGGGGATGTGAACAAGTTTTTGGCGCCGTTGCCAGGAATTAACGGTTGCGTTTTTCTGAGATTAACTAGCTTTAGAATTAGGTTAAGATTAGGATTTTTCTATTTTTCTATTTATAGGTTTAGGGTTTGTTTTCTGTTTTTAGAAACTTTCTATTTTCTGTTTTTAGAAAGTTTCGTATTTTGTTTTTAAAAACTAGGTTGCTTTCTTATTTTACTTTTTAGAAACTAACTCATCTTTCTAATTCTATTTTTAGGAACTTTCTAATTTTAGGATTTCTATTTTAGAAACTAACTTGTTTTGTTTTGTTTTGTTTTGTAGGATCTTAACTTAGGAACTTCTAATTTGGTAACTTCTTTCTAATTCCATCTCACTTTCTATTTCTAGATTTCTATTTCCCTTCTTTCTTTTAGGTTTAGGTTGGAATGTAAAATTGAGGGATGAGAGTATTTCATGTCCAAGTGGGTCCATGACAACACTCAACGTCTTTTGAGTGAAAGAGGATTGATTGATGGATTTTTTATCCATCACAGGATTAGACACCACTTGAGACCCTCAGAGTTAATTGAGGTTATGATTGCAAATCAACCGGTCAATCAACCGGAAAGACAACCTCAACCTAGGGTTGAGGAAGTTCAGGATGAGAATGAGGTGCATCAAGCACCCCTGCCTCGTACTTTGCGAGATTATTTACAACTGGTGGGGGTGAGCACGCCCTCATGCAGGTTTTTTCAGAAAATACGGGACACATGGACATTAAGCCAGGGGTGATCCAACTCCTTCCAAAATTTCATGGACTTGAATATGAAAATCCATACTCGCACTTGAAAGAGTTTGATGAGATCATAACTACTTTATATTTTCCAAACGTATCTGAGGATATGGTCAGACTGAAACTCTTTCCCTTTTCTTTGAAAGAGAAGGCTAAGACGTGGTTGCATTCACTACTTCTCATATCTATTGGCAAGTAGAATGACATGATAAAGGAGTTCATAAAGAATTTTTTTTCACATCATAAAACGAATACCCTTAGAAAGTCAATCATGAACTTTGCCCAAAAGGAGGATGAAACATTCTTCCAATGTTGGGAGCGGTTCAAGGATCTTGTCAGTTCATGTCCAAAACACGGTTTTGAAACGTGGTGCATTACACACTTTTTCTATGATGGTTTGACATCTTCCATGCACCAATTGGTTGAGACAATGTACAATGGGGAATTCATGAATAAAAATATTGATGATGTGTGAGACTACTTGGATAGACTTGCTGAAAACGTATAATCATGGGACACTTACCCAAAATCAAGCACCACTTCTAGGTCCACTCAATCAAAGGAGGGGTGGATTTTACCTTCTGAAAGATGATGATGATATTAATACTAAAGTGTCTAATCTCATATGGAAATTCGAGGCCATGAAACTAAAGAAGGATAAGGTTATGGAAACTGTTTGCAGTATTTGTGCTTGTAACATTCACACAACTGAAAATTGTCTAACAATACCTGCTTTTCAAGAGGTGTTGAATGAGCAATCCAATGCCGTGAATAATTATCAAAGACTTTTCAATGGACCTACCTCTAATACATACAATCCTAATTGGAGAAATCATCCAAACTTCAGTTGGAGGAATGGAAAAATTACTAATCCTCAAGGTTTCTTCAATCAAATTCCATATCAAGTGAAACCTCAAGAGGATCTGGTTCTAAAACATATTCAAGACTAAGAGCTACTTAATTAGAATACGGCACAGGTGATCCAAGAAATCAGATCAGCAATTGGAACGCTTGCATCGTCTGTTCAAAGCATAGAGTCATAATTAGTTATTGGGAGAAAGGGAATGTTTCCTACTCAACCTCTCTCCAATCCCAAACCGCAATATGAAATAAGTGACCCAAGCTCTTCAAATCAAATGGAGCAAGCTAAGTCTATCATCACTCTTAGGAGTGGGAAGATAATTGATAAAACTATTCCGGTAAGGGCTGAAAAGCCTAAGGACCCGGAAGAGGACAATGATGATAAACCTAGCCATGCCCCACAAGAATTAGAACCGAAACTTCAGGGGAAGCCAATTGCCCTATTTCCCCAACAGTTGGTTGCACCAAAACCCCTCTCTAACTCTCAAGACATTCTATAGGTGTTGAAACAAGTGAAGGTCAATATTCCTCTACTTGATGCTGTAAAATAAATATCTTAATATGCCAATTTTCTGAAAGACTTGTGTATGACCAAAAGATGATAAAGTATCAAAAAGAAAATCTTTTTAATTGAAAAAGTGAGTGTCATCCTAAAGCAAGATGTGCCACAAAAGTACAAGGATCCCGGTAGCCCAACCATCGCTTGCGTAATTGGGAACTACCAGATTGAGTATGCACTTCTTGACTTAGGAGCAAGTGTAAATTTGATTCCTTACTCGGTCTACAAATAGTTGGGTTTGCGTGAAGTGAAACCCACCCTAACCACATTACAACTTGCTGACCACTCAGTTCATGTACCGAGAGGGATAATTGAGGATGTGTTGGTCCAGGTTGATAGATTTTACTACCTGGTAGATTTTATCGTCTTGGATACGGAACCCATCAGTAACATGAGCACTCAAATTCCCGTCATTCTTGGTTGCCCATTCCTTGCCACTTCAAATGCAATCATTAATTGTAGGAATAGGGTCATGAGTATGTCTTTTGGAAATATGATATTGGAGTTGAATATCTTTTTCAACACAGGCAAACAGTTAGAGGATGATGATGATTTCTATGATATTAACATGATTGACTCTTTCGTGAAAGATAGAACTTTGATGACTTTATCCTCCGACCCTCTAGAGACGTGCCTGACCTACTCTCATGATTTTGATAATAACATGATTAGGGAGACAGGTGCCATGCTTGATACTGTACTAGTACTTGAAGTTAACCGGTGGAGGCCATAATTTGAAGAATTGCCCCAAACTGATGTAGTGCCTCTACCGTTTAACCTAAAGGCACCAAAGCTTGACATAAAACCTTTGCCCTTTGATTTAAAATACGTCTATTTAGGTCAAGATGAGATATACCTGGTGGTGATTTCTTCCCACCTTGAACAAGAACAGGAGAGTATGCTCATCTCTACTCTTATTGAGCATAAGGGAGCCCTTGCATAATGGTCATTAAATTCTTAAAAGAGATCATTTCCCAGTTCGGAACACCTCGAGCCATCATTAGTGATGGGGGCTCACATTTTTGTAATAGGCCATTTGCGAACTTAATGAAGAAATATGACATATTTCACAAAGTGAGCACTCCATACCACTCACAAATAAGTGGGCAACATAAGATTTCTAATAGAAAAATTAAACACATCTTGGAAAAGACGATTAACCCTGACTGTAAGGATTGATCAATCCGATTGACCGATGCCTTATGGGCTTACCGTACCGCATTTAAGACCCATATTGGAATGTCTTCCTTTAGACTTGTCTATGGGAAGGCTTGCCACTTGCCTGTGGAGTTGGAACATAAAGCTTACCGAGCGATCAAAAATTTGAATTTCAATCTGGACAACGCTAACTCACTACGCAAACTTCAATTGAATGAACATGAAGAAATCCAGAATGATGTGTACGAGAACTCAAGAATTTACAAGGACAGGATGAAAGTGTTTCATGACCAACACATTCTTCTGAAAACATTCACACCGGGTCAGAAAGTCCTCTTGTATAATTCTCGGTTACATCTCTTTCCGGACAAACTCCGATCTCGTTAGACCGGTCCTTTCACTGTTACTAATGTCTATTCTCATGGGGTTGTCGAGATTCGAAATCCAAACAATGGCAATGAATTCAAAGTAAACGGACATTGATTAAAGCCATTTATTGAGAAATTTGATTCTGAGGACATGTCTATACCTTTGACTGATCCTGTATACCAGGATTGATCTCCTAGTCTAATGGAGGTATAGTGAGGTTTATTGCTTTCTGCCGTTTTAGGATAGTCAGCTTTATGCTGCTTAGGATAGTTTACTTCCGCCATTTTAGGATAGTTTGTTTTTGGTTGATTAACTCTTATGTTAACCCACCTACACATTGAGATCCTTTGGAAAAAGCCACAAAATCTCTTCATCAGGTATTATCTTTCCATCACTTCTCTTTCAACTACGTTGTCTCTTTTGCTTATTTCTTTTGCATTAAGGACAATGTAGATTTTAGGTTAGGGATGGGAGATTAGGTTACCTAATCAGTGTTTTCTTAGTTTTGAGAAATTTTTAAAATTTTTTTTAAAAATTTAAAATTTTTTTCAATGTTTATCTATTTGGAAAGCAATAAGTTGTGTATGTAAGACTGTTTTGAGTATGAAGATAAGATAGAAATCGAATTTTGAATTGTTAGAGTTGGAGCAACTAAGTGACCTATCACTTATGGTTCTTACATTCAATTGATCAAGAGTAAGTTCAAATATTATGTTAAATTGTTTTCTATGAATAGTACTGGATTTTCTGATTGCTAGTATGATGATCATTGAAAGATATTGAGAACCGAGTCTGAAGAATTTTATCCACCTCAAAAGGAGAAAAAGAACCAATTAAAAAAATAGGAGATTGATAAAGAGGTCATAAAAAATGAAGAATAACAACATCTTTGAGGGGAATGAAAAATGTCTTTGAAAAGGATGTAATGTCTGATAGAAAAAAAAAAGATCAAAAGACTGAATGAATATAAATGACCGTCGATATAAAATCGAAAACTAGATAAAGAAGGAAAATGGGATAAGTTCGGAATTAGTACTTATGTTTTCAACCAATCTTAAAGTGATGACCATGGCTAACATTATGAAAAGATGGTATTTTCACTGAGCACAGAAAAATTTGATATGCGAACTATGCTCCGACCTAACGAATAAAGGACCTATTGATTTGATTGCTTATGTGATTCAACTCTAGATTTTCAAAATCTCAATTTCTCACCTTGAGTCTACTCATTCATACTTGATTATACAAAAGATTGTTTTCTGAAAAAATTTTGAACATTGCGCATTAAAGTTCATTTTTTGCATACTTTGCTTGGGACTAGTAAAATGATGGTTGAGGATTGTGTTGAGGGTTAAATATTACATATTGGACCCCATCTATTACTTGATTTTATGAATATGATAATGCTTAATGTTCTATTTTAATCATGTTTGTGTTGCAAGGTGATTTTAAGAGCTTGGATTGAAAAAGATGTTAAAAGCATGAAATTAATGCTCAAGAATTACCAAAGCCAAGAACGGATATGATGAAACTAAGAATGAAGAATGCACATACTAAAGATTTAAGAAAATCAAGTCAAGAATGAAGAAAATCGAAGTTTTGAAGTGAAATTGTGTAATCCTCGACCAGTCGTGCGTAGGCTCGACCAGTCCTAAGCCCTGCTCGACCGGTTGAGGTGTCTCAACTCGAACTCCAGCAAGTAAAATCTCAATTCTTTAGCTTGCTCGACCAGTCGAGAGTGGCCCACGACCGGTCGAGGATGTTCCACGACCAGTTGAGCGTTACGCAAAAGTTGTGCGGACTGCGTAAATTTGGGACGGTTTTTAAAAATTTCTAACTCGGTGCGAAAGTCTAAAGCCTAAAACTATAAATAGGGGTCCCTAAGGCATCCCTAAATATCATCTAGGGTTTGAGGAGTGGAGCAAAAGTGTGGAGAAACCGTCATCAAGATTTTCATTTTCCTTTCCTTAGTTGTTTTTATGCTTTTATTAAGAGATTATAGTTCAATCATGTCTATGGTTGGCTAAACCTCTTAGCTAGGGCTAAGAGGTAAAGCTTGTAGTGTGATGGGATGTTTTCTATTGCTTTAATTCATGTTTAAGTTGAACTATCTTTGATTCTAGTTTGATTATGAGGAATACTTGCAGTTTTTAATGATTTGTTGTGACTCAAATTACAATAAATCTGCGATAACTTTGAGTATGTTCTTTTCATGTATTGAGATTGTAAATTTAGAAAATCCTGTTATTCACCATCGTCCCTTGGGCATGGTTGGATGATGGAATCCTCCCTAACTTTCACAATTCTCTCAGATTGGTTTTGGGATTAGTAAATCCTGTTGTTTTCCTTGTCTCCTGGGCATGGTTTTGTGACGGAATCACTTCCAGTTCTCACACCTCTCATTCATTGAGAACTAAGTCAAAGGAAGTTTAGATTTGATTTTACTGAGATATCTTCCAATTGGATAGGATGTGACTCCGATTCCAATCGTGTGACTTGATTCAACTATAGATCTCCCCGAATTCTACAAGTGGATCCTTGGAAACCCCAGTTTCCCACTTTTGAATTTCTTAAGTTTTTCATTAAATATCTCACAATTACTCTTAAATATTTCAAATTTAGGTTTTCATCTTTTTCTAGTTTTCTTCTAGTTGCTTTCAGAAAACACACGAGATTAGTCCCTGTGGATTCGAGCTTGGTCTCACCGAGATTATTACTACATCGCGACCTTACACTTGGGGTTGTGAACATTAACCCCCATAGATTAGAATAAGGCTTAAAAGATGATGATGAAGACAATGATAACCTTTTTTTTTTTTTTTTTTTTTTGGGAGGGTTGTGTTGGAATAATCTACGACATGTGCACCAAATGAATAGCCCTGGTCATGTGGATGGAGATTTGGGTGGGCATGATCAAGCTATTTTATGGTTACTTTAGTAGGACTGTGATGAATGCGGGTCCCACTTGTTCCATCACTCATAAAATAGTTACAGAAAAAGAGGCCTAATTGAAGAAATAAAAGCATAAGAACACAATAATAAGTATCAAACACCTTGCTAAAACCTAAGAATTCAATTAATTCAAACCATCTCAAGCATTACAAACTACACACACAAATCCAATTTAAAAAAATAATCTTAAAAATCACATAACAATAATTCTTCCAAGTTTTTATTACCATACTTGCTTAACTTTCAGGCCACTACCTACCATAACAAGTCTAACACAAAGTCTACTGCAATGTCTTAAATGGTTTAATACACTATAAATAGTTGTCCAAAATGATAAAATAAAATTGTCTAGCAAAAAAACATATTATAAAGTTACAATTAAAAAAATAAACATCAATCAAATACTTGTCCACGTAAACATACCTAAATAATATTCTACATATTTAGAGAATTCCTGTGGAGCATTAGCCCATTATAATTCATCTTCTACATGATCTACAAAATAAAAACATGTAGTATCATGCAAAAATAAATAAATAAATAAAATACATAATTGAAAATGAGATAACTATTTGCCAACCTTCCAACGGAGCACGAGTGCACTCCAAGCGATATTTTCACTACTAGCTTGATTTGAAGGAAAGTTTGTACATTTTAAAATGAAAAATTATTAATTATGATGTTAAAAGTAAATATAAAGTATTAATATGTGCAAAGAAACCTACACAATAATAACTGGGACATATGCTTATTTACTTCTAGATAAATGACAACTTTGTTTTCAAAAAAAAGATATGATAATAAATGGATTAAATGTGGTATTTATAATTATTATTTTTTCAATGATGTAATTGCTCTTCTTTCAAGATTGACTCATTTACCGGAATATTTGAATCAATGGAGTAATTGTCATTGCTATCTTGACTATCAATTCTTTTTCTTCCAGCCCTAACAAAAAATTTAAAATCTTATTGATGTGCCCAACCTCTAATTTATCAACACTTTTTCTTCAAAATAAAACCATATTTTTAATTTTGACTGTAGCTTTTGGTTCATGATACATCTGAAATGAGACCCATAATTTAAACAATTTACTATGAATTACTTACAAGCCCGTCTGCAATTTTCAAGTAATTTTTAAGTGCATGTGTATCATATACCATATAAGGAGTAACAAATTTTTTTTCTCATTAAAGTTTGGGTATAATGTTCGGCAATTGATTTGGATGGTGCCTGATTTTTGTGATTGGTAATCTTCTATACATAGAAAAAAAATGGTGAGCTAAAAAAATTGTTTAACCTATCCTTTTAGTTAGTACATTAGGATACAATGTGATTTCCTGATGAGCTAAACAACTTTAATTTTCGGTCAGAAGATTAAGGGCGTGTTTGGATTTGCCGCTTGTACTGTATCGTACTGTAGTGTATTGAATGCACATCACATCAATGTCTTGAATGGGTTTGGGATGTAGTTGATGGTAGAACAAGCGTCTATTTGGATGACTCACGGACGCCTGTATTGAGTACTATTCTTTGCACAGATTTTGTGTTTGGATAAGTTGATTATGAGATCTGTGTTATTGCTGTTACTGTGCTCACCCACCCAAAGTCAGAAGAGATCATATACTTGCGCATAATTTGAGTTTCCCCGCATCCCTCGAGCGTGACTTCTAGGTCGAGACTGTCGCCATCGCTGTTGGAATCAAACTGCTTGAATATCCTCTTCACCTTCTCAGCTCTATTGCCTCTCGAAGACGTCATGCGTGCTGGTTATGGTTGTGGAGATAGTAAGAGCTAAGAGAGAGAGAGAGAGAGAGAGAGAGAGAGAGAGAGAGAGAGAGAGAGAGAGAGAGAGAGCTTCCCAGAAAAACCAAATCAAAAAATGAATTTCTTCATCTTCCAAGAAAAATCCAACTGAGAAAATGGGTTTCTTCATCTTCCAAGAAAAATCGAAATCAGAAATTGTGTTTTTTTTTTTTTCATATTCTAAGAGAAACCCAAATTAGAATTTGAGTTTTTTTAAAAAAAATCATTTTTCAAATAACCCAAATTAGAAAATCATTTTCTTCATCTTCCCCATTAAAACCCTCTCACTCACTCCCTAGGAAAAGCAAAGAGAGTGATAAGGAGAGAGGGAGGAAATAGAAAAAGATGGGGGTTCAGTGCTTTGGGAGAAGTATGGGGGCCTTGTGTTGGAGTATGGTATGCCCTACTCCAGGTTTCATCGAAATTAATTCTTAGTCATGTTCATATCTGAGTTCATTTCATTCGTACGATGGTGTAAAAACCCTGAAATGACAACATTGTCCTTGAGAGCGTAATTTTAATACCTTGAAATGCTAAAACTAAATAAAATTTTAGTTATATTGTGCGTTTACAATAGCACAAGCACGACCAAACCCATGCATCCAAACATGCCCTAATAGTTGTGACTCACCGTTTATGCCTAATTTCACCATGTCAGATCCTATGATTCAGATTATGCCACATGGTAACGAGATCTTAACAGGAGATAGACGGAAGATTTCTTCAACTGCATTGATGGCCGAAGAATATTAAAACTATAAAGTCACGAGTAGCCCAAAAAGGGTAAACCCAGTTGACTACAATGATGATACACATCGCTTATCCCACTCGTGTGACAAAGCAAGCTAATCAACATAACAGCCTCATGACCAAAGTTGGGTTTCAACTGAAACGCAGTCATGGCAAGTGATGCATTCAGCCAATGCACCTTGGCATCATGTAGAAGTGTTACAACCAAAAATGCTTAAAGAGCAAAGTAACAACTACGCCAAGTTAGCCGAATTTCATGGCATATTATTCATGTCTACATGAAAAAAAGATGAGTCACCGACACGTGTAATTTCGAGAAAGACTCTTATCCATGTAATAGGAGTTGAACATGCGCACAACCAAATAGCCAACCCATGAAAAATGGATGACAAACGTGGAGTCGTTTAATAAGTCGTAACTCTTTTCGGGCCTAGACAATTATCTCTCCACACTAACAGATATGAGGTGCAGCTATGGAGATCTCTTTCCTACAGTTGGGATTTTGACATGCGGAATCACACAGATCTAGATCTAGGATAGCAATCTAATGGCACCAAGCATACAAGAGAACACACAGATTTAATGTGGAAAACCCTTACGGGAAAAAACCACGGCACAAAGTGACAAATCTCCACTATGAAAATAAAAATTATAAAGAGAGAGGACTTACCCGATTCGAACAACCTCGAATCTCACCCTTGCTACACCCTTTGATAACCCTAGAACCCTTTAGAATACCTTTAGGAAGCCTTTTCCATACCTAGAAAAACCCTAGGAACACCTACTTACCCTTCTGCATCCCAGTTGCGAAAGGACACAGATTTCCGCAATCCGCAAAATCGCGGAACGAATCTGTGTAAACTACAACTAGTCGAAGGGGAGCTACGACTGGTCAAGCTATGACTAGTCGAACAAACCCTACGACCAGTCGAAGGGCCCGGACATGAAAAACATAGCTGCTAGACTTTGAGTCGAATGGGCTACGACCGGTCGACCAGCTCCTACGACCAGTCATGGCTGACCCACGACCGGTCGAACGACACCCAAAAAATCAGATTTAAGACTTTTTTCTCAACAATCTCCACCAAGTCTACAATCTTCAACCGTGTAGCTCCTTTACCTCATCTCCTCTTTCTGCATTACATCATAGCTTCTCTTGCACACTCCGTTTTCCTTTTACGCCATCGCCAGACCCAGAGAAGTTGCACAGAACTTAAACTTCTCTGTAGGAACATTCTTGTTGATCATGTCTGCAGGATTTAAATCCACATGCCCAACCACCTTTGATCCTGTCTTCCCAAAGGAAAAGACGTAGTCTTCTTACCATCTCACCACTACCCAATATTGCTTGCCGGGATACTTTCTCACAACATTAAAAGCCTGTAAAATAATCGGTCTAATCCAGACCATGACATATACTGCCAAACGCATTCAAATAAGGCTCGTGAGATATCCTGCTTTTCCTCACCTGTTTTGGGACATGTCCTGAGGAAAACTTGAGGAGAGAGCGTAGGGAACGCTCTTTGGCTTTACCTGGCCCATCACATCCTTGATCAATACCTACACACAAGGTATTCCTCTTGTGATTACCAAAGCCTACTCCTCCTTCAGTTTTAATGTCAAGAACCATCTTTGCAGCCCCCCGATCCTTCATCTATGAAGGAATCAAACTACTGCTTAGGCTACAGGTTGAACCACGACCTCCTGCAAAGTCTTTTCTCAGCCCCTTTAACTTCGAACCGCTCTGGTTGCTTCATGTAGCTCTGCTCTTTACTTTCCCTTGTAGAAGTGCAGACTCCACATCCATCCTTCTAGCTCAAGATCACGTTGGCCAACCAGTGCCAATCACGGATCTAATAAACACTTGCTATACCGTCAATGCGAATATCTTTGAGAAGCCGATCCCTTCTCTCTAAGCATAACCCTTCACTACCAACCTCTCCCTGTATCTATGCTGTATCTTCCTGAAGATCCACCTGCATCTAACCACTTTTTAGCCCACTGGAAGCTCCACCTGCTCCCATATATTGGTTTGGTACAACGAATCCATCACATCACCCATAGTCACCTTTCACTTCTCAGCACCAGGCTCACCTAGAGCCATCTGGATAGAAGATGAATCCCCTACGATATTGGAGTCGTCCATGTACGTCGCTGATATCCTACGATCATGCCATGTGATTCTTCTCACAGGTGGCTGCTCCAGCTGTTCTGTATCCCTGTCCGCACGTCTCAGCCTTCCCACCCTGCTTGCTCATGTGGCCATGCTCAACATGCCACACACGCGTAGAGGTGGAATCTACTATATCTACTGTAGCTCCACCGTTTGAAGTGCTCCCGATCAACCTGTACAAGTTACCAAGTTATTGCGCTTTCATGATCACTCGTGCCCCCTTAGATACTTTAAGAGCACCATCAATACCTATGTACTTGCATCCTTTTACCTCAAGCACACCAAGAGAAATCAAATTCTGCTTCAAATTAGGAGCGTGCCTGACATCAGTCACGGTATGCTCCACCCCATCAAACATCCTGATGCGCACCGTACCAACAGCCACAATATTACAGGCAATGTCATTGCCCATAAATACCTGTCCACCATCGCCTATAGCTGGTGAACCAACTCCGATGAGGAGTCATGTGAAAAGATGCTCCTGTGTCTAACATCCACTCGTCCTTACGATCATCATATGACCGTCTGAGCGAAGACACAGATAAAACATCACCATCACATCCATCTGACGTGGTAGCGTTAGCCTCCCTGCATAAAGCCTCAGAATCTTCTCTCTTCGATTTAGGATTTCCACAATCCTTCTTCACATGTCCTTCCTTTCCACAGTTCCAGCACTTTACCTTTCCTTTGCCATTGCCCTTAGATTTGGATCTAGAACCTAAAGAACCTGTACCTTGTTCAGAATTCCTACCCACTGTAAACAGTGCATCAGAAGATGTCCCCATGTCGCTGTTTAGCTGTCTCATAGCCTTCCCTTGAAGGGTTGAGATAACGGTGTTGACACTCAGGGTTTTATTCATGCTGCACATAGTGTCCTTGAATGACTCATACGACGCCAGAAGAGAATTCAGTAACATACATGCTTGTTCTTCATCTTTCATCACTTCCTTCATATCCAGTAATTTGCAAACTAATTTATTAAAGTTGCTGATATGAGTCTCCAGATCTCCACCCTCTGCCATCTTAAAGTTATACCACTGCCGCTTCAAGTGCAGGCGATTTTCAGAGGATTTTTTCACATATAGACATCTTCTAACTTTGCCCATAACTTAGCCGCAGTTTTCTCCCTCATGACATTGTAGAGAACCTCATCCGTGAGACAAACGGATCGATGATAATGCTTCTTATCAAGAGTATTCTAATCACCATCTGTTATAGTAGACTTTTGCTCCTCAAGAGCACCATCTTTGCCTTGCTTGATTAAGGAATTATCATCTCGATCTTCCATAACTCAAAATTATTTTTCCCTGAGTACTTCTCAATATCATACCTGATGCTCGCCATTATTACTAATCCCTCAGATTCAGATCTGTGCCCAATGATTGCTTTGATACCACTTGTTGGGATTTTGACCTGCGGAATCACACAGATCTAGATCTAGGATAACAATCCAATGACACTAAGCATACAAGAGAACACGCAGATTTAACGTGGAAAACCCTTGCGGGAAAAAACCACGGTACAAAGTGACAGATCTCCACTATGAAAATAGAAATTACAAAGAGAGAGGACTTACCCGATTCGAACAACCTCGAATCTCACCCTTGCTATACCCTTTGATAACCCTAGAAGCCTTTAGAATACCTTTAGGAAGCCTTTTCCATACCTAGAAAAATCCTAAGAACACCTACTTATAGTTTATGCAACTTTCCTTCCGCATCCCAGTTGCGAAAGGACACAAATTTCTGCAATCCGCAAAATCATGGAACGAATCTGCGTAAACTACGACTAGTTGAAGGGGAGCTACGATTAGTCGAAGGGCCCAGACATGAAAAACATAGCCGCTGAACTTTGAGTCAAATGGGCTACGACCGATCGACCAGCTCCTATGACCAGTCGTGGCTGACCCATGACCGGTCGAACGACACCCAAAAAATCAGATTTAAGACTTTTTTCTCAACACTACAACCACCCCAAAATTCTATAACTAGAAGGAAGATTGAAGAGCTTTGGTCTCTCGCTAACTCAACACATGTCAAATCAAATCTACAGAGCAACGCTAATTATCTTTTATTTATCTTAGCGTACCTTATCTTAGACTAGGATAACCCATCTACACTGTTATTTAGCATAATAGTAGTGTAATCATGTCCATCTATGCTGCTACATTTAACCAACCTAGATTAGTAGTAGTTAACTTTCTCCCATCTATGCCAAGCTTTAGATCACAAGGAAGACATTTTCTTGTATTTTTAGTAGTGCAATTCCCTTCTTCTACTCCCAAGTCGTTAGGCAAAGGGAGATTTAGATTTAGAGCCTTGTTGCCTACACCACAAGCGTTGGATCACCAAGACGTATTATTATAAGTTTTATTTTTATTTTAATTCAATATAATTGAACTCCTTATACTCTCACATTGTACAAATTGAATTATCTTTACTATCACAATGAGAAAAGTCCTTTAATCCAAAAGACAAAAAGAACTCATTAGAAGGACGAACCATTCCCTTCACAAATCGTATATTTTCATTTATAGCCGGCTGAATAGACGGCCAAACTGTCTCAGTTCTCGGTTATAAACAACCGTTCATGGTCTCTCTTTCTATCTTGGTGTTTAATTCAGATCGAGCTATAAAATGCTTTGGTATGCTTGACTCCATACACACATGTAACGCCCTGAAATTCGGGGGTCGAGTATGAACTCAACTCCCGAGTTCCAACGCATCACTTATGCAACATACACAATGATGGTTAAATGTTGTCTGAGTTAGCGCAATAAACATGAATGAGATTATACCAAAACAGTAATTCATACTCCAGTTCAATTGTATAAAGGCAAGCGGAAGATCGAAATTTTATATTCAAAATATGTAAAGTATCAAAATTTTGTGAACTCCAGAGTATGAGTACTAACTGAGTACCAATATACATGTATTGTTTCTAAGTCAAAAATTAAAATACAACTCTGTAGATAAGCCTTGGAATCCCCGCGATGCAGTCGGCCTAAGCATAGCCGTCAGAGTATTGCATAAAGGAGAACTCATCCTGATCCTCCTCGAAATCGGGCTCCGGCTCCTGAACGGAGGCCCCATCTACACCTGCGACAGAGTCTGGTGGGTGTTGCAAACACCGTCCTGTAACGTGGGAGTGAGTAGCTAACTCAGTGGAACAATAAAGCATAGGTTAACATGTTATCAAATCAATCAAGCAGTAATGATAAAGCAGTACAAATCAAACATTTCTAACTACTCTTGTTAAGTGCAAAAATGATATGACATGATGCTGTATGCCCTTGCCAAACCACCCTCAAGCGACATCATCTTACGTTCGCGAATGCTTACTCCCTCAGTGCGCCACATCTACAAAGTACATGCGGTGCGATGATGCTCATGATTACCAAGTTTTTATTAATCCATTTCAACCAAGGTATTGGGAAACTAAGGTACCTCCTTGTATCATTCCCAAACATGATCCATTCTAGGGTCGTCAATCCTACCTAATCTCATACGATATTATGGTTTGAGAAGCGTAGTGAAGGCATCGCAAAGGGCTCGTCACCGTCGGCGCGGATCTGAGATCTCACCGTATGCGGCTCAATTGCCGGCCGTCGGCTCAAGTACATATCTCACCGTACTTGGCTTAATCACTAGCCGTCACTCAAGTACGGGTCTCACCGTACTCGGCTCAACTCATACTCTAGTTATTCTTGTGAAAGACTCGTCACCAATCACGACACTTGGAGTATACTCGAAGATACTACGGAGGACTCGTCGCCGTCAAGACGAGCACGGGTCTCACCGTACTCGGCTCTCGCCGTGTAAAGTATCGACAAATCGAATATAGTGTCCCATACCACCATAATCGGCTCACGAGTTTGGTTGCGCAATGGTCACTACGGGAGGCACATGACCCCGGCGTAGGCCGACAGCCTCGACCACGGTGTCCCATACCACCATGCCCGGCTCATGCGTCTTAGCGGATCGAGGTACCATGGTTAACGGGATCGCCACCGTGGTAAGTTTGGTACCCTAGGTTCAAGCGTGAATGACCAAACATGGTGAACATACATATACACTCCGGTTTACTTGACGAGCCTGACTAGCTCGAGCGCACCACAAGTTGAGCGATATGGAGCGCAAAAGCACTCCGTGTGGCCAACCACTATCGCCAACCGAAGTACGACTCGGGTTCGCCAGACACGTCCGTTGTGGCGATATGAATCTCAGCCACAACCGCAAATCTGGTACCGGATGCTTGGACTATAGGCATAGTCCCAAACTCAAACAGTTGTAAGGCATGAAGTTAAGCATGAAGTAAAGCATGTTAGCAGGCATGTTATAAAGCATGAAGTAAAGCATGAAGTAAGGCATGTTGTAAAGCATGTTGTAAAGCATGTTGTAAAGCACTATACACATAGGGATACAATTACATCCACATCTCAAGTGAGTGGTTATAGCTAACGACCGCATGGAGGGGGGTCCTACATGTCTCTAAGGGAGTCGAGAATCCCATATCAGCACCTCTCTAAGGCACTAACACTCAAACATTTACACACACAAGCATCTACGCGAACACTTAGAATACACTATTCCAACATACATGACATATGTTAGCAAATGCGTATTAGGGCTATTCTTTCACCAAGCGGTTATTTTATCCGCGCATACCATATTCATACGACAAATAATCATGACAATTACATTTCCAAAATTTATACATATGCGGTATTTCTAGAATACGCAATTTCAACATACATAGTGTTTACAAGCGAACATAGATTGCGGCGATTCCTTTCGCCAAACTGGTATTTTATTCATGTATTGTATAATCATATATTAAATAAATATGTCAAACATTATTCCAAAAGAAATACGTATACAGTATTTCTAAAATACACAATCTCAACATACGTCGCATTTACAAGTGAACATGTATTTTGGCGATTCCTTTCGCCAAACTAGTATTTTATTCATATATTATATAATCATACATTAAATAAACATGTCAAACATTTATCCAAAAAAAATACGTATACGGTATTTCTACGTATACCTAGAGTATGTGAAATTCCATATTTTACAACGTTAATCGAAACAGGAAACGGAAAGCACTTTGTACATGTGCAATTGCAAGCAGATCATGAATCTACCATTATCTGACATTGAAAGCATTGAAAACCGTAACTTATACACTTAAAGTCCTCACCTTTGCCTTTTGAAACGCAACGAATCAGCAAGGGTAGTAAATCTTCCGTATACGGGAGTTTTCTGGCCTAAAGAGCCGAATCGGTTAGTCGTTACATAACCCACATCAATCCTACCTTAAATCAGACCTAGGGTTAGGGTTTCTTACCTTCAAGTGGGATGGATACCGCCGGGAAACCACCTAGAATGGGGTGGTGTAGGCCATGCGATGAATGGAAGCAGTAGGAGGAAGATCGCCCACAAACTCCAAGCTATTCTCTCACTTTTCTCTCTCTAGGGTTTTATCCCAAATTCGTATGGCTGTGAGAGGGTCTGTTCTAAGCTCCTTTTATAGCCAAAAACATTCCCAAAATAGACTCAGGTTCAAGGGTTACTGCTAATATAGGATATTCGTCACTTTTCCAAATTTCAAAGGGAGGTTCTGGTGGCCCTCCTTGAACCAAACGTCAGACTTAAGCTCACCATCTATGGATCTACGTGGGATTACATTTTTGACTCGATCGGATTCCCAGATCGCACGTGGCGGACCACTTTCAGTTCGACGGTCAGTGGGCCACGATCAGAAATTCCAAGTACATGTAAATGTTCCTGAAATTTTTCTTAATCCGAGGGTGTAATCTGGTCTGATTCGACGGTCGGGTTGCTTAATATTGACGCGTCAACGAATGATGCCGATCACTATTCCGGATATTTATTTTGGAATGGGAATAGTGTTTTCACACACCCTCGCTCCGGATCGAAGCGAATGGCCGTGGAACATTGGATGGAGCTGATTTTTGAGATGATTGTTAAGCCCAGTGGGCGGTCCTAGTTCCTTAGCCGGGTTAATCGGACTCCCGATGTGCGATCTAGACCTAATACGAAGTTTCATTTCATTCCCGAGAGTAGACGGGAAATGAGTTTGGTTCTAAACTTTAGGGTAACCTAGCGTCAATGATTCTGCAACTTTTGGGTCTTGCAGATCGTATTTAAAGCGATCCTAACGGATTTCATGGCTAATTGAGTTTAGTACTTAGTTAACTTTGTTAAATTTCTAAAGAATTTAATCCTACGTGATTTCTGGTCGAGGTGGTACTCGACCCAATGTACGGAAATTTACGGGTCGTTACAATCTACCCCCCTTAAACAAAAAATTTCGTCCTCGAAATTTATACCTTTTCGTACTCCTCGAGAAGCTGAGGGTAGTTCTTCCTGACCTCGGCCTCAGTCTCCCAAGTAGTTTCCTCCTCGGAATGATGTGTCCAAAGCACCTTCACAAGCTTGCTACGTAGTACCTGCTCCTTCCTATCAAGGATACGCGTCGGGCGCAGCTCGTACGTAGCATCCTCACTCAACTGTACCTGCTCCCATCTGATGATATGCGAAGGATCAGGAACGTACTTCTTCAGCATAGATACATGAAATACGTTGTGTATGGAAGTAAGTGGTGTAGGCAAGGCGAGACGATACGCCACATCACCCACTCGATCCAGTATCTGAAATGGACCGATAAACCTCGGTGTGAGCTTCCCCTTCTTCCCAAACCGAAGGACTCCCTTCATAGGGGAAACCCAAAGGAACACATGATCCCCGACCTCGAACTCCAGCGGTCGCCGCCTCGTATCGGCGTAACTCTTCTGCCTGCTCTGCGCTGTGAGTAATCGACGCCTGATAATGTCTACCTTCTTTGTAGTCGCCTGTACCAACTCTGGGCCAATCAGACTACGCTCGCCAACCTCTGCCCAACAGTGCGGTGCCCTACAAGGTCGACCATATAGAGCCTCATATGGGGCCATGCCAATAGTCGCCTGGAAGCTGTTGTTGTAGGTGAACTCTGCGTACGGAAGACAGTCATCCCAGCTGTCCTTGAAGTCCAACACACATGCTCGCAACATATCCTCCAGAATCTGATTCACCCGCTCTGTCCGCCCCATCGGTCTGAAGATGAAACGCCAGTCTTGAACTTCAACTTCACACCCATCGCCTCCCGGATACGAGTCCGGAAGATGGATGTGAACCGCGTGTCTCGTCCGACACGATCTCTAAGGAACCCGTGCGGACGGACGATCTCTCTGATGTACAATCTAGCCAGCTCGTCTGCAGAGTTCGTAACTCTGATAGGGAGGAAATGGGCCGATTTGGTCAACCGGTCCACAATCACCCAAATGGAATCGTGCCCCTTCCTCGTCTTCGGCAACCCTGATATGAAGTCCATGGAGATGAAGTCCCACTTCCACTCCGCTATAGGCATGGGCTGAAGTAGTTCAGGAGGTCGGCGATGTTCTGCCTTGACCTGCTGGCACGTCAGACATCGAGACACATACTCAGCAATGTGGGCCTTCATGTTATCCCACCAATACGTCCGTCTCATATCCTGGTACATCTTCGTGCTACCAGGATGCATCGCAAACTTCGAGTTATGGGCGGACTCGAGAAGCTCGCGTCTCAAGTCAGCCACATCAGGAACACATAGGCGGCCACGGAATCGTAAACCCCCATCAGAACCAACTCTCCACTCGGAGTCCACGGCGTCGCTAGCCTACTCTGGAAGCTCAGACAGCCGTATATCGCCCTCTTGGGCCTCAACAATCCTGTCGTCAATAAGTGGCCGCACCCGAACGTGCGCAACACACTCAAAAGGCTCCTCGACAGTGAGTCTCTGCTCGAAGTCCCGCACAAACTCCATCATGTCCCACTCGGCTATCATCAGCGGTGCCGCAAATGCAATCGCCTTCTTGCGGCTCAGCGCGTCTGCCACAAGGTTCGCCTTGCCAGGATGATAGGAAACCTCGAACAAAGTCCTTCAAGGTCTCCATCCATCTACTTGTCTCATATTCAAATCCGTTGCGTGAATATGTATTTAAGGCTCTTGTGGTCGCAGAAAAAGCTCGAACTCCTCACCGTAGAGGTAATGTCTCCCGAGCTTCAATGCAAAGATGACACCGCCAACTCCAGGTCATGTGTAGGGTAATTCTCCTCGTGCTTCCTTAATTGTCTCGAGGCATACGAAATCACCCTATCCTTCGCATCGAACACAACCCAAACCAACGCGAGACGCGTCGATACACCGTGTATTTCACCCCTTGCTCGGCAATACTAGCACGAGGGCGGACGTCAACTTGTCCTTCAGCTCCTTAAAAGCGCCTCCGCCTTCTCATTCCAGGCGAACTTCAGGTCCTTCCGAGTCAACTGAGACAATGGCCTGACGATCTTCGAGAAATCCCGAATGAAGTGTCTGTAGTACCCAGCCAGACCAAGGAAACTCCTCACCTCAGTAACCGATTCAGGCTGCTGCCAATCCTGAACCGCAGCTACCTTAGCAAGGTCCACTGCTATCCCATCCTTGGACACTACATGTCCCAGGAACTTGACTTCCTCCTGCCAGAAGTCGCACTTCTTATATTGCGCGAACAACTGGTTCTTCTTCAGTGTATCCAATACCGCTCGCAAGTGCTCCTCGTGCTCCTCACGACTCGTAGAGTATATCAAAATATCATCAATAAAGACGATGACGAATCGGTAAAGGAAGGGCCGAAATACCCGGTTCATCAGATCCATGAACACGGCTGGTGCATTCGTCAGACCGAACGACATCACCAAGAACTCGTAGTGCCCAAAGCACGTCCTGAAGGCTGTCTTCTGCACGTCCTCCTCTCTCACGCGCAACTGGTGGTACCCTGACTGAAGGTCAATCTTCGAGAAATACTTCGCCCCCTCAACTGATCGAACAGATCATCAATCTGGGCAAAGGATACTTGTTCTTCACCGTGACCTGGTTCAACCTACGGTAATCAATACACAACCGTAGCGACCCGTCCTTCTTCTTCACGAACAACACAGGTGCTCCCCAAGGAGACACACTAGGTCGAATAAAACCTTTCTCTACAAGTTCGTCAATCTGTTTCCGCAGCTCCTCCATCTCACATGGAGGCATACGATAAGTCGGCAACGAGATGGGCGTCGCACCAGGCGTAAGGTCAATCGTAAAATCAATCTCGCGCCGAGGAGGTAAACCAGGAATAGTCTCAAACACACCAACAAATTCCCGAACCACCGGCGTACCTTCCAATGTCGGACCATCAATCGGCACAAGTAAAGCAGCATAACACACATCATAAAGCACTTTAAGCATTCCACACATCATCAAAACAAAAGAGGCTACATGCCTTTCATTTACCCAAATTTATCATCATACATGGAATACAGAGTTACATGAATCATGACGGAAATCACATGATAGCCAATACATCCACAACATTAAACACTTAGAATACGCTACTATCTATTACATCAACGACATGAAAACATAAACCGCCTATCGCGGCAACCAAAAACAAACAACAACCACAACAACGTGGATGACTAAGCATCCGAAACAGGCGGTGGAGGAGAAGCGTTCTTGTCCTGCACACAGTACAAAATGGCCTTCAACATACGAGACACCTTCTTAAAGCTCCTCTTCATGTAGGCTTCGGTCTCTTCAAGCTTGGCTCGGGTCTCACCAAGCTCAGCCCGAACTTGTCCAACTTCTTGCTGCAGGGCGGCTTGCCCCTCCTCAAGACAGGCCAATCGCGCATCAAAAGCATCTCGATCCACACCCTACTCCTGAGCCGTAGGGGGTGAACTCTCCTCGGTGTCCTGAGCCTCAGATTCTTCTTCCTGTATGTCATCACCACGCTCCTCATCACTCTCTACCTGAAGGTCAACACTCTCCTCGCCGGCGCTATCCGACTCATCTCCAGACTCGTCGAGTCAGGCTTGCCGCTGTTGAGGGCCGATCTTCATATTCTTGAGTGTCGCTTCACTTATGACTCGGACTGGTGCAAGATCCTCCATATTCAATCTGTAGCCTACATCACGAGCCATCCTGCAGATCAGGCGGCCAAATGGGAGCGAAAGATCGTTCCTGGCAGAACGAACAACCTGAACTATCTGGGATAGGATGAATGTGGGTAGGCATATGTTGTCCCCGCGTCCCATCTTGTACAAAAAGTCTACCATCACCCGAGTACACTCCGTGCGGTTACCCCACCGTGGGTATACATTATATGTGAAAATGTGATGGAGTAAATGGAAGTCTTCGGTCATCTTTGTCGCCGCAATAGAATTTCCTCGCTTCCAAGTAACCCGGCGACCACAGAGAAATCGCGTGTGACGATCCCTTTCCCGCGCACTTCTAGAGAAGTCATCACTAGGATGCACTTGACCAAGCGGGATCTTCGTGATTCAAACCACCTCATCCATAGTGATTGTGGGCCTTATGCCCCTCACAGAGACAGTAAACTGAAGAGGCTCTACTGATGAGTCCACGATGTGAGCGTAGAAAGCGCGAACCGTATTCTCACATGCGGGAGACTCGCCTTCAAATATAGAATTTCATCCAATATCCACCAAGTGGTCCATCATCGGGTGTACGCCAAACATTCTTTCATCCACATGAGCTTCAAACACGACTTTACGGCCCGCGAAGCACCCGTATTCGATGCCTATCGGATAAGCATTTCTGGCGGGATGGTCAGGATCCAGGTCTCGCTTCGACCTAAACTCCCGCACGGTGCTTGTGTCGGCCCTAACATCGGATCTTCTTCGGGAATGGGCTGGCCTACTTGGGCCGGCGTCATCGGCCGCGGTTTTCCTCTTTTCCATGAAAGATAGGATGGAGGAAATGGAGAAAATGGTAGCCACCACACCAAGGAGGGCCATGAAAAATTGCCAAAATGGGGGAACAAGGGGCTGATCTCTTTGATCCCCACAAACAAGGATCCAATAGGTGTGGAGGGGGCACTAGAGGTAGGAAATGAAGGAGAACCAAGAAGAAAATGGAATGGGTTAGGGGATTACCCGATTTTGAGCTCCAAGGAGGGGTATGAGAGCTCCAACTTGTGAAAATGGGGAAAGGAGGAAGCTAGGGCTGTTGTGGAAGGTAGGGGTGTGTGAGTTATAGAAGTAAATAGAAGATTTGAAGGTTTGGAGGGATGGGTTTTGAGAAAAATCGGAAATGGGGGTGGAGGTGCTTGAAAAGGAAGAAATGGGAGAGTGGGGTGCTCCAGCCCCTTAAATCCCAAACCATAGCCAAAATGGCATGTGCCAGGGGGTGTAGCAGGTTAGGCCGACCAACCCTAGCCCTGGCCCCACCCCCGAAAAGTGACGGGACTGCGGTCCGCCGCGGTTGGACTTGGTCGGAACTGCGCTGCCACGGTGGGGCTCTGTTTGCCACATGTCCAGGGTGCCAAATGCACCCTGGTTTGATCTGAACCCCTTATGGATTCACGTGGGGGGCCCACGGACTCAGTTCAGCTCCAGAACGGTTAGTTCCGGTAAATTTCTGATCTAATCTGATTTTTTTCCTGATTTTTAACGACTAATTTTTGGTGGATTGTGACCTGGACACGTCAATAGACGGTCTAGGAGTGACTTGGGGTCCATAAGTGCGGTCGGGATCGAGTACGAACTCGATCAAACTGTCCATTTGCAAGGAACTTCGCCGAACGGCGGAATCGGGAGACCCTAAGACTGTTGCTAGATTTTGCGCACCCTCCTAAGTACAATGCGTCAGCGTACGTAGTGGGGACATAACTCAGGTCCGGTTTAATCAAAATCATGCTCTGATACCAACTTGTAACGCCCTGAAATTCGAGGGTCGAGTATGAACTCAACTCCCGAGTTTCAACGCATCACTTATGCAACATACAAAATGATGGTTAAATGTTGTCTGAGTTAGCGCAATAAACATGAATGAGATTATACCAAAACAGTAATTCATACTCCAGTTCAATTGTATAAAGGCAAGCGGAAGACTGAAATTTTATATTCAAAATATGTAAAGTATCAAAATTTTGTGAACTCCAGAGTATGAGTACTAACTGAGTACCAATATACATGTATTGTTTCTAAGTCAAAAATTAAAATACAACTCTGTAGATAAGCCTTGGAATCCCCGCGATGCAGTCGGCCTAAGCATAGCCGTCAGAGTATTGCATAAAGGAGAACTCATCCTGATCCTCCTCGAAATCGGGCTCCGGCTCCTGAACGGAGGCGCCATCTACACCTGCGACAGAATCTGGTGGGTGTTGCAAACACCGTCCCGTAACGTGGGAGTGAGTAGCTAACTCAGTGGAACAATAAAGCATAGGTTAACAAGGTTAACATGTTATCAAATCAATCAAGCAGTAATGATAAAGTAGTACAAATCAAACATTTCTAACTACTCTTGTTAAGTGCAAAAATGATATGACATGATGCTGTATGCCCTTGCCAAACCACCCTCAAGCGACATCATCTTACGTTCGCGAATGCTTACTCCCTCAGTGCGCCACATCTACAAAGCACATGCGGTGCGATGATGCTCATGATTACCAAGTTTTTATTAATCCATTTCAACCAGCAGTATTGGAAAACTAAGGTACCTCCCTTGTATCATTCCCAAACATGATCCATTCTAGGGTCGTCAATCCTAGCTAATCTCATACGATATTATGGTTTGAGAAGCGTAGTGAAGGCATCGCAAAGGGCTCGTCACCCGTCAGCGCGGATACAGATCTCACCGTATGCGGCTCAATTGCTGGCCGTCAGCTCAAGTACATATCTCACCGTACTTGGCTCAATCACTAGCCGTCAGCTCAAGTACAGGTCTCACCGTACTTGGCTCAACTCATACTCTAGTTACTGTGAAAGACTCGTCGCCAATCACAGACACTTGGAGTATACTCGAAGATACTACGGAGGACTCGTCGCCCGTCAGCACGAGCACATGTCTCACCGTACTCGGCTCTCGCCGTAAGTATCGATAGCTCGAATATAGTGTCCCATACCATCATAATCGGCTCACGAGTTTGGTTGCGCAATGGTCACTACGGGGAGGCACATGACCCCAGCGTAGGCCGACAGCTTGACCACAGTGTCCCATACCACCATGCCCGGCTCATGCGTCTTAGCGGATCGAGGTACCATGGTTAACGGGATCGCCACTGGTAAGTTTGGTACCCTAGGTTCAAGCAGTAGTGACCAAACATGGTGAACATACATATACATTCCGGTTTACTTGACGAGCCTGACTAGCTCGAGCGCACCGCAAGTTGAGCGATATGGAGCGCAAAAGCACTCCGTTTGGCCAACCACTATCGCCAACCGAAGTACGACTCGGGTTCGCCAGACACGTCCGTTGTGGCGATATGAATCTCAGCCACAACCGCAAATCTGGTACCGGATGCTTGGACTATAGGCATAGTCCCAAACTCAAACAGTTGTAAGGCATGAAGTTAAGCATGAAGTAAAGCATGTTAGCAGGCATGTTATAAAGCATGAAGTAAAGCATGAAGTAAGGCATGTTGTAAAGCATGTTGTAAAGCATGTTGTAAAGTACTATACACATAGGGATACAATTACATCCACATCTCAAGTGAGTGGTTATAGCTAACGACCGCATGGAGGGGGGTCCTACATGTCTCTAAGGGAGTCGAGAATCCCATATCAACACCTCTCTAAGGCACTAACGCTCAAACATTTACACACACAAGCATCTACGCGAACACTTAGAATACACTATTCCAACATACATGACGTATGTTAGCAAATGCGTATTAGGGCTATTCTTTCATCAAGCGGTTATTTTATCCGCGCATACCATATTCATATGACAAATAATCATGACAATTACATTTCCAAAATTTATACATATGCGGTATTTCTAGAATACGCAATTTCAACATACATAGTGTTTACAAGCGAACATAGATTGCGGCGATTCCTTTGCCAAACTGGTATTTTATTCATGTATTGTATAATCATATATTAAATAAATATGTCAAACATTATTCCAAAAGAAATACGTATACGGTATTTCTAAAATACACAATCTCAACATACGTCGCATTTACAAGTGAACATGTATTTTGGCGATTCCTTTCGCCAAACTAGTATTTTATTCATATATTATATAATCATACATTAAATAAACATGTCAAACATTTATCCAAAAAAAAATACGTATACGGTATTTCTACGTATACCTAGAGTATGTGAAATTCCATATTTTACAACGTTAATCGAAACAGAAACGGAAAGCACTTTGTACATGTGCAGTTGCAAGCGATCATGAATCTACCATTATCGACATTGAAAGCGTTGAAAACCGTAACTTATACACTTAAAGTCCTCACCTTTGCCTTTTGAAACGCAACGAATCAGCAAGGGTAGTAAATCTTCCGTATACGGGAGTTTTCTAGCCTAAAGAGCCGAATCGGTTAGTCGTTACACAACCCACATCGATCCTACCTTAAATCAGACCTAGGGTTAGGGTTTCTTACCTTCAAGTGGGATGGATACCGCCGGGAAACCACCTAGAACGGGGCGGTGTAGGCCGTGCGATGAATGGAAGCAGTAGGAGGAAGATCGCCCACAAACTCCAAGCTATTCTCTCACTTTTCTCTCTCTCTCTCTCTCTCTCTAGGGTTTTATCCCAAATTCGTATGGCTGTGAGAGGGGCTGTTCTAAGCTCCCTTTATAGCAAAAAATATTCCCAAAATAGACTCAGGTTCAAGGGTTACTGCTAATATAGGATATTCGTCACTTTTCCAGCTCAAAAGGGAGGTTCTGGTGGCCCTCCTTGAACCAAACGTCAGACTTAAGCTCACCATCTATGGATCTACGTGGGATTACGTTTTTGACTCGATCGGATTCCCAGATCGCACGTGGCGGACCACTTTCAGTTCGACGGTCAGTGGGCCATGATCAGAAATTTCAAGTACATGTAAATGTTCCTGAAATTTTTCTTAATCCGAGGGTGTAATTTGGTCTGATTCTGACGGTCAGGTTGCTTAATACTGACGCGTCAACGAATGATGCCAGATCACTATTCCAGATATTTATTTTGGAATGGGAATAGTGTTTTTCACACACCCTCGCTCCGGATCGAAGCGAATGGCCGTGGAACATCGGATGGAGCTGATTTTTGAGATGATTGTTAAGCCCAGTGGGGCGGTCCTAGTTCCTTAGCTTCGGGTTAATCGGACTCCCGATGTGCGATCTAGACCTAATACGAAGTTTCATTTCATTCCCGAGAGTAGACGGGAAATGAGTTTGGTTCTAAACTTTAGGGTAACCTAGCGTCAATGATTCTGCAACTTTTGGGTCTTGCAGATCGTATTTAAAGCGATCCTAACGGATTTCATGGCTAATCGAGTTTAGTACTTAGTTAACTTTGTTAAATTTCTAAAGAATTTAATCATACGTGATTTCTGGTCGAGGTGGTACTCGACCCAATGTATGGAAATTTACGGGTTGTTACAACACATACTAATGATTGAATTTCAAGCCAAACGCCCACCCAATAGAAAGCTTGGATCTCACACTAGTTTGTCACTTTGGCTCATATGACTACTTATGTACGAATTTAGGACCATGAAAACTATATGACCTATCACAAATATCACCTTCCTCTAAAATTAGTTTGATTAGTCGACTAAGTGAGCCGCACCTTTATATTGAATTAGATTGTTAGTTGTCCACTGATTTAGATGGTGTCGCCCACCTAATGAGCAAACTGATTTTAGTTTTATGCCAGGTGATCTTTAGGATGGCCCCCACTATTTGCACGTGTCAAATACACTCTTTACATGGTGGAACAATCAATGATAAACTAACCAAAACTATTTTTTAGATAGTATGAACCACTTGATAAGTAGACTTGTTTGATTCTTATGATAGGTGATCTTTGAAATGGTTCTCACTGTTTGCATGGGTTAAATCTCTTGATGTATAATGTGACACATTGGTACAATGGGTTAAAGAAAAAAAGAAGCTACAATACTTGGATGATTGGTTTATAAGTGGTTGTCTATGCATTGTAAAAGGAGTTTTGTGGCTTACTTGTAGCGCTTGAAAAGTTAACCACTAATGCTAGAAACAGATGTTGTCGAGAAGATGACACCACCGAAATCTTCCTTCTCCTCCCCCCCTTTAGCTATAGGAAATCAATCTAAAGCTAGGGAGTGGACTCAATGATTGGGGCTCTATTATATAAATATTAGGGTTAGTGGCAAAGTTCATCCCATTGTTGGCTGAGAGAGAGAGAGACCCTTAGTATAAAAAAAAAAACTCTTCACAATATGGTATTCTGTGGGGCATGAAAAAGTTGTACACATGTCACACATTATGGGCACCACTCAGAGCTCATTAATGTGATTCAAACCGTTCACCCCTCTGTCCTATTAGCTAATGTCACATGTGGCTCATAATTTACAACATTTCTTTCACTTGTGCCACTCATAACATTAGGATATCTATACAAAGGATTGTGTATATCTAGTATATTCTTTATGAGCTCAATTTTTTATTATCAAGTATTTATAATGGATCACAAATAATACCCTGAATAATCTAATTCACTAAGACTATAGATATAGGACCATGACACTCGTCAATACATTTATCGCAGATAGACCTTGTATGATCTCAGATAGTAGCACTTTAGCAATATAAATTATGATAGCTAAGGAACGTGGTACAAAAATCTCATGTATAGTGTGGTTTTTCATGTAGATTTTTAAACGGTCCTATCATCTCTTCCAAGAGATGCCTTAGTTTTAACAATACAAACTATTCATTTTATCTTGTGCATGCACAACAAATATACTTAATGAACAGAAATCAAAACAACTTAGAAATGAACGTTAATTAAACCTTAATTAACTGGAATGCGTATGCAACTATAGTGTCTTTACTCCTATTGACCTTCAGCATCTCATGAAAGATGATACAATTGTCAGTGGGGTTTACAAATGTTTGATAATTATAAATCATCTTCCTTTTAACGAACTTTAGCATATGATATTTTATCCATGTCTGTATTATGAGGAATGCAATACTACAACATCTAACACCTAACTTCTTAATATGCATTAAAATCTATTTTAATGCATAGAGTTGTAAGCTCTCATATTGTATTTTCTTACGCAATAATATTCATATCATGAAATTATATATATAAAAAAAGACTTCCCACTGATGAGACACTCAGTATAATCCAAACTTGTTTATCCAATCAATCTCACACGATTGGTGTTACTATATGTGAGCATAATACTTTATCACTTTCGTCACCTTTTATGGATCACAATTTTTCTCAAATAATCACTTTCTTAATTTTTGTAAGGCCAAGTGCAAGCCCTAAACTTTCACAACACTTATAATTAGCTTTTAATATTATTCCATGATTAATCGAGTGATTAGATGTCATATATTAATTTTGATAGAGGATTTCAGGTTGGGTACTTTGATATTATATAAAATTTCAAATGGATATCTCGTATCCTTTAAGAGTCAAATTTTCTCATAAATATCTAACTCTTTTTTCCTGAATGTCATTACATGTGCAACGGGATTTAAAAATGATCACACTCTTTTATCCAGAATAAAATTTCTTGTGCATATCACCTTTTGAGAGTTGAATATTTATTGTCATTTATTTTACTTTTCTTCTTATCTATAATTAACACTACCATCATTCACATCTACATTCCATAATATGATTAGAGTATCAAGGTTTAAACCAACATTATAATTTAAAATTAATTATCTATTTTATCTTTAAAACTAACTTAACATAAAACAAGAAAATGTTTAGATTATGATGAAAGAGAGGCAAATCAAGGGAGGAAACTATTTCCTTTTGCTATGGCCCACCAGAGTTTTGGATCAAGGTAAAAGTTGGGCCCTCAAGGTTTCATGGGGTGTTGCATCAGGTGAATGGTTCAGATTTTGGGCTCATATCACTGAAAATGAGTCTTTAAAAAGTTCTCATGAGAACTTGTGAGAACTGGTGCATAATTGAGTATTCCTTACACACACACACACAACCTCAATGGGAACTTCCCATGAGGTCGAGTTATGTGGGCCCACAGTGATGTGTGTCGAACATCTACCCCATCAGTCAAATGCACCATTCTATGGTGGGCCACTGGCTTAAAAAACAAGTCAATCCAAGACTTGGGTGGGCCACACCATATACATCAGTTGATAAGAGTTACCCTCCTTGTAAAACATTCATAATCATTCATTGGGTTCACTTAGATGTAGTTCACAAATCCAGCTCATCCACCGTGTGTGTCCCACTTGGACAAGGGGTCAATCCAAGTTTCAGTTGCATCCAAAACTTATGTGGGCCCCACCAAGTAATTTTATATGTTTTAGGCATGTCTTCACATGGTTTTAGATGGTATGGCCCACCTGAGTTTTGTATACAATTGATTTTTGGGATATCCCATAACCTGAATGGGACCCATCAAATGCATGGTGTTGATGTTCGAGACACATCACGGTGGGGCCCACACAGCTCGACCTCGACCTCATGGAAAGTTCCCCTGAGGTCAGCCTCATAGTGTGTATGTGTGTGTGTGTGTGTGTGTGTGTGTGTATCCATCATTCAACCCATGTAACCATAAAACGGTCCGACCCTGACTCGGGGGGGGGGGGACTAAAATTAACCCTACCTTAAGCGTAAATTGCTGATGAGTGGTAGAAATCTAAACTAGGATAAACTGTGTTTCGATGGATTCAGTCTTTTGTTATATTGAGGATTCAAATCCCTTTCTTTTATCTGCCTTAGTTATTTATGGCTTTTCTAGGAGAAATGCAAAAACAACTATTTGTCCACGTGGCGCCTTCATGTGTAACCAGCTGGAAAAGAGCGGTTACCTTTTCTTGATCATGTTCTTGTCTTCATTAGACACCCAGAATGTGATATAGTGTTAATGTGACCATCATAGTTACTCAGCTTTATCCAGGGATAACCTAAATACCAAGGTATCTTCTGAAAAGATGATTTATGTCTTCCCAATCTTCAGCGCATGCTCCTTGAATATCTTCTATGCCACATGGCCCATTCGGCAATGTTAATCTAGTCTAGCTAGATTTGATAAAAACTCAGTTAATCAAATAAATATAATTTTTAATTCTTGACACATTAAAGCTTAGACAAAATTTGGACAGTTCAATTTGAATTGTGCCACGTTTGCAAATTTTTAAATAATTTACAAACAGTATCCATCACACGTAGACCGTAAATTTTTTTTTTCCCCTCAATTGCAATGTGTTGGTGAGGGGTGAACATCGAACCGGTAGAATTGTGGAACTGGACTGGAACCAACAAAACGGTCCGGTTTGGTCTGGTTTTAGAGTGCACCGGTTTCAGTTTTGGTTCCAAAAATCAAAGAACCGATTACATCAGTTCGGTTCTCGGTTTGGGGGTATGTAGAACCGAACCAAACCATGAACCGATCCGTAGAACTGAACCGTAGATCCGATCCGTAGAACCGAACTATGGAACCAAACTAGGAACCCTTTGATTGTTTCCATATTTGACTCATGATTTATGGTTTATAATGCACCATTTGATTGTTTCTATAAATGTATTTTTGCACACTTCATACGATATCTAAACCATTCATCAAATGGATCACAACATGAATGGACATGGGCTAGATGATAAAATAAAACATGTGATTGGGTTGAATTATAAAAAGCCCATAACTGTGGAATCGATCTGGTTTTAACGGTTCGGTTCTGGTTCAATTCTAGGGTGCTAATGGTCCGGTTCCGGTTCAAAATATCCTAGAACCGTTAGGAACGGTTTGGTTCCGGTTTCAACCCATAACCGGACCGAACCGAACCGACCCGTTGCACCCCTAGACTGTTGGTTGCGATTCAAGGCCCCTCTTGCTTATGTGATGGATCCGAACATGTGTCATATATTCGGGTAATGGAACACGTGCCTTAGATCCAGGCCATTCATCAGGTAAGGGACACTGTGAGCATGCCACGTGCCAAAAATGAGGGGAATGCACACGCATACGTATATGATTGGACTGTTGGGCCTTTTTTCCAACGACCCATTTTCCTCATCCTCATGCTTGTTTGACCACTTCAGTCCTTGGCATGTTCAAAGAGTAGCCTAGCTGATGAATAGTCCAGATCCCTGACACGTGTGACATCCACCGGGACCCGTGAGGGACCGCGGGAGGAAGTGGTCTGAAGTTAGGTGAGGCCCACCATGATGTTCGTGAGGAATCCACCCCATCCATTCGTTTTTCCTTATGTAACATGTGCCCAAATTTTGAAGCAGATCCAAAACGCAAGTGGGCCACACAACAGAAAAAAAAAAGTAGGGAGGGAAATGCCTGCCGTTGAAACCTTCCCAAGTTCTACTATGATGTTTAGATGCCATCCAAACCGTTCATAAGGAAATAATCACTAGGATGAACTGAAAACACAAATCTTAGCCTGATCCAAAAACTTTGGTAGCCTCACGCATGTTTCAACTGTTGCCGTTCAATCCCTCACTATTACTGTCGTGTGGCTGACTTGAGTTTTTGATCCCCCTCCTTTTGGGGCTGGCAAAACGAGTGAACGGGGTGGATTTCTCACAAATATCATGGTGGGCCCCACCCAGCTTACGAGGTCGCAGGCAATCATTGAAGCACGACTCAATGTAATTTCACTGATCCAAATGGACCCCACGACATGCATGTTATACTTGGCTTTTTTTAATACGTACAAGTGTCATGCATCGTACAACGATCCAAACCATTTGTTTGTCGGGCCCACCGTGGAAGGACCGTGCCCAAAAGTTCCATGATGGCACAATCTTAATCTTTCAATCATGGGCATGGTAACTTGCACGAGCGTCCTACCCTCGGACGGACTCGATCCTGGCAAGGACTCTGTGAGGCCCACCATGATGTATGTGATTTATCCATGCTGTACATCCATTTTAACAGATCATTTTTAAGGCATGAAGCCACAAAGTAGGTAGATCCAAGGCTCAAGTGGGCCACACCATAGAAAACAGTGGGGATTGAAAGCCTACCGTTGAAAGCTTCTTAGGGCCACATAAGTTTTTTTTTTTTTAAATTATCAAACCGATATTTGTGTTTCCCTTCATCTGGGTTTACGTGACCTTATAAACAGGTTGGATGGCAAATAAACATCATGGTGGGTCCCAAGAAGGTTTCAACGGTGTCATTATCACCGTTGCTTCCAGTGGTGTGGCCCACATGAGCCTTGGATCAGCCACCTTTTTGGGTTCATGCCTATTAAAATGATAGGTTAAAATGGATGGATGACATGGATAAAACATATACATCACAGTGGGCCCCACAAAGCCCCTGTAAGGACTGTCTCCGTCATGCAGTAATAAGACGCAATCTTCGTCCGACCCGAGGATCCCTTCCTTGACCGAAATCGGATCGCGTACTGAGTTACTCAGTACGCTCTTATCGTGCTGAGAGAACTCAGTTGGGCTCACCGTGAATATATGTGGTTTATCCACGCCGTCCATCCGTTTTCCCAGCTAATTTAAGGGGTTGATTCGAAAACTGAAGCACATCCAAGGATCAAGTGGATCATACAACACGAAACAGTGGGAATAATGATTTCCACCGTTGAAACCTTTCTACGCCCACAGTGATGTTTATTTGTCATTGTAACTGTTCATAAGATCATACAGATATAGATGAAGGGAAAAAACCAATATAAGCTTGATCTAAAACTTCTGTGGCCCCAAGAAATTTTCAACAGTAGACCTTCAATTCACTCTTCCTGTGGTGTGGTCCATTTAAGATTTGGATATCCTTTATTTTTTGGCTCAAATCCTAAAATTATATGCTAAAATGGATAAAATATGCCTGGCTGGCTCGACCTGATACAAATATGTCATTCTAATTCTCAGTCTGCTACACCATTTATTATGAATATGGTCCGTTGGTTTTATATTTTATGAAATTTTTATTTCTTTGTACACGTGTGGTCCACTTGATCAACGGCTAGATTAGGAAATTCAGGTGGGAAATAGAGATTTTATCCAATTTTGGACTGGGTCAGGTCGGGCTCCTGCGGGCCTCTTTAGTGTCCGGCAAGACCCAACCTGGCCCATTGCGAGGGTATCTAGAATCTTCATCTTGGATACTTTTAGGGCATGGTCCATCATCAACGGGTTACGTCACATCAACGAATTGGACCACTGAAATGTGGGGCCCACCTATACAACATGAGAAAGCAGCTAAAAAGAGCAATGAGAGCCTTCCTCTTGTATCCCACGATGTAAGGCTGAAGCACTTGAGAGCTCGTAGCCATGCACGGCATGCATTTATTTTTCTTTGTAACCTCACACGCGTGTACAAACCCAGATCTTAGCACTTCGTTCTGCCAACGTGTAACCATCTTGCAAGATCCAATCCGTCCATCATCTGATTTCTACCGTGCAGATCGCCGGAGGAGAAAATAATAATAATAATAATAATATAATTGGTCCAATCATCAAATGAATCATAATGCATGGAACAAATAGACAGAAGAAAAAACTTAGCCGACTATTTCAACATATTTGACCTACATGAAGTAAATATTAGTTTTCTGACTTTTAGGACATGTAATGAACATGATGGACTGATTGGATCTTTCACAAGGTAGGTCACGTTTTGGTACATATGCTAGTGTGTAGAATAGCTACTTGTACATGCGCATGGGATGAGCGGACCATCTCTGAAAGCCCCTAACCCTAGATCTTCAACCTTTAAGGGGACAGAAAGACAATCTGCAAAAAGCAAATCTAATTCAAGAGGCTTTATGAAGGGTCACTTGGTACTCTCCCAGACTTTGATACTCTGTACACATGCACTAAAAACTTGCACAAATGTTAGGTACTTCCTCATATTAACCCACACAAATAGTGTGATCCGCCATATAGTACAGATGGGCCCAAAGTTAGATTGATTGTGACCTCAGATCAGCGGACAGTTGTTGGCTGAATTTGGACCGTTTAAACCATTTTCAATTTTGACCATCTATCAGGTGTCCAACTATCATCCATGAACGAAATGTGCGCAGTGGACTTTTTGGGTATTTGATTTAGATGTGTGCCACGTGTCTGTGCATGCGTATGGGCCACCACACTATGAGAGAGCATCGAAGTTCTTCAGTATGATTATGTGGGGGCGCCATCATTATCTCAGGCTAATTTAAAACACCATCATGGTGTTTCTAAGAGTTCGTATTTGCACGTGTTGAGGCCAGATGGGTGGGGCCCACTTTCAACCATGGAAGAACTGGGCGGGGCTTCGGTGGATCGCCGGATCCACCAAGGTGTGTGGATCTCTGACTGTGGGGCCCACCTTGATGTATGTGACTTACATCAAGGCCGTTCGTCCGTTTTGATAGCTCATTTTAGGGAATAATCCCAAAAATGAATAAGATAAAAATCTCAGTTGGACCACACCAGAGGAAACAGTGGTGATTGAATACCCACGATTAAAAACTTACTGGGGGCTACCAGAATCTTTATTTTCCATCCAACCTGTTGATAAGGTCACAAAGACCTGGATGAAGGGACCAGACAAATATCAGCTTGATCCAAAGCTTTTGTGGACCACAATAAGTTTTTAATGGTCAGCTACTACTGTATCCTGTTACGTGGTCCATCTAAAATTTAGATCTGCTTCAGTTTTTGGATCATGCCCTAAAATGAGCTGTCAAAACAGATGGATCGCGTGGATGTAAGGCACATCTATCACGGTGGGCCCCAAAGTAAGGAAAGACTACGCGGTTTGGCTGCGACCCCAACACGAGCGTGGTAGCTGATGTCAAAGCTCTGTGGGCCCCACCATTATTATTTTAGTTTATCCACACAGTCCATCCATTTTTCCAGCAAACAGTAGGGATAATGAAATCAACCGTTGAAACATTCCTACGGCCTACAGGGATGTTTATTTGTCATCCAACCTTGATAAGGTCACACAAACACATACCAAGGTAAACCAAAAAAATCAGCTTGATCTAAAACTTTTATCTCCAAGTGAAGGCGGAAAAATGGCAGATCTGTGTTATGGTTTACAATAGTAAGCGTTCAATCCTCACTATTTTCTCCGTGGTGGTTTACCTGAGCTTTGGAAGTGCCTTATTTTTTGGGTCATGCCTGAAATGATTTGGAAAATGAATGGACGGCTCCGATAAAACACATATATCATGGTAGAGTCCACGGAGCTTTGACATCAGCTAGCTGGATGAGATTCAGGGTCCTTACTCTTGCTCGGGTGGTAGACTTTCCGGAGTTTCAACTTCCGGTCAAGGGTTTGACCCATGGGCAGTGAAATTCCACCAGCGTGAGTGTGTGGGTTTGTGTGCGCGTGTGTAAAAATAAATAAATAAATAAATAATAAAAGATAGCTGGCTGAGTGAAAAATATCCTGATCGTGAGTGGGGGTGGCTAACAACTGGTAGACTGAGTGAAAAATAAGTAGTTTCAACGCTGAGGTCTCGGTACCGACCTCTAGTTGGGGTGGCTAATAGTGATGTTTCAACTGACAATGGGGCGTACTATCAAGCTGACAAAAAAAAAAAAAAAAAAGCTAGCTGGCTGTCGTTGGTGTCACGGCCCAAACCGCGTCCGGATGATCCATGTGCTGTGCACCGCCATTGATGGGCTACGGTCCAAGAGTTACGCAGACCAGATGTTTCTTTTCTTTTTTTGTTTTGTTAATTTTTATTTTTCCGTTTACACACGCGCACACACCCGCCACACACTCACGTCGTAGTGGGATTTCACCACCTATGGATACTCTCCTCGGAGTGTACCTCCGGAGCAAGAGTGAGGATCCCATACCGGATGTTTCTGATCACCGATGACTGGGCCATATCATTAATCATTTTATTTTTAAGCGTACAATTAATAGCCACCATTTGGACGGTGGGATCTTCCGATAGCTGTAATTTTCAAATTATGCTCTTCCCAAATTAAATCTACAACTTCAATGGTGCGGATTATTAGCAAGTGTGCATACCACATGTGCGGTCGATGAGACACCATATCTTAAAATTGTCAAGTCCCTTGTGTGAACGTGGAGGATGCCGAGGCGTGTGGGATCGGCCTGCTTTTCCACAAGTTGTCACTGGAGGGCTTTCGTTTAAGTGTAATATGAAGATATTATATTGTATGAGAGTCGCCACTAATCAATTACTTTGAATCTACATTATATTAAACCCTATAGAAATGCCTAGTATTAAGAACCTTAAGATCTTTAACATATAATGAATCTTGAGTTTGCATTTCAGAAATTTCGAGTAAGGGACTGCAGTTGCGGAGAAGAAAGGCGTTAGCTACCTACTCTACCCATACAGATGTACGATATTTAATTCACAAGATTTGACTAATTTTCAAGTAATATGATTAGTTCTCACATACATAAAAGATATAATGTAATGCAATGATGGTGAGTAATCGATCTAAATTTTTGATGGACAAGATCTGATTATATCGACAAACTGCAAAGCATACGTTCAAACTGATCGAGTGTTGGGTGCAAAGTATGTAGAAATGTGATGTATGTGATGCTTGATGCTGTATTGATGTTTATGATAAAACGACAGCTAACTGGCTAAGGTTTTTGGTGGGCTAGTTCCAATTATATCGGCAAGTCATATAGCATATGCCCGCCAGTTAGACACGAGAAAACAATGAAATGCAATACAGTAATGACGTCTATGAGGAGCAATAAGGTTGAGAAGGGAATGAATGTTGCATAATGTTAATGCTCTAATTGGTAAAATTGATTGAAACTCGAAAGGTTGGATGAACGGTAATATCGCAAGGTTAGATAGAGTAGCTCAAGTTAAGACTTGGGTGGCTTAAGAGACTCAGATTTTAGCTAGACTAGGCTAGACCATGGCTGAACTCTCTCTATCTCTCTCTGACTCTCCTTGGTAGAGGGATGTGATGGCTAAATGGCTAAGGCCTTAAGGGATAAGGGGGCTTTGAAATAAGAATAGATACCTCTGTAGATGTCTTAGATGCCTGAAATGAGGAGGGTAGGGGGCTATTTATATCCTCCAAACTTGATTTTCTGGTAATTCTTGATAATCCTATGGGAGAAAGGTGGTTGAAGGACTATAATTGGAGATCGCCATATGACATCATCTCATGGGTTGGACGAGGTGGTAAAAGGATAATTTTGGATAAGAAGATTGACATTAGAGTAAATATATATCAGCCGCACACTTAGGGCATGGAAAAAATTAATTTCACATGCTTGAGGGATGCCAGCCCAAAGAGGGAGAGTGCTAGGTGACTGGCGGCTAGCTGGAGGCCGTCGGTCCCCACTTGGACTCCCTACTTCGGCAGGTAGTCTCCTCCAAGCATATGGAGGCTTTACTGTAAAGGACGTTGTGTTGAGGCTTTTCACGATACTCTGATTGAGCTTATTTTTGAGTTTTACTTCGGGCTTGGTTTTGGGCTTAACTAGGTGAGTTGACTGAGTTATTAGACTGGGTAGGTTGACCGGGTGAGTTGACTCGTCGAGCTGACTCAAGGCTCTAGGGTTTTAGGTTTAGGATTGAGGTTTTGGTTGATCATCCATTGGTTCAAACTCAATCAACTTATCAACTTGGGGTGGGGTATCTACAGATGCCCCTCTTTGGCAGAGGTTGTGTGTAACCAAATGCCAAAGCGAGTAGACACCCCACCATTGCCGGTCAGTAATGAATTGCGGTATGAATTCGTTGCCTACCTTCGTGTCTGTGTCAGTTGGTTGCTTGGAAATAAGTAACTCACACATATCATGAGGGTTTGAGGAAAATGTTACGATTGTCCCTGCACATGCAGCCAATCAGAACCATTTCAATCCTGATCGGTAATAACATCAGAAAGGTACAGTAGAGCTCATGTGTTTTTTGTGGCCTTATAAGGGTACTGACCCAAACTGGAATGTTTGTTGCTTCCCAGATCACCCCAAGAGTACTTGTTTTACTTGATCATCAAAGTGGTTAGATGTCCTGCGCTTTCTATGGCCTTATGGGGTACTCACTACACCGACTTGGATTCGATTAAGTTCCACAAGCATTCACACTTAGGTATGTGTAGGTGACCATTTTCATTCAATCTTCTAGTTTTGACACTTAGGTTTTGTTCACAACCCCAAGTGCAAGGTCGCGATGTAGTAATAACTTGGTAAGATCGAGGTCAAATCCACATGGACTAAATTTGTACGTATTTTGAAAATAACTTAGAAGCAGAACTAGAATCGGAGGCTAATCTAAATTCTGGAATAAAAGAAGTAATTGTGAATGAGTATTAATAATCAAAAGGAAACTAGAGTGCTAAGGATCCACTTGTAGCTATTAAAATGTTACCTTGATTTGATAAACACAACTGGAATCGAAGTCCTATCTATCCAGTTGGAAAATAAAATAATTGAAGCACAATCTAAACTTTTTATTGAATTAGTTCACACATGAAGGAGTATTGTGCTGATTAGAAGGGATTCCATCATCTTACCATGCCCAGGAGACGATGGTGAACAACAGGATTTACCGATCTCACAATCTCATAACGGAAAAGAAGATATTCGAAGCTATCGTAGCGTCTATTGTAATTTGAGTCATGATAAACCATAAAAACTGAAAATATTCGTTAAATTCAAACTATAAATCAATGAAGTTTAACATAAATAATAATCAAAGTAAAATAAACATCCCAATACGCTACAAGCTTCACCTCTTAGATCTAGCTAATATATTAACTTGAGAAGACTAACATCCTAGAAGAAAAACAAAAAGATCTACTAGAACCCGTGAAGAAATCAAAGTAGAAGAACGTTGTCGGCGGTCCACCTAGCCCTCTTCTCTCTTTCCAAACCCTAAAAGATACTTTAGAATAGCTTGGGGACTCTTTTAAATAGTTTTGTAACTCAAACTTTCGTACCGAGTTGGAAAAATTCGCAAACTGCCTCAAATTTATGCACTCAGCGTTAACTCTGCATAATGCCTTTGATGCATCGAATAACCTTCAATTGCACCAAAAAATTGGTCTAAAACTATCCAGCGAGTTTGGCTTGAGAAATCATGAAATTCTCGATTGCATGGAACTGACTTCGATCATATTGAAGACTATTCTGGAATTATTTCAAGACTATATTTTTCTGGCCTTGGAATTTCAGAATTTTTTTTCCAAGACAATTTTCAGGATTCATTTTCTTCACTTTAAATCTTTAATTTTCTTCATTCCTCGCTTGGTTTCCTTGTATTTTTGGCATGTGAATTCTTCATTAATGACTCCCAATCTCCAATTCTTCATTATCTTCTTTTGATATTTCAGTCCATCCTTTTAAGCGCATATTAATCATAATTTTTCAAATCACCTCGCTTGACAAAAACATATATAATTAAATCAAATTATTAGTTAAATACCAGGAAAACTAATGTAATTGAAGGGTTAAATATATAATATTTGAGTCTCAACATACCCCCTAATCAACATTTTGCTAATCCCGAGCAAAACATGCGTGACATAATCTTCAATTCTCGAATTGCAATCCTCTTTTAGAAAACAATCTGTTGTGCAAACAAGTATGAATGAGTATAATCCAGAGAGGTGAGAGTGAAAAATTGAAAACCTAGAGCCAAATCACACGAGCGATCAATTAAATATGTTCTTCATTAATCATTTAAAAGCATAAGTTCATATATCAAGTTTTTCCAATGTGCTTAGTGAATTTCAACTTACTTTCTATAAAAATACTATTATTTCATATTGTTAGTCATACTCGTCACCTCAAGCTTGATTGAATAATTGAGTGCTGACTCCAAACTTATCCACCTTTTCTTCTTTTTCCAGTTTTTGATTTTATATCGATGGTCCTTTTTATTTATTCATTCTTTTCAGACTTTTCATTCTTTTCGATTTTTTCATCATTCATGACATTTTTGTTGATCTCACTATTTTTTAACCAGTACTTTTCATCTTTTTTAAGGTGAATAAAATTCTTCAGACTTAATTCTCAATATCTATCAATGAAACACATACTAACAATGAGAAATTCTAGTACAATTCACAGAAAGTAATTTGAATGTGGCTTGTGACTTAGATTAACATGATATTCAAACTTCCTCTTAATTAATTAAATGCAAGAATTTATACGATAGTTTACTCGATTGATCAAACTCCAACAATTCAAAGTTCAATCTCCATCGTATCATCATACTCAAGGCATTCATAATTACACAAACTATCATTTTCTGAGCAGATTTTTAATTTGAAAAATTGAAATTTTTCAGAATTTTTGCTCAAAGACTAAGGAAACACTGATTAGTTTACCGAATTTACACCTCCCAACCTAAAATCTACATTGTCCTCAATGTAAAATATATGAGCATGCAATGCACATGAGACAATGAAAAGAAAAGGAGAAGTGATGGAAAGGTAGTACCTGAAGAAGAAGAATTGAAGCTTTTTTAAAGTTCTCAATATTAAATGGGTTAGTATGAAGACTAAACAAACTGAAAGCAAACTATTCTAATCCTAAATTCTATAAAGGCAATAAACCTAACTATACCTCCATCAGACTGGGAGGTCAATCCCGATACATAGGATTAATCAGAGGTATTGACATTTCCTTCGAATCAAATTTTTCAACAAAAGGCTTTAAACGATGTCCATTCACTTAAAAAATATTGTCATTCGTTAAGTTCTTGATCTCGACTCGACAGCCCTGTGAGGATAAACATTCATAACAGTGAAAGGGCTAGTCCAACGAGATCTAAGTTTACCCGAAAAAGATGCAACTAAGAATTGTACAAAAGGACCTTTTGATTTGGTGTGATTGATTTTCGAAGGATGTTCCGGTCATAGAACACCTTCATCCTGCCCTTGTAAATTCTCAAGTTCTCATATGTATCGTTTTGGATTTTCTCGAGTTTGTTCAATTGAAGTTTGCACAACGAGCCAATGTTGTCCAAGTTAAAGTTCATATTTTTATGGCCCAGTAGGTTCTATGTTCTAACTTCACAGGCAAGTGACAAGCTTTCCCATAGATGAGTTTAAAGGGAGACATTCCAATGAGGGTCTTAAAAGCTGTACGGTAAGCCCATAAAGCATCGGTTAAGTAGGTTGATCAATCCATACGGTCAGGGTTAACCATTTTTTCCAAATTTGTTTAATTTTTCTGTTAGAAATCTCAGCTTCCCGCTTGTCGGCGGGTGGTATGGAGTGTTTACTTTATGAGAGATGCCATATTTTTTCATTAAATTTTCAAATGGCCTATTGCAAAAGTATAAGCCTCCATTACTAATGATGGTTCAAGGCGTTCCGAACTGGAAAAGGATGTTTTCTTTTAAGAATCGAATGACCATTTTATGGTCACTATTCCGGCACGGGATTGCTTCGACCCACTTAGTGACATAGTCTACTGCCAATAATATGTAGATGTTTCCAAATGATTTGTAAGACCCGTATCCTTGTCCGTACTATTCCGTCGACTTCCGCGATCCTTCCCATCGAATTCCGGCAACCTGCGACGTATAATCAACGTTTATGATCGACCCTAAGTCGTATCCTGTAAAAATGAGTCGGTTTAATCTGAGACCTGTATCATTCCGACTGCACCGTCGCCGCGGTTCCAACGCCGCGACTCGCGCACCGATCCGATACTCAAGCTGGAAGATGTGGGCCAGCGTTTATTTCGAAGAAACGCCGCGCATTTACAATCCCAAGAGAATCTCTACAACATGCAAATCAATCCTATCAATCACCCCTCATGTCAAGTACAAAGCACTCCCATGCTTCCTTTCTCCACAAGTCAAGCAAACCCAAAAGTCAACCAATCCATTACCTCACCCATCACTCACAGCCATCACCCATCTCCCATCATTTCTCTTACAACCACCACACCTCTCTCTTTTCCTTCACAATTCCAAGCAAGAGCACCCACATCCAAGCTCTTCCCATGGAGAGAAAAGTGCATGTGTGAGGCCCACCTTTTCATCCCAAGATCTCTCATCCTAGCCATCCATTTCTCATCTTCCACCATCAAAGAGGAGCACAAGAAGATAGGAGTTCCAACGGACCGATTAGATTGAAAGGTGGGTATTGTCCGTAGGCCTAGATTTCATGTTTATGATGAAGGGCCAAGTGAGGCTTACCGATTGATGGTACGGATCTCACTTGGGACCTTAAGATGTGGCCGATGGACCACCTTGATCCTCATGATCATTCCATGATGGGGCCATTCTCTATGGACCCCATCATGATGTTTATTTTCCTTGCATTATGAAGGGTCATCTAGACCGTCTATTTTGGGTGGAGAAGGATCTCCACCATTGATCTTTAATTTGGTGGGCCCACATGTAATGGGACCCACTTAATGTATGTTGTAGATCATGAAACGGAGGGCCCATAGAGTTGGGGTCCCTTCATCACACGCGTCCCACACTCTCTCTCTCTCTCTCTCTCTCCCCCTTTTTGTGATGATATGGTGGTGTGGCACACTTGCATGGACCCCACCTTGTATATGTGTTGTACCTACACCATCTACCATTTGGTGGCCCACCTAAGCAAGGCCCACCTCAATACATGTGCCATGTCCAACCGTCTAACGTCTGGACGCTGGACGTGAGTTAAAACACAAATATTGGCATGATTCAAGCCTTGGAAGTGGGTCGCTTATGTAGGTCCCATCTTGGTGTATGGTTCTAATCCAAGCCGTCTATCCCTTTCCCTAGCTCATTTTAGGCGTTGAGCCGAGAAATGAAGCCAATCAGATTATCTAGCGGGCCATAGCTTAGAAAACTGTGACTTGTACCGTTGAAAAACCACCTTATGTTTCTATACGCCAAAACCCCTAGAATATTTAGCTTGTTTGGCTTGTCTTGAGCCATGGGGATCAGTGGATGGGGTGGATTCAACTGTTGTGGGCCCCACATGCGAAAAACCTCGAAGAAACACGTTTAAAAAAAAAACAAATCAACCAGCAGACGCTGCTGCAGAGGGCGCAGGCAGCGCCTGCTGCCTTCAGGCGGACCGACGGCTAGGCAGGGTCCCACGGCTCCAGCTTTGGGCCCCACCATGATGTATTTATGCCATCCAATCCGTTCATGAAGTGGACCACTCCCTGAAGTGGGCCCCCTCCAAATTCCAGCCACATCCAACGCTCAGGTGGCCCACATCATTGGAAATAGTGTGATTGAGTGGCTACCATTGAAACCCATTTCGAGTCCACGGAAGTTTTGGATCAAGATGAAATTTATTTTTCCCCTTCATTCCAGGTCCGTGCGACCTTATTAACAGGTTGGATGGAAAGTAAACGTTATGATGGGCCCCACATGAAGCCCATAGTGATGTACGTGTTTTATTCCCACCGTCTAGCGGATGGTGGAGCCCACGTTAATGTATGTGTTTTATTGCACCGTCCACTGGGCCCCACTTAGGATTTGCATGCACCTGAAACTTGGTCTGAACCCTCATACAAGTGGGAGACACATAATGGATGGGCTGGATTTACAAACCACATCTTGGTGGGCCCTCAAAAATGGTTATGAATTTTTTAATGGTGCACGGCACCTCTCAACTCCTGTATGTGGTGTGGCCCACATAAGTCACGGATTGACTTGATTTTTGAGACCTAGGCCCATGATGGGCTAGTGCATCTGACTGATGGTGTTGATGTTCGAAACGCATCACGGTGGGACCCACACTGTTCGACCTCATGGGATGTTAAAGTCAGCTCCAGCGCATTGTACCTTTTCCCACATATATATATGTATATATATGTGTGTGTGTGTGTGTGTGTGTGTGTGTGTGTGTATATAAAATGGTGGGTTGTTTTGGGGCCTACCATGATGCATGTGTTGCATCCAACCTGTCTATCCATTTTAAAAGCTCATTTTATAGTTTGAGCCAAAGAATGAGTCAGATCCGTGGTTCAAGTGGGTCCCACCACTATTATTTGAATTAAGGATCGGTTAATCCTTTGACATGATTCACATATATGTATGTATGTATTTGTGGCCATTTTTAAGGTCCACCTTGGTATACATATAAGGCCCATGTGATTAGGCCCATCTGGATGTATTTGTGGCCCGTTTGTTGAGGCCTACTTGGTATATATATGAGGCCCATATGATTAGGCCGTCTTAATGTATTAGAGGCCCATGGGTTATGGCCCATTGCAATGTACATAAGGCCCATTGGTGCGGCCCATTGATGTGGCCCACTTGATGAATATAAAGCCCATGCGATATGACCCATTTGATGTATTTAAGGCCCAATGGGATGTCCTCAGGGTCCATTGCAATGTGTGATTCCTCCATGGTTTGTGTAATGATGTTTTATGGCGGGCCATGCCTTGGGAGCAATGTTAGTTTGACGTCCACATTGTAAGAATAATGTTGGTTAAATATCTGCATTATGACTCTCCTTAGGGCCCATTGATAGGCCCATACTCGTTGTGTGTAGGCCGTCTAGGCCCATTTGCATTGTAAGGATAGTTCATTACTTTATAAAATGCTTAGTATAACTCCATGATTCATGCCCATATGCATCATATGTATGCTTGCTATGAGGAATGTTTGATCCTAGCATAAGCCGTTGGGCTGAGACATTTATGGGACTCCATATGAGATGGAGTGCCTGACATGAGCGCGTGGGATGCGCGAGATTGCTGCATGTTTGAAAGGTGTAACTCATGCATCTTGCATATGTGTGACTTGATCACTGCACGCCCTAGCGACATCAGGGTCGTGGCCTCCACAGATACATCGTGGATGGTCATATCGGATACCAAAAATATTAACTCTAGCATTATGGGCACTTAGGATGTCCTTGAGTGAAAATTCCAGAACCTTTTTGGTACCAGGGGATACTCAAACGTCTATACCGAGTGAAAACACGAGCGTCCGAGTGTCGAATACCAGTAGGCCGCGTCTTCCACTATGTCGTGGTTGGTTGGAAGAGGGTGTGGCCTTATCCGCCTGAGTGAGGGGGCTATAAGCTAGGCTGAGTTTGACCAGCTCGCAAATGTGTCCGTTATTAATGAGCCGGGTAGGTATTAGCAGACTACTGGTCAGGCGGATAATGTGCTCTTCCACTTGCTTGACTGTACAGCTAGGGAAGAGGTAGTCAGTGTGAGGTGTATTAGACCCCGGTGATATCTAGAGAGGAACTGTACCGATATGTGTACTTGATGAGTACTGGCACGCTTGTATTGCATCTTGCATATGACATTTGGCTACATAGGTCTCACATCGCATGGCCTTGGTATGGCCGATAGCATTCATGCCTTGCATTACATAGCTTTGGTATAGCTGATAGCATTCATGGACTTACCGCATATTTTTGCATTACTCTGATATTGTATACTTGGCACTCGCCTTACACACACTTTCACCACCCTCTAAGATTTTGTAAGCTTATGCACGATAGATGCGTGCAGGTAGCGTTAGGTTGCAGCAGCATTGAGCTTGGAGCGTGCAGCTGAGCATTTGGAGATTCTGTTACTTTCATTATATTGTATTTCTCTTTCATACGCACTGTACTTAAAGTTTTTGATATAGTGGATATGTGGTGATGTTATTTTGTGACTTGGTTATGCTTGTAGTTATGCTCCATTACAAAAAAATTTTATACTAAAAATCTTCCTTGTAGGATCCCAGGATCGGAATCTGGCGTATGGGCGAGTACTACGAAGGCTGTCGGCACCGGATTCAGCGATTAAAAATTTTGTGTGCCCGTTTTTCGAGTTTGGGGCGTAACATGATTGGGGGAATGGCCCCATGATATCGATACTCCATCAATTGAATGCTTCAATGATAAGAATTGAGTTTAGTGGCATCATATTTTGACGGACAATCCTCCTAATTTCTAACAACACTACAAGCTTTGCAAAACTCATAAGTATCTGTGAACATAGTGGGCCAGTAAAAGCCACATTGCAGAATTTTGGTCGTGGTCTTTTTAGTAGAAAAGTGACCACCGTAGGTCTGAGAGTGACTAAAGGAGATAACACTCTGATGTTCATTGGTAGACACACATCTCCTTAGAATTTGGTCTGGGCAATATTTAAACAGATAATGATCATCCCAGAAGAACTTACGTACCATGACGAAGAATTTTTTCTTATCTCGCGTAGTCCAATATGTCGAAGTGAAACCTGTGACAAGATAATTCGCGATGTCAGCAAACCAAGGTAATTGGGAGAATTTAAACAATTGTTCATCAGGGAACATATCGTTTATTGGTGTCAGCTTAAGGGAACCGAGGAGGTCAAGTCTCAAAAGATGGTCAGCCACTTCGTTCTCTACTCCCTTTCTATTTCATATTTCCATATCGAATTCTTAGAATAAAAGGATCTATCTTATCAAACGAGGCTTGGCATCCTTCTTAGAAAGAAGGTACTTCAACACCACATGATCAATATAAATGATGATCTTGGATTCGATCAAGTAGGACCTAAATTTGTCTAAAGCGAACACTACGGCTAAGAGTTCCTTTTCTGTAGTAATGTAGTTCACTTGGGCCGAATTTAGAGTTTTACTTGCATAATGAATCACATAGGGCTTCTTTTCTTTTCTCTGGCCTAACACCACACCAATAGCATAGTCAAATGCATCGCACATAATCTCAAAGGTATGCTCCAATCGGGTGGCTGCATGATAGGTGCAGTAGTCAACATGCCTTTGAGCTTAATGAAAGCTTCTTGGCATTGCTCAGTCCACTCGTATGGTGCATCCTTTTGAAGTAGATTACATAAAGGATGAGAGATATGACTAAAGTCTTTTACGAATCATTTATAGAATCCGGTGTGTCCTAGGAAGGATCTCACGTCACGCACACTCTTGGGTGGAGATAGGTTAGAGATAAGATCAATTTTTGCCTTATTTACCTCAATTCCCTTGGGAACTATGAAATGACATTTTTCCCAATTTAGAAACAAGTTCTTTTCCTCGCATCGCTTCAACCCATTTTAAAGATTTTTCAAACAATTGCTGAAGGATGGACCAAAAATAAAGAAGTCGTCCATGAAGATCTCTAAATATTGTCCCATCATATCAGAAAATATACTCAACATGCATCGTTAAAAGGTGGGGGGGAAGGGGGGGGGAATTACATAGTCCGAATGACATCCTTCGGTAAGCAAAGGTGTCATAGGGGCATGTGAAAATTGTCTTCTCTTGATCTTTGTAACGCCCTGAAAATTGGGGGTCGAGCATAAACTTAACTCCCGAGTTCCAATGCATCACTTATGCAACAAAATGAATGATGATTGAATGTTGACTGTATTAGAGTAGTGAACATGAGTGAGATTAAACCAAAACAGCATATCATACTCCAGAGACAGTTAAATTTGCAAGCGGAAGACTGTGATAGATAGATAACATATATATACTATAGTAAGTCTCCAGAGTGTGATAAGGTTACCAGGTTAAAGAATTACAAGTATAATGTCAAAATATACCAAGTTGTGGAAGTGTAATGTCTTTTATCCCAAATACCATAACCCCATCAATACAATACCAGGTCTTCATAGACCTGTCAAAGAGTTTCATGTAGGAGAACTCCTCAACATCATTGTAGTAGTCCAGCTTTGCTTCATAAGCATCGCCATCACCTAAAACTCAAACAAATCTGGTTGGTGTGTACAACACCGTCCCGTAACGTGGGAGTGAGTGATCAACTCAGTGGAACAGTAAGGTATAGGTTAACATGTTATTGAAATAATCAAGCAGTAATGATAAAGCAGTATAATCAAACACTCCTAACTACTCTTATTAATGCAAGTATGAATGCAGTCATGATGGATGCCCTTGCCAAACCACCCTCATGCGACACCATCTTACGTTCGTGACATGCTTTCATCCCTCAGTGCTCCACATCTTCCAGGCACATGCAATGTATGATGAGCATGATTAGCAAGTTGTTATTAGTCCATTTCAAACAGCAGTATTGGGAAACTAAGGTACCTCCCTTGTATCATTCCCAAACATGATCCATTCTAGGGTCGTCAGTCTAGTAAATCTCATACGATAATGTGTTTCTAGGTCATTGCAGAGGCTGTTAGGGCTGTTACGCACAATGGTTACACCACTCCCCCATCACCTCTTTAACGATTCATCACCATACAGATACAGGCCTAGTTCATACTCTATATACCGTGGCAAAACTCTAAGGCTCACCGCAAATTCAGAGTATGCTGGAGGTCACTACAAAGGGCTGCCAGGGCTGTTAGGCACAAAGGTTACACCACTCCCCCATCACCTTATCAATGTAGGCCAACAGCTCGAATATAGTGTCCCATACCACCATAATCGGCTCAAGAGTCTGGTTGCTCACTGGTCACTACGGGGAGGCACATGGCCCCAGCGTAGGCCGTGTCCCATACCACCATGTCCGGCTCATGAGTCTTAGCGAATCGAGGTACCATGGTTAACGGGATTTCCACTGGTAAGTTTGGTACCCTAGGTTCAAGCAGTAGAGTCCAAACATGGTGAACATACATAAGACAGATCGGGTTACTTAACGAGCTCGACTAGCACGAGCGCCCGTTGAGTTGTACGACATGAAGTGCATAAGCACTTCGTGTGGCATAACCATTGCCGACAAGCAACGCACGACTCGGGTTCTTCAAACATGTCCTACGTGGCGAATGAATCTCAGCCATGAATTCGGTCCCATTACCGACTATCTGGACTATACAATAGCCCTAATCACATTCAATTGTAGATAAGTAAAGCAATAATGGATCAAGATTCAAATCATACAATCAAAGTCTGGTATTATCCGTTTAGGGCTACCGGGGCTGTTACACAGAATCGTTACACTACTCCCATATCACCCATGACGGATCATACAACGTAAACATGAATTTAAACATACGCATTACATAGATAAAATCATACAATCAGATGAGCATGTTATGAAGTACAACACAAGCATGAGTTTGTACATATTCAATTCCTAATCACACAGATATCTAAAGGAAGCATACACATAGTTACAGGAGTTGAGAATCATATCTCAACGCCCTTATACATTACAATTTACTAACTATTACTCATTTAACATTTCAACAAACACTTTAAACTACCTACATCAACATACATGACATATGTCGATCACATAGGTATTAGGCTAAATCCTTTCACTAGGGAGTTACCCCAATTACAACACGCGTGCACCCACGATGGATAGTCATGCCAGGCAGGAATCCAAGTTCCATATTCATTCAGTTGTTTCCACAAACACTTGGGCTACACATTTTAACATATATAGCTTATAGTGGCCGTGGCGTGATTTAGGGCAAATCCTTTCGCTAAGGGGTTGTCTAGCACACCTCAATCATGTTCCATACATATGGTAGGTACAAATCATGAATCCATATTTACTTAGTCATTTCAACAAACACTTAAACTACACACTTTATAACATGCGCAACGTATGTTGAGAAAACATGTATTAGGGCTAATCCGTTCACCCAGAAGTTAATACTAGTAAATCTAGCATATATATACAACAGTAAATCATGGCTAACACAATTCCAAATTTTATACATATACGGTATTTTCTAAAATACACTATTTTTACATACACAGTGTATATTAGCAAATCATGTATTATGGCGAGTCCTTTCGCCAACTAAGTATTTTATCCATATATATTATATTCATACAACAAATAATCATGGCAAACACATTTCAAATATATATATATATATACGGTACTTTCTACAATACCTAGAGTATGTAAAATTTCATATTCTTCATCTTTAATTGAAACGGAAAACAGACAGCACTTTATACATGTGTAATTGCATGCAGATCATGAATCTATCATTATCTGACATTGAAAGCATTGAAAACCATAACCTATACACCTAAAGTCCGCACCTTTTGTCGTAGAATCGTAACGGAGTCGATAGGTTTGCTAAGCTTCCGTATTCGGCAGTTTGGCAACCTATAGAATGAAATAGGTTAGCTATTTCATAACCTACAACTAGCAACACCCCAAATCAGATTAGGGTTAGGATTTCTTACCTAGAAACGGAGCTGGAATCGCCGGGAAAGCGATTTAGAATGGAGTGGTGGAGCATGGATAGCAGCAGGGAAGAAGGGCAGGGAGACTCTCCCACATCTCCCACACTTTCTCTCTCTTTTCTCTCTCTCAAATCTCAAATTCGTATGGCTATGAGAGAGAGGGTTCTAAGGTCCTTATATAGCCTAAAAACTCACCAAATTAGACTTAAGGTCAAGGTATACTTGGGTTTTGTCCAAAGGGCATCTGTTTCAGCTCAACGAAGGACTTCTAGCGGCCCCTTTTCTATGTGCGGTCGGACTTAAGCTCACTAACGCTGGATCTATGTTTAGTCAAGTTTTCATTTCAGTCAGAATTCCAGATCACGCGTGGCGGAGTAGTTTCAGTTTAACGATCAGTGGATCTCGATCGGAGATTCCGAGTACATGGATATGTTTATGAAATTTTTCCTGATCCGAGGGTGTATTTGGGTCAGATTGTGACGGTCTGGTTGCTTAAAACTGATTCGCAAGCGACGAGTCTCAGATTACTATTTGAGATATTTATTTTTAAAGAAAATCAAGTATTCTCACACTCACATGCTCCGGACTCAAGCGAATAGCCGTGAGACACTATCTGGATTTGATTTCCGAGATGGTTGTCAAGCCCAGCGTAGCGGTCCTAAGTCCTTAATTTCGTATTACTCGGACTTCCGATGTGCGGTCCAGATTTGATACGGAGTTTTGAGATGCTCCCGAGAGCAGCCGGGTAATGAGATTGATCCTAGATTTTAGGGTAACCTAGCGTCAATGATTCTACAAGTTTTAGGTCTTGCAGATCGTATTTAAAGTGGATCAAACGGATTTCGTAGCTAATCTGGTTTAGCACTTAGTTACTTTGTCTCATTTCTAAAGGATTTAGTCCTATAAGATTTCTGTCTGAGGTAGTATTAAGTCCTTTGTAGTTTGTATATAGAGTGATCCAAGTTATACTACTTAGTTAGTTTAAGATAGTGTCTAGGGTGAACGTACTTAGAAAAATTGAAAGATCAAGGTGGTGAAGGGTGGGATTTGTGAAGGAAAGGTGAGGTTTTTCCAGAAATGGTTGAAAGAAAGGATTTGAGACCTTTGAATTAAGTGGTTGAGAAGTTAATTAGGTGTTAGGATAGACCTATTGCCTAAGGACGTCTAATTCCAGGTTGGCAAAAATCTGGGATGTTACAATCTACCCCCTTTAAAATAAAATTTCGTCCCCGAAATTGCCTAAGGGTAATAAGGAAAGATTTAACTATTTGTTTTGCCTAAGTTTTATTGATTTCAAGTTTCTACGCGTGGTAGGGTATATACTAGCCTGGTTCATTTTAGTCTACCCCCCTTAAAACTTATTTCTTTATCCATTGCTTATCCTGATGGTTTTCTACAATTTATTTTTTCCTATTTGGAGTCTTGACTTCGATTTCCATCTGTTGAAAGTAAGATAGCTGTTTTTATTATTTGACCAACACGGAGAGACAGTTATAGTAGGCTTGATCCCAATATATCGATCATCTACCTGACCAGGGTAGAAGGCTCATCGTATCCCTTCCTAGTCCTGGTGGCTCCTGGTCTTCCACTCGGTCAAGTAGTGAGTCCGTTGGTAGTTGCCCAGGATTGAGAATTGGGTCAAGCCGTGAATGTTTCGCAGTTGTATATTTCAGTAACTCTGTAGTCCGATCACTCTAAAAACGTAGGGAATGTCCATCATTGAAAGGCTCAAATTGTCTATTTCTAAGGTTGCCCTTTAGGTCTTAGTCTAAGAGAGTCCTCGGTATTATCTATGTCTAAGGAAATGGTGAATCAAATCTTACTAGATCATCCTAAAACAGTTTCTCATAGTAGAACTTGCTAGGGCTTCTATTATGTTCGTATTCAAGGAGTACAGTTTCAATCCTGGGCCAGTGGGGTAGGGTCCACCACGCTTTCGCTGTGCCACCCAGATCAAAGAGGTGTATTAATTTAACCTAGCTACATCTATCAGTCTCTGGCATTCTCTAATGTAACCGGTAGTCTAGTCTTAATTTAGGAGTAGCGAAAATCCATAGGTGTAGTCCAAAGCTCATACACTAGATGATTTCACACCATTTCTAATTCAAGAAAGGGATTTATCACTTAGGGTCAAAGTTGTCTAATTGGAACTAAGTTGTACAGACATAAATTTAACTACTCTTGAGCACTCCACACATGCTCATACCAACTAAGAGGGTCCTAAGGTTTACATTACAAATTCATTGGATTTCCTACACGGTCAGGTCTGTTGAAATCTAGGAGCACCGCTCTAGGTTCAAACTCCAAGGGCCTATTTGTCAAACAACCATTTACTCTAAAAGCTTAAGTTGTCAGAGTGTGGTGGGTTAATGTATATCAAGGGACTTTATCACTTCAACACTATTTGGCCAGTGGTCTTAAGTTGTAGTAAAGGGGACTGTATTACTAATCCCACCTCGGGATTTGGAGTGGCATGTTTGGTAGGAGGGTGGGAGGGGATTAATTTTATAGGCTTTGGAAAATGAGTCTTGTGTTGGAAAGTGTGAGATGGGATTTCCAAATCCCATGATGAGGAATTTCTAAGTGTAATAGGAAAACCCAGGATATACTTTTCATTGCATACATTCCAAACATGGCATTGGAAAACATGGGATACACCCAATCTAGGGGCCATACCCTACACATACATTTATTGTTACTTATACAATTTTATCCACCTAACTCACCTAATGCAGTTGGTCGAACGGGCCCTAAACGTCCCAACATTTGGAGGTTGTGAAAGTCATGGGACACAAAGATGTGGATCGTTGTGCCCATATGGGTGTGAAATGGTGAGGCCAAGAGGAGTAAGAGATGGGTTTAGAGAAGTAATGGTGGAGGGGTAGAAGGAGTTCGTAATTGTCAAGTACAACTCCGGTCCATGACAGAAGATGCATGTGAGCTAATATAACCAATGCTTCAAACACTTAAAACATACTACTAACTACTACACCCATGAACATGGAAACATAACCACCTTAAGACAGTAACCCATGCAAACTACAAGACAACATATGGATAGCTAGACATCTGAGAAAATGGCCGCACCAAGCTCGGATAGAGCCATGGAAAAGTGAATGAAAAGTGATGGAGAGAGGGAAAGAACTGGAGGTTTGGTTCTCCATAGATTGGAGCCTCAACAGACGTTGTAAAGGCCCAATAGACAGGGTTTAAAGAAAAGAAGTGAAGAGATGGGCTGGGTTGAGTGCTTACACAATTTTGAGCTTTAAATGGAGGGTGAAGGAGCTCAAATGAACGAGAATGGAGAGGGTAGGGAGGTAGGGATTGCTGTGAATGATACAGGTGAATGGGTTGTGATAGAAATTGACGGAACGCGTGAATGGAAGGGAGGTTTGAGAGAGAGGGAAAAATGGACGTGAAACAGGGGCCCCACAAAATTTGGTGGGCACCACACATGCCTAGGGAAGTTCTACGCCTTTTTCTGGCATTTCTAGTTGGTCTATTATTTTAATTATTTTTTTAGAAGTTCATCATCAAGTATACTTCGTCTCCACCAAATTTCATTAGATTTCGTCTTGTAGAAAAATTCTAAAAATTCTAGAAGCAGCAGCTGTCCAAACTTCTAGAAGCAGCAGCTGTCCAAACTAATGATTTTTAGATAGTTGACACAACAACCCATATTTAACTATATTAAATATTTTATTATATTTTTTACTTATTTTTATATGAAACTAGACTTATCAAGCTTAAATCTGAATTTTAAATCACTTAAATTGAAGTTATAATTATGGAGATATGACTTTTTGAAGTCGAACCAAAATTACAGAAAAATGTGGCAGCAGACGACCAATGAATCTATGGCCCTCCCGGGTTCCGGCTGGACATTGCCATGTTCATGCGGTCCGCGGTCCTGCCTGCACACCACACCACCATAGCTGGGTGGTGTTCTCCACCCTCCCAAGGTGCCAAATGCACCCTGGGTCCATCGTGGTTTCCCTCGAAATGACTCATGTAGCCCCCCGACTCCATTTGAGGTGTTTTTAGGGCCAATTTGCAAACCGGAATGAGTTTATGTGATGTGTGGCATATGATTTTAGGGGTAGGAGGAGCTAATCTATCCAACTAACCCATTTATTTGATTAGATTCCAAATTTTGAATGGTAAAAAGTCCAATTTATACATATATTTACTATTTATAGTAACTTTTTGTTTAAATATTATTCTTCATCATTTATACATTAGAATTTATATCTGGTATGAAAGGATTTAGAAAAAATTAAAGAATGAAGTGGTGCAAGGAGAGATTTTGAAGGAATTGGGTAAAAAGGGGTTTTACGCTTTGGTGTTGTGGTTGACCTACAACCTAAGAACATTCATTTCTAGGGAATGACTCAAACCCATCAACTGACGGCCTAGAGGTGATTCGAGATTGTTTCGTGCAATCATTGAGGCCTACAGGTCCAATCTCTACGGTTAATCTCAACCAATTGTGTTATTTGGCGAAATTAGAGAACCTAAGTCTGTTTCTACATCCCGTCATTCCCTCCTAAGTCAGAGTGCGTCAGAGTGCGTCGTGTTACCATATCTCAGGTCCAATTTAATCCAAATCATGCTCTAATACCATCTTGTAATGCCTTGAAAATCGGGGGTTGAGCATAAACTCAACTCCTGAGTTCCAATGCATCACTTATGTAACAAAATAAATGATGATTGAATGTTGATTGTATTAGAGTGGTGAACATGAGTGAGATTAAACCAAAACAGCATATCATACTCCAGAGACAGTTAAATTTGTAAGCGGAAGACTGTGATAGATAAATAACATATATATACTATAGTAAGTCTCCAGAATGTGATAAGGTTACCAGGTTAAAGAATTACAAGTATAATGTCAAAATATACCAAGTTGTGGAAGTGTAATGTCTTCTATCCCAAATATCATAACCCCATCAATACAATACCAGGTCTTTATAGACCTGTCAGAGAGTTACATATAGGAGAACTCCTCCTCAACATCATTGTAGTAGTCCGGCTCTGCTTCATAAGCATCGCCATCACCTGAAACTCAAACAAATCTGGTTAGTATGTACAACACCGTCCCGTAACGTGGGAGTGAGTGATCAACTCAGTGGAACAGTAAGGCATAGGTTAACATGTTATCAAAACAATCAAGCAGTAATGATAAAGCAGTATAATCAAACACTCCTAACTACTCTTATTAATGCAAGTATGAATGCAGTCATGATGGATGCCCTTGCCAAACCACCCTTATGCGACACCATCTTACGTTCACGATATGCTTTCATCTCTCAGTGCTTCATATCTTTCAGGCACATGCAATGCATGATGAGCATGATTACCGAGTTGTTATTAGTCCATTTCAAACAGTAGTATTGGAAAACTAAGGTACCTCCCTTTATCATTCCCAAACATGATCCATTCTAGGGTCATCAGCCTAGTAAATCTCATACGATAATGTGTTTCTAAGTCGCTACAGAGGCTGCCAGGGCTGTTACGCACAATGGTTACACCACTCCCCCATCACTTCTTTAACGATTCATCACTATACAGATACAGGCCTAGTTCATACTCTATACACCATGGCAAAACTTTAAGGCTCACCACAAATTCAGAGTATGCTCGAGGTCACTACAAAGGGCTGTCAGGGCTGTTACGCATAAAGGTTATACCACTCCCTCATCACCTTATCAATGTAGGCCGATAGCTCGAATATAGTGTCCCATACCACCATAATCGGCTCACGAGTCTGATTGCTCACTGGTCACTACGGGGAGGCACATGGCCCCAGCGTAGGCCGACAGCTTGACCACGGTCTCCCATACCACCATGCCCGACTCATGAGTCTTAGCGGATCGAGGTATCATGGTTAACGGGATTTTCACTGATAAGTTTGGTACCCTAGGTTTAAGCAATAGTATCCAAACATGGTGAACATACATAAGACAGATCGGGTTACTTAACGAGCTCGACTAGCACGAGCGCCCGTTGAGTTGTACGACATGAAGTGCATAAGCACTTCGTGTGGCATAACCACTGCCAACAAGCAACGCACGACTCGGGTTCGTCAAACATGTCCTACGTGGCGAATGAATCTCAGCCACGAATTCGGTCCCATTACCGACTGTCTGGACTATACAATAGCCCCAATCACATTCAATTGCAGATAGGTAAATCAATAATGGATCAAGATTCAAATCATACAACCAAAGTCTGGTATTATCCGTTTAGGGCTGCCATGGCTGTTACACGGAATCATTACACCACTCCCCCATCACCCATGACGGATCATAAAATGTAAACATGAATTTAAACATACGCGTTACATAGATAAAATCATACAATCAGATGAGCATGTTATGAAGTACAACACAAGCATAAGTTTGTACATATTCAATTCCTAATCACACAGATATCTAAAGGAATCATATCTCAATACCCTTATACATTACAATTTACTAACTATTACTCATTCAACATTTCAACAAACACTTTAGACTACCTACATCAACATACATGACATATATTGATCACATAGGTATTAGGCCAAATCCTTTCACTAGGGAGTTGCCCCAATTACAACACGCGTGCACCCACGACGGATAGTCATGGCAGGCAGGAATCCAAGTTCCATATTCATTCAGTCGTTTCCACAAACACTTGGGATACACATTTTAACATATATAGCTTATAGTGGTCGTGGCGTAATTTAGGGCAAATCCTTTCGCTAAGGGGTTATCTAGCACACCTCAATCATGTTCCATACATATGGCAGGAACAAATCATGAATCCATATTTACTTAGTCATTTCAACAAACACTTAAACTACACACTTTATAACATGCGCAACGTATGTTGAAAAAATATGTATTAGGGCTAATCCGTTCACCCAGAAGTTAATACTAGTAAATCTAGCATATATATACAACAGTAAATCATGGCTAACATAATTCCAAATTTTATACATATACGGTATTTTCTAAAATACACTGTTTCTACATACACAGTGTATATTAGCAAATCATGTATTATGGCGAGTCCTTTCGCCAACTAAGTATTTTATCCATATATATTATATTCATACAACAAATAATCATGGAAAACACATTTCCAATATATATATATATATATATATATATACGGTACTTTCTACAATACTTAGAGTATGTAAAATTTCATATTCTTCATCTTTAATCGAAACAGAAAACAGACAACACTTTGTACATGTGCAATTGCATGTAGATTATGAATCTATCATTATCTGATATTGAAAGTATTGAAAACCATAACCTATACACCTAAAGTCTGCACCTTTTGTCGTAAAATCGTAACGAAGTCGATAGGTTTGCTAAGCTTCCGTATTCGGCAGTTTGGCAACCTATAGAATGAAATAGGTTAGCTATTTCATAACCTATAACTAGCAACACCCCAAATCAGATTAGGGTTAGGGTTTCTTACCTAGAAACGGAGCTGGAATCACCGGGAAAGCCATTAGAACGGAGTGGTGAAGCATGGATGCAGTAGGGAAGAAGGGTAGGGAGACTCTCCCACATCTCCCACACTTTCTCTCTCTTTTCTCTCTCTCAAATCTCAAATTCGCATGGCTATGAGAGAAAGGGTTCTAAGGTCCTTATATAGCCTAAAAACTCACCAAATTAGACTTAAGGTCAAGGTATACTTGGGTTTTGTCCAAAGGGTATCTGTTTCAGCTCAACGGAGGACTTCTAGCGGCCCCTTTTCTGTGTGCGGTCGGACTTAAGCTCACTAATGCTGGATCTATGTTTAGTCAAGTTTTCATTTCAGTCAGGATTCTAGATCACGGGTGGCAGACCAGTTTTAGTTCAATGGTCAGTGGATCTTGATCAGAGATTCCGAGTACATGGATATGTTTATGAAATTTTTCCTAATCCGAGGGTGTATTTGGGTTAGATTCTGACGGTCTGGTTGCTTAAAACTGATCTGCAAGCGACAAGTCTCATATTACTATTTGAGATATTTATTTTAAAAGAAAATCAAGTATTCTCACACTCACATGCTCCGGACTCAAACGAATAGCCGTGGGACACTGTCTGGATTTGATTTCTGAGATGGTTGTCAAGCCCAGCGTAGCGGTCCTAAGTCCTTAATTTCGTATTACTCGGACTTCCGATGTGCGGTCCAGATCTGATACGGAGTTTCGAGATGCTCCCGAGAGCAACCGGGTAATGAGATTGATCTTAGATTTTAGGGTAACCTAGCGTCAATGATTCTACAAGTTTTAGGTCTTACAGATCGTATTTCAAGTGGATCAAACGGAATTCATAACTAATTTGGTTTAGCACTTAGTTACTTTGTCTCATTTCTAAAGGATTTAGTCCTATAAGATTTATGTCTGAGGTGGTACTAAGTCCTTTGTAGTTTGTATATAGAGTGATCCAAGTTATACTACTTCGTTAGTTTAAAATAGTGTCTAGGGTGAACGTACTTAGAAAAATTGAAAGATCAAGGTGGTGAAGGGTGGGATTTGTGAAGGAAAGGTGAGGTTTTTTCAGAAATGGTTGAAAGAAAGAATTTGAGACTTTTGAATTGAGTGGTTGAGAAGTTAATTAGGTGTTAGGATAGACTCATTGCCTAAGGACGTCTAATTCCAGATTGGCAAAAATTCGGGATGTTACAATCTTCAATGGTTATCTCTATTTGATTGTAGCCCGAATACACGTCAAGGAAGCAGTAGTAAGAATGACCAGCTAGCCTTTCCAAAATTTGATTAATGAAGGGCAAATGAAAGTGGTCCTTCCTTGTGACGGTATTCAAATTTCCATACTCAATACACATTCTCCAACCAGCAGTGACTCTAGTTGGCACGAGTTCATTGTAGCCATTGGCTATGATGGTGATTCTGGATTCGTAAGAACCACCTAAGTTAGACTCACCCATTAACTGTCTGATATAAGATAAATGATACCCACATCCAATAACTTAAGTACCTCTCCTTTTACCACTTCCTTCATGTTTGGATTTAATTAACGTCGTAGTTGCCGGGAGGTTTTTCGCATTATCTTCTAGATGAATGCATTGAGTACAAATCAAAGGATCAATTCCCTTAAGGTCCACAATTGACCATCCAAGGGATCTTTTATGCTCAATGAGAGTAGAAATAAGCATACTCTTTTGCTCCTTCTCAAGGTGGGAAGAAATCACCACTGGGTATGTCTCATCTTCACCTAAGTAAGCATATTTAAGATCAGCGGGCAAGGGTTTTAGGTCAAGCTTCGGTGCTTTGAGGCTAGATGGTAGAGGCACTACATCAGTTTGGGACAATTTCTCAAATTATGGCCTCCACTGATTAACTTCAAGTATCGATGCAGCATCATGCATGATACTCATCTCCCTAATCGTGTCATCATCGAAATCAGTGGAGTGGGCCAAGCACATCTCTAGAGGGTCCGAGTATTAGATTTAAGGTTGCTCTATCTTCCATGAAAGAGTTGATTATGTTAATGTCATGGATATCGTCAACATCTTCTGACTATTTGCTCATGTTGAAAAAGATATTGAGCTCCAACTTCATATTTTCGAAAGACAAATTCATAACTCCATTCCTACAGTTGATAATGGCATTGGATGTAGTAAGGAATGGACGACCAAGAATAACGAGGATCTGAGTGCTCACATCTATAATGGGTTGAGTATCAAAGATAATAAAATCTACTGGATAGTAGAATTTATCAACTTGGACCAACACATCCTCAATCATCCCTCTTGGTATACAGACCGAACGATTAACAAGTTATAATGTAGTCCGGGTGGGTTTTCATTCACTTATACCCAATTGTTTGTAGATCGAGAAACGAATCAAATTAACACTCGCTCCCAAGTCAAGAAGTGCATGCTCAATCTGGTGATTCCCGATTATACAAGTGATAGTTGGGCTACTAAGATTTTTATATTTTTGTGGCACATCTTACTTGAGGATGACACTTACTTTTTCTGTCAGAAAAATTTTCTTTTGAATACTCAGTCGTCTCTTGGTTATGCATAAATCTTTCAAAAATTTGGCGTAAGAGGGGATTTGTTTCACAGCGTCGAACAAAGGGATGTTGACTTTCACTTGTTTCAGCACCTCTAGAATATCCTGTGAGTTAGCTAGAGATTTTGGTGCAATCAACCGCTGGGGGAATGACTCAATCGGCTTACTCACTTTTTTCGATTTTTCCTCACGTGGGGCATTGCTAGGTCTATCATTCTCAGTTTCTTTCGGGTCCTTAGGCTTTTCAGCCCTCGTCGGAATGGTTTTGTCAATAATCTTCCCATTCTTAAGAGTGGTGATAAACTTAGCCTACTCCATTTGATTTGAAGAGCTTGGGTCACTTATTTCATATTGTGGTTTTGGGTTGGGAAGAGGTTGGGCCGGAAGGATCCCTTTCTCCCTAATTGATTTTTTTTTCTCAAGCCTTTGTATGGCCTTTGTAATATCTTGAAAGGCTTACAACATACTCTGATTAAAAAGATCTTGATCTTGAATATGTTTTAAGACCAGATCCTCTTGAGGTTTCCTTTGATGTAGAAATTGGTTAAGGATCCCTTAAAGAGTAGCAGTTTGTCCGTTCCTCCAACTAAAATTTGGATGTTTCCTCCAGCTGGAATTATATGTATTTAAGGTGGGTCTACTGAAAGGTTTTTGGTAGTTGTTTGTAACATTTGATTGCTTATTCAATATCTCTTAAAAAGTAGGAATTGTTAGGCAATTTTCAGATGTATGTATATTACACTCGCAAATACCACAAACAACTTCTGTCACCTTATCGGATTTGATAGGTACTAGCTTCTTAAGTTTCATGGCCTCGATTTTCCTTGCGAGATTGGCCACTTTAGCATTTATATCATCTTCCTCTTTCAAAATATATATTTTGCCCCTCCTTTGATTGAGTAAGCTTGCAAGTGGTGCTAGGCCTTGTGGAGATGTCCCATGATTATGCATTTTCAACAAGTCTGTTAAAGTAATTGTTCACAACCCCAAGTGTAGGGTCATGATGTAGTATTAACTCGTGAGAACGAGGTCAAATCCACATGGACTAAACTTGTTCGTATTCTGAAAAGAACTAGAACTAGATCCAGAAGAAGATCTAGATCTGAATTCTGGAATAAAAGAGAGTAATTGCGAATAATGTTTAAACTATCAATTAAAGGTGGGAACTAGGGTGTTAAGGACCCACTTGTAGATGTTGAGATGCTACCTTACTTGATTCAAGGAACACCATTGAAATTGGAGTCTTATCCTATCCAATTGAAAGATAAAGTAATTTAAATCAAATCTGAACTTTTCATTGACCAAATTCTTAATGGAGGATAATTATGAAGTTTGGAAGGGATTCCATCACCCTACCATGCCTAGGAGATGATGGTGAACAATAGGATTTACCAATTTCACAATCTAAAAATAGTAAAAGAAGATATCCAAAGCTATCACAGCATCTATTGTAATTTGAGTCACAATAAATCATAGAAAACTGAAAATATTCCTTTAATATCAAACTAAAAATCAATGAGGTTCAATAAGAACAAGAATCAAAGCAAGATAATCATCCAAACATGCTACAAGCTTCACCTCTTAGCCCTAGCTAATAGGTTTATCTAACCATAGACATGATTGAAACCAAGTCTCTTAAACAAAGCATGAAAAATAAAATAGGGAAGAAGAAAAACTCTTTGGCGGCTGCTCCACCCTTGTACTATGCTCGTTGAGACCTTTTTTTCAACCCTCGAAGATTCTTTGGAGCATCGTAAGGAGTCCTATTTATAATTGTGGAACTTCAACTTTCGCAAGAAGTTGGAAAAATCTAAAAACTACCTCAAATTTACGCACTTTGCGCAGTTTTTCAAAATAGACTCGGAGTGAAACTACCTCAAATTTACGCATTCTGCGTAGTTTACCAAAATTACTCAAAGTTTCAAAATATATTTTTTCATGACAATTTCAGGATTATGTTTGTTTTTAGGATAATTTCAGGATTCCTTTTCTTCACTTCAAATCTTTGATTTTTTTCATTCCTCACTTGATTTTCTTGGATCTTTGGCATGTGAATTCTTCATTAATGACTTCCAAATCTCTGAGTTTTCATTTAGTAATCTTTTAAGCATAAATCTTCTTTTTGGCATTAATTTTACCTTAAGCTCTCGAAATCACCTCGCAATGAAAACATGCATAATTAAATTGAATAAGCACTATCATGTTTATAAAACCAAGATATAAATAGGAAAAATATACAATATTTCACACTCAACAGTAATCCCACACATCATCGACATTCGTGTTCATGAATTCCCCATTACACATCATCTCAACCAATTAGTGCATAGGAGATGTCAGTCCATCGTAGAAGAAGTTTGTTATGCGCCATGTTTCAAATCCATGTTGTGGGCATGAATTGACAAGATCCTTGAACCGTTTCCAACATTAGAAGGTCTCGTCTTCCTTTTATGCAAAGTTCATAATTGACTTCCTTATGATGTTCATCTTATGGTATGGGAAAAATTTCTTTATGAACTCTCTTATCATGTCATTCCATACACCAATGGTTGTGGACGTAGTGAGTGCAGCCATGTCTTAAATTTCTCTTTTAAGGAGAAGGGAAAGAGTTTTAGCTTGACCGTGTCCTCAGACACATTAGGGAAGTGTAGAGTAGCTATTATCTCATCAAACTCTTTCATGTGTAGGTATGGACTTTCAAATTCAAGTCCATGGAACTTCAAAAGGAGTTGGATCACTCCTGGCTTAATATCCATAATTCCTGCAATGTCTGGAAAAATCATGAGGGAAGGTGTGCTCACCCCTGCCGGTTGTAAATAATCTTGTAGAAGACAAGGTGGGGGTGTATGATTCACCTCATTCTCATCCCGGGCTTTCTCAACTGGGTGTTAAGATTGATGTGCAGCCATAACTTCTTTTGACTCTGAGGATCTTAAGTGATGTCTAATCTAGTGACGGATAGGTGTCGATACTCAAATAATGCATAATTTTTTCCATTTATATCTTTGTTTTATGAACATGAATCAACTTAATGTTCTATTTTACTCATTTTTGTGTAGCAAAGTGAATTTGAGAGCTTGGATTGAAAATGGTACTAAAAGCATGGATTTAATGTCAAGAATCACCAAGGCAAGGGATGGATCTTAAGAGACCAAGATTGAAGAATTCACATGCCAAAGATCCAAGAAAACCAAGTGAGGAACGAAGTGAAGAATCCTAAAATCGTCCTATAAAAGCGTATTCTGAAACTTTGAAGTCTATTTTGGAAAACTGTGCAGAGTGAAGTCTATTTTAACAAACTGCATAAATTTGAAGCAGTTTCTAGAGTTTTCCAACTTGGTGTGAAAGTTGGAGTTCCCCACTTATAAATAGGGCTTCCTAGGGCATTCTTAAGCATCATTCAAGGCATTCCAAAGCAAAATCTAGAGTTTTTAGAGAGTTTTATAGTTTTAATTTATTTTTCTTTACAAGTTTTTAGATATTTATTCTTTCTTATTGTTTTCTTTCTCTATTCTAGTTATATTTTTCTAAGTTCCCTCTACCTCAAGTTAGAAGGGAAGCACATTAGTTTAATGGTTATGATGATTGATTATTTTAATGATGAGAAGAATGGTGTATGCATGTTATTTATTGTTTAAGTTTAGTTTTTTTTTTTCCTTATGTAAGATCCGTATGTTTCCATCATATGAGATCCATATTGATGGATAGGCTTACCTTGAATCAATTAGATTTCCTAGATAAGAGAGGTTCTTAACCCGCTACATTTCTTTGATATTCATTATCTTATAGATATGAATTCTTAAAATCACTGGCGTTTGAGAATATATATGAATGGTGCAAATCCAAATCCATAATTTTCTAATCTTTTATATCATTTCTTTAAAATGTTTAAATTACTTTATTTTTTTATTAGGCTGACCATGGTGCTCGAATCTTAGTTGTGTTATCCAAGTCAACATGATTTTGGAACATTAACTTATGTGTGGAACTTTGAAGTTTGGGTGTTGTTTTAATTCAGTTGAATTACATCCATTCAAAACTTCCAAAATCAAATCATCAGTTTAGTTTTTATTACTTAGTTTATTGTGCATTTTATTTTCTCATTCTCGTAATTCATCTCCCTTTGGGATCGACCATGTATTCACGGGATATTACTTATGAACCTTTGCACTTGGAGGTAAGCAATCAAGTTTTTGGCGCCGTTGCCAGGGAGAGACTGAGATAGATTAGATCTGTGCAAGATAGCTAAGGTAAGTTCTCTTCTAAGCCCTCCAAAATTTCTGGGAATTTTTTGTTTTTCTTTGAAAGTAAATTTTGTTGGGTCTTTCAAGCATTAACTGTGACATAAAGTTGCCTTGTTTGGGATTTTATCACCCAAGTCCTATGGTTGTCCTACAGTTGCTATTTGATCACAAAGATCATCCGCTGAATTTATTTTCCAGATTAACATAGTTTAATTTCTGCATTAGTTTTACATTTGTTGATTTATTTTTTATTTTTGTTTTATGGTTTGAACCCTTATGGTCAGCTTTGCCACCTGGGTTGTTAATTTATTTTTGTTTTATGGATTAAACCCTCATGGTCGGCCCTGCCACCTGGGTTGTTGATTTATTTTGCTTTGTTAATTGAACCCTTATGGTCGGCCCTGCCGCCTGGGTTGTTGGTTAAGTTTTTATTTTTATTTTAAGTATCATACTTGCTATTTGAATTAGTGGTATTTGTTGTATAGTGCGGATGATTTATGTCTCATTGGAGTAGGGATCAAAACAATTGACTCTCTTTCGAAGGTGGATTAGTTTCAGGCCTTGATCATTCACTTAGAAGAGGCACTCAACATCACTTGGATTCCACGGCAGACCCAGTTGATAATTCAAATCCAAATCTGCCAAATCCAACTATAAATCAAAACAGAGAAAATCAACCTAATCCTCCTCTTGATGATGAAAATGAAGTTGATAGGAATGTGTTAAACCAACCACAGACTTTACATGAACGTCTACACCCAGAGAGATCAACTTTACCATATTGCATAGTGCTCCTTGCTCACACAGGGAACATTGATTTTAAACCAGGTGTGATTCAATTGATTCTTAAATTTCATGGCTTGGATTCTAAAAGCCCCTACTTGCATCTCAAGGACTTTGAGGAAGTAATTGCAACATTACAAGTAAACAATGGCAATAGGGATGCACTTAAGCTTACGTTATTCTCATTTTCTCTAAAGGATTGGGCCAAAGTATGGCTCAACTCTCTAAGACCTAATATCATCACTACATGGCAAGCCTTAAGTAGAGAGTTTTAGAAAAAATTCTTTCCCGAGCACAAAACAAATGCACTTAAACAGGAAATCATGTCGTTCTCCCAAAAGGGGAATGAACTATTTTTCCAAGCTTAAGACCGCTTCTACTTACTTGTCCACATCATGGTTATGAACCATGGCATGTGATTGATGCGTTTCAAAAGGGGCTCACCATGGATACTCGTCAGTTCATAGAGATGATGTGTGGTAGAACCTTTCTTGACAAAGATCATAATGAAGCTTAAAATTTTCTAGACATGTTAACAAAGAATACGTAGACATGGGATGTCTCTGCTAAACCAGACCAAACTAGACTCATTCCTAGAGAGAAAGCGAGGATGTATGTCCTAAGAGAAGAAAATGACCTTATGCAAAATTCACTATATTGGTTAGAAAATTCGAAGCCTTGAAAATTAAGAAGGTTGATATGGTTAAAGAAAACACTTTCTTAGGTAATTTTTGTAGCATTTTTGGTGGTATAGAACATGACACAAAGGATTGTGCAATAATCCCAATTGTACAAAATATCACGCATGAGCATGAGTAAGCAAATGCTATAAATAATTATCAAAGGTCAGTTGTGCAACCAATGAAAAATACGTATAATCCAAATTGGCGTAACCATCATAATCTTAGTTCGAGGAATGAACCACAAATTAATGCGCCCAAAGCACCTCAAAAGCTTCCACAAAACTTCTTTAGGGCATCTAACAATGCACCATATGTGACCCCATCAAAGCGATCATCTGTGGAGGATGCATTGACCACATTCATGAACTCTTAAGCTCAAATGAATCAGTCTCTAATTCAATCAAATCAGGAATTAAAGACAGTCGTGGCTAGGATTGAGACTCAACTAAATGCTAGAGAAAAGGGCACCCTTCTTTCTTAACTTGTGCCAAACCCTAGAAACACACATTTCATTGGAGACTCAAATCCAAGCGAGCTACATCATGAACAAGCTAAGGTCACCATTACCTTGAGAAATGGAAAAGAGGTCAATAACAAGATAATATAACTGGTAGAAATACTGGAGGATGAGCCACCATCTCAAGAGAATGATGAACTAGCTATAGTTCAAGAGCCACAAAAATAAAAGGATAAAGAGAATAAGTCACATGAGCCTTCAGTTCCGTTCCCATCTAGACTTCGGAACTCGACTGTCCCCATAAAATATCAAGAGGTGTTGGATGTGCTCCAAAAGATTACTGTCAATATTCCTCTGCTTGATGTCATTAGATAAATTCCATCATATGTTAAATATCTCAAAGACTTGTACACTGTAAAGAGGAAATTAAATGTGCACAAAAAGGCCTTCCTTAATGAGAAAGTGAGCGTTATAATTTAACGAAGGGCCGTACCCAAATACAAAGACCCGGGAAGTCCCATTATTCCTTGTATTAATGGGAATTTCCAAATTGAGCATGCTTTGATGGATTTAGGTGCAAGTGTCAACTTAGTACCTTATTCGGTTTACCAACAAATGGGGTTAGGTAAGCTTAAACCAACCACGATTACACTCCAACTCGTTGACCACTCCATTAAGGTACCAAGGAGAATTTTAGAGGACACGTTGGTCTAAGTGGAGAAATTCTACTTCCCCATGGATTTTATCGTACTAGACACTGAACCATGTGTAAATGTTAGCGCTCAAGTTCCCATCATTTTAGGCTGCCCATTCCTAGTAACTTCGAATGCAATTATAAATTGTAGGAATTGAATGATGAACTTGTCTTTTGGTAACATGACTCTAGAACTAAATATTTTCAATCTATGTAAGCAGTCCATTGACAATAATGAGATCTATGAGCTGAATTTCATGGACTGCTTGATAGAAGAAGAGGAATTGGAACCTAGTCTAACTAAGGAATTGATTCAAGTCTTTGGAGACTTGAAAATTTCTAATTTAGAAAAAGTGCTTGCTGAAATTTGTGATGATAATGAGAGCACTACCACCTAGGACATTGGTACGTACCAATGGAGACCGCGCACTCAAATCCTATTTATCGAGGACTCGTGACTTCTGCCATCACCAACCAATGTTCAAAAGCTTGATCTAAAACCACTACCAAATGAGCTTAAGTATATATACTCGGGTGAAAATAAAATTTATCCTGTGGTGATCTCTTCATTTTTAGACAAGGATCAAGAGATTAAATTGTTAAATGTTTTAAGGGACCATAAAGGAGCCTTGGGCTTGACCATTTCTGATATTAAGGGTGTAAGCCCCTCCATATGCACCGATCAGATCCACCTCGATGAGGACGCCAAACCAATTAGACAATCTCAAATGTGTCTCAATCCAAACATGATGGAAGTTGTAAAAAATGAAGTGATCAAATTGTTGGATGTGGGAATCATCTACCCAATATCCAATAGTGTTTGGGTGAGTCCAACTCAAGTAGTCCCAAAGAAATCTAGAATAACTATCATGCAAAATTCTAATAATGGACTCATACCAACACATGTCACCAAGGTTGGCGTGTTTACATTGACTATAAAAAATTGAACCGGGTCACAAAAAGGACTATTTCCCTCTACCATTCATTGATCAAGTTTTAAAGAGGGTAGCAGGTCACTCCTTCTATAGTTTTCTTGATGGATATTCTGAATATAATCAAATAGAGATAGCCTTAGAAGACCAAGAGAAAACCACGTTCACTTATCCATTTTGCACGTTTTCTTTCAAACGGATGTCATTTGGATTGTGTAATGGCCTAGCAAATTTTCAATGATGTATGATAAGTATTTTTTTCAAATATGATTGGAAAGTTTCTTAAGGTTTTCATGGACGATGTATTTTGAAGTACTTCTGAGGAATGCCTCAACAATTTATCTCTTGTCTTATCTAGGTGTGAAAAGAAGCACCTTGTCTTAAATTGGAAGAAATGTCATTTCATGATTAAAAAGGGAATCGTTTTGAGCCATGTTATCTCCAAAAATGGAATCGAGGTAAATCACTTAAAACTTGATATTATGGTTAATCTACCTATCCCCTAAACTGTTAGAGATATTGGATCACTTCTATGGCATGCCGGTTTATATAGAAGATTCATCAAGGATTTTAGCGCCATTACTAGACCCTTGACTAATCTTCTCCAAAAGAATGTCTCGTTTAAGCGGACAAATGAGTGTGCAAATGCCTTTAATAAAATTAAATCATCCCTTACCACTGCACCTATCATACGTCCACCAAATTGGACACTTCCTTTTAAACTAATGTGCGATGCAAGTGATTATACTATAGGGGTTGTTTTGGGCCAAAGGAAAGATAAACGGCCCTACGTTATTCACTATGCGAGTAGAACTCTAAACTTGGCCCAAATGAACTACTCAACAACTGAAAAGGAGTTACTTGTAATAGTTTTTGCTTTGGATAAGTTTAGGTCGTACTTGCTGGGATCCAAAGTGGTTATTTTCACAGACCACTCGGCTCTAAAATATTTGCTATCTAAAAAAGATGCAAAACTGAGACTTTTGAGATGGATCCTCCTACTCCAAGAATTTGACTTAGAGATAAAAGATAAGAAATGAGTAAAAAACGTAGTAGCTGATCACCTTTCCAGATTGGTGTTAGATGATTCCACTGAGGAGATGCATATCCAGGACATTTTTCCTGATGTACAATTATTTATGATCTCCAAATTGCCTTGGTATGCGGATATATAAACTATCTTGTAACGGGAAAAATGTCATATCATTGGAAGTCACAAGATAGGAAGCATTTTGAAACCTAGGTTAGGAACTTCTTTTGGGATGACTCGTATTTATATAAATATGGTAGACGTTGTGTCCTAGAGAATGAAGTTCAGAGTGTTATTTTCTTTTGCCACTGGAAGCATGTAGTGGCCATTTTTTTGCTAGGAAAACCACTGCAACCATGTTTAAAGACACCTATGCTTTTTGTGTTGCTTGTGATAGATGTCAAAGGTTGAAAAGAGTGTCCCAACGCAACATGATGCCTTTATCCATAATTTTACCATTAAAAATTTTTTATTGTTGGGGTATTGATTTTATGAGTCCATTTCCATCTTCTTTTGGATTTCTTTATGTATTAGTTGGTGTGGACTATGTTTCAAAGTGGATTGAGGCAGTTCCAAGTAGGACCAATGATAACAAAGTGGTCATATGATTCCTTAAGAAAAATATTTTTTTCTAGATTTGGAACTCCAAAGGCCATCATTAGTGATGACAGTTCTTACTTTTGTAATAGGACATTTGAGGCTTTGATGAAAAAATATGGCATCAAGCATAAAGTGAGCACCCCATACCACATACAAACGAGTGGGCAAGCTGAGATTTCTAATCGAAAAATTAAACACAATTTAGAGAAAACTATAAGGCTCGAGGATTGGTCCCTCAAACTATCTGATGCTTTATGGGCTTATAGGACTGCTTTATAAGACCCCGATTAGAATGTTCCCATATAGATTGGTGTATAAGAATGCTTGTCACTTGCCTGTGGAATTGAAAAATAGAAACTACTGGGCAATAAAGAAATTAAACTTTGATATGGACCAAGTAAGTGGACAAAGGAAATTAGAGTTGAATGAATTAGAGGAGTTGAGGAGAGACTCCTATGAAAATTCTAAAATCTACAAAGAATGGACAAAAGCTTTTCATAACAAAAACATCCTAAGGAAGAATTTTAAACCTCAGCAAAAAGTTCTATTATACAATTCTCGTCTCCAGTTCTTTTCGAGAAAATTAAAATCAAGATGGACAGGCCCCTTCATTGTGAAGAATGTTTATACTTACGAGGTTGTTGAAATTAAGAATCCTTGTAATGGCTATGTGTACAAGATTAATGGTAAGAGATTGAAGCCTTATGTGAAAAACTTTCATTTTGGAGAGGAGTCCATCCCTCTTCATGAGCTAGAATATTTAGATTGATGATCCTGGTCTGACGGAACATTTATGTAGGATTTATATCATATTCAAATTTTTTTAGTGTCACCTAGTAGGTGAGTTCTTCATGGTAGGTATTATCCACCCTTTCTTTTATTTTTATTGTTCTCTACATTACATTATCATTACATTGGGGATAATGTAGATTTTAGTTTGGGGGTGTGGATAGTCATCCATGTGGGTTTTTTTTTAGATTTCAATTTTATTTTTATTTTTTTGAGATTTCAGTCTATTTTTTAAGTTTAAGTTTATTTTTTAGGTTTCTGGAGAAATTTTTTTAACATTTTCAAAATAATATGTTTATATATAAGAATGTGAACATGATATTATGCGAATTCCAAAGGCAAAGTTAATACTTAGTCTAGGTTGATAGTAATCAGAATTCTGATAATTGAAAATTATAGACTTGAGTTCGATTATCTAATCACTAGTTTAAAGTAAGTTATAATTTGATGTACTGAATTCACAATACACCCTAGCTAACTAAGTAAGGAATGTGATATGTGAACTAGAGTAAGAAATTTTGATTCAAACAAGGTTGAATGAACTAGTACCATTGATATATGCTTAAAAGAGAATATTGAAGAGAAAAAAGTAATGAAAAAGGAAAATTTTATTATAGAGCATGAATGCAATGACCATAACAATCGTGTCAGTAATCCGGAGTAAGGATACCTAAGTATCCATTACTGTTACCATTACAAGTACAATACTTTAGGTTATGAAACATTGTGGGAATCTTTATCTAAGGGTGGTCTATAATAATGAGGATATGATGATAAAAGAAGAAATGGTTTGAAGGAAATGAGATAACTAGAGATTTCATATTATTGGGATGATTAAAAGGAGTTAGGATAAGGAACATGCATATTTTTCAAAGTTAGACTAGTGTCACCGAGTACTTAAGTATATTGGATTAAAACTATTCTTTTGATTAGGTCTTTAAACTCAAAGATGTAATGGATTAAAAAATTGAGATTCTAACTAACTTTAAACTTAGGGTAAGTATTGTTTTGTTTTGGAATTCATATGATGAATGGAGGCATAACTGTATAAATTTCTGCATGTTGAACTATTTTTCATATTTTCAATGTTTATGGGTAACATTTCTGAAAACCCTCATGAAACTATAACTCATCCACTAGGTGAAACCTAGGGGTTTAAAGGCTTGTTGCATATGTTAAATGTAATCGAGATAACATGCGAAAGTGGTGTAGTTAGAATTTTTTCTTTTTAATTTTGTTTCTAGAATTAGTTTTTATTTTTCTTTGCTTATTTTACTCGGGACTAGTAAAATTTGGTTGGGGGGTGTGTTGAGACTCAAATAATGCATAATTTTCCTCATTTATATCTTGGCTTTATGAACATGAATCAACTTAATATTCTATTTTACTCATGTTTGTGTAGTAAGGTGAATTTAAGAGCTTGGATTGAAAAGGGTGCTAAAAGCATGGATTTGATGCCCAAGAATCACCAAGGCAAGAGATGGATCTTAGCAGAATAAGATTAAAGAATTCACATGTCAAAGATCCAAGAAAACTGAGTGAGGAATGAAGAGAATCAAAGATTTGAAGTGAAGAATCTTGAAATCGTCTTAAAAAAGCGTATTCTAAAACTCTAAAGTCCATTTTAGAAAACTGGGCAGAGTGAAGTCTATTTTGACAAATTGCATAAATTTGATTCGGTTTCTAGAGTTTTTCAACTTGGTGCGAAAGTTGGAGTTCTCCACTTATAAATAGGGCTTCCCAGGGCATTTCCAAGCATCATTCAAGGCATTCCTAAGCAAAATCTAGGATTTTTAGAGAGTTTTTTAATTTTAATTTATTTTTCTTTATAAGCTTTTAGATATTTATTCTTTCTTGTTGCTTTCTTTCTCTATTCTAGTTATGTTTTTCTATGTTCCTAGGGAAGCACATTGGTTTAATATTTTCATAGTTATGATGATTGATTATTTTAATGATGAGAAGAATAGTGTATGCATGTTATTTATTGTTTAGGTTTAGTTTTTTATCATAATGTGAGATCCATATGTTTCCATCATATGAGATCTACATTAATGGATAGGCTTACCTTGAATCAATTAGATTTCCTAGATAGGAGAGGTTCTCAATCTGTTACATTTCTTTGATAATCATTATCTTATAGATATAAATTCTTAAAATTACTGGCGCTTGAGAATATATATCAATGGTGCAAATTCATGAATTTCTAATCTTTTATATCATTTATTTAAAATGTTTAAATTATTTTATTTTTCGATTAAGCCAACCATAGTGCTTGGATCCTAGTCGTGTTATCTAAGTCATCATGATTTTGGAACATTTACCTATATGTGGAACTTTGAAGCTTGGGTGTTGTTTTAATTCAGTTGAATTACATCCATTCAAAACTCCCAAAATTAAATCATCAGTTTAGTTTTTATTACTTAGTTTGTTGTGCATTTGATTTTCTCCTTCCGTAATTCATCTCCCTATGGGATCGACCCTATATTCACAGGATATTACTTACGAACCTCTGCACTTGGAGGCAATCAATCAATAGGTAACCCTTCAACCAATCCTCATTCATTCAAACGACATAGAGTGTTATCACGAACCCACTTGGGCATGAAACACTCAAGGCCCTCAGGTAACTAAACAACTAAAACTTAAAAAGAAAACTACGAAAATAAGAAATCTAAAAAAGATAAGAGAAAGTTGTGGAAAGAGGTTACCGGATTGGAGTTGCTATGTTAGGATCCTATAAAATATAAAACAATGTTAGTTTCTAAAAACAAATATAGAAAAATCCTAACCGAAAAATTAACCCTAATCTTAACATAATTCTAATACCAATTAATCTCAGAAAAACGTAGCCATAGTCCCCAACAACGGCACTAAAAACTTTTTCATAACCCTAAGTGCAGGGTCGCGATGTAGTAATAACTCGGTAAGACCGAGGTCGAATCCACAGGGACTAAACTTGTACGTATTCTGAAAATAACTTAGAAGCAGAACTAGAATCAGAGACTAATTTGAATTCTGGAATAAAAGAAGTTATTGTGAATGAGTATTAATAATCAAAAGGAAACTAGAGTGCCAAGGATCCACTTGTAGTTATCAAGATATTACCTTACTTGATTCAATAAATACAACTGGAATCGAAGTCCTATCCTATCCAGTTGGAAGATAAAATAATTGAAGTACAATCTGAACTTTTCATTGAATTAGTTCACACATGAAGGAGTATTATGATGATTGGAAGGGATTCCATCATCCTATCATGCCCAGGAGACGATGGTGAACAACAGGATCTACCAATCTCACAATCTTAGAATGGAAAAGAAGATATTTAAAGCTATCACAACGTCTATTGTAATTTGAGTCACAATAAACTATAGAAAACTGAATATATTCCTTAAATTCAAAGTAGAAATCAATGAAGTTCAACATAAACAATAATCAAAGCAAAATAAACATCCCAACAAGCTACAAGCTTCACCTCTTAGCTCTAACTAAGATATTAGCCTGAGAAGACTAACATCCTGAAAGAAAAATAAAAAGATCTACTCGAACCCGAAAAGAAATTGAAGCATAAGAACATTGTCAACACTCCACATAGGCCTCCTTTCCCTTTCCAAACCTTAGAAGATACTTTGGAATAGCCTGAGGACTCCTTTAAATAGTTTTGCGACTCAAACTTTTGCATCGAGTTGGAAAATTCTGCAAACCGCCTCAAATTTACGCACTTCGCGTAAACTTTGCGTAACGCCTTCGATGCATCAAATAGCCTTCGATTGCACCTTCAATTGCATCGAATTCTATTCTGAAATTATTTTAAGACTGTTTTTCTAGCCTCGGAATTTCAAAGTATTTTTTTTCATGATTCCTTTTCTTCACTTCAAATCTTCGATTATCTTCATTCTTCACTTGGTTTCCTTGGATCTTTGGCATGTGAATTCTTTATTAATGACTTCAAAATATCCAATTTTTTATTATCTTCTTTTGAGCTCTAAGTCCATCATTTTAAGTGCATATTTATCATAAGCTTCCAAATTATCTCGCATGACAAAAATGTATATAATTAAATTAAATTATCAATTAAATGCCAGGAAAACTAATGTAATTGAAGGGTTAAATATGCAATATTCTAGTGTCAACAGGTTACAATTTGTCTTTTTCATTGTTTAGATGATTTCTTCTGCCTGGTCTTAGCCTATGTCTTTTCTTAGTATTAGCATTTGATATAATGGAGCTGACATTGGAGTTCAGCCCAATCGTACATTGATGTGCATTTAGATCCGATAATCTTTGGGGAAATCACGAGATATCAAATCTCTTAGTACTTTAGAAGTCTGACACTATATTTTAAAAATATTTTGTGATTTTAAAGTTGCCCCACTCTGGGGAGTGATACTCCGTGCGGGTTTTTATTGCAATATGATTTCGAAATGGGTCAAGCTTACTTAGTTGTCTCGATTGGGGACGCCTACGAGAATTCGAGTAAGCTAGTTTTTATTGAAAATATGTAAGGGGTTGGTGTGCATGCTGGTTGTGATGGGGATTGTAGACTTTTAAGATTTTATACTTTATTGCTTGGATTTTGGTTGTCGCAATCAGGACTGAGATTTGCTGGGAATGGTTGATTTGTTGCAATTCTGATTAGTGATTGTGAGAAAGAATATGATTCATTAGAGACGATTGATCGGATCCATCGTCTCATAGGGTAAACGGAATTGATTGTTTTTGGACTAATCCGGAATGTTGCTTATGATCAACTACGACTTTGATTATGGATGGCACAGATCTGACCATCCTTGGTGGACCATCCTTGGTGATCATGATTACAATTTGTAACCAATCAAGTCTGTCGTCACGTGCATTTGCAGTCAAGATTTCGATCCATGATAGATCGAGTTCGTCGTCTTGCACGTTTGTAGTTAAGATTCCGATATGCGAGTAATCAGGTCTGTCGTCCTGCGCATTAGCAGTCAAGATTTTGATCCATGATTGATCAAGTCTGTCGTCCAGCTCGCTGTGACTCTCTAGGGATATGTAAGCACTTTTGGTGTTTTTGAAAGATCATCTGGTCCATCGGATCGCAAGTTGGCCGTTGCAATCGATGCTGGTTTTTATTGGCAATATTTTTTAAGATTTTAAAGATGATTCGATCCATCGGATCACGAATCGATGGTCACGATTGATGCCAATTTTTAATGAAAATGTTTTTAAGATTTTTTTAAAGGTCTGGTCCATCAGATCGCGAATCGACAGTCACAATTGCCGCTGATTTTTTTATAGAAATTATCCAGTCCACCAGATCGTGAATCGACCGTCACGATTATGTCAATATTTATTGAAAGATATTTTTAGGTTTTTTTAAATTGGTCTGGTCCATCGTATCGTGAATTGACGATCATGATTGATGTAAGTTTTTTTAATTATTTTTGTGATTTTTTAAAAAAGTGATTCGATCCATCGGATTGCTAATCGACAGTCGAGATTGATGTCGCCTTTTATTGGAGTATTTTTTAGAAATGATCCAGTCAATCGGATTGTGAATCGATGGTTGTGATCATTATCGATTTTTATTGGAAATATTTTCTGTGATTTTCGAAAGGTGATAGAGTGCATTGGATCACGAATCAACGGTCGCAACGATGTCGATTTTTATTAAAAGTATTTTTGTGAAATTTTAAAAATTATCCGGTCCATCGGATTACAAATCAACGATCACGATCCATGCTGGTTTTTATTGAAAATATTTGGAAATGATCTGGTTCATCATATTGTGAATCGACGGTCGCAGTCGATGTCAGTTTTTATTGGAAATGTTTTGGAAATGATCTGGTCCATCGAATCACAAATCGATGGTGACGATCTATGCCGGTTTTTATTAAAAATATTTTTTGAAAATGATCCGGTATATCGGATCACGAATCGACGGTCTCGATTGATGCCGATTTTTATTAAAAATATATTTTTTAATGATCTGGTCATCAAATCGTGAATCGACGATCGCGATCGATGCCGGTTTTTATTAGAAATATTTTTCAAAAATGATCTGATCCATTGGATAGCGAATCGACGATTGCGATTGATGTCGGTTTTTATTGAAAATGATCTGGTCCATCGGATCACAAATCGACGGTCGCGATCATTGCTAGTTTTTTTTTTGAAATGTTTTGAAAATGATTCGGTCCATTGAACTACGAATCGACAATAGCGATCGATGCCGGTTTTTATTTTAAAAAATTGGAAATGATCCAGTCCATCGAATCGCGAATCAACGATCGCAATCGATGCCTTTTTTTTGAAAATATGTTTTGTGATATTTTTAAAATTGCATGGGATTTTCTCTCTTCCACATCATCTTTCCAGTTTCTCCTCAATTTCTCATGAGTCATTGAATTTTGAATTAAAATTCAAAATTTTCCCACAATTTTCCTCATTTACTCTCCTTCTCTCTTCCATCATTTCATTATGGACAATCTGTGCAAGATTCCTTATAGAAGGCCTTCCAAGGGTCCCTCTCTTCCCAATGGAAGAGTGCAAGGCAAAGTCTCATCATAAAAAAGGGAACTGGCGGCAAGCTAGCTACCATCGGTCCCGCTTATGCCCACTGGTTTTTTTCAAGCTATGGGCAATAAGGTGTGGTTTGCTCTTCTACATCTTCATAATTTCTTCCCCTTTTTTTCTTTCCTTTCTCCCTTTCAAGCTCTCTTTCTTTCCTTCTCTTCCTTCCTCCTTTTGGTTCCAAGTCGAGGTTTTTTCTGAAGTTTGGACAGAAAGGGTGGTGGTGAGGAGAGGTAAGTATAAAGGTAGGGTCCATTCATGATTTTCCTTCCTTCCATTCATCCATTCTTTCTGCTTTCTTTCTTTTCTTTCATAGGTGCTTCTTTGAGGTTTTGAGTGTGGTGGAGTGGTGGACAACAAGAATTTCTGAAGACTCAAGTGGTGCATGGAGTTGCACTGTCAAGACTTTTCATTCTTTCATTATTTCTCTTTTTTTACTTTCATTTTCTCCCATCTTTCCACATTTACAAATAATACTTCTTTCGTGTGCATTAAGCTACATGTAAGGGTTTTTTTTTTTTTTGGTGGGGGGGGGGAGGGCCTTTTTGTTATGTAAAGAATAGTTCCAAAATTTATTCCTTGGGCCCCATGTGTATTTGGGTGGGCCCAAGTTCCATTTTGGTTCCCCTTTTCATGCTCTCTTTTTTCTTTCTTTTCTTCTTTATGAAAGTGGTTGGGCCCATTAAAATGGGAAGGGTCCACATCAAATTTTTGGGTCTCAAAATCCTACATGATGGCCTAAACGTTCTTTGGGAATACTATGGAGAAGAGAGAATGATCCACACTAAATCTAAACTTTTTTGTTCATCTGGGGTTGAGATTCCATGTTCGACCCAAGTGAGGCAAGTGACTCATCCTCCTTTAGAGCCTCTTGGGTTTGCTTGCTCCTTTTGTGTTTTTTGGGTTCAAGTTCCTTGGCCTAAGATATCTAATCCCTTTTACTTTCTTTGACGGGCCTTGAATAGTTTTTGTAGCTCATGTCAATGTTAGTCAAGGGCTTAGCTTCTTGATGTCCATATAAGGCCCTAAATTCTTTTCATGGGTTCACTTTGGGAGGACTGTTTACTTGGCCATTTGTTATGGACCTTAACTTGGAGATCTCAAGTTCATTTGTACATGTGAGTGTGATATTTTTCCATTCTTGCTCATAGATGGACCCTAACTAGTCCTTAGAAAACTACTTATGAGTGTGGGAAATGGGACATCCTTTCATGAGCTCTTTGGTGTTTGGACTTGTATTCGACCCTTCTCATGTACCACATTTCTAGTCCCTTGATCCTTTCATCATTGCCATGTATTTTTTTAAGGAGATTGGTCTTGTATTGTGGCACTTGACAAGGTTCACCATTGGTGATGAGGTGAGTTTATCATGACTAGGGATGTTCCATTGTTCACCTTAAAAACATTTGTGGGCTCATGCTTAAAGTTTACATTTGGAGTGGGCTTTTCCTCTTTATTTAGGTACCACTTTGTCCACATTACCTGTCTTGGAGTGGGGCATGGGACAAGCTCTTGTGAAATGTGTTTGGACTTAATATGCCTTGTGGAACCTTTCCCAAGTCCCACTTAAGCTAGTCATTTGAATGTTTGAAGGAGATGGATTAGGATACTTACCTGGACCATTCTGTGTAGACATGCCTCGTCGGACTCGCAACCAAGCTAATTCTTCATCCTCGTCCGATCTTCATCTTCCGTATATTTCCAATGAAAATGATAATTTGTTATCTAGGGCTCGCCGTGGCATATCCTTGCCTTTCATCAGGGGTCGGGGGGCTCATGAGAACTGGGAGGACTGGTTTCCTGGTCCCCAACCTCGATTGGACGCCATCCTGGAGGACTCTCCCTTCGCCGAGTTTCTAACCCTCCAGTTTCCTCAAGCCAGCCGGATGTTGGTTGCTACCCTCTATGAGCATTGGTAGGACAACACTCACACCTTTCATCTACCTTTCGGCGAGTAGGGGATTATCCTCTTAGACTTTTTTATGCATGTGGGCCTCCCATCTTGTGACACGTACGTACCAAATGCTGAGACCCTATTGGTCACTGATGACAACTAGATGAATCTCCTCAGCATTTCCCACCCAGCTCTAAATTCTATTACAATTAGTTGAAGCTCCGCTGGTTGACCACTACCTTCACTCGCATTATACTTGAGGATGATCAACGCTTATTTTTAAGGTTAGAGCCATTGTAACATCCTTAATTTTTACTATTTTGGATTGTGAAAAATCCTAAAAATTATATATATATATATATATATATATAACTAGCCTATGTCGTTACTTACTGACCCTTGATGCTTGAGGGGAGCCTACACGTAGGTGATACCAATAAAGAACGATACGAATTCGATTAATCCGCACAATCACTTAAGCATCGAGTTTAGCCTCATGATTTGTTCACATAGGGTCCAAATCTAATCGACCTATCACTGAATAATCAGGATGACCACAACTAAATTAAAGACATACCTAAAGCCGAGACAACTATGAGTCGGATCTTAATTAATAAACCAAATCAACCCAGTTATTCATTTAGCCTAAGAACCAACAGTGTAGAGTGATTATGACCGAATTGCCATTTTCAGTAATCGCGAATAGGCCACACTATGAATATAGTTAATCCAAATCCTAATCATTGCGCACAAGAAATCTTGATACCTAATTCATTTTAGAAATGCCTTGATTATCTAAACGAGCTCTTGACCGCTCGTTAGTGAGCACTAGTTCCAAAACTATAGGATAATGTCCATCTCACTGGGCTTGACGTCCATTGTTGGTAGCGAATCAAGATAGTACCCAGAACTACACAACTTGGGCCAAAGGCCGAGTGCTTGAAATGCACAAATACCCAAGGCTTAAACCTGAAACTTATGTCAAATTAACCTTTCACTCTTTTGCGAAGTTGTGGCTTTCCGACCGTTAGATCAAGGCCAAACTCGAGGTATGAGTTAAAGATATTTTCTTACTCATATCTGTATAACTGTGGCCCCGATCGAGCACTGATAGTGGTCGATTGCAAGTACGGTCCCTACGATCGATCAAGGCATCCGATCTCCACCAAAATTGGACTGATTGCTCTTCCTATGATGGGGCACCTACCCCATGGCACGCATAAGCTAATGGGCCCCTGAAGGAGCCCTATGGGCCAAAATTCAGCCCACTAGGGGCATGCGTGTTAGGAAAAGGGTCCCCAAGGCCATTTAGACATAAAATCTAGACTATTTGAGGCCTAAAATTTCACTCTCTCACTCCCATCCAAATTTCTAATTGCAAAGGAGTGAGGGAGAAGGGAGAAGAGAAGGTGGGAGCTCTTTAGGGAGCTGATGTGGGGGATTTTCCTATTACCGCTGCCCCCATCGGAGCCCGCAGCCATGCCCCATTATAGAGAGCGATTCAGCAACGATAGACAAGTAATCCCCTAACTCCCTTTTGAATTTGAACTTTGCGAGTGTTGAGGGTCAAATATTGCATATTAGACCCCAGTTATTACCTGATATTATGAGCATGATACTGTTTAATGCCTTGTTTTAATCGTGTTTATGATGCAAGGTGTATTTTGGAGCCTAGACTGAAAAAGGTTACTAAAAGTGTGGATTTGATGCTCTGAAGTCACCAAGGCAAGGGACGAACCCTAGGGGACCGAGATCGAAGAAATTACATGCCAGAAATTTGACAAAATCAGGCCACTCACGTTAAACAGGCTCGAAAATCGTCCAAAATGCGAGATCACAGGGTTTCCACTATCTGTTCGGCTGGAAACTTTATATATGGCCTGACGACCATAAATTAACCATACACATTGAATTTTAGCTCTTAGATCCCTGTGGAAGTGGCCCAACAAACAAATCATCCCATAAACCGTCAATTTTAGGCCCACCTAATCTCTCGATATGCCTCAATTTTGGACTTAACGCCTTAAATGATGTGACAAAACGGATGGACGAAGCAGATTTCACACATGCATTACCTTTGGATCCATACACGCGACGCATGTATACGGTATGTATATGGCCGTTGCGCACGGGATTGCATTCTCGGTCAAGGGGTCTTTGACCCGTGGTTTCTTTAAAAAACGTGAAAACTAGCCAGCGTCTCTACGTAGGCGGCCATTTTTGGCTCGTGGGCCCCACCCATCACATATTTTGACAATTAAAGCCGTCCATATGCTCCAGAGGGTGGCTAAAACCCTGGCCAAGCTTTCCTTTTTGGCCAATTCACGTGATCATGCGATTCCCACCATCAAACGCAGGATGAACGATGAGTTGGTTTAATATAGTGGACCGCACCAAAACCCGATGAAATCCACCCCGTCCATTGAATTCCTGACGAAAAACAAGTCGGGCGAGCTGTCGCATGTGCCCTTATGAGCTAACCTATTTGATGCAAGATGTCAATCCACCAATTGCTTGGTCGGTATCCTATGTATGGCATAAGAGAATCGTTGGATTTCCCTTAGATGCGGACCATTACTTTTAGGTTGCCAATTATCAAACCTATGTCGCAATTAATGATTGTGTAGTGAAATTTAGAATTGCATGCTAAACAATGAGTAATTCTTGGGTGTAATATCCTCCATGAATTGTGAATTTTACATAGAATAGTTGATTATTAATTGCATGCTAGAATAGACTGCTTTTTACTGAATTTTCAATACCCATATGTTCCACATTTTCCCCTTGATATATGTGCGTAATTATCTGGCTGTTGTAAATTATGCGATGATTGAATAATGAACTGCATGCCTAATTGTTTGCCCATATCAAATAAAATATCCTGAATTACAAATGAGTTTGGTTGCCTATTCCTAAATAAAATTGGTTGTGGCATGTTATAGAATTTTAGTCTATTGGTAGTTGGGTTGGCTAGCAAATTAGAAAAATTCACAAGGGCAGCCCTGCTGGATCAGCTGCCCTGAGCCAATCTGACCAATTCAGGCTGAAGACGGACAACCAACAGTAGTTGGACTACACGGGATGCTTGCACCTAGTGCCGGTTGTGTCGTAGTTCGCCTAAGTCAACCGAATTAGTCCACTAGTTGGTCAATCATGTGTACTCACCACATATGATTATGCTTGTTTAAACTTGAGACACCTCACGCCCCTGGAATGCCCACTTACAACTGCTATGATACGATCTACAAGTCTCGTGAGGCGAACATGGTATGAGAGACTATGCTCAAGCTGTCAGCCTACACTGGGGTGACGAGCCTCCCCGCAATGACCACAAGCAACCCAGTTTATAAACCCGCCTTTCGTATGAGTTCAGTTGGGAGTGACGAACCCAGACAGATCAAGGATCATAGGCACATGGCCGCTACAGCCACCCTGGGCCTCGCGATCGGATTGGGGCATTGATTTTGTGGGAGTGACTTAATTTTCCCAATCTTGTTGGACGAATGAACATAACTAAACACTCGACTAACATGATCATTATCGCATTGCATTAGCTAGGTTGGCGACTTAGCAATCAAGGTCGCATCAACGGAGTGTTGGTCATATGTCAACGTATGGATGGAGAGGGCATGCATCATATCATAATACCATGCATGTGCATTAACAAAAGTATTTGAGACTGTACGCTTAAATCGCTTCTCATTAATTGTGTATGTGGATTTGATAGCTTATGTAACTTGATGTTAATGGAACCACTGAGTTGATCACTCACTCCCACTATGGGACGGTGTTTTAAAACACCAACCAAACCCTATCTTAGATGTAGGTATCATAGAGTCCGACATGCTGGACAAGGCATCTATAGACTTAGGGAGGAGCTCTCGTATTTCCGGTTGTTGGGCAGGTCACTATAAGCTGCCCTAAGGCCAGCGATGGGGCCTTAGGGTAGGGACACTTTATATTTTTTTGGACTATATGTATTTTGTTGGGACGCAGTCCCGTACACCGAACGTATATGCATCATTTTGTTAGTCATACCTTAAATTTAAGTTATGTTTACTCCAGTGTACATTGCATGATCTATTTAATTTCTCGAGTGCTCTTACACCAAGCAAACAAACCCAAATCATTCATTTTCGCGAGGCATAAGTGACACCCGGTAATTCGAGAGTCGAGTATTTACTTGGCCCCGGTGTTACAGCCATGGTAATGTTTCTCCTGGGAGCCTTCATATTCTACCATGACAATAAGAGGATGAACTCCAAATTGGTCTTCTTGTTGGAGGACTTATTATTCCCCTACAATTGGAATGTGGCTTTGCTAGCTCATCTGTATCATGGCCTGGATAAGGTCATCTGTGATAGCCATTTTCTCATCGAATTTTGGTCGATCATTGAGGTGGCTTCCATTTCTCTAGCCCTAATCTCTTGATCCCTTGAATGATGACTGTGCTCATTTTCTCTTTTTTGTTTGACCATTCGACTTGCTTTTATGACCATTTTCCTCATCTAGCCCAACCAATTGAGAGATCTTGACCCACCTCGCTACTGTTTTATGTTGTAGCGACCAAAGAATCACTATCCCACCCTCACATCTCAGAAGATAATTGGCAAGCTAATATTAATGGCATCACCATGATGATGTAAGCAATAGTCTCTAGTTATCAATCGTTGTCTTCTGATTGCCCATTGGCTGACCAATGATTTTTGGCTTTTGCATAGTTCAGGATGACACTGTACGCTCATCTTCGTATGTTCTCGACCTTATCAGCCGGAATGGCATTTGAAGCATCTCGCCAGCTTTGCTTGCTTTCTAATCCTGACATATACAGATGGTATCTAGGAGAGCGGTTATATGGTCATCTTATCGGGGTCCCTTATGTTCTTCTACGCCACCTTTGCAGCTAGTTCGTTCTGGTCTTGTTGTAGCGGGTAGCTTCGCTGGGATGCCGATGTGAGATTTCATCATGCCTGACAAAGATTATGCTTCATGGTACTGTCAGTTTGGTATGGGGCCGATCTTTCTTCCTCTCTTCACTCCTCGACAGGCTCATTGATATGATGGTGGTTCGGTGATGGCGCCTCTAGCAGATGAGTTTTACAGGGGGCAGTAGAAGAAAGGTGATAATGATGATTACGTGGGCCATCTTTAAGGGCTTCAACTGGCTTTTAGTCCTTCTTTGTTCAGCATTTATACTTCCTCTTGATGTCTCTTATATTCCTATTTGAAGGATCATGCACTAGTACTTATTTTGTATGGCCTAGCTGGTCTTTATCAATGAAATGTACTTTTCTGCTTCATATCTTGGTCATTCGATGCTTGCTTCTGATATTTCTGGGCTTGAGAAAGTTTATTGATGGCATGGATCATACAATTCCACCTTGATCATTTTTTAGTCTGACGGGCTTGTTTTGGGACCATATATTCATGATTGGTCACTTAGGGAAGGATCTGGACAATGTTGATCGCATTTTGACCAAAGTGGAGGTCCATTTGAAGTACCAGCGGCAACTAGGGTGCTTCCGGCTGGTGTCACTTGTCATTTTCACCTACCGTGGGCCCCAGAGCCAATCCCAAACGAGCGGGGTCAAAATGTACGGACCGGCGGCAAGTCGGATGTTGTCGACCTCCCATCTGTCGAGTTTTCTCGGCCGGTTCTACTTTGGACAAAGTGAACATTCTCTTATAGTTGGTCCCCATCATTCACTACGCTCCGAAACTTCAATTCTGACATGACTCTCTTCCTTGTCTTCTTCATCCTTTGTATCTTTTCTTCATCTAGGCCATCCTTTTCATGGGCCATTCAAGATACGTTGCTGGAGTTGGTGGATCATTGTCATTGGATGGGTTAATGGCTATGGTGGTGTTAATGGAGGTTTGAAAATGGTGGTTGGGATTGAATGAGGAACCACCATTAATGGGAATGTTGCTGAACTTTCCACCATTAATGTGGAGGCCATTGATGTGGATTTTGATGTTAGAGATGGCCTTGAGAAGGCAACTATGGGTTGTTTGGAGAAGGGCCATGAATATGCAATCTTGGATAACGGGATGAAGTCATGGTTGATTTAGAGGGGCTGATCTACCCTTTGGATGGCTTAGACAGCATGGAGATCATTTTGGATGGGTTGGATCATTGTATGGATGGTTTTGATGGGAGATCTCTTCAGTTGGGAGTCTTGATGTGATCCCGACTATGATGGATGGTGAGGGAGTTATTTTTCTGACATTGGACGGTGTGGATGACTTGATGGTTCTTTTGGATGGTCATGATGGTGATTGGATGTCCACCTTTACTTGGGATGAGCTGATCGATGTAGATTTCGGCATTGATTCTTCGATTGGACATATGATGGTGCTTTTAGATGGCTCAGATGGCATCCTATACGACTCAAATTATCACATGTCATCTTTGATGGATTGCGACACAGTTTTGGATGGTCGGATTGACCTTACTGGGTCAGTATGTGGCGCAGTCTTCAGTGATGTTCTGATGGTTAGCTTTGACGATGGCGGCCGTCCTTTGTTCTCGACTCCTCTTCCTTAATCATCTGCAATGGTTAACATGTCCAATCGAGATGTTGTGCGGTCCGCCTATGAGATATGTGGGTCTTCTCGCATTGTTAAGGAGAGAGTTGATTTGTTAATCAAACCTAATAGATTATTTGATGATGTGGTTGTAAGGCAGGGTGACACGATGTCAGTTGACGTCAAGATTCCCCTTGGTCAATTTCCATAATCATATATCATATTTGCATATCCCCTTTAGGAGGGTGTTGTCATTGATCTTTGCAACAAGGGGATGCCTCACTTCGATGAGCCATTAGTTCCTTCTGAGGTGTTAGTTATTGACGGTATTCCCGTGCACACTTGTCAACTTCATCCACATTTAGTATGTTATGATCAGTTGCGATCCTGGATTGGGAGCTTGTCAGACTTTGAGCTTCTTGAGATGGAGTATTACAGCGTCGGCGAGGTCCTCGGGCTGATTCAAATAAATGTTGACTAGAGGATGCTAGGGGCAACCTTGGACAGTTGGGTTCCAGTGTTGAACTTGTTTGTGTTCAATGATATAGAGTTGGGACCGTCCTTGGAGGAGCTCTCTTGCCTAACTGGTTTGCCTTTGGATCGCTCCCCTCATGTTGCAGGGATGCCCCAGAAGAGGGCAGATGATCCTAATCATTGGTTCGACATTCCATATTTAATCCAGGCTGCAGTTGACGATCGAAATGCAATCTTTTGCTCTTTGGATGCTTTGTACGATACATTCTCTGTGGATAGGGGCTTTTTTAGGTCTACACGGTCATCTGAGTGCCGCGCAACTCTTATCCGGTGGTAGACTCTCAGGAGTTTCAACACCTGGTTAAGGGTTCAAGTACTCATAGGTGAAATTCCACTACGACATGAGTGTGTGGTGGTGTGTGTGTTTAAAAAAAAAAAACTCTTATCTTTTGTTTAATCGTCGATCTCCTATTCTCTGGGGGAGTGTAGATCTACTCTTTCGTTGCACTTTGAGGTGTTAAGTCGTGCGTACTTCTAGAAGAGTATTGTATCACAAGTTTTTTTTGAGGTATTTGTGTTGGAAAAATTACAAAAATAATATTTCTGTAAAATATGAAAATAAAAAAAAATTCAAGTTGATCTAAAATAAGGACAAGCTGAAGCACATTTGGAACGCTGTCCTTAAAGCATTATTTGCCCCTACTCAAGCGAATTAAGTATGCTGAAAGGTTATAGGCAAATCGCTTCTAGGATACAACAAGCCTGATGTGGGTCTGCGTTCAGCAAACACGAAGGCCCACTGTAACACCCCGAATTTTTGCTATTTTGAAATTTCCAAAAATCCTTAAATTTTCTTTTTTATAACTAGCCACGTCATCACTTACTATCCCTTGACACTCAAGATAGGCTTATACGCGGCTGGTACCGATAAAGAACCGTACAAATAGGATTGATCGACCGTAGAAGACCAATGAATCTGTCCGATCACTTAATCATCGAGCTTAGCCTTGGGATTTATTCACGTAGGGTCCAATTCTAACCTACCTATCACTGACTAATTGAGATGATCGTAACTAAATAATCAGTAGATTTAGCTCGGGCCACCATTTCCACAAACAGGAAAGCCTAAAACCATTAATACCACTTACTCAACACTACGTAAAGACTTAGGGAAAATCCCCAGAGCCTGTCGCTCTCGGGAGCATATTGAAACTCTGTATCAGACGTAGACTGCACGTTGAGAGACCGATGACTGCGAAGCTATAGGATTATGTTTCTACTAGGCTTGACAACCATCACGAAAATCAAGCCCAAATGGTGTCCAAAAACGCAAACTTGAGCCCTGAGTGAAATGTGTGAGAAACGCGTATATCTTTAGAAAATGTAATGAAACTTAAGTGAATTGGGTCATTCGCTCACACGCAAAATTGAAGATTTCGAACTGTCGGTTTCTGACCAAACTTCACTCTTGGAAAAAGAAAATTTCTCTGCACATATCTGTATAATTGTAGCCCCGATCGAGTAAGTATGACCGTTGATCTGACACAAGTCCTCCACGGTTGATCAGTTTATCTGATCACACCAAAATCACATCCTAGCATAGCTCCATTATCAGAGAACTTACCCTATGACATAGGTGAGTAGTGGGCCTCCCTGTGAGCCTTGTTTGTCAAAAACAGCTGCCCAAAGGTAACCCATGTATATAGTGGCCCTGGGGTCATTTACATCACTTCTGGGCTTATAAATAGTCCTTACACTACCCCACCTCTCTCATATACGAATTTCCCAAAACCCTAAGGGGGAGAGAGAGAGAGAGAGAGAGAGAAGAGAAAAGAGGAAGGAGAGAAGAAAGCTTTCGGGAGATTGTTACGGTGATTCTCTCCCACGACTACACGCACCGAATCACCCCCCCCCCCCCCCTCTTACGCTACACAATCTGTTTCGACTACGATTTGGATAAGAAAAACCTAACCCTGGTATATTTGTAGAGATCCAAATTGATTAATTGACAAACTAGATAACCTATTTCGTTGTTTAGGTGTCAGACGTTCCGTTTTCGGGAACGTAGAATTCGAACCGAGTCCGAATCGAGTATTCCGACGAAATGTGCAGACTATAAACGTTTAGGTTGTGGTTTTCAAGGCTTTCAATGTCAGCAATGATTTATGTCTGACTTGATTGTTGCCATATGATCTTAGTTACGACGTATTTGATAAATTATACATGTGTATGAACTATGTGAATATATAATGCATTCTATATGTTTGTTGAAATGTTTGAATGAACTTGCAATTATGATTTGTGCTTGTCATGACTATTAATTTAGAATTTATGTTTGTTGTATGTATGACAATCTCTTTGTGAAAGGATTTGCCATAATATATGTCGTAACTAATTTAGCCTATGTATTTAGTAATGTGTAATCTAAGTGTTTGATAACATGTCTAAATGAGAAAATGTTGATGATTGGTATTTATTGAGTGTATTAAGATAGGATTCTTAATTTCCTTAATCATATGTATAGCTTCTTTCATGAAATCATATCACCGCTACGCGATTTATGGATTAAATGCAAGCGCTTGGCGACAAGTTCAATGTGTTTGATAAAATGCTCAAATGAGTGTTGTATTTGGATTGTTTGTTAAATGCTTAAATGATTATCACATGTATCCACATGCTATGTCTGAGTAAGATTGGGACTACAACCTAGTCTAGGCAATCGGTAACAATTTTCGTTTGGGTGGCCGAATTAGTCTCACCCCATTTGATGCGTTCTGTGAATCCGAGTTGTTTGATGATTGTCGACAATGGTTAGGCCACATGGAGTGCTTATGCGCTCCATGTCAATTAATTCAGCGTGAACTCATACCAATCGAACTTGTCTAATAAACCGATTGGCCTATTGTGTGTTACCATGTATGGACACTACTGTTTGAATCTAAGGTACCACTTTCTCATGTAAATACCCGTTTCAACCATGGTACCACGATCCGCTAAGACTCATGAGCCGGTCATGGTGGAATGGGACACTGTGGTCGAGCTGTTGGCCTACGTGGGGTGATGAGCCTCCCCGTAGTGACCAGCGAGCAACCCAAACTTATGAGTCGAATACGGTGGTATGGGACACTGTATTCGAGCTGTCGGCCTACGTTCAAGTGACAAGCCTCCCGTAGTGACCTCAAGTATAAATTTTTGAATTTGCCTATCGACTGCTTTTCATTAGGGGTGATGCCCTACAACTTACCTATCGTATGTGCTTAACTAGGATTGACGACCCTAGAGGGATCCTTCGGTTCGGACAAATGATATAAAGGGAGGTACCCTAGCTTCCCAAACCTGCTGTATGAATAAGCTTAACTAAGTACTCGACTAACACGACCATACATCGCATTGCATTAGTTAAGAGGTGCATTTGGCGAGGAAAGGCACTTGAGGGAGGTTGTCATGCGTGAATCAGGTTAACGGAGTCACTTGTGAGGGAGTTTGTGCAGGGGCATACATCATTACTTGCACATCATTCCTGCATTAACAAGAGTAGTTAGGAAGTGATTGTTGTATTGCTTTATCATTAGTGCTTGATTGACTTGATGACATGTTAACCTTTGCCTTATAGTCCACTGAGTTGATCACTCACTCCCGCCCTGGGACGGTGTTTTAAAACACCAACCAGACTAAGGTTTAGATGCAGGTGCAGATGATATTTGTGCTATGGAGCAGAATTTCATGGATGTGGAGGAAGAATTCTCCTATTTTCAATTATCAGGCGGGTCGATGTAGACTTCGTGCTGATACGTAGAGACGCTAGGATTATTGGCTTAGTTGAACACTTTACATTTCCCCATTTTGTATATTTTGAAACAATACTTGTACAGTTCAGCCTGAATACATACTCATACTCTGGAATTGGTAAAATACACATATTTTGATACACACATTTCAATCTTCCGCTTGCTTAATTTTAATTACATCCAAAGTATGATATGCCGTTTTAGTATAAACTTACTCATGTTTGGCTCATTAATATGGACGAAATCTTAACAACTTTATCCATGTTGTATAAGTGATGTGCCGGATCTCGGGAGTAGAGCTTTGCTCGACCCTTGAAATTCGGGGCGTTACACCCTAATGGAACTCTGTTACACAGTCTAGCATAAATACAAAAAGGAAAAAAAAAATCTCATAAGAAAAGGAGAGAAGAAGCTTCTTTTGTAAATTAGACTACTGCACTAGTCTGTTCTTCCCATTCTTCAACTACTGGTTCAGTTGAACTATTCTAGACCACATCACTGGTCTGATTTTCAGGCAATGATTCAGACGAATCTTGCTGTATTGCTGGATTCACTGGTCTAATGAAGTAGAGAGACTATGGTTCGTATGGTTATGTTGGAGTGAGTTGTGATGGATAAGAAACCCATCAAAGCTCTCTTTATATAGGCTATAGTGGTTGGGGGTTATGGTCCAGGGACATAAATCCCATTAATCCATTTCTAGCTGTTGGGAAACTAGCCGTTATTGGTTGTTTCTAACTGTTGTGCATGGCCCATAACAGTAGCTGCATGCTGACTGTTGTGAGAGCTGGCTAGCCGTTTTCTAGCTGTTGGTAGCAGTTTTAGCATGGCTCTGCAATGAATTGCATGAGGAGTTACACCTCTACTGCAACAATCACTTTTCAGCCTCTATATAATTGAGGGACTTCTCAATCTGTCCTCTTAGTTACTCTTCTAGCCAGCCACCCACCTTATGTACTTAGTCGCACCGCGACTTGCACACGTGCGAAGTGCGAAGTGCAAAGTGCACCATTAGCGCTTTTATAGCCACATTGCCTCACTTGCCCACGCCCTTCCACTGAACCCGTGCCCGAGACCGAGATTGAGCTTGAGCTCGAACCCGGGCGCGAGTGCGCCTTTGGACCATATATGTAAGTATTATAATAATCTAGCACTATCATATATACTGGAAAAAGACTCCTCTTTTTCCAACGTATGACTATTCCCAAAACCCACAAAAATTCACGCAGATTCACAGTACCGTACCATTGAAATCTTCATGGAGCTGACCTTGATGTTTAGGTGCCATCCAAACCATCCATAGAATTATTAAACTCAAATAAACTGTAGAAACAAATATCATCCTAATAAAAAAAAATCTGTCACCGCCAGGCGTTCAATCCCCACTGTTTCATATGGTATGGCCCACCTGAGTTTTAAATCTGACTGATCTTTAGAAACCTGTCCTATTGTGGTCTTTCAATACAGATGAACGAAGTGGATTTGTCGCGGACATCTCTATGGGCCCCACACATCTCCAGGCACAGAGCAATCCGCTCCCTACAAAAAAAGGCCAGATGTCTCGGATCTTCCAATTTGGAAGATTTTCTGCCATCACTTATCTTCAGTGGTTAACATTTGATCAACGGTCTGGATCACCAGGCCATTGAGCATAATTGCGAGGACGGCGCGTCAAGACAATATTCACCGTCTGATGAATCAGGACCATAATTCCTCTTAAAAATATAGGGTCGTGATTCAACGAGGCGCCCTTCATATGAGTGGGCAGGACACGTGTTAGAGATCTGAGCGGATGGCATACGTGTCAGTGATCCGGACGGACGCGGATTTCTTCCTGCACAAGGATTCTGGGTGGGGCCTAATGCGATGTTTATGAAAAATCAAATCCGTCCATCCGTTTTTCGACCTCATTTTAAGACATGCTACCAAAAATGAGGAGGATCCAAAACCCAAGTGGGCCATAGGAGATGAAACAGTGGGGAAAGGAATGCCTACCGTTGAAACCTTCCTAGGCTCCACCTTGCTGTTTATATGCCATCTAAACCGTTTATAAGGGCATTTTCATTCAGATAAATTGAAAACACCGAAAAATTAGACAGTTACAAAACTTTTATGGCCATATAAATGTTTCAACGGTGGTCACTAAATCTCCACTGTTTCCTCTCGTGTGGCCCACTTGAGTTTTGGATCCTACTCATTTTTGGTCACGCCTCATAAAATGAGCTTCAAAAACAGATAGAGGGGTTGGATTTCTCACAAACATCTAAGTGGGCCCCACATAGAATCCTTGCGCAGGAACTTCCTGCGGAAGGCTTTCGCAGGAAATCCGCGTCCGATCCGGACCACCAATCAGGTAGGGCGGCACTGTGAACACGCTGGACTAAAAAATGTTAGCCCACTGATCAGGCGAGAAAATGAGCGGTCAAAAACAATCCAACAGCCTAAATTCAACGTACATTTGTGGCTCACTTGATGGGTGTACCAAACTAATTTTTCTTATATGGCATGATGGCAGTGCGCACTATCTGGTGAACGGCTCTGATTTCTGACACGTATTCCCCACCCCGGAAACGGATTGGCTACTCCCCCTGCCACCGGGGCAATGGCTGATGGTCGGTGCTCCGTGGGCTCCACCATGACGTATGTGTTTCATCCATGCCGTCCATCTATTTTTCTAGATCATTTCATGTATTACAACCAAAAAATTAAAGTATATCCCAATCTGAAGTGGACCACATTACATGAAACAGTGTTGAATGAACATTGACCATTAAAAGCTTTTTGGGGGCCATAAAAGTATTGGATCAAGCTGATATTTGTGTTATCCCTTCATCTGGATCTTTATGACCTAATCAACAGATTGGATGTCAAATAAACAATACAGTGGGCCTTAGGAGGATTTAAATGATGGATATCCAATCACTATTGTTTTCCTGTGGTGTGGAACATCTGAGATTTATATCCCTCTCGTTTTTGGGATAAAGCCCTAAAATGATCTTTAAAAATGGATGAACGGAATGGATGAAATACATACATCATGGTGGGGCCCACAGAGCACCGACCATCAGCCTCGGGGCTGATGTCAGGGGGTGTAGCCAATCCGTTTCCCCCCACCCCACTCATGAGGGGCCCAAAGAAATAATGACGTGGGATTCAATATGCGTTCTACACCATTTAGCAAGCTGCATGGAACCAAAAAAATGAACGAGTACCAAAAGATAAGAGGCCAGATTCGTCAATCCAGACCGTCCACTTGGCGGGCCAATCTAAATTTAACTATTCTTTATATAAAAACTCTCTGTACTGCTTATCTGACTTTCCTCACCGTTAAAAAATGTCTGTCCAATCCGACCGTTATGGACTTCCAATTAGGGATATTTCTTGATTAATAGCCCATCTAAGGGGTGATCCACTCATTGGACGACCTAGATTTAATGCCAAAGTGGTCCAATCAAGAGATAGTGGGGCCCATAAAACAAAAGGGCAAAATTGTAAGTTCACATATGCAGCCCGTGGGATACATAAAAACTACGGCCCTTTCACATCCGTTATCAAAACCCTAACCCAGACCATCGAGAGCTCAAAAATCATTCATCATCTCCCTCAAACGAGCTTCACGAGGCCACATCATCATCTTGGATGGCCGTTTTGCCCCTAGACCATCATAAGATAGGGGCAAATTCGTCATTTTCCACCCCCAAGTTTACGTTAAAAATCTTCCCTCTCCAGGCGCAGGTTAGAAAATGGTCCTGCACGGTGAGAGCACTACAAGTTCGGTGCTCCTCATTGCATTTGGATAATTAGTAAATCTAATCAATCGATCCGGACCTTCCATTAAGTTCAGAACCTTTTTTTTTTGTGCAAACCAGGAAAAATCACACCGTTTCTATCATTCCAAAAGTCCCATTATAGAATGGACGAACAGGAGCATTTATGTAAAAATAACCACAATTAAAAATTAAGTACATCTGTTTGTAGAATAACATCATGGATGGGTTATGATCCTGAAGAATCTCTTTAATCATGAAATTCTAACCATCCCATCAATGGTTTTGAGAAATGGATAGGTGTAAAAAAATTTAATTTATAGATGTAAATAATCACCCAATATGTTTTATTTTTATATTATTCACCTAAGAAATATGTGATGTATCTGATGAACGGTCCCGATTAATGTTTTAGAACGTATAATTTGTCTTAAATGAACGTATATTATTCACCTAAGAAATATGTGATGTTTTACCGAGAGGAATCTCATGATACCTGCGACTCGCGTCTTCGCACCAAACACGCGGTTTTTAATTCTAATAAATGGGGCCCATGGTCTGGTAATCTAAACCGAGACCTACCAATGATGGACTATGTCCCAGGAATAATCTCTATAGAATAATCCTAACCTTCGGATTTGTAGCCCACAGATAAATGGTTGTGAAGAGAATACTCCAACGGTCCATATTGAAAGAAAAAAATCTCCCAATACTGGTGTCCTAGATCTTATTAGTCTGGAATATTTTGAGGAATTGTCCATTTATAGTGTTAGTCAAAAGATCAATGGTGTGGATTACTAAAAAGTGGGCCCCACTATTCAGAATTGGAAACTCGAGCATGGTGTGCATAACAACAGTCGCAATAAAAACGAATAAATGCGTCTAGGGGGAATTTCCAACTGTACGACCCATATATGACCCACCAAACTTTTTAAGCCTACTTGCTTTTTAACTTCCAAGAATAAGCCCCATCTGTATGGCCTCATTTCTCAGGTCGAAAATGCCCCTGCTTTCCTTCCGGAGCCGGATCGCCTGGAGCTCGAATACGAGCGCTGACGCTCCTCGAACTGCGAGTTGTACGAACGGTTCAAAAGCGATCAAAGTTACATGGGCCCGACAGTTATGTATTTATTATATCCACAACGTTCATCCATATTTCGAGGTCATTTCGGAGCATTATCAAAAAATATATATATATCCAAAGATCAACTGGACCACACACCACAAAGAGCAGCAGGAAAATTGATTTTCACCGTTAAAAATTTTGTAGGGCCCTCCGTAACATTTATTTTCCATCCAATCTATTCATAAGGTCACAAAGACCTCGATAAAGAGGAAAAACAAATTTTATAATGATCCAAAACTTTTGTGACCCCTAAAAGGGTTTCAATGGTAGATGTTCAATCCTCTACTGCCTTTTACAGTGTGGTCCGCTTGATAGCTAGATTTGTCTTATTTTTCATTCCAACCTTAATACGAGTTCGCTAAATAGATGGATGGTTTGGATATAACACATACTTCATGATAAGACCCATAAAAAGCGGTGGGATTACACTAGGAGAAAAAGAAAAGAGCCAGGACCCTATAGCTATGGATTATAACCGTAGTGGCATATATAAGAAGTACAAGTTAACCCGATCAACCCTGAGCCACTGTCCCACTGACCCGATCGACTGGGTTGACCCAGACCCCAAGTCGTTGTCCACCTATTGAGATAGGCTCAGTTGGGGTGGACCAGGTCAACCCGATCGACTGGGTCAGAGCTGCGGTTACCTATGACTACAGATTATAACCGTAGCCATAACCATTGTGCTTGCACTTTTTTATTATTAGTTTTTTTTACATGCAAAATTTTATTCTACCTACATTTTTCTCTAATACATATTTATATAAAGATGTATATATAAGCATATAAAAAAAAAAAAAAAAAAAAAAAAAAAATCTTTTTTTTTCATTTCTTTCTTTATTCATTTAACAAGAATATCTTCTAAACCAAAATTAGTTATTTGATGTACCACAAATGATTTTGGGGTAGGAGAAGCTACTTTAGCCAACCAACCTAGTTATTTTCCAAGATTCCATTAGGTCAATGGTAGAAAATCCATTTCATTCACTTCATGGTCAATTTCAATCACTTTGCGGTCGATTTCATTCATTTCATTCACTTTGCAGTCAACTCAATTCATTTCACGGTCAATTCCCTTCACTTCACGGTCAATTCCATACATTTCGCGGTCAATTCCCTTCACTTCACGGTCAATTCCATGCATTTCATGGTCAATTCCAACGATTCCCCTTCACTTCAAGTCAATTCAATTCATTTCAAGGTCAATTCCCTTCACTTCACGATAATTTTCATGCATTTCACGGTCTGACCGTGAAATGCATGGAAATGACCATGAAGTGAAGCGAATTAATCGTAAAATGCATTGAATTGACCGTGAAGTAAATGGAATTGACCGCGAAATACATGAAATTGACCATGAAGTGATGGGTAATCGCCAAAAATGACCGTGAAATGCATGGAATTGACCGTGAAGTGAAGGGAATTGACCGTGAAATGTATGGAACTGACCCTGAAGTGAAGGGAATTGACCATGAAATGCATGGAATTGACAGTGAAGCGAAGGGGAATCACCGAAAATGATCATAAAATGCATGGAATTGACCGTGAAATGAAGGGGAATCGCTGAAAATGAGCTTGAAATGCATGGAATTGACCGTGAAGTGAAGGCTATGAAATAAGTGCTACACTAGAAAGTTTTATGTGCAACTTCCAATGTTCCTGGAATTATCAGAGGTTGGCTTGCATGTATAGCTTCTTAGATTGATTGCTTGCACTCATTAATGTTATTGTCCAAAGCACTATAGGGCCTTCTTCTTCTTCTTCAGTCTATTGCTTGCACACATTAACTTGTTATTATTGTCCAAGGAACTATAGGGCCCTCAAGTAGCAGGACATGTATGTTGCTCTGATGTTGTCCATATTACTGGGCCCACGTCTTGGAGCCGTAGATTGTTCTACTTGACCACCGTGGATGGACTATTCCCAAATATTCCAGATCGGAAGTTCCTAACTCTTTGATCAGTGGCCTACAAATGGGCAATTGACAACAGAAAAATGGACAAGGACTTGGATAGCTAGGGTCTTCCTATTTAAAAGATTCTAGGCCATCCCCCATCTACAATGAAGTGAACACAAATAAAGTAAAAGCACAAATATCAACTCAATACAAAACTTCTGCAACTCCTAATAAATTTTTAATAGTGGGCGTTAAATGGATGGACAAGACTGGATTAAAAAAAAACATAAATCATGGTGGACCCCAACCCGGTCGACCCCGAATTGTTGTCCAGTAACCCAGTCGACTGGGTGCCCGACTGCCTACCCCACAAAGAAATGGGGTCGACTGGGTAATTGGACAACAATTCGGGGTCGACCGAGTTGGTTATGTTTTTTATCCAGTCTGTCCATCCATTTTACAAGTTGCGTAGATCTTAACTCATACTCTATGGGGCCCACCTTGATGTACATGTTTTATCCATGTCGTCCATTCATTTTGCAAGATCATTTTAGGGCATGAGTAAAAAAATGAGGTAGATCCAATACTTATGTAGTCTTTTAAAAGTTTTCAATTGTAGGCATTCAATCTCCACTGTTTTCTATTATGTAGCCCACCTGAGCTTTGGATCTACTTCATGTTTGGGTCCATGATCTTAAATCATTTAAACAAATGAATGAACAACATGGATATATAACTCATACACCAAGGTGGGCCCACAAGGTTTTGGCTTGGACTAGTTTGAATTTTGGTTTTCGAGGTAAAATTCCACCACTATTCTAACCTCCATTCCAAACACACGTGAAGAAAAATGATTACCCATTTAACTCTAATTTATAATAGTTATAGTAAATCAAACAGGTCATAAACCCTTGATTGGTCTGCTTTGACTGTCTAGTTCTTAGATGATCTTTCCAATGAGCCGCAGCCAAAAGATTACACCACTGGTTGAGAACAATCCAACTCATCACAGTTTTTGTACGGTCTAGGGGAACGGTAGTGTAAAACCAACGGGTAAGATTAACTAATCATTGGAACCGTTTACCATTGGTTTATACTTGACATGGCTCATGAATTAGTTCGAATCGGTCAAAACATTCAATGATCTCTAAGGTAACTAGGTTCTCACATACACTATGATCTGTCCACCACAGTAGTGTGACAAGTATCACTCAGATTTTGAAAATATTACAAAAATATCTTGAAAATACACCAAAAGGTGTTATCAAGATATTTTTAAGATATGGGTAGATTTTAGAATATGGCATTTTTATTGCAATTTTCACAGTCATTTCCCTTCACTTCACGGTCAATTCGATGCATTTCATGGTCAATTCCCTTCACTTCACGGTCATTTCCATGCATTTCAAGGTCAATTTCGGCGAATCCGCTTCACTTTACGGTCATTTCCCTTTACTTCACAGTCAATTCCATCCATTTTACGGTCAATTTAGGCAAATCGACTTCACTTCACGGTCAATTCCATGTATTTCACGGTCATTTCCCTTCACTTCACGGTCAATTTGATGCATTTCACGGTCAATTCCCTTCACTTCACGGTCATTTTCATGCATTTCACGGTCAATTCCCTTCACTTCACGATCATTTTCATGCATTTCACGGTCACTTTCGGCGAATCCACTTCACTTCACGGTCAATTCCATGCATTTCACGGTCATTTTCCTTCACTTCACGGTCAATTCGATGCATTTCACGGTCAATTCCCTTCACTTCACGATCATTTTCATGCATTTCACGGTCAATTTCGGCGAATCTGCTTCACTTCACAGTCAATTCCATGCATTTCACGGTCATTTCCCTTCACTTTACGGTCAATTCGATGCATTTCACGGTCAATTCCCTTCACTTCACGGTCATTTTCATGCATTTCACGATCAATTTAGGCGAATCTGCTTCACTTCACGGTCAATTCCATGCATTTCACGGTTATTTTCCTTCACTTCATGGTCAATTCGATGCATTTCACGGTCAATTCCCTCCACTACATGGTCATTTCCATGCATTTCATGGTCAATTTCGGTGAATTCGCTTCACTTCACGGTCAATTCCATACATTTCACGGTCATTTCCCTTCACTTCACGGTCAATTCGACGCATTTCACGGTCAATTCCCTTCACCTCACGGTCAATTCCATCCATTTCACGATCAATTTAGGCAAATCTGCTTCACTTCACAGTCAATTCCATGCCTTTCATGGTCATTTCCCTTCACTTCACGGTCAATTCGATGCATTTCACTGTCAATTCCCTTCACTTCACGGTCATTTTCATGCATTTCACGGTCAATTTCGGCGAATCTGCTTCACTTCACAGTCAATTCCATGCATTTCACGGTCATTTCCCTTCACTTCACGGTCAATTCGATGCATTCACGGTTAATTCATGCATTTCACGGTCAATTTAGGCGAATCCACTTCACTTCACGGTCAATTCCATGCATTTCACGGTCATTTCTCTTCACTTCACGGTCAACTCCATGCATTTCACGGTCAATTCCCTCTATGGTCATTTCCATGCATTTCACGATCAATTTCGGTGAATCCATTTCACTTCACAGTCAATTCCATGCATTTCACGGTCATTTCTCTTCACTTCACGGTCAACTCCATGCATTTCACGGTCAATTCCCTCTATGGTCATTTCCATGCATTTCACGATCAATTTCGGTGAATCCATTTCACTTCACAGTCAATTCCATGCATTTCACGGTCATTGCCCTTCACTTCACGGTCAATTCGATGCATTTCAGGTAGCCTTGAGTAGAATAGAAATGGAAGATGTAATGTGATAGTAGGATGGATATTTAATAAAGAAAATGGGTGAAAAGAAGGAATATGGATGGAAGAGATGAGTTCGGACGTGTATTTGAGGGAATAGTAATGGCAGGGATGAGTTCGGACGTGTATTTAAGTGTAAGGGAGTGAATGGAGTGAAATGCATGAAATTAACCGTGAAGCGAATGGAATTGACCATGAAATGCACGGAATTGACCGTGGAGTGAAGGGAATTGATCATGAAATGAATTAAATTGACCGTGAAATACACGGAATTGATCGTGAAGTGAAGGAAATTTATCATAAAATGAATTGAATTGACCATGAAGTGAAGGGAATTGACCATGAAATGCATGAAATGAATTGGATATAGCACATATATTCGATTAACAAATTCCACTTAATTTTTCATGTTGCAAAACCTACTATATTCCAATGTTTAAATTCTACTACGTATGTCAAATGAGCCGTTGTGTTATTTTCAAGTTAGATTTGCAAAATTGCAATTTGAGGGCCACTTGCTATCATTCCCTCTTGGTTAAAATGATTGTTCTCAATTGAATTCACTTGTAAATCCAAACACAATTCAATCATTTGCCAGAGAACTTGTTGCTAAACCCATGTTCATGATCATCATAACAGGATGAATTACCGATAGCTAATCAAAATGCTTATCTACACTTGTTGTTTGAGCAGTGTGGTGGGATCCATAACATTAAGGTGGGTGGGACCTAACTGTGGAGCCCACTATGATATATGTGACTATATTCACACCTTTTATCCATAAAACAGCTTGACCTGGTCCACCTTGACTCGCTGTCCCACTACCTACTTGTTTTGCCAATGGCTACGGTTATAGCTACGGTTATAATTCGTAGCCACAGGAGCCCATTGAAGATACGCTTTTTTGAAAAGCAGGGGCACTTTTGTAACGTGAAAAGCTATCCGTACGCCTGGGGGTATTCTGGGCAGCTAAAAAGAAATTTGCTTAAAAAGGTCGTGGGCCATATACTGGTTGTACAGCAGGAAATTTCTCTGCGTCTGGAAGATGATGAGAACGGGAGTTAATTGATACGCTAGATGAGTATGATGCTTGATACGCAGTAAGTGAAAAACTTGTACACGTGGCATAGATTAACTAAAATTAAACCGACCAGGTTTTGGGTCCCAATGTATTTAAGTAATAAGCCTAAAATCAGAGCCTTTCATTAATTATAAGCTCCGATTCGTGAATATTCTTATGTTGAAATAGGACCATCGGATATTTTTAATACCATCCGTCCAATAAATGTCCACCAATCAAACAGTCAGATACCCCAAAAAATCTTCTTTTTTTTTTTAATCAATGGGACATATAAACCATGACCCATAATTTGGACAATTCAATATAAATTACGTAATACTCCACGTGTGCAATCCCCAAGTGCCTGCGCATCATCCATCGCAATCCGCCAGAGTAACAAAAGCTTTCCTCCCAACACCACGCCGTACGTGCTTCACGATCCCACCGTCCAAAAATGACCATATCACCCCTAAAACCCACCCTCCAGGCATGGTCGAAACCGTCAATTTTCACCCAACCAACACGTGTGCCACATCACCCACGGCGCAAGATAGCAAAGGACAGAAATAAAAAAGAAGTCCCATGCAAGATGGGAACCTATAACGCCCCTAAAAATAGAAATGAGAAAAAATGATTAATTATTATATACATAGAAACAAAAGAGCATCATCAATGGTTGGATGTGATGATGGGTTCGACTCAATCCAAACCATCATTGCGAATCTTGGGCCGACCGACCAGGACCCTCCATCATTTTGGACACACCCAAAATTCCCAAAATGCCCCCACCACCATCATCATCACATGTAGCCAACCCCATCATCATCATCATGCATCCCCCATTTAAATCCTCAGCCCCTTACCGGCCGCCTTCCATGCTTACACATACATGATTGTGGTGGGCCCCACCTCTCTCTCTCTCTCTCTCTCTCTCTCTCACAGAAAAAAAAATCTATATATATTCACCCCCATATACACCCCTCATTGTTCTCCATCTTGCAATCTTTCTACCATCCTTTGTATTCTATCCACCATTTCTACTCTTCGTTTGTTTTTTTTCTCTATTCCATCCATCCCATCCATCCATCAGCTTCCACAGGCAATCCCCACCATCCAAAAGGTGATATTTGTTTGAAGAAAAAATTTTGTGAATTGATTCTACCCTTTTGATAGATGGGCCCCTCTCTTGCTAGCTTTCACCCTTTTTTTGATACATGCACACCTATTGTCTACTTAAAAGATGTTGGAGACTCCTCAACCGTACACGTGGCAAAGTTGTTCAGCAATCCAGACAGTCCAAATTGCTGACCCAACTGTGGATGGAGCACCACCAAAACGTTCCATATATTATTCCCTTCGATGGTTAGGATTACTTGATCAGTCTGGTGTAACAGATACGGTCTATCCACATTGGGAGCCACAATTTGGATGGTTTGGAGGATGAAACACTACCATCTTTTAAGTTGTGGTGAACTAACAAAGTTTTCGTCTTGATTTTTTGTGAATTTTTTATGAATTTGGTTTTGGGAGTTGTTATATTCTACTATTTTTTATATCCAAAAGTAGACAAGTTGGGTATGTTTATCAACCATGTAAATTTTATTTGGTTTTTCTTATATCTTCCTGTTTTAGTGAATATAGTTTTGGGCTTGTGTTTTGTAATTCGTTTAGGGTGCGTTGGTTGCACAAAATTTCATGATATTTTACCAGAGTAATCATGAAATATCATGATATTTGGTGCAACCAAACGCACCCTTAAGTGAATTTTGATTATTGGTTTTTTTCACTCTTTCTTTCTTTCTTTCTTTCTTTCCTGTACTAGATGACAAAAAAGCACGTGTTTTTTTTCAAAACATGTGGTCCTTTTTTTTTTCTTGAATGGGAATTGTTCCTACAGAGGAATTGGGATTACTCGAAGCCCAAAGTGGCCCACCTATGATCAGCAAAGACCATCAGATAGGAGGATTCCACCGTGCATTTCACATGACCCAAAGGTGACCGTTGTTGCATAATCACAGCCGTACAATGCTAGCCCTTTCAGGCCTTGATCTGAATGGATGTGATAAGGTCATGTGCAATCCACACGGTGGATCACTCCTATCCAGGGGGGGCCAACTTAGTACCCAAATATAAATCCAGATGCAAAAGAATCTACACTAGAATGGCTGATCACTTCTATTCAACCGTCCATTTGCTTCATGGGAGTGGACCATGCCTGGTTCTGGAAATGGGGCATCTTTAAATCAGAGCACCTATCAAATGGACGGATTGGATCTATCACACGTGTGCCACGTTGGCACTTGCTAACTATTGTGGGTTGTGTTTTTTTTTTTCAGGATTTAAAAGAGTCCCACAAATGGATAGGCTGAACTCAGAGCTGTACTTGCAGAATTGCTACATCATCCAAGAGAATGAGAGGCTTAGGAAGAAGGCCCAGCTTCTCAATCAGGAAAATCAGGTCCTTTTATCAGAGCTGAAGCAAAAACTCTCCAAATCAAGCGCCAAAAACACTAAGAACTCCCTTCCTGACCTCAACATCAGCACTAATTCCAACCCTCCCACCAGCTCCAGCAGCAGGCCTTGATCCCCACCGCTCATCATCTAGATAATGGAGGTCTTTGTGGAGCCCACTTCTGTGATGAAACCATAGGAAGCTAGATAGTTATAATATTTTTCTTTTTCTTTTTTCTTTTTTCTTTTTTTGGTAGGCCCCATTTTGTGTAGAACAATAAGAATATGTAACCGTAGGATCAGTTTCAGTATAGTTAGTTTTTTCAGTTACAAAAGCTGTAGCATCTTTTCTTAGCAATGTGGTACTTGCTTTGAAGTTTGAAGAACTTCAGGTAAGCCCACACGCGTGTATAAGCCATCTCATCTGCAGGCCACAAGATGTACAAGCATGCCAATCAGGTGGGCCACATCTTTCTTTACCATCTGTCACAAAAATCAGACCAACAGATAGGCCACAATTTACCCAAAAAAAAAAAAAAATGGACGGATGAAAAATCTCTGTCAACCACCTATTAGATCTAGCATTGTGGCACATACAATTAAGTAGGTCAGCCTGACTTCAGGGCCAGCAGATCTTCATGGTGGGACCCACATAGTAGAAGGCTTGGATCTCATGCCTGTATAGCCTACTGACAGATATGGCGTCATGTACATGAACCGGCGTTATACACACGAGTGCATAGCAAACCTCTCCATTGAATATTTATTTCTAAATAAAAAAATAAAAAAATACCTGTGTGAGACGTTCCAGTCAGTAGTACTACTACTACTACTGTTTTCTCCCATCCCATGTCACGGGCCGTACGCTTGGTAGATTCGTACAACAACCATCCCATTCAAATGCATTTGGCTCTGCCATGGACTCACATATCCATGATCAGACAATCCCAACCGTCCTTTCCATTTGTACCATATCAATAAAGGTCATCCGATCAGTCTGCTTGTTGGTCCATGGCTATTGCACAGTTGGCCCACTGAATGATATCCCCACTCTTGTTAGGTTGGTATATTACAACGGTTAATCCAGAAGCATGAGCTGGGCCCAGCAAGAGGGGCCAATAAGATCGACCGTCTGTGTCGTTGATCCGTGGGCCCACTGGCAAAAACCTAAGGCTGAAAATTACTTAAAAGAGTTTCAATATCCTTGACTGAGTTAATATCATATAATTCCTGACCCATACGCAATGCCAAGTCTTAAATCCATGGTTGGAATTTTTCTTTCCATTAAATCAACGGCTTGGATCTTAAAACTAACACAATCTTAACCTTCGATTTTTGTGAGCTATGAGTAAAGAAATACAACGCTCAACATTCTACTGAAAAAAGGTCCTTATGTTGGTCACTTGGGACAATCGAAACCGAGAGATTTTTAAGTATGCTACAATCAATGATGAAACTCAACAGATCAATGGTCTGGATTCCTGAACCATGGGCCCCACTTATCAGAGAAGGACCATGCATAAGACACTCAAATGTTTTCAAAGATAAGCAGTCAGCTAGCTTAATCTAGGCATGTGATGTCTCCATAGAGATGATCCTAAATTTATTGTGCCCAGTCAAAGAAATGGTCATGTCGGCCCCTAATATACCAAATCCAAACCATCCAAATTGTGGGTCCCATTCAGATGGAACATATCCTAAAATTAGCGACAGTGATCAAGCAATCATAACCATCCAATTAATGACTAAAAAGAACAGATGGTTAAATAATATTAAGAGAAAGTACTTAGTACTTTGGTAAAGCATGACGATCCATACACATGCAAACGGCCACCGCACACGCACGTGCCCCACATTCCAAACTGCCATAGCATGGGTCCCACTGATGGGTCATATCCGTCTGGGTGGAAGCCCATCGAATAGGCAGTAAAACCAAGAAAACAGAACATTCCTGTCCAGCAAAAGAAAATATGCCATTTTTAAGAATCGTGGTCTGGATTGATGCAAGTGTATGAAAATAGACAACTGTACTCTGCAAGAGAATCAAATAACACCTATAATCTGAATGTATTGTCAAAAACCTTATATCCAAATTATAGACAGGAAAAATGCTATGGTCAAAATCCAGATTGTTTCAAAATTTTGCATTCTAACCACCATTAAGGGGCTCTTTCATAATGGATTTGATCGAAAATCAAGAAACATATAACATGCAGAAAGAGGTTTGCTTAAACCCCCACATCTGGCTAGCATGCAGGGCATCCAAGCTGTGTATCAGGCGGGGCACACTGTGTATTGTCATCTGGCAAAAAATTCAGCCTGGTCAACTGCCAGGTAGGCCACACGTGACAGTTTTAAAAAAAAAAAAAAAAAAAAAAAAAAAAAAAAAAAACAGTGGCTCATGTGACCCACCTGAATTTTTCAGCCAGATGATGCAAGGAATGTGAGTCCCACCTGATACATGGCTCAGGTATCCTACACACATGCAAGGTTAGCACACCGCATGAAGAGGTGAGTGTGGAGGGCTCCTGTGGGGGCTATTAGCCCTCTACAGAATGGTATAAAAATAAATAAATATACCTGACTGAATGTGTTTATCGTGTTCAAGCGAATCGCGGGTTCTTAGAAGTCTTAAGTACAATATCCATGCCAACATCTACAATTATCTGTTCTGTCGTTGTATAAATCCGGACTTGTGGCTGGAAAAAGAAGCCAGAAAAAACCCACCGTTCCTGCCAGAAAGGCGAGGATCGTCACCCCTGAAAAAAGAGAGAACAATCAATGATGCAACCAAAATATTTCCTAAGATTCATACATCAGGCAGAGAAGGATAAAAATATATAAATATAATAAACAGGAAGACAGAGGAACCATAGGGTACTTGAGTTGGGTGTTCTGTTCAACATGTGGGGCCCTGGCTCATGACTCATCATGCATGAACCTTGCCTAAAAAATCTCCCAGACTGAAAGGTTCTAACCGCCAGTCGTTGGCCTTTTACAGTAGAACGCAGACCATTGCTGCATCTATTTTCAATTGTATATTTGCTGGCCACAAATCAAAAGTTTGGATTGTCCTATAGGAGATTTTTGTAGGGTGTATTTTATCCACAGTAGGGCCCAGCATATCTGCCATGCAAAACATCAGGTCGAGGATCATATAATCTTTGGGATAAAAGAATCAAACTTCGATAGGATGTAGACATTTTGCGATGTTATAATTTCAGAAGACATTAAACATATCTGAATAAAAATAAGTTGAGCATGTTCACCTCTGATTTCTCTAATTTATATGTGCGGTGGAAATTCACCTGCAAACAGATGGCAGGTGCCATTTGACCATTTTTGTTTAATCCATCCATTTGCAGGCCACTGTTCAGAAGGTTAGGTTCGTCTGAGTTGTGCGGTTTTCCAAAAAAGCCCATTTCTATGGCCCATTGGATGAACAATTCCCGTCACTAAAATTGAAGTCCTACAAAATGTTATCCCCCCATACATGCGACAAATATTTATGGTGATTGGGACTGCTGGTCTGGTGGGCCACCACAATGGGCTTAGGCCATAGACTAAAACCATACTGATTGGCTGATTCAGACAATATGATTGTTGCTCAATGTGGATTTTTGCTAATTTTTTTAGTGAAGCCTTTTCACTTTTACGTCCACAATTTGGGTGGTGGCCAGTGGCTACTGGTCTGATTGCCTTCCATTTTGAGATATGATTCATCCACATGGTGGACGACCAAATCAACGGTCTGGATCATCGCACACAAGTGACAACAAATCCAAACATTCACATCAACTCATAAAGTTATAAACAGGTGCCCTGTGGAATCGATTCACATGTCATATAAATAAAAGCTGAGTTTTACACACCTTTTCTCTGTGGAGGCAACAAAACAGGCAAACCCATCACGTTGCAGAATATATGAGCCACAGTGGGAGAAAGCAAATGCCCTGCATAAAGTTAGCAGTCGGTACACGTCATTTTCATCTAACAAAAGCAAGGAGTCACAATGATTGAACACACATCATTTGCGTATCCTTGCAACTAGCAGAAAAATGCATACACAGATTTTGCAGGAAGGACATCAAAATAAATAAACAGCTATGGTTTGTGTTCATCATCACTCTTCAAATGGAGATGACTCATCCACTGAACAGATTGCAAACATGTGCATTCATCTACATTCTGAACTACAATGTGGATAGAGCATAATCTAAAATTACAGCGATTTATGAGCCTGACTGTCACATTAGTGCCCATCAAAACATGCTTTGGGCTGAAAAATATTGACACCATGTCTCATTGAAAAAGTGGGGTGTTAGGGGAAAGGCTTAAACAGCCCATGGCTTTTTCCATGAAAAGGCGAGAAAACAGCATTTGACTCAATTTGACAAATAGATGAAACGAACTGGAATGATAACTTGAAGTCTACACTAGCTATATAGTGGTCAACCACGTTTATCCTCTGAATGGTAGAGGAAGTATCAAAACCAACACACCCATTAGAAGGTACTAATAAAGACGAATCAGGTTCTAGTTATTGTTCCACGAACATTTCCAAGGATCAGCTAAATTTGAAGAACATCAACAGGATATCAAACTCTCTAATCGTGGAAGACATGGTCCTAGATTAATGGAATTGGATCGAAACTGGATTGGAGGATGAAAGGTGTATTTAGAGAAGGGATGATGTGGTAAAAGCAAAGCTGCAGAAAGAAAAGAATTTCAGTTGAAATTGAACAAATAAGATGTTTTGCTCTATTTTACTCCCTTCCCAGAGAAAATGAGGCATAGTGATTTTTATTTTTATTTTGTAATAATGGATTTTATTAAAAGGAAGGAAAACAGCTACATCAAAATGTGGGCCACAGGTCACTAATAATTTGATTTCAACGCTCCCTCTAACAACTGAATCCGCAATATCATTCGCCTCTTGGTGCAGAAAGTTAAAAAGGGAGAATCTCAATTTGAATAGCATACCTTTTTCTTCTTGAAGATTGAATCACAAATTTCTTCACAGATGCAATAGAAAATAAAAACAATTGATTGTGGTTGAAAACCAACAGTCTACTAGCCGCTATGCTAGTAACACTAGAATCCCCCGCTCTACTTCTATCATATGCAAAACATGCCAAAAAGGAAGCAATGCACACCATAACCAAAGAAAACTTTTTCATTCCATCATAAGTCTTTCACTAAAGAGTCCTTACATGTTTATATACTTATTCACAAAGCAAGGGAAACCTAATTTAATCCTAAACATTCATTGTTTCTAGACCTATTCAACTAAAACATTAAAAATGACTAGAACACTCTCAAATCCCTGATCCAGGACCGATGCATGAACTGAGTAACATGTGAGATCAAATAACCGAATTAACATAATTAAAAAAAAAAAAAAAACACAAGCATCGCAATAATCATCACAAATATCATGAAAATCAAAAGAAAACCATGCATAATCCTAGCCTAAGCTACCAACATCGTAACTCAAGATCATTAAAATAAAAAGAAACTAGGATCTAATGGATGTAAGGACATCCAATTAGCATAGGATATAATCTATTTCAAAATAGGAAACCTAATACAACCTAGGGTAAAAATTAGGGTTTTGGTAATTTGGAAAAGTAGGAAATTTATGTTCAGGGTTAGGGTTTCGGGGATGGAAAAAAAAAAAGGTTTTGATATAATGATGGTGGGAAACCAAAAGGGGCAGGTGGGTTTCACGCGTGTGGTCGGACGGTCACATGTGTAGCGTGGGAGGATCTCAATCTGAATCCGCAATATCATTCGCCTCTTGGTGCAGAAAGTTAAAAAGGGAGGATCTCAATTTGAATAGCATACCTTTTTCTTCCTGAAGATTGAATCACAAATTTCTTCACAAATGCAATAGAAAATAAAAACAATTGATTGTGGTTGAAAACCAACAGTCTACCAGCCACTATGCTAGTAACACTAGAATCCCCCGCTCTACTTCTATCATATGCAAAACATGCCAAAAAGGAAGCAATGCACACCATAACCAAAGAAAACTTTTTCATTCCATCATAAGTCTTTCATTAAAGGGTCTTTACATGTGTATATACTTATTCACAAAGCAAGGGAAACCTAATTTAATCCTAAACATTCATTGTTTCTAGTCCTATTCTACTAAAACATTAAAAATGACTAGAACACTCTCAAATCCCTGATCCAGGACCGATGCATGAACTGAGTAACATGTGAGATCAAATAGCCGAATTAACATAATTTAAAAAAAAAAAACACAAACATTGCTATAATCATCACAAATATCATGAAAATCAAAAGAAAACCATGCATAATCCTAGCCTGAGCTACCAACATCGTAACTCAAGATCATTAAAATAAAAAGAAACTAGGATCTAATGGATGTAAGGACATCCAATTAGCATAGGATATCATCTATTTCAAAATAGGAAACCTAATACAACCTAGGGTGAAAATTAGGGTTTTGGTAATTTGAAAAAGTAGGAAATTTATGTTTAGGGTTAGGGTTTCGGGGATAGAAAAAAAAAGGGTTTTGATATAATGATGGTGAGAAACCAAAAGGGACAGGTGGGTTTCACGCGTGGCCAGACGGTCACACGTGTAGCGTAGGGGAATGGGTTTAGGTTGGTTAGGGTTTGGATTGGGAATGGGTACGGAAAAGTTGGGTTTGGTAGAAGACGAAGATTTGGGATGGGAGAATTAAGAATCTGAAGAAAATACTTGGATGGGAAAGAAAAAAGAAGATGTTGTGGGGATAGATGGAGACCTCACACCTCCATTGATGAAGATTAGCCTCACAACAATCTTCCTTCCAAATCGCATGGAAGTATCTTCAAATCGCATGAAGATGGGAGAAGAAAGCAAGAGCTTTTCTCTCTCTTTTTTTTTTTAAATCACGAAATTCAATGAAGGAGAGGTCACAAGCCCCTCTTGTGAACTTTATAGATTCAAGAAGTTTCAAATTTTACAAAAATTCCCGTCTTGTGAACTTTAACGAAAATAATCTAGTCTAAATAAAATCAACCAAAACACTCATAATGTGTCCAAATATAAAATAATCAAAAACTAAATCCTAAAATATAATAAAGTCTAAAACTGATGTGGACGATCAACGATCAATGGCCCGATCATGTGATCCATGCGATCCAATGACCCAATCATCTCGTCCCTCCGATCCAACGGTCTGGATCACTCCATAAAGCAACCCATGTGCATCTTCCCAGTGTTGGGTCTTCCAGATGCTCGCACATGCACTTGGGGTCTTCAGCACGATTACAAGTACTTGCCTAACCATAGGGAAATTGGTGCGGCCCGCCTCTTCTGATACGTACATAAGGGTGTACATGATGTGATGTCCTCATCAACTCTCCTCGGCTGAGAAGAGTCGCCTCTGGCGGACTAAAACTCCTGTAGCGCTCCAAAATGTCTGGATCTAAATGTTGTAGCTCGTCCTCTGTAATCAACGTACTGTCGGAGATCGGCCTGTGCTTCCACTTGACGAGGAATTTCTGAAATCCTCCATGTCGAGTGGAAACTGCTTGTGTATCCAGTATGTCTTCTATTTGTTCGCTTTGAGCAGGCAAGGAAGGTAAATGTAGTAATGGCTCAGATGATTGGTCAGGTAAGGGCCATGGATTTGGGACTAGGTCATGGTCTATGGGAGGGTCTGTGGATGGATCAAAAGGTGAAGTAGCAGGACCCTTGAATTGTACTAGATTTTCCACATTAAAAGTAGAACTAATTCTCATGGTAGGTGGAAGGTCTACTACATACGCATTAGGACCCAGTTTTTGCATTATTTTGTATGGTTCTACGCTACGCGCTTGTAACTTTAAACAGCCTCATGTGGGAACCGTTCAGGCCTCATGCGAACCATGACATAATCTCCTACTTGGAATTCATGAAACCTGCGATGAGAATCAGCAAACACTTTGTATTTTTCATTACTTACATTAATTCACTTCCTGACCTCACTATGCAACTTATGTATATGACGTGCAAACTCATGTGTGGACTCAGATGGCCTATGGGACACAGACATAGGTATGAGATCTACAAGTTTCGTCAGTTTGTAGCCATGCACAACCTCAAATAGACTCATGCCTATGGACCTATTGATGGAACTATTGTATGCTAACTCAGCTATAGGCAAAACGATATCCCAAGCTCGAACGTGATCACCCACAAGACATCTAAGCAGATTTCCAAGACTCATATTAACAACTTCAGTTTGACCGTCTGTTTGAGGGTGATAGGCAGATGAAAATTGAAGCCTTGTCCTCATCATGTGCCATAGTGTCTTCCAAAAAATAGTTAATAAAGCGTATATCACGATCAGACGTTATGGTCTTAGGTAGACCATGTAAATGCACTACTTCCCCAAAGAAAAGCTTAGCCGCACTGGAAGCATCTGACGTTTTTAAGCACGGAATGAAATGGGTCATTTAAGAAAAATGGTCCACCACCATAAATACGGAATCGTGTTTCTTGATAGTTTTCGGTAAGCTTAACATGAAATCCATACCAATATCCTACCACGGAGCATGAGGTACTGGTAAAGGCATATACAATCCTGTATTTTGCTTCCTCTGCTTTGCCAGTTGACAAGTCTTCCACTGCCCAACAATCTTGGCTACATCTCGCTTGAGACTTGGCCAATAAAATCTATCCTCCACAAGGGCAAGGTAGACTCTCAGGAGTTTCAACACCCGGTCAAGGGTTCGAGTATCCATAAGTGGTGAAGTCCCACTACGACGTGTGTGGGGGTGTGTGTGCGTGTTAAAAAAAATTAAAAAAACAAACGAAAAAGGGCGATGGTCTTGTCCCTCCCCAAATGACCAGCTATCCCTCCTGCATGAAGTTCTCAAACTAGGAAATCACGGAGGGAGGTACGAGGAATGCAAAGTTTGTCACCTTTAAATAAGAACTCATCATTGATGACAAACCTGCGACTGTCGGTCAACTGACTGCCTCGCAGTGACGCATACAACTCACCAAAGTCTGGGCATGTAGGATACTCTTCTCTCAGCCGATCAAACTCAGTCACTTCCACTCTCATACTTTGGAGTAGCGCCACACAACGACTAAGGGCATCAGCAGGCTTGTTCTAGACCTCAGCCTTATGTTTAAGAACGAAAGAGTATTCCTGAAGAAATTAGACCCATTTAGCATGCCTAGGATTTAGTTTCTTCTGGGAATTGAGGTAACGTAAGGCCTCATGGTCAGAGAACAAGACAAATTATTGCGGTAATAAATAATGCCGCCAATAGCACAAGAATTGGACGACCGCATAGAACTCTGTCATAGGTGGAATATTGTTGCTTTGTCTCATTCAACTTCTCACTAAAATAAGCAACAGGGTGCCCTTCCCGACTGAGCACGCCACCTATACCTACCCCATATGCGTCACATGTGACCGCAAAGACTTTAGAAAAGTCTAGAAGGCGCATGACAGGGGCTTCACTCATCTTACCCTTAATCTCCTTAAAAGCTTTAGAGGCAGCTTTAGTCCACACAAACTCCCCTTTCTTGACGCAATCCGTGATGGGAGCCATAATGGAGCCAAATCCTCTAATGAACCGGCTATAAAAAATCGTCAAGCCATAAAAGCTTCGCACCTCATGAATATTGCGCAGTTCAAGCCATTCAACTATGGCACGAACTTTCTCTGGATCCGCTTGCATGCCCTCAAATGATACGATGAACCCTAAGAAGATAAACGCTATTTGACATAAATGTACACTTTATAAGGTTAGTGTATAGCTTTTCAATTCTGAGGACCCCGCAAACTTGCCTCAGATGGTGGAGGTGTTGTTCCTTTGATGTGCTATAAATAAGAATGTCATCAAAATACATCACAAGGAACTTACCCATAAAGGGTTTCAACACCTGGGTCATCACTCTCATAAATGTGCTCAGGGCGTTAGTCAAACCAAAGGGCATGACTAGCCACTCGTATAGCCCATCCTTCGTCTTGAAGGTTGTCTTCCACTCATCTCTTGGGCGTATACGTATTTGGCGATACCCGCTCTTGAGGTCAATCTTTGAAAAGATCGTGGCACCTGCCATCATGTCTAACATATCATCAAGCCGCGGTATGGGAAACCAGTACTTGACCGTGATTTTATTGATGGCTCGACTGTCCACACACATGCGCCACGTGCCATCTTTCTTGGGTGTGAGAAGTGCTGGCACAGCGCACAGACTCATGCTCTCTTGAATGAAACCCTTTCTGAGGAGCTCATCTACTTGCCTCTTCAATTCCGCATGCTCCGTAGAATTCATTCGATAATGAGGAAGGTTTGGTAGAGTCAACCCAGGGACAAGATCAATGTCATGTTGGATATCCCTCATGGGTGGAAACTCATCTGGTAAGTCCTCTGGAAATAGGAAATACATTGTGAAACTCATCCATAATTGGCTTCACCTCAGCGGGTCCCCCTACACTAACCTCGGGTGTAATTTCTCTCGCCACTAAGGTGTACACCATCGAATCTACCGTAGTCTCTCTCTCAAATTCCTTGGCATTGATTACATGGAGAGACTTGGGTTGGGATTTCCTTGTATCTCTTGGGTTACCCGACTTCCCCTCAGTTTTCTTCTCCGCATTGCTCTTTGGTGGGAGAGGAACTAGGGTTTGCCTATAAGGAGGCCTCAAGTTGATTGACGCGTGCATTGGTCGCAATTAATTGAGTGGCAGTGGTTCTATTGTGAGCTTCAATGGTCGTCAGACGGTTATTGATAGCATTAAGGGCCTCGGCAATCTACTCTAGATTCATATTTGGATGTAGACCAAAACCACGTCCTAAACGAGTGGGCACACACAAGGAAACTTTAAAAGGAAACCCTAGATGTGACTTTAACCTAGATGCGACACAAAATCCTATATGGCCTATATCTATATGGGGACTCAACAAAACCTAGAAAAAGGGCCAACTAAACTCAACAAAAAAATGTCTCTTTTGCAGAGCCAGTCACGCGGGTCGAGCTACGCTAAAACTGTTCTTTGATACGTACGTAAGGGTGTACGTGACGTGATGTCCTCATCAATCCTGTTGCAACCATATGGGCTTTTTGTAAATTGGTCATGGTTCAATCAAATGGTATCACCGTATCGGAATTGCATGATCTTGACTCGTTTGAAAGCCCAGTTACTTAGCTTTCAAAAGATTCCTAGAACATGAAGTTCCAAATATCGTCTGACTGAGTTATAGCCAATCTAAGGGCATGTTTGGATTGCCATTTACCATGGTAAAGGATAGTAAAAGTCCAATTCTTACACTGAACAAGTGTAGTAAGCTATATTCTTCAGAAAAGAAGACCTGGATGAAGCTGTTTGAATATAGAAGTGCAATAAAGTGTATTCAACTAGTGGTTGGTTTTACAACAATTGGATATTTGATGAATAAACGCGGATTCTGATCTCTGAAAATTATGGTGCATGCCCCTAAACACCAGATATACATTGTCCAGTGTTTGGATAGCCAGACCACGATGAATGCTGCAAGAAACGTGAATAGGCTTCCTCTCCACCATGCTAGGGCCGTAGTTCATCCATGTGTATCTTGTCACTTTCTACAAGTCGACAATGGCAGGGTAGCAGATGGCGTAGTTCAAGGACATATTTTCATGCGGCCACGTATGGGTGTTGAAGGACATGCAGTAACAGGCAACCCATGCACCCAAAATCACCACTGGTTATCAGAGATGTATGTGGAAGACAAGAGTATGCACCCACTCAAGATGTACAATCGGCTCATACATAAAAAGAGGGTCATTCCATACATGGTGTGCCGTAAAGGCCGTTACGGGGCCGTAAAGGCCGTTACATAAAAGTAACGGTGGCAACCGTTATACGTTACGAAGTCGTAACAGCCGTAACAACCGTTATGGAAAAATGACTTGTAATTGTCGTTAACGGCACGTTATGTCCCCTATAGAGGCCATAATAGCCCTATAATGGTCTATTACTGAACATATACAAGTTTTTTATACTTTTTAATCAACATTATGGAGCAGATACAGGTTTTTCGGAGGGGTTTTTAAATAAATAAATAAATAAAAAGAGAGACTATAACAGCCGTTATGCCCCGTATCGTAAAGGTAACGGTGGTGGCCATTATGGCCACTATTACCGTTACGGAACACCTTGATTCCATATGAAAACAACATACTTGAAGTTGGGGAAGACACTAAGGGGCCTCCGTGGAAGGTGAACAGCAACGTGGATCACAAGAGTGGTCTACTTGGATTGCGTCTCTGGAGACGGAGGAGAAGAGTTTTCTCATTGGAAGCTGGTTCACATCTATCAGTGGGAGATGATTTAAAAAGAGGGCACTATGCAGGTGCATGCGCTTCACATACTCCACATTGTACTGAAGGCTACAACAGAAATCAGCGAATAACAGCATATCCATTGGCATTTCTTGAATCCGTTGGACTGACCGTCTCGATTTACACTGATGAGACAAAGCCATAAACAGTGTTCAAAATATCGGTATCGCACAATGTATCGCACCCTTGGGATACAGATACGTATCGGTTATCGCACGGGATATATCGTTTGTATCGCATAGTTTATCGCACTTTTTGGGAAACATGGGGAAACATTGGGAAAATGGTTGAATTTTTTAATGAAACTTTGGGGATTGTTAAAAAGGCCCTTAATACACACTTTTAAATCATAACATCTCAAAAAAAAGATGCACATAATAAATTTCCTTTGTATGGGGTCCTAAGTTATGCGATGTTTAACTGAACTAATGCAACTATATTTAAATTGAATGCATAATATTTATAAATATATCATAGCCATGTATGAAAACACAACCAATTCATTGAAAAGCAAAATAAGAACTGAATAAGTAAAATTTGATAAATATACATGTATTTGATGAGGACTAGTTGTGGTCTAGACCCACATAGAGTTGCGTGGTGGCTCATAATCATCATCTCCATCTCGACGGGGCTGGGCATAGTACTGCTGCTCCACTAATCCACAATATTGTACCCAGGTCATAGAAGAGTGGTAGCAGTTAAGATACTCCCTGACATAACGCTGGTACTCTTCTCCGAACTGAATCAATACGCCCATTCGTGGGTACTGCATAATCGTCACAGTCTGTAACTGATATGGATCTGGGAAGGGCAGATATGAAGCTCCTTGGTATCCATATTGTTGACCATATCCATACTGCTGCTCATATCCTTGCCCATATGCAGAAGTGAACTCTTGACCGGGGTTGAAAAATGATGTGCCATAACTGTTGGAGTCACTCGTCGCATATCCACTAGGTCCATATCCATACCCATGTTGTGGCACAGAACTCGAGCTACTCTCCAGTGTTTGTGATCCAGATTCATGTTGTGGCCTGTAGCTCGAGCTCCCCTCCCTCGTCCGTGATCCAAATCTAGAGCCACCTCGCCTGCCACGAACGCTTGTGTCCCTCATGCATTTTGCCAGCAACTCCTCAAAATCTGAAAGTTTATGAGTCTTCTTTTTCTGCAGTAGCTTTTGACGCGTATGTCTTATTGTAAACAAGACGAGGTCGTGGTTCTCCTGGACGAGAACCATGGTCAGTGTCCTGCGTGGAATGATCAAAATTCTCCTCCCCAGTAAAAGGGCTAAGAGGCCTCTTATCCTGACTCCCACCCGCGTCACCACCACCATCATCATCATCATCATCATCATCATCCTTACTGTCATCAGAGTCATCGTCACCCTTATCGCCGCCATCATCATCACCGGACTCATTTCCCGCATCACTCTCTGACTGAGTCTCGGTGTCAGACAATGTTTCCCCACCACGTGTCCCTCGTGATAGTGACTGCCGCGGGCTGCCCTCTGGACTCCTCGTTAATGGGTCGAATGCATCATCAGGAGACCTCTGTTGCTCCACATGTTTGTCAACATCAATCCTTAGTGTCTCTTTCGCCGCAATATGTGGCTCTGGTCGCCCATCCGAGGTATCTAAGTCATCCGACCTAATCCACTGGTAAACTATGTCATCCTCCGCATCCTCAGCATATGCATGTTGTCCGCCGTCATCAGGTCTAGTGGGTCTTCCTGTGCTTTTCTTCTTCCTTCCGAGCGGAGCAACCTCTCTCGTAACTTCATATTGTAGTGACAATACACTAGCTTCTGAAGCCTCTCATACCCTATTCTATTACGTTTATTTGTATGTATGAGGGAGAATGTACTCCAATTCCTTTCACAGGGTGACGAGGACACCGTCTGTGCAAGCACACCTGACCAATCGTTGTAAAACCTCGCAATCAGTCCCCCATACATGGACCACCATTCACCTGCATATCATAAGATTCTTTCATTATCCTAGATTTTCCAAAATAATATAAATGTTAAGTTTACTACAGTGACTCACATGGCATCATGGCGTTCCTTGACTTCACCGCAGGGTGACACCCAAACATCCCAACTGCGTCGCGGAATTTAACAATCTGTTGATGGCGTATAGCAACTAGAATAAGTATTTAATAATTGAGATGAAGATAAAGAGAATGTAAGTGCGGAACATATTTACCTCACTACCAAAGGTGTCTTTCCCCGGACAGTCGGAAAATAAGTGATCGTACACCTCATGTACAGCTCTCTTTAATGAATTATCTTCGAAGAGGTTCCGGCTGTAGTGGTATTTGGGATTTAGGAAATACGCTGAAAACCAACATATACACATCAGTACAACCCTCGCTTATTATTGCATATGGAAAAAAAATCCATTTAGGTACTTACCAGCCTGATGTAGTGGGTGAGAAAGCGTCCTTTCCCAACGGTCGTCTATTATTGCATGCACCCACTTATATGCATTGGGAGCTTTAACCATGATGGCCTCTTTCATTAGTTGTATAGACGGATACAACGACCCCATCGACGGATTTGTCTCATTGTCCACCATCCTCAACACCACATAAATGGGCTCTAGAATACCCACAACACCACGCACTTTATCCGAAAATGTCTTTCCCAGCACCAGCTCCTCAATTCTATAGGTTACTTTCGTCAACCTCCTTTTCCATTCTACGTAATCATGAGAGGCGAAAAGCTCTCGTAACCCTTGTTTGTGTTTGAGAAAGCTACTTAAGGCGATATAATTTGTGGCGAATCGCGTCGCTCCGGGGCGCACTATATCCCCACCACACCTCTCGCGCATTGCGGCTAATAACCAGCCATGGTTGTATACAAAGTTTGTGATGAGCCGTGCATCGCATTACAGTCTTCACCGACGGCCTATCCCCGATCCCCTCCAGCATGAGATCGATGCAATGGGCTGCGCAAGGGGTCCAATACATATGATACTTGCTCTGAATATCCTTCCCTGCCTTAACAAATGCACTCCCATTATCCGTAACAAACTGCACAATATTTTTCCTCCCAACATCTTGCATGATGTTGTGCATTAGTTTGTAAATGTAGTTATGATCTTTGATCTTACTACTCGCATCTATACTCTTTAAGAACACCGCCCGTCCCCTAGAATAGACCATAAAATTTATAATCGACATTTTCGTCGGTCCCGTCCAACCGTCACACATGACAGTGCAGCCGTACATCTCCCATGACTGCCGATATGAATCAACATGTCTTCATTTCTGCATGTTCATCATCCAAGTATTTCCCCATGATCTGTGCGGGTGTAGGCGGCTGCACACCCTCACCCCCACGCTGCACTTCACTTATCATATTTTTGAAGTGCGGGCTTGCTGCGGCATTTGCGGGAATTTGACCGTATATAAAAAATTTTGCTATAAATTTTCCAACTTTTTTCCTCACATCCCCTCCACTAAACATCTCCTTTATTTTCTTGTCTCTCCCGCCTCTTTGTACATCCTCGGATCCGAAGGTAGATCCGGCACCCGCATGCTGCTACTCCTGCCCATGCCCCATATTCCTCCTCGCCTACTTCCCTCCCCTGATCCACCCCTAGCACTCTCCCCTGCTCCACTCCCCCCTGCTCCACTCCCCCCACCACGCTCATGGATAGACCCCTCAAATCGAGGCCTACTTGTGTTCCACCTCCTATCTTGATCCCTCTCCCATCGATCCCGTATGGACTCTTGAATTGCGCGTCTGTATTCGGGATCATCATCATCATCTTCGAGATCCACTACATCATCCTCACCTGCATATGGTGGTCGCCCCAACTCCTCCCTAATCTCCCTCTCCCGTGCATGTCGTTCATCTTTTGTCTTCACATTTTTTTTCAATATGCTCCTCATCTGTTCTCGCACATCTTGTGGACACTTTGGGCAATCCACAACATTGCGATACCCTCCCGCTAAATGCTCCTTTAAGCGGGTTACCCCACCACTCCTCGATACATGGCCGCATAAATTACAAATACTCCCGAATCGATTATCGGGAATGGGCTGACCGTACCTCCACCCTATATCAGGTTGCCTACCTCCTCTTCCTCCTGACATATTTTCTCTGTAAAATAATATTATACAAGTCTTTATCCAAAAAATGAAGCTTACTAAAAAATCATGTGGACCACACGAAGGCAAACGATGTGAATTGAATGTCTACCATGAAACCCTTATTATTGTGAAAACATTGAACAAGGAGGGGAGAGAGAGAGAGAGAGAGAGAGAGAGAGAGAGAGCAAGATGTGATAGAGGTAGAGTTCTCTACAACACTCAAGTCAATGTGGGCCACCATATTTTAAGTGTAAAACTCACTCCATTCATCATATTCTATATTCACTATCAGGTCTTGAGGTAAAAAATCAGTTACATTTACCACTCAAATGCACCATATCATATGGAATAGTGTGAATGGAATGTCAACCATAAGTTCATGTGTGGGCCACCATGACTTTATTATTTTCTACAGAACTTAGAGAACTTGCAGGGAGTCCATGTAACAAAAAGCTACATCAGTTGAGCTAGGTCCAACTGATCTTACACGAAGGCCAATTAAATTGTTTAACGGTGTTTCGCTGCCATCTGTGGTGTGGTCCAGCTGATATTTGGATATGATTCATTTGTTGGATAATGCTCTAATATGATCTCCAAAAATAGATGAACGGTGTAGATATAATAAATACATCACTTTGGGCCCACGTAACTTTGATCTCCTTTGAACCGTTCGTGCAACTGGAGCTCAAGGAGCATCCGTGCTCGTCTTTGCACGGACGCGGATTGCGTCCTACCCCTGCCCGTCTCTAGCCCAAAACGGCGCTCGTGGGTTGGGCCCACCTTGAACGTATGTGATCTATCCACACCGTCCATTCGTTTTTCCATCTAATTTAAGGGGTTGAGCCAAAAATTGAATCATATCTAAAGATCAAGTGGACCATACCACAGGAAACAACAGGGATAATGATATCCACCGTTGAAACCTTCTTGTGCCCAACAATGATGTTTATTTGTCATCCAACAGGAATTTATGTGATTTATCCACACCGTCCATCCATTTTTACAGATAATTTTAGGGGTTGATCCCAAAATTGAAGTAAATACAAAGCTCAAGTGGACTGTTACATAGGAAACAGTGTGGAATAATGATTTCCACGGTTGAAACATTTCTAAGGGCCCACGTGATGTTTTTTTAACCATAAAACCTATTCATAAGGTCACGTAGACGTGGATGAACTTAAAACACAAATATCAGCTTGATCCGAAACTTCTCTGGCCCCAAAGAAGCTTTTAATGGTGGACGTTCAATCCCCACTTTGTGGTCGGTGCTATGTGGGTCACACCATGATGTATGTGTTTCATCCATGCCATCCATCTGTTTTTACAGATCATTTTACGGAATAAGTCCAAAAATGAGATATATCCAAATCTCAAGTGGACCACATTACAGGAAACAGTGTTAAATGAGGGTAGACCATTAAAAACATTTTGGGGGCCATAAAAGTTTTGGATCAAGCTGATATTTGTTTTTTCTCTTCATCTGAGCCTGTATGACCTAATTAACAGATTGGATGTCAAATAAACAGTATAGTGGGCCATAGGAGGATTTAAATGGTATATCCAATCACTATTGTTTTCATGTGGTGTGGTCCACCTGAGATTTATATCCCTCTCATTTTTGGGTCCATTATAATAAAATGATATTTAAAAATGGCTGAACGGAATGGATGAAACACATACATCATGGTGGGGCCCACAGAGCACTGACCACCAGCCCACGTCCACCAGCCCACGTCCTGAAGCTCCGTCACCAAGTTACGTGGGTCCCACCATGGTGTATTTTTTCTATCCACACCGTCCATCCATGTTAACATATCATTTTAGGGCGTGAACCAAAAAATGAGTCAGATCCAGAGCTCGACTGGACCCCACCACAGAAAACAATGGAGAGAGTGACGTTCACCATTAAAAATTTCTTGAGGGCCACACGACATATGAACGGTCAAGATGATATTTATGTATTTTATCTGCTCCGTCCATACCTTTTAACAGATAATTTGAGGGCTTTAGGCCAAACATAAACCATATACAATGTTTAAATGGGCCACACCTTACAAAACAGTTGAATTGAACATCCACCCTTGAAATACCATTTTTGGCCACACCTTACAAAAAAATTTTTGTATTGACCCTTTAATTTAGATGGGAAAACATATGGACGGTGTGGATAGACCACATACATTAAAAGTAGGCCCCAACTGAGTTTACTGAGCACGATTGGCGCGTGCTCAGCAAACCACACCCCCAGAAATTTCCGGTTAATCAGATTGTGTACGCTAAGCGTACTGAGTAAACTCTGTGGGGTTCACCATGCTCTATGTATTTTATCCAGTCCGTCCATCTGTTTTATTAGATAATTTTATGGTATGGGTCCAAAATCAAAGGATATCCAAAGCTCAAATGCACCACACCACATGAAACAGTGTGAATTGAACTTATACCGTTGCAAAATTCTTGAGTGTCACAGAATTTTTGTATTAAGCTTATATTTGTTTTTTTTCTTCATCCATGTCTTTGTGATATTATTAACGGCTTGGATGACAAATAGACATCATCGCAAGGCCCAGGAAGGTTTCAACGGTGGAAATCATTATTCCCACTGTTTCTTGTCGTATGATCCACTTGAGAGTTGGATATGCTTCAACTTTGGGTTCAACCCCTTAAATGAGCTGAAAAAACGTATGAACGGTGTGGATAAACCACTTATTTTCACGGTGGGCCCAACTGAGTTTACTCAGTACGATAAGGGCGCACTGAGTTACTCGGTACGCGATCCAGAGTCCCGAACCGACTGCATTTCACCCCTCCCGCGACTCGTCTTCTTCATTTTCTCAATCTCGACGAGATCTCCCTCTCCTTCACGCTGAATCTCCGAAAAATCCGAGAAATCCGGCCTGATTTCTCGCCGAATCTCCGAGAAATCCGCACCGGCACGCTCCAATCGGCGAAGAAAGAAAAAATGAAGAAAATAGCAAAAAAATTTGGAAGAAAGGGGGATACAGGGTACTTACCTGTCGAATGGCCCACCTCCGATCACCGCTACAGGTATTCTCCGATCCCTCTCTCTCTATCTCTCTCTCTCTCTCTCTCTAATTCAAAAAAATTTGATTTTCCCCAACCCACGGCATCGGCTTTTTATTGTCGTGGGTTGTTGGCTACAGTGGAACTCGTAAGTTCCCTGCAAATGCACCCGTGAGTGTCCGTAACTCTGTTTGTCGATTTCCGACAATAATGGAGGCGGAAATACCGCGATATCTAAATCGGGGTGGGTTGTATCGGCGATATCGACGATATCGTCGCTGTATCGTAAGATATCGACGATATATTGCACGATATCGACGATATATCGCACGATATCTGGAGTTAGGGTTTTTTGGTATCTTCCGACTGTTATCGGCGAAGTATCGTCTCGCAAGGGTGCGATACCGATAATATCGGCCGATATATCGGCCGATAGTATCGATATTTCGAACACTGGCCATAAACAGATGGCTCTGCATTCTGGCTCGTGCAGCATTTTTTAAAACGCTTGTAAAAAATAATCATTACACCTTTACTTTCATTAACCGCAATAAACGGCAATCCAAACATGCCCTAAATAAAGGCCATATGTTTGTGATAGGATTCAAAGGAGTTCTCATCATTTTTAACATCGTAGTCAAACAGATGGTAAAATTAAGAAACAATGGATGGTTATGACTATATTAGGGTTTCCTTTGCTTTGAGAGTAAGCATATAAACATGTAAAGAACTTTTTGTGAAGAGTTATGATGAATGAAAAAGTTATTTATTGGGTTACATGCATGTATTGCTTCCCTTTTCGCATGTATTGCATATGGTAGAAGAAGAGTGGGGATAATTGTCATTAATAGCACGGCAGTGCGCAAATTTTGTGGTTCGAACTTCAAGGAAAAAGTTACCTTTCTGACCAAGACTCTCCTTTTTCAATTTACTTCCATTAATTTTGGTATTAGATCAAGTTCAATACTAAGAATTTGTTTAAGGCTTGCTTGGTTATGAGGATTTTGTGGGAAAAGAAAACATTTTCTCCTATTAGATTTGTAAGAAAAATGGTGGATTCCACATAGTCATCATTAGCCTTGTCCACATTTGCCTTTTCTAGCATAAGATTCAAGGAGACCATTGTCAAATAAATTTAACTGTCCTTACAAAGCAAACACATCCCATTCTTGGAATCCACTTTTTTTTTTTTCCCATGGAAGCAAAATATCAACATTACTTGCTTTCTTTTCCTCCTTATCAGACAGAACCCTTATTTTCTTTTTCCTTTTTCTTCTTTCCCAATTTTCCCCAATTAGGAAACTCAAGCAACATTTTTTTCCAAACCCCAAAAACTCCCCAATTCCCTACCTTAGGTCTACAAATTTTTTCAATTTCCTTCACCCAAATTCCCAATTTAGCAAAACCCCTGATTTTCCCCATCTCTCATACCTACTAATCTCCTCAATTTTCCCAAATCTCCCTACCCAAAAATCCCCAAATTTCCAAATTCTAAAAACCTGATTTTGAAAATTTCCCAATTTTCCATCAAGCCCAACACACCATCTGTCAAAATCACCAAATTCCTCAACCTGTATTTCCAAATTCTGACTTACATGCTAATGAGATCATTCCCCACAGTGTACTTTGATTGACCTAACTGTTGTGTTGAAGGGGAACTTACAAATGGTTAAGGTCTAGAGCTTACAATGCCAAACAAGTTTGGAGCATTGTCCCTGCCCAAGGTCTTCTTGGGTAGTCACTTTTAATAAAACTTTTGTTACTTTCGCCATAACTGCCATCATGAATAGCTCACCCCAATTAGTTAGGATATGGCTTAGTCATGATGATGATGATGTCAATGACGATGAATGGTGGGGCCCTAGAGGAAACATCTCAAAAACACATATCCAATGGAACCTCACATGCAAAGGCCTTGGCCAAACATCAATTTTTCACGAACATTACAGTGAAGAAATCAAGTCACATACACGGTTAAAAAAAGGTCACATACACAGTTTTACATTCCAATAATGTTCTAATAATGATGATAAAGAATATAGGTGAAATAAACACTTCTCAAAACAGTATTAGGGATAAAATCATTACATATGCATTAACAAACCTGTTCGGATGAAGAGAAAAGATGCATAGCTCCCGAAGATCACAGTATAACCAAGCTGTGGACCTGTGAAAAAAAAAATCCATTTAAGTTTTTCAGCAATAAGAAAACAACAAGTACACTGCAGAATGAAATGATAGCAGCTTTCAACATGAGAAGTAGCAAGGATGGAGGTGTGAACTATATGATAAGGTCACTTTATAAGCATAAAGAGAACTAGAACTCAGATTTCTAATCACTCCACCCCTGGAAATGGAGTGCAACAACAGTCATAAATCTAGACAATCTTCAATATATATATATATATATATATATATATATATATATATATAATCAACATGGTACCTCAGGATTTTGTGTGTGTGTGTGTGTGTGTGTGTGTGTGTGTGTGAGAGAGAGAGAGAGAGAGAGAGGATACTATGTCAAGCTATCTGATAAAATAATCTAAGATGATTCTGAGTAAGTATCTACAGGTCAGATTCAATGTATTAGTTGTTTGAGAGATGGAATTCACTAGCCTTAGAGGCTTGGACCCTTGGGCAGCCAAATGCATCTGGCCACTTGCAGTGACAGACCGGGTCTTCGGCAGCCATACATGGGATTCGACAGTATGCTTATAGAGACACAGCCAGGAATTAAACGTCAAAACAGCATCAGTAACAAGTCATTATCTGATTAAGGTGGTCGGAGGAGCAATTGTCACATGGCTTCCGTTCACTCGACTTTTGGAGCCTGCACAATGTCTACCAACAGGGAACCTCACCAATATATAGGGGTGCATTCGGTAATCACTACCTTCAACCACTCTTCCTTTTTTTTTTCTATGAAATGATAACAGAACTTTTAAAAATAAGACGAGCTAAAAACTAAAGAGAGGTGATGAGAGATCATCCAAGAAAAAGAAAAGACTGCGAGAGAGGAACAATCCTCAGCCAGAAAAGAAGATCAGGGAGGGAGTTCCTTTAAATTCAGGATTAGGCAAGGCCTGGAGGGAGTTCCTTAGAATTCACAACCATGAGTTGAATTCTCTGCTTAACCAAATCCACTGAGATTCCTTTGTCCTTGAAACTTTTAAGTGTTCTCTTTTTCCAAACCCCTCGTTCTATGTTTTACAGGACCATAATCCAAATGATATTGCCTCTATGATAACAAGGCCCTTCCCCATCACACGATGAGATCTGATTGAGATATTTTAATAGTTCATGCCACCCAAAAGAGTCCAAAGTGACTCCATACATCCCTAGAGAACTTGCAATGAAGAAAAAGGAGGTTCCTCAATACCTCGTTGTACTTGCACTATTGCACATAATGCACATATTAGGAATCACGATGCTCGTCTTCTTGACTTTGTTGGTAGAAAGGAATTTGTTCACCATGGCCACCCAAGCTAATGATTGAACTCTGGGCAGGGCAGGAATAATGTCAAACATTCCCTCACAGTGACACAAAACACTCAGAAGTACATAGGATGGCATGAAGCTCCCAGTGCCCATTCCAATACTTCCTATCTTCAGATGAGGGGTTACACCTCATCAAATGCAATTTCGCCATCAGGCTACCAAAAGCATCTCATACTCCACCAGAGTTTTTACGAAGCAACACATTACAAACCATGGAACCCCAATTCCTTCGTAGCATTCCGACACAGCTTCTTTGTTTACTAGGAGACCAAAAACAGAGGGACAAGATTCTGCTAACCAGAGATCACCTAACCATGCTGCAAGCTAGAATCTCACCCATCGCCATGACCTTCGATGAACTGAATACCAACACCAACCTTCCTGCTTGACTTGTTCAGGATTCGCACTCTTTCTTCAGTCAAAACTATGCCAATCGCGATAATTACTCTCTACACTTCTGAGCTACCACTGCCAAGGTGATCTTAGAAAAATAACCTGCATCTAAAGAATCGCATTTCGTGCAGATGATGTTCCTCCACATTACCTCTGGATTTTTCCCTAAACCTCCACCACCTCTCTCTTGATAACGCCCAACTTTTCACTTATCCTCCCTATTCCCAAACCACTCTCTTTTTTATTTCTACACATCACCCCAATGCACAAGGTGAAATTTTTTGCCCTCATCTTTCCCTTTCCAAAGTAAATCTCTTTGAAGTTTCTCAATTCTCTTTGCCACACTAACCGTCATCTTGAAGAGAGACAAAAAGTACATCAGAAGATTGGATAAGGCTGATTCAATGAGCACGAGTCTTCCTCCTAGTGAAAGATAGGATCATTTCCAAGCAGCTAACATTATCTAAATTCTTTGTATTATAGGATCCCACAACAATGGAATCTAGGATTTGCCCCAAGATGGAGACTGATGTATTTTATGGAAATATTTAATTTCATCCTATCTACAAGACTTGAACCTCCTCCTCACCTGTTATACCCACCAACACTCTTTTCCAGACGTTAACAGAAAAGCTCAAGACCACCTCAAAACACTGAAGCTGAAGCAAGCCTCTAGTCTACCCTTTGTTGCTCAAGGCACCTACCAGTGCCTCAACTAAGAGGGAACTCTATGAGATCTTCCCCTGGTGCAAATTTTCCCAAGGACGCCCACTATTCCCAGCCTTTCAACTCTATTGAGGTCTTCTATGTTGTACTTGCATCTGTACTTGGAGCAGAAGCAAGCCTCGAACAAGGTTCAGCTAAGACAGCAGAAATGGCAAGTCTCAACAGCTGTACCAAAAAAGGGTCCCCAACCCTCAATAGATGGCAGTTTCATCCAGACTCAGGAGACAATTGGGGAGCCGTGGCAAGTGAGTGAGGCTGCAGCTGTTTCCATGGTGGTTCGAAATCATTCTGAACCTGCTTTTTGAAATTCAGAGGCTCGGAGCCAGCTCGAACCCACCCCCCTCTTTGAATACTGGGGACAGACCTGCGCCTTCACTTGACATCTAGCAAGATGATACCTCTCTGATCAAGGAAGCTCGTCTCCTGGTTTTGCCACGTGGTGATGAGGCCCATCTCTCTCTCGCACTTTTGTGCTCTTCCCCACGTGCGTCTCATGAGCTCTCTCTTCCACATGGGCCTCCAATTTCACATGCAAAGAAGGCTCCTTGCTTAGTCACCCACCTTTCGAAAGACCTCAAGTCCCTAAGGACGAGTTACCTACATACTGTGTTTCTCATGCAGAGCTCGGAGCTGGTTCCTTTAATGGAGCTCCGCTTCAGCTAACTAAAGCAAGCACAAGCTATTATGAAGATTCACTTTCCGGGGAAGATGATCGGGATGAGCAGTCTAGCATAAAGGAAGCCTCTAACAATTGACAATCTTAACAAAGAACCTCTAACGATGGAATCTGTTCATCCGTAGGATTATCTTCTGGAGAAAGGCCTTGTCATCACTCCACTCTAAGCCTCGAAAGGGGTTAATGACTGTGTTGTTGTTTCTCAGATGGAAGCCGCTGTAACCTCTGTTGATCAAGTTGGTGGCATAAACACTTTGAATCTCTTAGAAGCACAAATCAGATGGTCCAAGGACATTCTTGAAAGAGTGAGTGATATGATTGGATTATCATTTGGTGCTACTAAGGACGACGTCACTGATTTTATCCAGTTCATCAAGAGTCAAAGAGCCTATGGGTTTCAGGGTAACCAATCTTCGAAAGCCAGAAAATCTCCAAAGGTATGAACTTCTAAGTCTACTGAGCTCAATCAACTATGACTCGTCAAACAAATCCAGCAAAAGCAAGAGGGTTAACATGGGTAGCGCCGGTGATCAATGTTAGTCCTCTCTTGGAATGTTAGGGGCCTGGGATGTAAGTTGAAAAGGGCTCAGGTGAAGAAGATCTCCAGGAAATTCAAAGCTAAGATTATAGCTTTGCAAGAATCGAAGCTCAAGGAAGTTGACAGAGGTATGTTATTATTTGTTTGGGGTATTCAAAACTTCAATTGGGTGTCTTTGAATGCTTCAGGTTCTGTGGGAGGGAATCATTGTAGCTTGGAACACATATTTGGAAAATGTAGGACAGCTTCGAAGGGTCTTTTTCGATCTGAGTTATTCTCCGAGATTGCTCGTCTGGCTTTCATTCAGTTTTTTCAGTGGTCTATGGCCCTTGTTCATCTGGCTTGCACGATCATATGTGGTCTGAGATCTCTTCTGTTAGACAGAGATGAAACTACCTGTGGTGCATCAGAGGCGACTTCAATGTAGTGCAGTTTCTTACGAAAGGTCTAATGGAAGTCAAGTCACTAGTGGCATGAAAACATTTTCAGATTGTGTTGCTTAGCATGCCTTGATCGATCTTCCTTTAGGAGGGGCTCATTTCACTTGGACCAATAACCAGCTGAATGCTATTCTCTCGTGTTTGGATAAGTTCGTTGTTTCACAAAATTGGCTTGAAAGATTTCCCCTTGTTTAGTTAGCAGCGGGATTTGCCAAGACTGGTTTCGGACCATAGGCCAATTGTCTTAGAGGTGTCAAATAAAAATTGGGGAGCAAGCCCATTCAGATTTGAGGCGGCTTGGCTTGAAATTGATGGTTTTCAAGACTTGATTTCTGAATGGTGGTCTTCTTTTGAAGTGGAAGGCTACGCGGGTTTCAAACTTCAGCGAAAACTCAAGATGCTCAAAGAAAAACTTAAAATTTGAAGAAAAGAAGTGTTGGGGGCTAGGGAAGCTGAATTTGAATCTATCTTGATTAAGATTCATGGGCTTGATATTAAAGAAGAATTGGGTCAGCTATCAGAAGTAGAGGGGGAGTAAAGAACAGTTTTATATTCTAAGTATACCTCTTTTTCAAAGATGAGGAGAAAAAATGGCAGCAATGATCTCGCGCATTATGGTTGAAAAGTGGGGACAAGAATACAAGTTTTCTTCATAGTATGGCAAGTGCTCGGGCCCAGGTCAACAAAATTAGCAGCCTGGTGGTGGATGGTTCTGGAACTACAGACAAAAAGAAAATATGTGACTCCATTGTTCGATTTTACAAGAACCTGATTTCTTATGATTCTTGGAGAAGGCCGAGATAATCTTGATTTTCCTCACTTGTCCAGTTCAGAGGTAGACTCTCTTGAGAAACTGATTTCTAAAGACAAAGTGATGGCCCTAGACTTTATGTGCGGAGAGAAAGCTCCCGGCCCCAACGGCTTTCCAATGTTGTTTTTTCAGAAGTTTTGGTCAATTATTAACAAGGATGTGATGGACTATATCTCAGAATTCTTTGAAAGAAGCTGCCTTTTCCAAAGACCTCGGAGTGACCTTTTTAGTTCTTTTCCTTAAGATCGAGGGAGCGGAGTCACTAAAAGACTTCAGGTCCATAAGCCTACTAGGGAGTCCGTACAAAATTCTTGCTAAGATCCTCGCCCTAAGATTCAGGATGTTCTCTTTAACATAATTTCGGAAAACCAAGGGGCTTTTGTTGTGGAGAGAGAGATTCCCTCATAGCTCACAAGTGCATTAATGCTAGACACAGACAAGGGAATAATGGAATAGAATGCAAGCTCAATATTAAGAAGGCTTACAACCATGTTGACTAGAACTTCTTAGATTATATGCTAGAGCGGCTGGTCTGCGGTTCTAAATGGAGAGGTTCGATAAAACCATGTGTTCAATCTCCATTCTCTATGTTGATTAGTGGATCACTAAACGGCATTTTCAAAGCTTCTTGTGGCATTAGACCGGGAGATTGACTATCCTAGTATCTCTTCATGATGGTTGGGGAAGCCTTTAGTAGGATGTTTCGTATGGCCTAGGAAAAGTGATGCAGGACCAATGCATGAATTCAACATCATCACAAATATCAAGATTTTAGGAGGAAAACATGCATAGTTTAAGCCTAAGTTGCCAAGCATCGTCCTACAAGACCATTAAACATGAGAAACTAGGATCTAATGGATATAAAAACATCCAAATAGCATAGGGTTAGGTCTATTGTAAAGGGGAAGGTCTAGTACTACCTAGAGTTTACTAGATTTGGGTGTGGGTGAAACTAGGGTTAGGAAAGTTTGGGGAAAATGGTGAGATTAAGATTAAAGTGGTGAATTGGATGAAGGGATTAAATGATTCAAGTATTAGGAGATGGGAATTAGGGTTTTGGGTGTAGAAAAATTAGGGATTGGAGGTTAATCAAAGCATTTGAAGATCTAAGGTTTGGGAATTTGGGAAAATTGGTAGATTTG